>OX621195.1:15032369-16245045 GCA_951640565.1 Petrophora chlorosata
CAAAACAAAGTTCTGGGTGGTGCTGCTATTGTTATGGGCTGGTGTATTGCTTACCATCAGGCAAACGACCAGCTCGTCTCGTCATTCAGTTACATAAAAAAAAAATCGGACTAGCTACAACTTTATCGCCTAGAAGAGTACAGAAAGCATTCGAAGACAGACAAAACTTTGTATCTTGTATTAACAATGGGGACTGCAGTGCCAGTGGGAACATTATTTGAATGCTCCGAGTTGTTTCAAGATAACAAACTTTGTTTTGTTGCAGTGCACGCTTAATGGGACTGATTTTTCAAATATTTGGGTGGAAAAAATACAGGAAGAATATACAAAGAAATTATTTGGATTTTTAGGAACACTTATTGACTTAATACCTTTACAGATCGATAAAAACAGATCACACTATTATAAATGCGGAAGTTTGTATGTATGTGTGTTGGTTACTTTTTTATGCTGTAACAGCTCAACGGATTTTTGTGAAAATCGGAATGGAGGCTTTTTCTTCCCCGGAAACCGAGGGGAGTAATCTGAAGTACGGCAGCGCTCAGATGTAAAAACCACACAAACGGTCACCCATCCGCAACGCACGGCGACCGCAGCGACGTTGCTTCACCTAGCGATCTGTTAGACGTGCTACGCTCAATGAGACTAGTTGACAAGATCTTTAAGATCAAAACTTTGTTGACGCGCAAAATACTGACTTCGGCTTCATTAAAATATCTCTACATACGACCCTGGCTTCATTCGAGTCTCGCTATGAGTCCGCGACGAATTCTAAATTATCTATCAATGTGGCCAGCAATATCGTCGATATAGATAAAAAATTAACAGCCAGGCGAGGCAGGGTGCGGCGTTTATTGCTCCCTAGGTCGCGGTACATTGAACGATTTATTAACTAGCACTATTTGATTGAAATTAATAAAGCTTATTAGAAGTTAGAATCTCATCATCATCATCATCAACAGACTGTATGAGTCCACAGCTGGACATAAGGTTCTCCCTATACACGCCACTGAGGACCATTTTTTTAACTTTTGTTACATGTTTTATGTTTTTTTTTGGCAATATTATGTTGCTTTAAGGCCAGTTGGCAACTTGGCAGAAGCGGAATGTACCATGCATCTTTGCCTTCTATGTAAAAAAATACAAACTGTATAGTATGCTTTTTCATTAGAATATTTAGTACACGCAATTTGAATCTACTCTCTGTGAGCTCCGTTATACATTTCGGAATTTTATTGTAAAAACGTACGCAATTTCTCATGAAGGAATTATTCGTTTTACTTTTTAATCTGTTCTTCATCTCAAACGAAACAACAATCACATGACGTCATTTGAAGGAAAATGCCGTGAGTGTTTATTCTAAGTTTTTGCTTTTATTAAAATGTATTTTTGCAATTTTTTTCGTTCCATTACTACAATATAGTCCCCAAACTTCACAAAACGTATTAGAATCTCTTTGTAATTTTTATTTCGAAGAGTTTGTCGTTTTCTACCAACATATGACGTCACAAGTTTTGATGTGACCTGTTGCGCGGCAATATTTGAAACAAAATATTTAACCATAGTTTCAGGTACTTTGAGAGCGTTATTTAATTAAAATAGTATTTTTCATGGCTATATATATTCATTGTAGTTAATTTAAAACACTTTCTGAAAAGTTGTCGGATCCCCTATTGTGGCCAACTAGTACATAAGGAACATAACATTGTAGAAACCCAAAAAATTGTAACAAAATCTCTAAAAAAATGCCCCTCAGTTTGTTGCCGTATCTTCTGAGTAGTGGTTCTTTTTCCGATACGGTGGTAGAGTCATGGTGATAATTTGACGTTCATAAGTGCGTCTGTGATGCCAAAATGATTAAAGAGATATTGATTGAGTAATGAGACGAGCAAGTCGTTCACTTGATGGTAAGCAACACGCCTGCTCGTAGGAGTTGCAGCAGGGCCCACAACATTGTCATGCAAAATCCTTTGCGGCACTACACTGCGCTCTTCACCCTGAGACAAGTTCATGTATCATCATCATCAGCTCATCACGTTCCCACTGCTGGGGCCTATGGGCCATAATCCACCACGCTGGCCCAGTGCGGGTTGGTGGATGTCTCATAATGCCCAGTAATTTCGCTGGCTACCACGCCCTTCAAACCATAACACAGTAATGCTTGCGCACTACTGCTTGGCGGCTAAATAACTGGAAACGCGGTGGTACCAACTCAGATAGCCTCTCGCATACGAGAAGTAGATCGCTCGTATGCATAAATCTATGAAAATTGTGTTTCCTTTCGACATTTAGGTGAAAAAGTGAAAATAGAGATCTCTAACGTAGATATTATCTCTATTCTGTAATATTTGCCCGTTTTTTATTGACAACTAGCTGCGCCCCGAGGTTTCACCCGCGGTTTCCCGGGATAAAAATGTGCTATTTCAAGTTTTTTTTTATGTAACTGAATGACGAGACGAGCTGGTCGTTGGCCTGATGGTAAGCAATACGCCAGCCCATAACAATAACAGCACCCAGAACTTCGTTTTGCAGAATCCTGCGCGGTGCTGCACTGCGCTCGTCACCCTGTGACAATAAGCTGTTGAGTCTCATAATGCCCAGTAATTTCGCTGGCTACAATGCCCTTCAAACTGGAACACAGTAATGCTCGCGCACTACTGCTTGTCAAGGCTTGTCAAGTCCTAAAGTACCTACAAAACAAATTCCATCAATATCGGTTCGGTAGTTTTTGCGTGAAAGAGTAACAAACACATATTCTTACAAACTTTCGCGTTTATAATATTAGTAGTATAGGAAGTAGGATCTGATAATCATGATAAATAACTTTCGACGCCGCGCCAGAACGTAATTCATAATTCATTTATTCATTGCATTCATGTATGTATTTATCATACATAGGTAGGTTTTATATTATATCTTAGGTTGGTACATGAGCCCTGTAAGGGCGTATGCAAGTCAGTGCGAGAGTACATTTAGTCATTTTAATTTATATTGATGTTGATGATGTTGAAAAAAATTAAGTTTATCGTAGGGAGTCGTTATCGATGAGGTACCTATCGATTGGAAGCTATCGTTATCACGCCGGGAACGATAACCGTCGTGACAACTTGTGTTTCGACGTGACTCATTTCGGAGAATATTAATGGGTAAGGTTTTACAGGAAAACTATACATTTTACATTATATATGAATGATCTGTATGGGCTGAATGTTTTGTAATAACACATTTTTAACCGACTTAACCGAAAAAAGGAGAAGGTTCTCTGTTCGATTGGTTTTTTCACTTTTTTTTATGTTACCTCAGAACTCCGTCATTTATGAACCGATTTGGAAAACTCTTTTTGCGTTGGGTTCAGTATAGCTATGAAGTGGTCCCATATAAATTGCATCGATATTTGACCTTGGACTTCGAGGATACATTGAAGTCGGTTTTTGTTTTTTTCTAAAAATTATAAGCTGATAAAGCTGAATTCGAAGTGCTCATGAATTGGAGAAACAGAATTATCAGGACAGAATTAACATCAATAAAGATAAAATAACTTTTCTCCTTACATTTTCTCATTTCAATTAAGTTAATAACAGTACCTATAGGTAGATACAAAATACAATACAAACAATCTACACTCTCAATGAAGGGATATTTATGACGGAAATAGTTAACATGGATATAGTTATCAGAACTCGGTCATTTATAAACCGATTTGGAAAATTCTTTTGCGTTGGGTTCAGTATAGCTTCAAGGTGGCTCCATATAAATTTCAGCAATATCCAACTGCAAAGAAAGGTTCATCAGAATTGCAGTCGGTTTTTTTTGGTATAAAATGTATACTTGTTTAAGAAAGACTTCTCTTAGAAGAACTTTGGTCTTCAATGGATGAAAAAGATGATTAATGTTTATGGGACACTACGCTTTGCCTAGTTCACCACAGTGAGATCCTTAAATACTTTGTTACAAGGTCCATAATCGAACGCCACACTTTAAAGTGAGATCAATCGACATAACATCAGACAGTTATTTGGGTTCACGTTAATAGAAACAATATGACGGCCTTGATTCCAATCAGTACAGTGTCATCATGCACGATTGGGCGAGCTTACATAGATACATAGATTGTTTCGTACATATTTGGATTATTAAAATGATTCGACTAATCAGATTGTTACACTTACAATGATAACTTTCATTGATGGAAGTTGTACAGTGGTTAATTATATTTAATTTGGTGTTAAATTTACATGTGTACATCAGTGATTCTAGCATGTTGTTTTTACCTCACTTTCTGGTCTGTCTGTTTGTTTGTTTATTACAAATCTTTCAATTTTTTTTTTAAATGTTCATCTGCAATCAGCCATTTCACTATAAGCAAATTCGTTGGTGTCGCTCTTGTGTATTGTGTAGCTCTAGTGAGCTTAACACAGAAAGACATTGCGCCTCTTCAGGCGGTTGGTCAAATGATTTTTACCAAAATTCATGATAAGCTGGAGACTTGAAAATTTATATAGCTCAGAAATGCACGACAACGCGTGGTATATATTTCTTTTTATATTAAAATTATTATTTAGATTGGAAATTAAAATTTAGATTATTTGGTATGATAAGGAGGTCAATTAATAATAACGAGTCTGCTTTCGGCTCTTCCCCCTATGCTTAAAACATAAGAGTAAAATTTCGTAATTTAATAAGAGTACTTGATAGAGTTTTGCAAACGGCATCATCTATAACTTCAAAACTCCAGCTAAACAAAATTTTGTAATAAAACTTACACATCTACGGCCCTGGCCTGATTGGGCCATGCCCAAGTTAAAACACAAGTAATATAAAAGTCGGTGTGATGCATCTAATCTAAAAACAAATACCATAGGGCCACTGATAAGATAGCCACTATGCAAGCATTTTGAAATTCAGGTTAACAGTTTCTGTGTATCTCTTTATGGATTAGAAAGATAATAGCACATGGTAGGTTCAATTGAATTGTTTATAATTCCTGTATTAGCTTAAGTACTTAATTAATTAATTTATATTTTATGTAAGGTACTTTAGTGTTAAAATAACTATAATTAGACTACTCTGATGTTCATAAGACTGCGTCTTGTACTTATTAATTTTGTATTACCAACTGTAATTCTCTTTTCTTTTTTTAAGTGCAATAAAGTGTTATCTATCTACTAGCTGAGCCGGCAAACGTTGTTTTGCCATATAAATTAAAAAAAAGTTAAGGGTGAACAACCCTTATCACTTAGGGGTATGAAAAATAGATAGTAGCCGATTCTCAGACCTACTGAATATGCATGTAAAATTTGGTAAAAATCAGTAAAGCCGTTTCGGAGGAGTAAGGTAACTAACATTGTGACATGAGAATTTTTATATATATATATGATCTATAAGTGCATCTGTGATGCCAAAATGATTAAAGAGATTTTGACTTTGACTCTTATTTATATACAAGATCTCATTAGAATTAACAAGTGTATAGTATAACAAATTAGTTAAACTGTAAAGTTATATATATTGTTTTAAATAAATAAATTTATGGTAATCAATAAATGGTCCCACACAAATGATTATTAGTTATTATTTTTAGATGTGTCATGAGGATTAAAAAAAAGCATGACAAAAAGTAGTGGCATGAATATTTTTTGATTATTTAAAGGTTGGTTTGACTGTGGACACTTTACCAGTAACGGAAAAATAAGTAAATAAAGTATTTTATGTGCCCTTTTGTTAACTTCTGCTGTGGCAGCAAATTTGGGATAAATGGTTTGTGTTTTGGTACCTGTATTAGTTATCTGCACAATTCTATTTTTAATGTAAGAATTTATAAAACTGCTAGTTATGAGTCAGACAGGTGAATCTGAATACGTATTGATGAGGTCTGGTGGAGAATAAATGAGAATTCAAGTGCTGCGCTGTACATACAAGTAATTGAACAAATGAGCCGACTGCACTACTTGAGAATGATTGATGTTGTCTGACTCATAACGAATTTTATTTCTAGTCGATCGGTAGGTAATACTTGGTAGGCTCCATTACATGATGTTTTACAAATACATTGTACCTACAATTCTAATAACTGTAGTAAGTTGAACTTGAGTTTTGAATTCAATAAATTGTTTTACTTTGATTGATGTCATCTGAAAATTATAGGCTAGTATATAATAAACAACAGCTGTTTAATATACATACCTAAATTGCGCTAATGGCCTTCAATATTATTGTGATGAGTTTCCAACATTGTATTTTATCTAACATAAGCTCCAACAGACACCCTCACTTACAAACCAAACAAAATGCAGGTGAATGACCTTCCAATGGGTTTAAGTACAAAAGATTCATTATTCCACAACAGTGAGGTAATTACTGGCTAGTACATACCTTACGGAAGGCGAACAGTTCATTCTGGAGCTTCTGCCGCTCAGCAGAGGGCTGCTGGCCCTTGCCTCGTATGAACTTTAGCATTCTGCCGGCCTGCAACAGAACAACCACTTAGCACCACACAGACACTTCTTATAAACAAACAATGCCACTTCAATGCTCTATCTACCATTATAATAGCATATTCAGTACGCAAGCACTAGTACACCGACCGGCATCGAAAAGCCGACTGGCTCCTATCGTCGAGTTGCCTACTCCTCCGCGCCACATACCTAGCCCCCGCGCTCAGATAATAACACGAGTCACTACGAGAATCACACGATAATCGCCCGCCAGATAACATTATCTGCAATCGCTGAACCCAAAAAACATGCACTTTATACCACTTTCATTGTAAAACCTTACCTATGCCCACTCACAAATTCGAGACAACGCCTGTCTGACAGGTCGCATGCAACACAATAAAACAACTTTGCCGGACCACCCTCGGGTCACATTTTTGGTAATTTGCAAGGGTACGTACCGAAAGACGACAGTTTGAGAAGTTTTAGTGATAAAATCCAAAATTAGAGGGATGACAGACAAGTCTCAAACGGCGTCAGAAATACACACAAACATGAAACAGCACTCATACGAAATTCATGAACGCACGCACGCACCCACACTAGCGCCGCGGTGACGTGTGAAGTGTGACAGCACCGCACCACAGACTGGTTGTGAATGTTACCAGGTCCTGACTCTGAGGTACCCGGGTAAGAGCAAAATAATAGGGGATCGGACAGTAATCGAGAAAATATCTAAAATGTAGTTGAACAAATGTTCGTCGAACTAGAAAGATCATTTAATCAATATTTTTGTGAAATAATAATGATTTATATTTTTAAATCAATAAATAATTCTGACATTTTTAATCTGTTCTTCATCTCAAACGAAACAACAATCACAGCGCATGACGTCATTTGAAGGCAAATACCGTGAGTCAAGCTTGTGTTTATTTTACGTT
The DNA here is from genome assembly GCA_951640565.1 of Petrophora chlorosata. Taxonomy (NCBI): domain Eukaryota; kingdom Metazoa; phylum Arthropoda; class Insecta; order Lepidoptera; family Geometridae; genus Petrophora; species Petrophora chlorosata. Next base: position 15,039,745 of record OX621195.1, read on the forward strand.
TTTGCTTTTCATAAAATGTATTTTTGCTAATTTTTTCATTCCATTACTACAATATTATTATAGTCCCCAAACTTCACAAAACATACTTAAATCTATTTGTAAGTTTTATTTCGAAGAGTTTGTCGTTTTCTACCTTCATATATAAATTAATTGTAGTTAATTTAAAACACTTTCTGAAAAGTGGTCCGATCCCCAATTTACGCATATTTAAAAAAAAAATAAAAAAAATATCCGTAATCTAATGTTGACTGGAATTGTAAATGAAAAATTACTTAAAATAGCAATTTAAAAATTTAGTGGATCAAATAAAATGCTTAGACAACGAAGCGCAATCTTAAAAATTGAGACAAAAATCGCCGAAAAGGTGGATAATTAGACTAGACATATAGATAAAATATAATGTATTCACAGTTATGTATTTCGAATTGTAATACAGCAACATAAAATTAAATGCACGCACACTTATCATCACTTATGGCCAGATATGTGTGTTGATAAACTGGTACTTAACCTACCTCTAACCAGTGACTTGTGTTTGTTGTTTTAACAAACTAGTCGTTTGTAGATCTAATGTAATCCAGTAATATCTTGTTAATTGTTGCTTTATACGATGTCAATAACAACTTAATCATTTACGCCCACTAGTGCCCTTAGCGGGTTGCAGTATTATTCCCTATTTGCGCTTGAAGTAAGGAACATTTTTGGGCTGGTAACATTCAGAACGTTTCGTTCATAAACAGACATCGTATCGTGACGTGACGTAGTGTTACGTTAATAGTTTCACACATTACCGCAGGAATCCAAATTCCGATGGCGGCGCTAGTGTGTAGACATTTTTCCTCAGATTATTTTTCAATGAAAATTTTAATAACTTGTTGCTTTTAATACATTAACGTATCAACGTATCAAAAGTGCATATCAGATTATATAGATTTTTTCCAAAAAGTTGTTGTTTCCATTCCATTCATGTGCTTGTTTACCTCGAAAACAAAAGATTGCCGTTTCCCAGGTAGCAATTTTACGTCATGACGACGTCCATTCACGGTCATTTTCGACGTAAATGACGTCGTAAAAAACGTCCCACAGACGTACTAAATGACGGCCTAATGTCAGGTCTCAGCGACGTCTCTGAAGACGTCATATTAACGTCTCCAGATAACGTCATATTAACGTCTCCAGATAACGTCATATTAACGTCTCCAGATAACGTCATATTAACGTCTCCAGATAACGTCATATTAACGTCTCCAGATAACGTCATATTAACGTCTCCAGATAACGTCATATTAACGTCTCCAGATAACGTCATATTAACGTCTCCAGATATCGACTTATTCACGTCCCCAGATAACGTCATATTAACGTCTCCAGATAACGTCACCTTAACGTCTCCAGATAACGTCATATTAACGTCGCCAGATAACGTCTCCAGAAGACGTCAATACCACGTATTGTGAAGACCTCCTATAATAACGTCTATTAACGTCTTCAGACACATTAATATAACGTTATCTGAAGCGTTAATATGACGTCATCCGGGATCAATTTGGCCTCGATGCAATTCATCCAGCCACAGTCTTCAAGTAACTCTGAAAGGTCAACATTAAAAACACAAATTTGCATTGTAGTATTATTTATTATAACGAGTTAACTATCACAACTTAATTAATAAATGGAGAATTTTAATCCTTATAACCATGGAGCATAGGAAAACATATAAAAGAATTACTAGTTGCCTCTTGAGGAATAACAACACATTTTGAAATAATATCATAAACAGGTACAATTTTGTAAGCTGAACAGAGTTCCGAAACTTTAAAAATATCAATAACAGCAGAATCATAAGGATACGTATAGTAGGAATCATAATGTACAAACTCTTTTCCATAGACGAACAAGGAAACCTCTCCATTAATCTTACATCTCAAAATATTATGTATCTCGACTACTTTGCCGTTTGCATAGCAGTAACAATTATTAGCTAAACCAGATTTTGTATACATTGCAAAACCCTTATAAACAAGTTTATTAAAGCATTCATAAGCATTGTTATCAACAGGCGTTGGTCCTAAGCTATTGTAATAAAAAACCGCTGGTACCTCGTCAATCAGTTTTGGAGGAAAAGTAGATTCCATTTCTTTTAATCGTTTATAAATTTGCTGCAACGGTTTGTTAGGTGACCTAACTAATTTTTTTAACATGCCTAAATAATTTTCGAAAGGAAAGGCGGAATAACTGTCCAAATCACCAAATAAACGAACGTCATCACACAAATGACATAACATATGAACATTGTAAATTAAAAATTTCCGGCTATAAATAGTTTCGGAATGTCTTATGAACATTAATAATAGCTCATGTGCTAAATATGTACCTACTTTATTGATGTTTCTAGGGCTACAAAGAATTGTTATAGCACAATGAAATAACAAAAAATTTTCATACAGGGAGGTTGGAAGGATATTTTTTAGAACAACTGGTCCAGTATATAACAAAAACATCCTAAATTCGGTGGCTTTCCAGCGAGCCAACTCACTGATACTTCGCGGTCGCCTGTTAAATTCAACAGGTATACAACTTGCACAGCTAAGTAATTTTTCAGAAACTGCATTTACTAAACGGCTATTTAAACGAACATTTAAATCACCACCAACCCAAACATTTAAAAGTTTCCTCATGACTCCCAGACAAACAGCATGCATATAATCAATGGGAAACAATGAAACTAAATCTATGGGAAGCGTCAAAAGTGGAGATTCACCAACATGATGGTCGTCATCAGACTGTAAACGAAATTGTGAATCCGTTCTCCTACTCGCAGATACGCTTGTATAAATCACTCTACCTTGAATATACTCACCAGGTTCTACACATTTATCACATGATGAGTATCCACCATGGGATTTAGTACATTTGATAAAAGCTCTAGCTGGAGCGTCACATACAAAACTATGTACTTTTACAATATAATGAGTATCTTCAAAATTTATTCCATCATTAAGTAATGTAGACAGTTCTTCAACAAATGGCCCCAAAAACAGATTCAATGGTGAAGGTTTAGAGTTTCCACAGAACAGAGTTATTACAAATGGCTGTGCACAATTAAAGTTTTTGATCAAACCTAATATAGGCCATAGTTGAGTATTCGTGCTTTTAAAAAGTGGCAAACCATCAACATTAAAAGACAACAATATTTCACTATTTTTAAAGTTGAACCCACTGTACAGTTTTAATTGTGCTTGTATTTGATTTATGAGACCAATGTGCACCAATTCACCAGATTGCAAAGAGTTACTTGATATATTCATTGGCGTATTTAAAAACGTTCTGCTATCTCTAGGCAATTTAGGGCAAAAAGGATTTAGAATTTTTAGAAGACTATCTAGAGCACTGTGGGAAATTTTATGTTCTACGGTAGCCCAATGTCTTAATTGCGATGGCAAATCGTTAGCATCGTCAGATCGTGAATCATCATTATCTATAAAACAATCCTCAAACAATGTTGATTGACAATTTTCATCTAAAAAAATATTCTCTTTATATGTCCTTAAACAGTTTTCATTTAAAGTATTGTTGTCAATACTACTGTTACTCGTAGCTATAGATGTGGATGTATATTGTGGTGAAGATGGCAAATCACTTAATGATGGCTGTAATGTACTTCTTTGTATTTCTAAAATAATTTTTCGTTTTTCTGCCAAAATCCTTCTATACATTTGACGCTCACCTACTACATTTTTTTTCTTCCTAGAGGATGACATTGTTATTTTCCTTTGACAATCGCTTTTTTGCTCGTTCAGGTGCGTGCTTGAGCCACACCTTTATATCGTCTTCAATGTCTTTTTCTGTAATCCTTGGAGAGGAACTCTTTAAGCTCTCTGAAAACAAAAAAGTTTGTGAATATAAGAATAGCCCAAATGCCTGCAACGCTCTGTGGGGTCAGATGACGGGTCGCTCTCACACAGCGACTCGCGAGTCGCGACACAACTGGTGTTAAATATTATTTTTAACGGAGAATTAAAAACCGGTCAAGTGGGTGTTGGATCACGCGCATTGTAGGGTTCCGTAGTAAGCCCGTCGCAATAATTATGTGGACTTAATTGTTTTATTTTACCAGTTAATTGACGTGATTATTATTATATATAGCCTTGCCAAATTACAGCTTTCTAGTACTAAGAGTCTCCCCACCTAGCCACCTACATAAAACATGCCAATTATTAACCAGTTGCCAGTACACAAGGAATATGTATCTTTTGAAATTATTTAGGTATTTCATAGCACACTTATTTTGTATTATAGATGAGATCTAGAAAGAATAAATTTAATCATATGAAAGACAATAGACACATACCAACAATAAATTCACGGAGACGTAGCTCTGAAAAAGGCTTCTTCTCAGACCTTTTACCATAGAAGTTGAACTTGCTTGCCAACGAGTCTGACAATGTATATTTCATCACTCTCGATACTTTATTTTTTAAATCATGCCCACCAAGGCTCTTTAGGTAGCTTGTCTGTAAATATTAATTGATAGCAATAAACATCCACATATATCTCTATAAGTACACACTAGAATTAACATAAGATCCAACAGTCACATACATAATCTTGAGCTCACACTATAGGATTCCCTGTCATAGGTATCAGGAACTACGAGTGCCAAGGTATCATGACACAGACCTAGAGCAAATATTTGTGTTGCAACAGGAATTGAACCCACACCTCACATCTCAGCCCTCTAATCGCCCACTGTGAAGCAGTGGCCAAAATTATTAGGAATTAACTACACATAATGTGAGCAGAAGCTAATAAAACATAGCCTGTCAGGGGTAATGTAGCTTGCTATTAGTGACTGAATTCCCAGAATTGAATCAATAGTTCCGATGATTAACTCCTACATCCAAACTCACAAACAAACTAACTCATTCTAGCAAGGTACCCATGTAATAAAAAGCTTTCTTATGGTAAAGTAGGAATTAATTATAATTGCTCAATAGGCATTTCCTGTTTATTAAAAGTAAACACTTACCAGGTTAGCACAGTTTTCTGTATTAGTCAGTAACTGTTCCACTGTTTCTAAATCTTGAAAAGTTTCCAAGGGAAATTTGAATTCAGGCTTCAATGCATTGGTATTTCCTGCTCTGTCTTTCAAAATTGCTAGGATGACATCATTTTGGGCTTTTATTTTGGCAAGTAGTGAAACAACTTGGCCTTGACAATCTGGATGAAAAAAGTAGTATGGTAGGTATTACAGTCTATAATAATCTTAACACCAACCACCACCACCACCACTATACCAAAAAATAGAAATAATCGTCGAAAACTATACTCATGCATATAAGGTAGTATCTAGCAAAGAATCTAGTTAGGCAGCTATAGATTTAAAAAAATCAAAATGATTTTTACTATTTACCACAGTTATTGGAAGCACTGCTGGCAACAATTTCATCGAGTGTCATACTTTGTGAACCAGATGGTTGATCATGATGACTGTTAGAAGCCTTCTCTTGTGCATCAGGTTTATTCATCTGTGAGTTGTGATTTAGTACCAAATCACTGTAAATTGTGCTTGTACTTGAAGGTTCAAGGTTTATATCTAAAAAGCAAAAAAAAAAAGAAAATAATGGAAGGAAATATTATTATGTTCAAAATAATTTAGTTAATGTATCATCCGGTATAATTACAATTGGATAGATGTTTCTTTAAAGGCGGAGGACGAGGGAATTCACACCCTTTCTCATCATCATTATCATCTGATGATGAAATGTATCTGCTAGTTTTTTTTGTTTTGCGTTTAGGTGGCTTACTTATATAATTTTCCTCCTCAGTCTGTATATCTGATGTGTCTTCCACCAACTTTAATTTTTTCTTTGCCTTATCCAATTCATCTATAGAACAAGCATAAAACACCAACACAGTTAATATCAAAACAACATGCAAGTTAAAGTTAGTCACGCCATGCAACACACCCACGCCGTACAAGCTTGGTAGTCCAGCACTTATTAATCCATTAGTTCTATCTCATTACTAGTAGTTAATAGTACTGCCATTACTTATATAATTTACTATGCTTTTGTTTCTGTTTTGATATGGTATGGTGGTGAGATTACAGGCACATGAGACTGCAATGAACACAACACAATGCTATGTAGGGCACATTCTAGGTGGATGTGGGTACATACCCCCCATACATACCCCTGGTGGTTCGGTGGCCACCTAACCACCAGGTTTATGTATGTTATACAATGTATAATTATAAGACAAGACCAACAAATATTTGTGAAAACAAACAAAACCAAACACCTGTGAACACACTTTCTTGGAAATGATTACTTATCTGTTGCTTGCTTGCTGTCGCCGCTGCTGCTTGTTTACACACGGCGCCATGACCTAAAAATAGCAGTTCTGTCTTGTGATCTTGGGCAATCTGAATATTTTTTTTCTGTGCGCATCAAAACTGCAGTCAACTTCAGCTCGGCCGTAATCCTTAGATTTTTAGGTTATGGCACCGTGTATTTTTTTAGTTAGGTTTTAAAACACTAGCACCTACTAGAATTAAATTCTGGGCCAGTCTGTCTGTGCCCAGGCTTAAAGCATGGTAAAGTTAACTGCCCTCAAGCCACCAGCTGCTAAAATAGTTGTGTGTGGTAGTGTTACACTACCTACTCATAAAAAAAACTTACCAGTCTGATAGAAAACTCTATCGATCTCGTATAGTTTCCATTGTTCATTTGGAGACGAACACCTCTGTAGAAGTTTATCAAATGCTTTCGCCTCCTTTACGGGAGGCCAATAGATTTCTCTTTTTTTAGGTGTTATCCATTTATTGATGACCACAGCCACAGTGCCACCCTCACTCTCCGCGAACTGAACGACACTATACATAATTTACAATCCTTTTATGTGCTGTGATACGTACTATAACAACAGCAAGAAAAAAACATGAGAATTTACACATTTGTTTGACACAGAGAATTGAGAAAGAAAAAAAGCGCGGGATACCAACCAACCGTCAACGCGTTCGTTCGTTCCGTTCCGAAATAAACAAAAGCAAACAAAAATATATTTTTTTTACTTTTTAAATATTTATATTTTTAATCAGCCTTTTCTATCTTATATTGGTTCTTTCTAATGTTTGATGATAGACTAATAGCTGAATTTCTTTTCATTGAGTTACATAACAAATACAAATGTAAAAAATAATAATTTAATAAAATAATAACAAACAACATGCTATCAATGCGTTCCGTTCCTCGCATATTGGAAGAAAGATAAACTCTGGTGATAATTTTTAAATTATTAAAATGGACTATTTACTGTCGAGTTAAAGTTTTTACAGAGTACCTATATTTTAATACAAAAAAACGTTCGCTAGCCGCATGATAGTTATGTTGTTAGAGCTAATTTAATCGTGCCTGCTTGAGCATGGTAGGCACCTGTTGTACTCTCCTAGAATAAAATTATGTTTCTTTTCTTGGATAATGGCATACCTAGCTCATATACCTACCTTACTTAATTAGGTTTTATTCTGATTCCCATAATAATAATAATATGCTTGAATGTCCATAGCATCATAAGTAGGTTCCCGTTTATTCTGCTAGTCAAACGAATGGAAGTCAGTGGTGGATGTTTCTGTAGGTATCGAGGCGGCTCAAGACCGCTCGTCGTGGCATTTCTATGTATATGGGGCCTGTCCAGCAGTGGACTTCTAACTAAAAGTGTTTGTACAAACCTACTTACAGAAAATAAATCATTTATCATTTAAACTGATAATTTATTTAATGACGATGAATATTAATTTTATCGGTTGCAATTAGGTACCTACCTTAACACGTTCGCAGTCCAGTGTACCCTATGCGGTACACGCGGAGCGATTCCGCCGAGTCCGTGTACCCTATGCGGTACACGAGGCCACTATAACTATATGGGCTCTGCAGCCACGGACTTATGAAATTTGTTAGTGTATCGTTCCTGGACTTGTGACAAGGGTTCTATTAGACAAGAAAAACCAAAAACATGACTTATTTTTTTTATATAATGTTTTCACAGTACAAAATGAAACGAGTTAGTAGAAATATATAATGTTTTATTGGTGAACTGTAACTTTAGGAAAACAATCAATACATATGCCTTTTTACATTTTTTACATTGTGATGACACCCTTTTAGCTTTGGCGCGTGCATACGAAGTGAGTCTTCCTTCGTCGTGTTTTAAGTCCGTGTACCGCCCGGTGTACACGAGCAAAGTCGGGGCACGGGCCTTTATTTTAACATAATTATGCATCAGTTGTGACGTTTGCATCGACTAATGGTCAAAAGTAATGAAAATGATATTGGACTTATGGCGTTGTCGGAAACTTTTGTATTGGGACTGCGAACGTGTTAAGCAGGTATTAAGTAGTACCTACGTGTTAGAGCATTCCTTTAGATGCACTAAATAAATAGTACGTAGGTAAGTACACTACGGCCGAAATATCTTGGCGAGTCTGTACATAGACACTACGAACTTTCGCCATTGACCCTAAATGTAGGTACGTTCCTACGGCGTCTTATTAATGAACAACACAGGGCGTCACAGAATGGAACCCAAATGGACGTTGCTAGGGCGTCTTATTAGGGAACAACACAGGACGTCACAGAATAGACCGTAAATGGACGTTGCTAGGACATATAATACATGACCAACACAGGACGTCACAGAACTGACCCTAAATGCACGTTGCTACGGCGTCTTATTAATGACCAACATAGGACGTCACAGTTGACCCCAAATGGCCGTTGCTAGGGCGTCTTATTATTGACCAACACAGGAGGTCACAGAATTGACCGTAAATGGACGTTGCTAGGACGTATAATACATGACCAACACAGGACGTCACAGAATTGACCCTAAATGCACGTTGCTACGCCGTCTTACTAATGACCAACACAGGACGTCACAGTTGACCCCAAATGGACGTTGCTAGGGCGTCTTATTATTGACCAACACAGGACGTCACGGAATTGACCGTAAATGGACGTTACTAGGACGTAACATTCACGACCAACACAGGACGTCACAGAATTGACCTTATATGGACGTTGCTACGTCGTCATAATCATGACCAACATAGGACGTCACTGAATTGACGCTAAATCGACGTCACCAGGACGTTCCCTTGAGTACCAGACGTTAAAATGACGTCAGTGTGACGTACTTATTTGACGAATAAACTACGGACCCTAATATGACCTTAGGATGACGTCATTTTTTCGTCGCAGACGTCATTTTGCTACCTGGGTTTAGGAATGACCATTTAGGAGTGTCCACTTCTACTTACATTCTGAAATATCTTTCGTTAAATTATTTTCTCTAAATACAGTTGGGCAGTTGCCAGTTGCAGATAGGTAAGGTAGGCAGGCTAAAAATCTCAATCTCCTTTGTCTTTTGCAAGTTTCCTATTTTGATATTAGATAAGGCTGTTTGTAGAACGTATCTAGTGATTATTTTTTAAAGCCTAGGCAGTAAGTACCTACCTATAATAAAATTATAACTGCCAATAATATTGGCAGAATTCCATGATACCTCATTGCAACTAACTCTGGTGTCCTGCTGGCTTACTAATCCTCTGTGATGGATGGATGAATGGTTACGGGTTCGATTTTTGTAACGGGACAAATCTGTGCGTCAAGCTGTCTGTGCAAGAAAAAAGTACAAGCATTTGTTTCGTGTCTGGGTGTTGTGGGACCATATGATAGTCCTCGTAGTTCCTGGTTCCCTAGATACAGGAAATCCTAGTTAGGGGCCAGGATCTATGTAGGTATGTGATCGTTGGGCGCATTTATTATAATGGAACATTATTTATTTTTATTTAATAGTTTTGCACAAAATGGTACAAGGAATGACTTAATGCTATTTCGCATTATCTACCAGTCTTCCAGGTCGTGAAAGAAATATAGTGGGTGTGCCGCTACGTTTTGAGCAAAAGTAAGTTACCATACGTTACCTGGCTTTACTTAGTAAATTCCCGCTTGTGTCGTTTGAGTTGGTACCTGAAAGCTGTAATGCAACAGCAAGAGCAGCAGTTTTAAGAATACCGTGGGCTTGGAGTTCATTTCTAGCGTAGGCAATCAGTGAAATCAGTGAATCAGCTAGCGTAACACGACTTTAACCAATAACAGAGTAGCTTGGTTGACTTTAAGCTAAATGTCAGCCTGTGTAGTGGTTGGGAAGGTTGGCTCAAATTTCATACTACTGAGGTTGCGGGTTCGATTCCCGCGACAGGACAAATTTTTGTGCCTGGAAATAATAGCATAAGTATTTGTTTCGTGTCTGAGTGTTGTGGGACCATGGTCCTTGTAGTTCCTGGTTTCTTAGATACAAGGAATCCTAGTTAGGGGTCAGGATCTATGTATGTGATCATTGGGCGTGTATATTCAATGTACTTATCCTTTAACTGAAAACTCCCATCTTTATTTTTTCCCATCCACTCCCCTCGTCTCCGAGTCACGTGATCAGGTGTGACACAATTTGCAAAATGTTGGTACGTAGTCCAAACTGGGGTGCAGGGATAAATTATGTATGAAAACAGGTGGTAATGCTATAACAAAGTTTTAATTGTGACGGCACAAGCCTGGATATGAATATGAATGAAGTACGAAATAAATGAAATCTAATTATTTTGCTGTACTTGCAAAATTACCTAACAATTATTTAAGGTACCTACTAACTTGTCCTAATCACCAGTTATTTTTTTTTCAACATGCAAATGCCTTTATTACTGAAAACAAATCTACACTCTACTTACTAAAACTAAACTAACAACATACAAGGAGAAGCAATTGGAAAACCCATAGACCATTAAAGGCCTAGATAGCCCAAATGGTCCAGCTCACTACCATTAATTTTTTATACATAGATCCTGGCCCCTGACTAGGATTCCCTGTATTTAGTGAACCAGGAACTATGAAGACCACTCGGTTCCACAACATCCAGACACGAAATAAAAGCTTGCGCTTTTTTTTATCACACAAAACATTTGTCCCGTCGCGGGAATCGAACCCGTAATCTCAGTGGTGTATGAGATTTGAGCCAACCTGCCCAACCACTACACACGGCTGAATTAAAAATTATTCTTATAGTCAGCTACTGATGCCGTGGCACACCAGGGAAAATAGGCTATATACCTATAAATATTTTCTTTATTCCTTTATCTGTTGACTACTCGTCTTGCAATAAAAAAAAATGAACTACCTACCTATAAACAGGGAAAATAACATTGAGGAATAGTGTAAGACCTCAATGGAAAATAAGCTATATACAATGTAGTTTTTTTTTTTTTTTTTTTTACCTTTTATAGATCTATGTTTGGCTACTATCTCGCCTGATGTGAAGCGATGATGTGGCCTAAGATGGAGCACATAGATCTAGAGAGAGGCGGCAGTTGAGCGGCTGCTCAGACCCGTCTCCCCGATGGTTCACCGAACATCATCCCGAAACACGACTAGGTCACTTGACGGCATGGCTTTTTGTTCGGTGGGTGGTATTACAACCACGGCCAGAGCCTACCACTCCAAAAAAAATGTAGAAATTTCCAAATGTAGAAATTATTTAATGTTTCTTCTTTTTAATGTTATAAATATTTTCTTCGTTTATTTGCCGACACAACTTCTATTGCAATAAATGGACATAATTCTACTACCTATAAACATAATAAAAGTACCTATAATATGTTAAAAAGACATTACTCATTGTTTCGGATAAGATAAATCTAAAAAATGCTGGAAACCGAAGCAAACTCGATCCATCTGCGGCAGGGGTTTCCATATTTTGCGTTCGGTTATGCTTTTACATCTTACGATTATTTATATAAATAAGTATGTAGTCTTTAAGCCGGTCCATCGTATATAATGTGTCCTAGCTAACCTTGAACAAAAAAACACTGGGATATAATGTCAAAATTGATCGACAAACAACTTTAGAAGACAGTTGACCGTTGATATGTGCTATTTTTAAAAAATAAGGTGCTTGAAAGTTTTTAGTGCACAATTTAGTTTGTTAGTCATATGTGAAATAGGTATACGGATTTGCCTTGAATTAGTTTTCTCCTTAAGTAAATATATGTCTACTTTTAACAACAATGTTTCAAAACCCTTGGCACGATAAATACAAAACAATCGCCGAAGCAGTCAAATTATTAAAAAATGCCTAACTTTTTAGGTTATTGTCCACTTTGCAAAATCAGAGTACTAAGATGTTCTTTTGGTTTTAGAATCTACATAATAAGGCTTATAAATCATTTAAAGAAATGTTAACTCTGGCACTTTTAGTTGTTATGTTGTTACTAGTTAACATTATGAGCCTGGAAGAAAATTACCTACGGTAAAAATTGTACTCGTGCATTCCCTTTGTCGAAACTAAAAATATTCTAAGGCAGATAAAACTTCAAAAGTAAAAACTCAGATAGCAAAATTAATTATTTATTTAACATTAACCTGGAAACATAAACCAGTCACCTGGAATCCAGTAGACCAACGACTTTCAAGTCGTACAAGCTGAGGATTCCAGCAGCACTTACGACGATATTCCTTAGTCCGGACTTCTGGTCAGAAGGTATGGTCTACCGACGCTACAGGGAAGCGAAGCCGCCACTTAAATTCCTTAATTTTAAGATTAAGTGTTTTATAAATTTTATATATATGTTAATCTCTAAGGTATTTGTCGTATGGGCCTCTGATATAATTACTCTATGATTTTTATTATTGCCTGAAATAAATGAATTTATTATTATTATTATTATTAAGTATTAGATTTTCAAAATGGCCACCATATCATTCAGTCCCATTATTAGGTATAGGTTTGTTTCCCTGTTTGTAATTGTTTCTTCGTCAGCAACTCTGTTATTAACTTTAGGTGCCTATCGATCGAATACCACCTTTAATTAGGATTGGTTTTACAGCTTACCTTAGATTTCTTGTATCCCTTGTTTAAATTACTTTGTAGGTACACGATCTAAAGTCGTCCGCTCTAAATGGCTCTCCGTCGGGGCGGGCGGCGGGCGTCGCCATGGCAACCGACATCGATTGACGTCGCGGCGCATCTTGCAATGTGCACAACACGGACCTAATAAGACTGTGCCCCGAACAGCGTTATGTTCGCAAGCATTACAAGAAAAGATGCGGCACTGACTTCTGCCTTGTAGCATTCTAAAAGTGAGCCAGATAAGCGCATTTTCAGAATTGACAGCTGTTTGTGACTTCAATTTGATATGTGTCTTTAGTTATTAAAGTTTAATATTTTTTCTATGTTTAACTTTGTCTAGAGTAATAACAATATATTCTTAAAATGATTTTGTTTTTGTTTTTCTCAAGTAAATGTTTTTATTGTCAAAAAACAAACCTACCTTTGTAGGTAAGCCTACTTAATGGACGCACCTATTCAGACGCGTGAAATACAGAAATGCTTCCCAATAAACCGATGGCTTAGATTCACGGAAACGCGTCTTCCTTTTTGGGTTTGTTTGGGAGTAAAGTGCCATTTTGTTTCACAATGCTGTTCTATTTGTCTGATGGCCGATTTCGCCTAAAGGGATTCGGGAGCGATGTCTGCAGGATATTTGTATGTGGTTTGGTATTTGGTTATGTGGTTAAGGGGGTTCGCTTGAATTAGGGATATTCTTATGCTGTCGACCTATGAGTTTTGGATTATTTTTCTCATCGCAATCTACATACCGACTTTATAAGTATAGTATAATAAGCGTAGCTATTAGGGAAAGTAATCTATACCAATAATGAAAGAAAAAAAATCTTGATTTAAGACAGCCTCTGTGGTGTAGTGGTGGGGCAGGTCGGCTCAAATCTCATACACTACTGAGGTGACGGGTTCGATTCCCGCGACGGGAAAAATGATTGTGCAAAAAAAGCGCAAGCATTTGTTTTGTGTCTGGGTGCAGTGGGACCATAGTCCTCATAGTTCCTGGTTCCATTGATACAGGGAATCCTAGTTAGGGGCCAGGATCTATGTATGTGATCGTTGGGAGTTATTTATTTATTTATTTTATACACATAGTAATTGTTTTACTGATTATTGTGCATCATTATAATTTATTTTAAACCGACTTCAAAAAAGGAGAAGGTTCTCTGTTCGATTGTGTTTTTTTATGTTTGCTACCTCAGACCTCCATCATTTATGAACCTATTTGGAAAATTCTTTTTGCGTTGGGTTCAATATAGCTACGAAGTAGTCCCATATAAATTTCATCGATATTTGACCTTGGACTTCGAAGATACATTGAAGTCGGTTCTTGTTTTTTACTAAAAATTAATTATTATTATCAGTAAAATGAATCCTACATTATCATATTATAAATAAATACGCGAAAGTTTGTGAGGATGGATGTATGTTACTGAATCACGCTAAAACAACTAAACGGATCTTGATGAAATTTGGTATGTAGGCCCTTTAGGTCCTGGAAAAAGACAAAGGCTATTTTTTATCCCGGGGAATCGTGGGTGAAACTACGGGGCGCAGCTAGTTAAGTATAAATTGAGGCAATATGGCAACAAATCGTCACTGTAGCAACGAAAAATAAAACGACGCAAATAAAAATTTAATTCCCTCAAATAGTTTTTATAAAGGTAGGTATTTTGATCCAGCCTCTTGTCAAACGCGACGCCCGACTGGAATTTAATTTCGTTCGCTTTTGATATCGAAGATGTTTAGAATAATTCCCCTTCTATCTGAAATCTTCGACCAAGAAGCTAAAATAATTTTATCAGCTTCTGATCTGTCCAATATATAAAACTGTACCTACCTATTATTATTTATACTTGAGTTTGTAACATAGCTAGGCTAGCTATGTATAATATGAATTCAATGGACATTCTACATTTCTTTGTCTACGACCACAGAATAGATAATAATAGCATTTAAGATATATAAGTTAGATCGAGAACGAGTGTGGCTCAGTGGGAGAATGTACAACTTTCGATCCGATGCACCCGAGTTCAAACCCGCTGGCCCCGCACCACTGACTTTCTTAAGTTATGTGCGGATTTAAAACTAGCTCTAGGAACGGTGAAAACATCGCGAGGAAACCGGCATATCTAAGAATTTATCACAAAAATTCAAGGACACGTGACATCCACCAACCCGCACTGGGCCAGCGTGGTGGATTATGGCCTATACTCTCTCTACGAGAGAAGGCCCTAGTCCCAGCAGTGGGAACATAATGGGCTGATGATGATGATGATGATGATGATGATGATGATGAAGTTAGATCTACCTTCCGTAAAGTTACTGGTAGCATGTATGTACCTAAATTTATGCGATATATCAATCAACCAATCAATCAATAAAAATGCTGGGACTTATTTGGCTCAACGTATCAGTATTGCAATCCAACGGGGCAATACTGCCAGCGTCTTGGGTACGCTGCCAATTGGCAGTGGGCTGGAGCATTTGGGCAATGTATAGGCCTTTAATGGTCTGTGGGTTGTCAAATTGCTTAAATAATCAATCAAAACATTAATTTGCATAAAAACATATTATATATAGTCTTCTAGATACAAGGTGCCATCGTTAAAGAACATGATAACATATTATTGGTTGCAATAATTGTGGCGTAAATTATCAGAAGACAGACTGAAATGGCATCTTAATTCAAAAGGCTTCATTTTGAAAAGGGCACACTAAAAAAGAGGTAATCAATGTTCACCCCTCGCCGTCGTCAGCGAAGAATTTGCTAACTTGGATTTACATTTTGCCATTTAGCAGCTCCCTCCATTTTTATTCTGTGCCTATTATTAAGCCTGTTTGAGAGAAATTGATCAATTCCAAATCCTTTATTCTATAGAAAAAGTGTTCAGAGAAGCTTAATGTTTAGGGAGTTACCTGGTCTACTCCAGCGGTTCCTAATCACCTATTCCGCGGAACCCTAGGGTTCCGTGAACGGGTCACTGGGGTTCCGAGAATTGCCGACACTGGCCGACATTTTTATCGATATAATAAATTTCGATAAATCTATGTGTTATTCCAGGGTATATCCATATATAAGCTATCATAAGCTATCTCCATTCCGAATTTCATTCAAATTCGTTCCGAGTTGTTACAGCGTGAAGAGGGAACAAACCCACAAGTACTCATAGGTACAAACTTTGGCATTTATAATATCAGCGTGAATAGTGTGATAATTTATTAATTTATTAGGAACATGTTGTCTACATCGGGCGTGAAATATCCTTCGAGCGCTAGCTACAATTCACATAAGTCATTCTTTATTCTTTCTTCTACGAACTAGCTAATTTTCATATAATCTTAAGGCATGCAATTAGTTCAGACAATATATTTATTGAGTTAAGTTGAACAGGTAGACCAAGGCAAAGATGGACTGACGACATCGTGAAGACCGCTGGGACATCATGGATGAGCAAAGCGGAAGATAGGGATGCTTGGAGTAAACTGGAGGAGGCCTATACCCAAAGAGGAATTCCTAACCAAGAAGGAAAAACACAAAAATACCATTAGATTAATAAGACATAAAGAAATATATAGATAGATAAACCAATAGTTAGATCAAAAATAGATAAGGATAGATAGATTAATAAATCGATAATTACATCGATAGATAGATATAGATAGGGATAGAAAGATTAATAAATAGATATAATTAGATAGATCGATAAATACTTATATACGAATACATATTATTATATACCTACTTTAGAAATTGTCATTTATTTAAAAATATTAGTAAATCTACAGCACAATAATAAATTCAGTTAACCAACATAAATATAGATATAAGGAAAGGAAACAATTGTAAATATTTGGTAAGGAAAACAAATGGCTTTATTATTATTATCATAAGTACTACCTACCTCCTTTTTTGGTGATTACTCAAAGATTACGAGAAGAAACTGTATTTATCAGGGTATAAAATATATGTTGAATGATTATGAATAGCATGAAGCAAGCGATTTACTACTGAATCATTTCTAATATTTTTTCCTTATCCGTAGAGAAAGCTCTACCATTTATTATCTCTATACGAAAAGAAAGTAAGAAGATAAAATGATGTAAGTCCGGTGCTTTGGCCGCAAGCCAAAACTACGTTCTAAGTTATCTCTATGTCGTCTTTTCTCTCTTTTCCTAGAACTTATTTTATGCATAGGTACCTAATAAAAATTAAGAAAAATTGTGGTTCGCACCTGCGACTGGGTTAAAGGCATATATGATGAGGTAGTAAGTAAACGCCCGTTAAATTACAAGTAAATCACTGTAAACTTAAAGTTGATTTCATTAAAAATTAAAGTTTCAAAAGTGCGTACTCTTTGATTGCTCTCATCACCACCATCAGCCCATCACGTTCCCACGTGGATGTCACATGTCCTTGACTTTTTTTGCGAAAAATTCTTGGACATTAAATTGATTGCTCTATTAAATACATTTTATTAAAAAAAAAACCGACTTCAATTCGTATCTTCGAAGTCCAAGGTCGAATGTCGATGAAGTTTATATGGGACCACCTTGTAGCTATGCTGAACCCAACGCAAAACAACGCATAATTTTCCAAATCGGTTTATAAATGACGGAGTTCTGACTCAGAACTTCTGAGGTGACAAAAATATAAAAAAATACAGTCTAATTGAGAAACTCTTTCAGTACATCCTCCATTTAATACAGTTACACAAGAAGTTCTTGAAGTTGGGATAAAAATAGACTAGACCGTAGGTATTGTCTAGATCTAGAACTAGATATAAACTAAGAAGTCTATCGTTAAACCTAGGTACGTGTCTGGAAGCTGAAAGAACCGCGGCCATTCAACCACGTAGACTCATTAAGGTCCTCGCCAGACGCGATAAAATAAAAATCTAAAGCTCTTCTTACAGTACGTACATACTATAGATGAAAGTAAGTACTATATAGTTAGTACCCAATAAGCTTACGTTTATTGGTAGGTAAGTCTTTGAGTGTAATAAACAGTTGTTTTATTGTAAGTGTGTGTAATATAAAAACTAAATGACACACGTCCAACGACAGATAGGTACATAGATTTTTTATGTTAATAAGTGATGAGACGAACCAGTTGTTCACCTGATGGTAAGCGCCACTTCTGCCCATAACAATTGCAGTGCCACCCAGAACTTTTAATACCAATAAAAAAACATCGTAGCAATGCATTGCGCTCATCACCTCCAGACATCATATTAAGTCTCAAAGATCGGCCCCTAACGTGCCCCAACCTTCCTCCCTTCCAAGATTCCTTCTATCTAGAGAACCGGGAACTACAGAGACATCTTACATAAAACCTGCAGTCACTAAACAAATTATTGCGCTATTTTTCAATGTACAACCTTTTGTCCCCCGAAATCAAACCCGCATCCCTCGAGTTTTGGAGCTGGCCTGCCCAACCACTACAAAACGTAGGCTTTGCCATGGGTGTGTTAAAAATGCAAGGGTCATTATTGATTCCTCTATGTGGGTCTGGCGTAAATATTACGTGAGTGACGGCCAGTGAGTCAGTGAGTCAGTGAGTCAGTGGGCTTGCGGGGCGGGGCGGCCATCAAATATTCAACCCCTTTGGCGAGTTTTCACTTAGTGAGCGCTTGGGGTGGCTTTGTCAATAGGTAAGTGGGTAAGGAGGGCTGTTTCTGTATTGTTTTTGTTTGAACTTACAAATATATCGGACATTGAAGGGTAAAGTATTAAGACTACTTGTTGCGTAGCGTTGCCAGTTGATTAAGCGTTGCGTTTCTTCTTTCACGGACTTTCGGGAACTTCAAGCTTAAATCTGAAATCTATAAGAAGCCCTATTGCGTGTGCGCAAAGTTCTTGGGAGCCATTTTTTCTTAAGCATGTACCATTTCTATGTGCGTAACATATTTACGGGCATTCACCTATTTAATTGAGGTTTGATATTTGTTAATTATTGTCATCAAGCTTCTAGTCATAATTTATAGCTATCTGTTACTGACCCTAATTCTGTGCTACATTCTCTAAACCTAATTTGCACAAGTTAGAGTTGAGATGTGTCAAACACAATTTCGTATTCTGACGCGCACACTATTTTATTTTTTATTTTATTTTATTTTCAAGGAGAACTAACGGCTAAATCAGTAAATAAGTCCAAAGTTCAAAAGTTCTTTATTAATTTTTGGCATCACAGACTAGACTAGATAAGTGCTTATGAACGTCAATTATTACAATGACTCTTGCTCGAACAATATGCTCGTCTCATCACTCAGTACCATAAAAAATACTTAATTTTAGCGCTGTCAAACGGTATTTCAGAGCGAGTGTGGCTCAGCGGGAGCTCGTGCGCCTTTCAATCTGACGCACCTGGGTTCGAATCCCGAGTCTACCCTGCACCAATGACTTATAGTTAAGTGCAGATTTTGTACGCTTGCTCAAAAACGGTGAAGGAAAACATCGTGATGAATCCCGCTTACGCGCTTTGGAGTGGTAGGTTCTGGCCGTGGTTGTAATGCCACCCACTGAACAAAGCCATACCGTCAAGCGACCTAGTCGTGTTTCGGGATGATGTTCGGTGAACCATCGGGGAGACGGGTCTGAGCAGCCGCTCAACTGCCGTCTCTCTCTAGATCTATGTGCTCCATCTTAGGCCACATCATCGCTTCACATCAGGCGAGATAGTGGCCAAACATAGATCTATAAAGAGAAAAAAAAAAAACAAATAAATTAATTTTAGATAATTTAAAGTTAAAAAATAGGTTTAGAGAATGCAACACAGAATCGACCCTATTTTACGGGTGCTGCTTGCGGGGTCTGGTCTGGTCTAGTCACTCCTAACTGCTACTGTCATAGGTACCTACTTATATTTTATTTACACTTTTTTGTTACTGATACTATGACTATGGGACATCTTACTCACACTTCTTGTTTGACATTCTGTTAATTCTAATTTATACGTAATTGTTCATTGTTATTTTCGAGACATTTTTAAAGAGCTGACAAAAGACATCTCCGCAGAGTTTCTTGGTGCTATCTTCTCTAAAGGGCGTATTTCCGAAGCACTGGTAGAGTCAGTTTTCGCATTTCTTTTCAGCACCCAGACTTCAATTTGAGTATAGGAAAGAAATGGGTTGTTTACCCATTTCTTACTTAACTTTTTTTCAAAGTCAAGTTGACATAAGTTAAATTTTTAACACATCTTATTTGTATCATGTGTTTATGACCTTTAAAAGTGTACTTTTGTGCCTATTTAATAAATAATATTTGACTTTGACTATTTCATAGACTGCAGGCAGTGACATATGCAGTGGTAGCTGTGTATAAGGTCGAGCCATAGGTCATCCTAAAATATTTCGTAATTTATCGTAAAATACTATTGTGGTTGTGAGAACTCAAACTTTTCAATAAAATAATTTGTTCACCGTCACTGTAACGCAAACTCATTAAAATTCAGTACATTATTGTAGATTATATATGGTATTATTAAGAAACATGATTCGTAAGTCTGACTCACAAGGTGATTCACAACCAATTTAAGGGCGATTCTACCCCATTCCGTGAAGCAATGCCATAAACAGCCTTGATGACTCAAATAATAAACCTGAGCTCTATGTAGTAGGTATGCCATGACAAACAATGACCCAGGACAGAGGATTGATAAAAAGGTCCTTAACAGCCTTATCACAATGGCGATTTGCGAACGTATTCCGAGCGTTTTTACGCGGCGAACTTGCGGCGAATTCGTCGTGGACTTGCGGCATGTACGCCGCGAGTTCTTTCAATATAGTACAGCCATACTCAACCACCACTAGCGAAGCCTGAAGCCTGACATTCCATTTTGGAGAGCGCCGTGAGAACATTGCGAATTCGCGATGTGTTCGCCGCGGTTCTAAGACGTGTCCGCCGCGAGTGCGCAGCGTGATCGAATAGAATTGCAATAAACGATTGAATTGAATTGTGTGAAAGCTCTAAAGGCCTTTGCACACACCGGGCATGGCGTGACGTTTGCGTTTTTTTTGCACACAGAGAGCACCGCGCCACGCAGACGCCGCGCTCTCTGCGTGCATTGTCTAATACAGTTCAGTCACGTCACACCTAAAAATAAAACGCCTACGCCGCGTTGCGGTCACGGTACGCCCCCTGTGTGCAGAGGCCTTAAGTGCTGTGACTTTATGCCGGGGAAACATTTAATCGTTGTATGAAACATAATTAGCAATATAGAGATATAGGGTCAATGTTCACGGTTGATGGTGCTTTCATTTGAGGCTCGTTTGTGGCAGATGGCGCTGTCACCGAAAATAATTCACCGCATTTTTTTAGATTTGGAGAGAAATAGGTACACATCATGCTGTAATTATGCCTCATGTTTCGTTGTTGAGATTTTGTAATAAGAACAGTAAGCAGTCGGGAAGTCTTGGATTATCCCACAGTATCCAAGAAAAACCGACAAAATGGCAACACTAAGTACGAATGAACAAAGGATTCAAAGAAAATCCATACCGCTTATTATACTCGGAAACATTAGCAATACAAGGCCGTATTTCGGATAATTATTATTTCTTCGTGGAGTGAAATCAATACGCAACCAGTCATTTCCATTATGTTTTCCATTTTGGCGTTCGCCGTTATTCAATTTGTTGAATGAATAGTAATTTCGTTGGACGGCGCTTACGGAAAGTACGAAAAGTACCTACTCAAACATTTTATACAATACGGCTATTTTAAAAATTAAATTTCTTTCATAAAAACACTAGCTTTGTGCCACGTAGAGATATCATCTGTGAATTTTTCAATGCCCTAGAAAAATACAAAAAAGCTAAATTGCCATATCCTTCCTCAAGTCTAGTACGTCTTTATGCTTCAAAATTGCAAGAGGATTGAGTCCACACGTCATATTTTTTGTAAAACTAGTTAGTTGCTCCCGCGGTTTTGCCCGTGCGAGAAAAAACTCTCAGTTTCCCCGAATTTCTCAACTTTCCGAGCAACTTTTTATATTATTCTTTTAAAAACCTAATTAAAATAAATTATCAAATCGGTAAAGCCGTTCTCAAGTGATGCGCTTACCAACGAACGAGCATTTAATTTTTATTTATATAGATTTATAGATAGATTGTTGACGCCATAGTACAGATGTACCTACACCAGAGGGCGCTGCAGTGCCACATCGACGAGAACATCTCGCACGTTCTTCATGTATTAAATACAAGCTACACGCCATCGGCAGCCAATGAAAGCGCTTCCTGATCACGTCATATAACCGTGTACTGCAGGCGTTACTTGCATCGTGTAATTTCATTGCCCTTTTGTACTAAGCAATTAACTATTGTAAAATCGCGTAGTATAAGAAGCCCGAATGTTCTTGCGAACGGCCCCCTCGCGGTGGAACCTGATATTTCCTCTATCAGGTTTCTTATTGCGGAAGTGTGGGTAGATTTTAAACTTAATCGAAGGTGAACGTTCGAGATCGATTCCTGACGACGCGACCCTCGTCACCGCTCGTTAGGCGAAGTGTCTCACAACAAAAATAGAGATTAAGGCAATAAACATAGCGGTTTATCTGTAAAAAATTGCATAAAGCGATAAGGCCACCCATTTACAATATGTTTTTACTCATTACGGACCTGTATTTTATTTTAGTTAACTGTCGTTTTATGTTTTGGTGCTTAATAATTATGTTTTGTGTTCTAATGTTTAGAATTGACGTAGACGCGCGTAGACACTTTCGTAGCAACGTAGACAGCAGCTACGCAGCGAGCAGTCTACATTTGGAGTAGTAAAATGGAGTTAAACTGCGAATAGTTACTAAGTCTGCGCCCAAAGATGACACTTGGTAGAAAATACTGCATCAGCTGGACTTGCGACATAACACGAAACTATTATTTTATTATATCAACCACAGAAAATCTATTTGAAAATTGTTTTAGAAAATCACAATTTCCTGAAAAATGGTCAGAGATAAAGATAAAGTGGTCCCATCCTCATCTTATCTTCCAAGTGACGAATTTCACGCCAAGGTAAGTAGTACCGTACTATTCATAATCTTCATTAGTTTAAACACACCGTGGTGTTGTAAAAGAGCCTGTAAATCTAATCAAATTAAATCATCATTTGTTTCAGGCAATGATACAGCTAACAAAGTAAATGTGACAGAGGCCCATAAAAATATATACCTTACAGATTAACATACATACAATTTATAAAACATTAACACTAGAATAAGTGATATTTTTTTCGGTTTCGCCTCCCTGTAGCGCCGGAACACTAATTCTTCGTGCATCGGGAATCTATTTATTAAGGTACGCGTACACTGACTCAGAGCGATTGCAACCTACGCACAGCACATCACAGATTTAGTTTGCTTTATAATCTTCATATGAATTCGTAAAGCACTGCATCCACTATCGCTCAGCACCTTGCAATGCAGGATGCTCTGCGAGATAGTCGACTGGTTGTATGTTTCGTAGAAATTGTCCCCAGCTGTTAAACCCGCTAGTTTCAATGCCTCTCCAGCTGGCTTCCCGCCGCCATGACAGCTAATCAATTCTCGTTTCCTCCCGCGGACCGCATTTTTAATATCAACCCGCACTTTCTGGCTTCTTGAGACGTGTTGTCGCGTTTCCGCCTCAACGCTGCTTCGAATTTTGCCTTTTATATTGAGGAAACTTTTCGTGTTTGGTCAAACCAAGTTATATATTTTCGTACATTATTGCTACAGAATATACATAATTCTTATTATATTTATATGAAGCGAAAAAAACAAACAAGGTTTTTCGGTAAGCAAAAATACGACCTGAATCCGCATCACAATTTTCCCTCAGCGCAGAAAGGTGGATATAATAGGTTATTTTTAACCGACTTCGAAAAGGAGGAGGTTTACAATTCGACGGTATGTTTCTTTTTTTTTTTGTTTGTTTGTTACGCAATTACTCCGCCAATTATGCATTGATTTCGATGATTCTTTTTTTGATTGGTAGGTAATACTTCAAAGGTGGTCCCATATAAATTATATCGAAATTCATTCAGTAGTTTTTGAAAAAAATAGAAAAAACAAAAAATATAAGTTTAACTTTCTAAAGGTGGAGGTTTGTATTCGACTGCTTCACCTGCTTCACCCAGGGTTGACTTCCGGTGAGGGAACTCCTCAACGGTGAATAGTACAGGCATTACATTTCGTAAATGGACTTAACCATAATAGCCTGTTCTAAATTCCATCATGACATGGCAGATACACCCAGGATTGACTTCCGGCGAGGGAGCTCCTCAACAGAGAATAGGACAGACATGATTTTTTTGTACACGCATTTAATTGTGATAGCCCGTTTTAAACTTCGTCATGATGTGGCTTCTAGATCATAAAAGCTTGTCTTTAAAAACTTTTTGAATTAATTTAATTAAAACTTGTTTTTCACTAAAAAGGGTAAAATAAATTATTTAAAAAAAAAACTAAACCGACTTCAAAACCACACGTCGTACAGTAGTTTCGCATAAGTGGGATGTTCAAGGAACCCAGCATATTTGTATTAGCATATGTGAATGCATATATGTAGTGTATTATCATTATTAGTAGGATATTATTATATCAAATGTATAAATATGGATATTTTTATGGATCAGTCTGTCAATTTTTTACTGTTCCTATAGCAAAACGAGTATCAGGTGAAAATCAGCTCCGAGTTGTGAACATTCTCGGCATTTTATGCTGAGCTGAGCTGAGTCCATTCGGCACATAAGTATATTTATTAGGCATTAAAGTTTTGTTTTTTATTTTTGTTTGTCGTTTTTGTGTGCCGAATAAATGGTTTTTCTTTCTTTCTTTCATATTATGGTAATAGCAAAACTTTTCGAAACAGTCTAATCTATATAAAATTAACATTAAAAAAAAACTCCTATCCTTACTTTATGCGGTGAAATATACACGTATCTCAAGATATAACTACATATTTATCAGAGAATGTTTGCTGTGGCTTTTTTCACGTCACTTCTGACCAAATATAGCCTGCATCCGTGCACGTCACCACATCACCATCAAAGAAGATGAAAATTTAAGTATTTTTTTGTTAAGTGTTTGTTTAAAATATAAAACCTAGCTTTCTAACCGCACAAAACATTTAAACTATCTACTATGAAAACTAGAACTTAAAATCTTTGATATAGCTTCATTTGAAAGTTATAAATACTTATGTTTTGTTGTTTTTTTTAACTTATGATCAACAAATTCGGCAAAGTGTTGTTCTATTATCTTTCTGTTAAGCAACAATAAAACAATCAGCTTATTTATTGTAGTTAACAAATATATAATATGCTCGTCAACATAGTATCATCCTTAACTATGTCATTCTATTCCCCGCGCCAAACAAATTTTTTGAACTACATTTTAGCTACCTACTTTACATAAACCTACTCAATCTCTTACGATCAATAGCGGCTGCCAATCGAGTAGCATTGTGCAAAAAAACTGAAAAGCATTCATTCGAGTTACCACGGTACAGCGAAATGCACCAGCGTATGTGCATCCAATTTCACCGGCGCGGCCCAGAATAGAACCCGAGTGGGCACGCCCATACGCCTCCGTACGGTTCGTGGCAAAAGGCTTCGACTAGAGATGAGGCCATGAAGTTGAGGTGAGACCTTCGACTTAGTATAATTTGTGCGTTTTGGAATTATCCTTAACGGAGGGTCTGACGTTGAACCAATACATTTTCTCACGCTTCGTCGACAAAAGACTGCGACTAAGGTGAGACATGTCAGACGTGCAGTGGAAAGATAGTCACCTGACTACGCGTCTAAAATTACACCTTCTTATAAAATACCTACTTGCTCTGACTATGCCGACGTGTTGGTTAGTTGGCTCTAGGCTAAGAGTGCTTTTTGACACAGTAAGTAATAATAATGTATACCATTCATAGTGTAACGGAAATTGGAGCCATATTCCCCGTAGTTCCTGGTTCCCTAGGGATACAGGGAACCCTTGTTAGTACCACTACCAGTTTTGGTCGAAGGGTACTAGGATCTAAATATGTGACCGTAGGTCGTGAAACAAAATATCTTTCAGCAAACAGATAGCTGCGCGTTTTGAATATACGCGTTGCTGACGTAGATCGTTAGGCCTCATACCTACGAGGCCGAGTGCAACGAAGGGGGGAGGGGTAGAACGAAGCAAGCTGGTGACCTCCGCAGAGGAGCAAAAGACAAGCAGGTGAAGCGAAATAAAGTCGGCGGCGTACTATATATAGTATATATGTAAAATATATAAAGTAATAAATAAATAAATAAAGTATATAAATACTATATATATATATATATATATATATATAGTATTTATATACTTTATTTATTTATTTATTTATTATAAAAGCAGATATATATATATATATATATATATATAATATTAGTATTCAACAATCTTAATATCTATATATCTATATAATCTTTAACCGATCAATCTAGAAACGGGCTTCTAACCACTGTTTTACTTGATTGTTGAATACTAATATTTATTCCACAGGTCCAACATAATATTACGTCTCAACTCTAAACCGAAGTAGATACGCCTCTGTACACTTCCAATAAACTTCGTCGGATGTGTTCCTGCCTCAGCCATCAGCTTTCAGCCGAGACTTCGCGCGGGTTTCGTACTGTTGTACCATATTTTTATCGACTTTGCATAATGTGATTTTTTATTTAAAACTTACTTTTTTATGTAACTGTATGACGAGACGAACTGGTCGTTTGCCTGATGGTAAGCAATGCGCCAGGCCATAACAATAACAGTACCACCCAGAACTTTGTTTGATTTACAAAATCCTGCGTGGCTCTGCACTGCGCTCGTCACCCTGAGACAATTAGCTGTTGAGTGTCATAATGCCTAGTAATTTCGCTGGCTACAATGCCCTTCAAACCGGAACACAGTAATGCTTGCGCACTACTGCTTGGTGGCTGAATAACTGGCAAAGCGGTGGTACCCACCCAGACGGCCACTCGCATACGAGAAACTTACCACCAGTACTAACTGTATATAGAACCTACTGGTATAAAGAGTGATTTAATATACTTACCAAAACATTGTGCTGTATGCCTATTCGTGAATATAAGCGATAAATTGGCACCTTTTCCACTCTATATATTTTATAAGGGCTACCTGATGCGTGAAATTAGTAAAATTTAACCAGCAGATACAACTCTGAACACCATGGTCTCAAAGTCAGGAATATAGTCCGATAATTATGGCATTGTAAAAAAATTAATAGAAAAATGTGTAGATGGATAATTGGCACTTATTGTACTATGAATAAGGTATTATTTTGTATGCTTCCATGTAGGTATGTACTTACCTTTTTCACTTATCTGATCTAAGTTTTCGACTTCAAAATTCTATCCATTTTTCCTTTGGCATGATTCGTCTATTCCCAGTTGCCACCACCAGCTGCGCCACCAGTGTCACCAATCAAGAAAAAAAAACCAGTCGCCGCCATTGGTGGCAATCGGAACAAATTAATTCCCTCAAAGTACCAAGTGATCGATCAATATGGAATATATAATATTAAAGTACAAGGCGATCAGGAACCCAGAGGAGGTTAGAAATTGTTATTTTATCAAACGGAAACATGGCTTTTTAAATAGCGTCCATAAATAAATTAATAAATATGCTCTAAAGAAAATCTGTTATAAAGCTAACTTCGCAATAAAGCCGAGCTATATTCTAGAGTTTCTTTTGATGACACTAGTCAGCCAGCCACTTCAGAGCTTATAAATAAATAATGCTCACAGATGAAAAATTCATTACGAAACCGCTCATAAGAAACTCCCTGAATTTCATATTTGTATAGCTCTTTGATAAACTTGTGTTTGCTTCCGCCAAATATGGTTAAGTTTCCGTGGGGAGGGGGAATGAGGGGGATTAAATGATTAAGTACTTAAGTACAGCCGTTCACAAGAAACTTGGCATGAGACACAAAGTGGGTCGGTAGTTCGTTTCTATCTCCTGGGTTATAAGGACGGGATGATTTTATAGGACTGAGAAAAACGTACAATCAGTAATGTGTTAGGACTGTGTTTCTTAAGTTATATATGTTTACGTGGAATATGGAATCGATTGCCTTCTTGGGAGGTCTACGAGGCCACGCTGGCGTAGTTTAGATCAAACAACTTTATACTTTATATGAGCAAGCGAGTGTGGCTCAGTGGGAGCTCGTGCGACTTTCGATGCGACGCACCCGAGGTCAAATCCCGCTGGCCCCGCACCACTGACTTTCTTAAGTTATGTGCGGATTTAAAACTTGCTCTAAAAACGGTGAAGGAAAACATCGTGAGGAAACCGGCATGTCCAAGAATTTTCCACAAAAAGTCAAGGACATGCGACATCCATCAACCTGCACTAGGCCAGCGTGGTGGATTATCGCCCATTCTCTCTCTATGAAAGAAGGCCCGTGTCCCAGCAGTGGAAACGTGATGGGCTGATGATGATGATGATGATGAACTTTATATTATAAAGGTTATATATCAAGGTATCTTGTAATTTAGTACAACAAATTACACTTTTTGCAGTTTGATTTATTAAAAATATTATTCACACGGCAAGTTTATCTTTCAGTTTAAGTTAAATGTAAAATAATTATTAGCCTAATAATTGGCTAGATTGTAATAAAAATGGGGATCTTAGTGGCGATGAACCCATACTAAGGAAAAAAAACACGGCAAGAAACCTTAATATATAAGAATATTTTTCTAATAAAACGTAATTTTAAGAATTTCCGATGCTTTTCGTTGGGACAAGTGTACGCTGCGAAATCACAACGCCCACATTACTGGATTCCAAGCCATCTCAATAACATTTAGGTATACCTATTGATAGTAGATAATGATTCCTCCGCGATTAATTAGTATTAAAAATTCTACCTCTCATTAATCGCGGAGTACCAGATACGCAAAATATAGAGACGATTTCACGCGTTAAGATTTGAGGGCTCTACGCTTCAAACGCTCACAGGACTCCTTAATATCGAGCACACTTCACTTCCTGCATGCAGGTTTTTATGATCGCAGCATTCCACGTGGGAGTTTTATCTGGGAATTGCCGTCTGGCCGGGAAATAAAACGTTGAGTTGGAAATAAAAGAATATCTACGGTTTTTACTGCGGTCGAAAAGAATGGCCGAGATTTTAGATAGGTTTGAAGATATCTATTTATGGATATCTGTTTGTGACCTGATTTAGGAATAGCGTCAGATTGCGCTTTTATGAATAAAGGAAGTTATATTTATCTTAAAAGATCTGAGTGAACAGGCTCTTTAGGTCTTCATAATAATTTAGGGGACTTTTTCCTTCTTCAATTGAAACTGACAGGTATTTCTCAAAAGTCTTGCAAAGATTCCTTACAAATAGCGTCGATTCAAAATCAAGGTCACGAGTGCATCTGTAACGCCTAATTAATTGAATAAAATATCTAAAATCACATATAAAAAGCGACTCTAAAATTCTGTACAACCTAACTAACAAATTTAAAGTAAAAATACTACTATGTAAAAGACCTTTCACTCGCTAAGAGCTATGACTGGAAAATTCCCCCATTACAAAGTTGCATCTAGTTTTGTCCTGAACTTCGTCTGTCGTACAGACAGAGAACTTCTAAAAGGCTTCATCAGCCTCTGCACTCTACAAACTCAGATCTACAACTACTACATTCTATATATGAAAGAGTTTGTTTATGAGACGCACATTTCAATGTTTACTGAAACAGTTCAGTCTAGCTTTTTCAAATACAGTAACGAAAGTTGGGCGATGGCGAGATCTAACTACGCCAAAATTTTATCAAACTTGATGACACCTTACAAAACTTACATAAAAATTTAAGCAAAAAACCTGATAATGAGACTTAAAAGGGAAAAGATATACACAAATAGCACCAATCGTGTGATTTATCAAATATTAATTCAGATCCAATCTATTTAATCCAACCCTGCATAAATTTTACATTTTCATCAATACCCGCGTTAATGGAAACCGTTATATCGTCCCAAGTCGTCCTGTTTGGTCCCGTTAGGTCCCGTTATTATACTCTGACAGTTATTGTCGTAACTTTCGCCCAGCAGCGCCCGCCGCCAGCCCCGACGAGCCTTTGATTTCTCCTTTAGAGCCTTGTTACGGCAAAATAACAGTAAGGGTAGTAGCTACAAAAAATACTTTACTCTCAAGCTCTCAATCATGGTTGAAATGTAACGGGTTGTGGATCTTATCCATATTCTGTGTGATAACAATGTTATACAATATTTTTACACTAATACTTACGATTTAATAGTGGTATGGGTCACATGGTTTGCCTATATGCTTACGGCACTATATACCGCAGGATTGTAAACAAAAACTAAATAATAATACACTGATGACGAAGACCCAGCTGTACGTAGACAGAGCGAAATTGGCCGAGTGTTAACTTGTGCGCCTTATGATCCGACGCACCCAAACTCGAAACACGACTCAATTCTAGCAACTAGTTAAGTGCAGATTTTTCATGCTTGCTCTAAAAACTGTGAAGAAAAAAATAGTGAGGAAACCAGCTTACGTGCTTTGGATGTGGATGGCGCCGTCCGCGGTTGTAATTCCACCAACCGAACAAAGTCATGCCGTCAAGTGACCTAGTCGAGTTTTGAAATAATGTTGAACCATCCAGGGATACGGGTTTGAGTAGTCGCTTAACTGCCGGTTTCCTTTAGATCTGTATGTTCCATTTTCGGCCACATTGCCGCTTTATATCAGGCGAGATTGCTGCTGAACATATTTTTTTATTCGTTATTGGCTTGCGTTTGACCACTATCTCACCTGATGGTAAGCGACGATGTGGTCGACGATGAAGCACGCTTGCCAAGATAGTACCTGTTTACTCGTGACTTGAAACTCTTAGATTGTATCTATCGGGAAAGACTGACCCAGGCAAGGAGATCCAATCGTTAGCGGGGCGCATATTGAAAGTGGAAGCAATCAATGTAGGTAAGCGAGAAAAATAAAGCATCGTTTCGATTCTAAAACCCCTGTTTCTTCGTTAAAAAACTATTTTTTTTATCAAATAATATGGTGATATTATAAGTAATATAAAATAATTAGTTTGCCGTTCTTTGTATATAAACGTCTGTTCCTTCGATTCCTACCAGAGCATTCCTACTTAAAAGGATTTTTTAAGCTATTGCATAGCTTCTATCGCGGGCCTTGAGCGTGGAGACCGAATCCAGAAATTCCGTAACGAAAATAACCTAACACCCCCCACTCCGAATGCTATGCAATAGCTTTACCGCGGCAGTCTCCGAGTGCCACACGTCTTTTCTTTTTTTATTAACACATGTTACACTCCTTACTGTTCATGATACTTACCAAAGTTTCGATCCAATCTACTAAATCGTTCCGCTATATTTACCTCAATATATTTCTCCCATTTTCATATTAAGATACGATGAGATGGCACGAAAGAAAAACGAAGGGAACTAAAAATAACGTCAAGTTTCTGATTACTCCAACCGCTTTTATTATCATTAAAGTTTTCCTTGGATGAAACCTGCAAACTGCTTCGAAACGATGTTGGAGGAGGAAACGAAAAACGATGACCAAGTCTCTTGTGTTCGCTCTTTTTAAGGCAAAATGTGGATGGAATATTTCTTCTCGGAATATTGAGCGATAACTTCTGCTGGGAAAATGCGTTATATCTATGTTTAGCACGCGTGGAAAAACGATTTCAAAATAGCACGACTTTTGTTAAACTTTGGCATTTTTGTTATATAAACGACTAGCGGCGCCCCGCGGCTAAAGAATCTACACACCTAATTAAATCTAAATTCGTTTAGTAGTTTTTCTGTGATTGAATAACAAATACCTATTTATCCATCCACCCTCATAAACTTTCGCATTATTATATTAGTAGGATTTAAGGTAAACATAGACCAAAAATAAAATAAAATTTCCTTCTTTAAACGATTTGATTTTAATTAAATTGCAATATTATCTTTTTGTTTTGTAGAGTCGAGCTTCGAGAGGGGAAAACTTTGTTCCACTTTTCGAAAGTGTCGATTTTGTGCTTCACTTTGCCTCAATCTCTTAATTTAATTTGCAAAATTATTACACGTCATTCATCTTTATATTTATATGAAAATCTGGAATATATTCCAACTTAATCTTTATAATATGTATGTACATCCAACTATCCAAAACATTTTCAAATCACTATAATTATACCCTGACAGGCATCATTACGTGAACAACGAGTGAAGGACGCGAAGGGTGCAATTATGAAGGATGATAATAGCCGGAGTGTTCTGTGTTAGTCGAAACAAAGGTCCGTAAAGGGCGAGCGTGCTTCCGGTCGCTCTACGTATCGAATATACCGCCCGCCCTGCTGGGCGGCGGGCAAAGAGTAGCACATTTGTACCGATATAAAATTAAGTAAGTGCTAATTGTTTTGTGGTGCCTAATTCATGTTATTTTCAAGCATAAAATCTTAATAAAGAATGTACTAGAAATCGCTCTAAGCGATAAGGCCGCCCGTTGTACCTCAAATTTATGTATTTTGTCATTGTTATTTCGTTCTTTTTTTGTATTGTGTGTTTATTTGGTGTGCAATAAAGTGTTATTGTATTGTATTGTACTAGATTATATAAACTTTTACAATTATTTCTCCATACGTTTTTTATTTATGTTGTAGTGGTTTTCAAATTACTTGACAATTCAAGTTTAAGAAAATACATATCCATACCGCCTACTACATATACCTTGGTGTATAAATAGGTGTACATTGAAAACAAACTACACTCCACTTAATAAAACTTAACTAACTACATACAAGGAGAAGCAATTGGACAACCCATAGACCATTAAAGGCCTATACGTAGCTCAAATGCTTCAACCCACTACCAGTTGGCAGCGTACCCAAGATGCTGGCAGTATATTTATTGATGTACCAAAACATAATACCTATACAAAAAAAATGCTGTACTACAAAAATCAAAGGTTTGCCTTGGTTACATTCAATTTCTACTGCCAATATGAACGCCTTACCCCGCTACCGATTGCACCCTCTATCCTCGTTTACTCTATCAGGTTTCGCGCTGTGCGAAAGGGCGGCGCGGCGCAGCCCCAGCCAGTGCCCCGCGCGCCGCGACTCCGC
This sequence comes from Petrophora chlorosata, assembly GCA_951640565.1. NCBI lineage: Eukaryota > Metazoa > Arthropoda > Insecta > Lepidoptera > Geometridae > Petrophora > Petrophora chlorosata. Next base: position 15,072,838 of record OX621195.1, read on the forward strand.
TCGCCCGCTTCGACTTCGCCACCTCACAACACCATTAACATATTTTAATTACACATTTCACCTAGCGAAGGAATGACACTTCTGCATTAATTACTCTGTGAATTTTTTGCAAATGTGGACGGAGTAGGGCGCGAGCACGGAACCAAATCGAGGTAAGACTATTTTTAGAGCATGTGTTTCATGAACAACCCGGTTTGGTATAAATTACGGAGTGGTTAACTGTGTTTAAGCATATGTCTGGTGCGGTCTAAGGAAATACAAAGACATTTAAAATTATTTGATTAACAAAGGAAAAAACATTTAGTATAACTTCTATACTTATACAGACCTATATAAAAAAGTTGTTTTGCAAACATTAAACGAAAATAGGGTTATGTTGCCGACGTCGCAGTAAAGCTCGAACATTTATATACCGTGTATTTTTTCTCTTCTCTTATTAAATCAATAGACAACAAAATCCCTGAATACCTAAAAACGTAACTAGATACAACGTATTCTGCAGAAAACTTAAGTCTTATCTAATTAAAAAATGTTTTTATTACGTAGGTGAATTTAAAACTGACAAGCATGTGCAAAAAATGACTCAATTCCGTGACTTCGACAGTATACTGACTTTAATAAAACATAAATAAATTAAATTGACTAAATGTACTTCTCGCACTGAATTGCAATCGCCCTTACAGAGCGCATGTACTATATTATTTAAGAGCTAAATATGGCAAATTACTGTACCTGAACGCAATTAATAAATCATTCTATATGTTTGTACATAATTGTTAATTGGTTCTGTAAATAAAAATAAATAAATTATGAATTATGAAAACATGCTACACATGAATATTTCCATTTTCGTACCTACTACGAGTAGGTATCTACCTCTACCTCTCCATATATTTTTCCGAGATACAATTTAATGAAGCAGCATCCATTCAATTAATTGAAACCGATATTATCCGAAACATCCCACTAATTGTTTTGATCCGATATCTGAACATAATTTAATATAAGGACAGGCAAATAGAATCGTAAGATGGAGGAATTTTTCTTTGTGATGTTTATGAAGCGTTCGAAGTGTTTCACAGCGTCTACGACACTTACTTCTGACTTCTACGACGAAAAACCACTTTTATATTATGAAAGGAAATAACCATAATCCATAACTTTGATAATCTTGCGATGAAATGGAAGTAAAAAATATCTTTATGTTAATAATAATTTTTAATTAAATATTTTTTTTAATACAGTAAATAATACTTAGGCTGAATATGTTTGTAAGCTTAATATGATTAATAGGTTTCTATTAATAGCTAAAAACCCTAGACTAACAAGAGTCAACGGATACATACGGATAGCCAACAGATAATACCAGAGAAAAATTACAGATATTGACAGACTTCGCTTAGGTTTCCAGTTGCTTACCAGTTACTTCTTGCCTCCACCGGAAGAAACATTTCACATTTGATTCCGGTGGGCTTAAATCATAGTGTTGGTGCTTCGCCATATTAAATATTAAAACCACTAAAAACTTATATTTACATTTGAGACATTTTCGCAATTATGAAAATTTATTGTTATGGGCCGTCGTACCAGCCAGTCTTTATTCAAACAATATTTGCGTTCGATTTCTTTGGTGCTGAACACTAAGATGTTCCAAATTCAAAAAGTGCGCGGCAAAGATAATTGCGGCGCACTTATAAAGAGGATTAAAAACTCATTACTGCCCGCTAAAAGTTTCTTATAGAAAACACCACCTTTGGGTGCACATAAAGGCGAACCAAGTCGTCCTTTTCAAATAGATGGGATGAAAAAAACATTTTCCTTCTTCCTAATTATTGAAAAAAAATCTCAACTTACGTGTAAAAAAAAAACTTAAACAACGGTATTATTTTAAGTTTTCAACGTTATACAAAAACGAAAACTACTAATGTATTTCATATTTTGTATCACTAGAGGTGGATTAAATTCCCTCAAAGTATTAATTTGTTGATTGATCTATAACGGCTCTATGACTCTATCAAGCTCATATTATATGCAGTAATGGCCGCCGTACAAAGGCTTTGTTTGCAATGGAATATTAGATTATACTCGTAATTAGACATGAACCAGTATTCAGGTAATTGTTAGTTATAGTGTTACTATCATTGACAGTCACAACACGCTATTCATAATGGTAACAAAGTAATCGATTTCGATATTTTCTGCTATTAAATAGATAAATAGATAAATAACGCCCAACGATCACATACATAGATCCTGGCCCCTAACTAGGATTCTCTGTATATAGGGAAGCAGAAACTATGAGGACCATGGTCCCACAACACCCAGACACGAAACAAATGCTTGCGCTTTTTTTTTCTGTGCACAAACATTTGTCCCGTCGCGGGAATCGAACCCGCAACCTCAGTGGTGCATTAGATTTGAGCCAACCTGCCCAAGCATGTGTAGTGCTTGGGCAGGTTGGCCCAAGCACTACTTAAATTATTTTTTGACAGAGGCTGTCAAAAAATAATTTAATACTTTTATTTGTTGTATTTATATGCGGTGTCTACAACCAGTTTGCCTCTTATATTTTTTTACAAGCTTTTATTTAACTTGCAATGTTTGTTTGTTTGGGTTAAATCTTGCAAGTTGAATCAGAACCACTTCCTCTTATCCTGCGAAGTTGAAATTTTGCATACTTGTCAAAGTCTGATGACAATGCAATATTATGGTGACAACCAGCTGATCAGATGATGGAGACGGAAGGTGGGCAATGGAACTCCTTGACGGATAATTGTGAACTACTAGTGTTTGGGGTCATGTTAATATGCTAATTATGTAGGCTACAGGTAAGAGGATGCAAAGGAAACCAAAATGATTTTAGTTCTACATTTAATTACGAATAAAAATTACATTTTAAGTTTACTACTTGCTAATTAACCTAAATGGTGACAACGGTTCGATGGGAGAACCAAAAGTGACGGTGTGGGGAAAAAGCTATACATATAATGTAAAAAGGTAGAAAGAGAGGGCATGATGCGCTGCGTCGGCGCCTCGTGGCTCACTCCTGCGGGCAGTTGGTATGCACCACGACGTCATACGTAACATGCTCGCTGTTCCAGAATTTGTTAAAAGTTTTTTGTGTTTGTGTTGTTTGTTTGTCATGAAAAATATATTTGAAAAAAATCTTGTTTTACTGAGATGTTTACTGAGACGACATGAGAATCAGAATCTTTTCCGATTTGATGTGCCAAATCCTACTAATATTATAATTGTAAAAGTTTGTGTGAATAGTTGGTTAGATGGATGTTTGTTACTCAATCGTGCAAAAACCGAACGGATTGTGATGAAATTTAGTATCTAGGTACTTTAGGTCCTGGAAAAGGACGTAGGCTACTTTTTATCCTGGGAAACTAGGGGTGAAACCGCGGGGTGCAGCTAGTGTCTCATAAATACTGTAATGGGGCAAAGTTTTTCTAACATCGGTTCGGCAGTTACACGTTACAACACTGACTAGTATTTATAAATTAAAAACAGAGCTAAGTCTAGAATCAGGGAGAGTTTCAAAAGCTTTGTTTGACAAAACAACAATGGTCAAAGCTCATAATCTTTATTGAGCATATTTAATTACTGGGTATATGAGACTCACTCTGATGTATCGGGGTGATGAGCGTAATGCAGTGCTACGCAGTACTTATGGTTTTAAAAGTCTGGGTGGCAGTGCAATTGTTATGGGCAGGCGTGGCGCTTACCATCAGGTGAACAACTTGCACGTCACAACAGAGTTTTTTTTAATAAATAAACTCTGTTGTTTTATGTTATTATTGTCTGTCGATTTAATACAAACGACGTTCGTAACTCGTAATTGTTGGTACACAGACCGGCGGAACCCATTAGCTGTAACTGAGTTAGAAGCAGACGCGCAGCCAATTTGTGGGGGGAAGCTTTTATGGGGCCCTTGGAGAGGGGGGCGGTGTATAGGGAGGTTAGGCATGCTATTCTTTTTGAATAAAAACAGCAGTATTGTATTGTGTAAACCTTGTAATCAATCTTGATTAAAGGATAAAGGAGTTATTTAAAAGGTAAAGCTTTTCTTTTTTATGTGAATGGTTTGCCTAGTGTTTCTACATAAGTATAAATTTTAACAAAATAAAACCGACTTTAATGTATCTTCGAAGTCCTAGGTCAAGTATCGATGAAATTTATATGGGACCACTGCGTAGCTATACTGAACTCAACGATAAATAATTTTCCAAATCGGTTTATAAATGACGGACTTCTAAGGCAACAAACATAAAAATAAAACAATCGAATTGAGAACCTCCTCCTTTTTGTAAAGTCGGTTAAAATAAATAGAGAAAATCAATCAATCAATTAATCATTTTTGTAAATTACCACCAAATCGAATCCTCACCACACGCCCGGGAAACCGCGGGCAAAACCGCTAGGCGCAGCTAGTAGATTATTATTATTTAAGATAATCTCGCTCACCGACTATAAAAGTAATACTTTGTTTTGGGCTCTCTATATTAATGAATAGTTCTCTAGTGATGTAGCAACCCTGGGTTGAAAAAGGAAAGAAGGGGAGGGTGTTATCTGAGTTTTATTCGCTGTGAACGCTTTTAAAGTTTAAGCCCGCAGCGGTTTATGGGAAGTGATAAACACTGTCTGCACTTAGTCCTTGTACGTGTCTACTGTATATCCAACTTTATGTCTAGAGGCGTAGGAACGTAATTAGCATTACATTTTTAGACGTTGAAGCAGGCAATAGTCTTTCGTGTAAGATATTGTCTCACAGCCTCTTAAATTGCGTGTCACTATGTCATGGTAACCATTCAGGAAAATCATCAAGCCAACAATAGGGGATCGGACAGCAATAAAAAAAAAATACTAAATGTAGTTAGAACGAATATTTGTTGAATCCGAGAGATTTATTCAATCAATATAAATTATTAATTAATAAAAAAAATATATATTATATTTTGTTATTTTTGTTTTCATTATTTTTGTAAAATAATAATGATTTATATTTTCAAACAAATAAATAAAATGTAATAACTATGACATTTTATCTGTTCTTTATCTCAAAAGAAACGCCAATCACAGTGCATGACGTCATTTCAAAGTAAAAACCGTGTGCGAAGCTTGTGAAAATATAAAATAAATTAAATTTTTGCTTTATTAAAACGATATGTTTTTCATTCCATGACGACCCTCAAGTCCTTAAACTTCACAAAAACGTATAAATCACTTTGCAAGTTTGCTTTCGTAGACCTTATTGTTTGTTTTGCGTTCATAACGTTCACGTTCTTATTTCGTCATTTGTGAGGCGACCTTTTGCGCGGCAATATTTCAAACGTAACATTTAAACATAGTTTTAAGTACCTTTAGGATTTTTTTTTATTAAAATATAATTTTTCATGGCTATTTAATATACATTATGGTCATTTTTAAACACTTTCTGAAAAGTAATCCGATCCCCTATTTACTCGACTGGTCACTTAGATGTCAACTACAAAGAGTTTCCCATGCGGTACTCGATGGCATCACGTTCTGGAAAGGGCCGGTAAAGGGCTAGAGGCTGTGAGGGCTCTCCACCATCGCTAAGTGCAGTGCACTCTCGCTAGCTGAAATTACAGCTGTCATTTCGAATGTTCTCGACAGTCGTGAAGAGTGTTTCCTGTTTTTGAAGGCTCTTTTTTCCTCACGGAGTCTTGGTAGAAATATTAAAAGTAAAAATGTACATTTTGTTTCTTTTCGGTACTCAATTTGGGAGAACGGAACACATACTTCAATATCTGCCCCTTGAACCTTGATTTTTTTTCTGTGCACAAACATTTGTCCCGTTTGGAAATCGAACCCGCAACCTCAATCGTATATGTGATTTAAGCCAACCTGCCCAACCACTATACCACAGAGGTTGTAAATGAATTCAATAAATGAATGAATATTGTGTTCCATCTGTCAATTGACTATATGCACTGTTAAACAACGAAGCCTCTTCTGGGACTCTTCAGCCGTTTTAAAAGGCTGTTGTAAGCCACTTAACCTCTCTCACAAATTGCGTCAATTGCGAACGTTTTATGATTGTGCCTTGTGGCTGGTCTGTAATTGAGTTTTATTGCAATGCTGGTCGCTGTTCGCTAAATTCTCTGTAATAGGTAGTATAATCTTGAACAGTTGGTTTAAGTTCCCGTTCTTGTTTCCACATAACATACCTATAGCAAAAAATGTTTCTACATGTACATTCATTCCATGGATCATTACTGTTAGAATCAGAAATGGAGTTTGCTTAAAAAAAACAAGTTCGACCAAGAAATCGGTTTAATGCACAAAAAAAAACAAAGAAAAGCTACTCACAGTTTCACACAATATATGTATTCAAAATGACATTAATTTTCGTAACGTTAATTCAAAGTAACGGTTTCATTATAACGATCGACGGGAATTCTAGCAGACGTCCGTTCGCTACTAGCGCAAAGAAGCAAATGACCGTTCTTGTCAAAGCGCTCGGTTTTTATAGATAGCAGCAGGTTGCTCGGTGAAATAGGAGGGATGTTCCTTACATTACATTGATTGTTACATTCATTAGGTACCTATAGGTAGGTAGTAATAGTGTTAGAACTTGGGTACTTATAACAAAGTTCATATTTTAAAAAGCATCCCCCAATTCCTTAGCAGGTAATAAAGAGCACCCCTATTGTGCACCACCATACGTTATACTTACAAGGGATTGGTTGCCATATTTTATGTAATAAATTGAAATAAGTTATCGTATTTATTTTATATGGCGATTTACATTGCATTGGCGTATTTTTGTAATAAATTATTCATCATTTACAACACGAATGGCGCAGTTAGTGCCACACTCCATGATTTGGTATTTATCTACACAAATTGACAATTTACTTGAATTATTAAACAAAAAACAGGAACCGACTTCAAGACTAAACTTATATTTTTTGCTTTTGATGATTTTTCCAAAATTGCTTAATCAATTTCGATAAAATTTATATCGGACTATCTCTGAAGTATCACCTACCAAAAAAAAAGAATCATCAAAATAAATTCATAATTGGCGGAGTAGTCGCGTAACAAACATAAAAAAACATACCGCTGAATTGAGAACCTCCTCCTTCTTGAAGTCGGTAAAAAGTGGCTGATGTTTTTTTTAATACAAGGAATTTTGTGTAGTAGATGCAGCGTCGTGTAGCTTCCGTTAACTTATCATAGTTTAGTTAAAGTTGAGATTAGATTCCACCCCATGAATCGCGAGTATCCGAGCCGAGGCCGGGATTGAGTGAAAACTTACTCGACCGAAACAAACTTCATCACGGACAAACATTGTCTAATTTTGCAATTTGCACACAGAACCGTCCGCTAATTCGGTTACGTCCCCGCTGATAATTGAGTTATCACGAACCTTCCTCCCTAATACTCTATTTCTGTTCACTCTCGTCGATGTAGATTATTAAAAACATTTTAAAACACTATGTTAAACTTAAACTAAGTTTTATTGGTGTAACGAACAGTCGGGCATCGCCGTGAGAGAAGGCGAAAATTACTTTCGCACTTCGTTTTTCGCTTTTCGCCGCGCATCTGCTGCAAAAAATACTGACGTAAAAACGTTATTGGAAAGCTATAATAAATGTGAGAGAAAGCAACTTGGTAGGGATGTTAACAATGACAGGGCATAAGCGAGATAGCAATAAAGACGGGGGAGGGAGGGGCTTCTTTATCGATGTAACGCGAAGGCCGGTTCTATCTGGTAGAATTTGCGTCTACGTCAAATTTTGAAGGACTTAGAGAACGAAGAGGAACTACTCTTGGGAAACATTAAAAGTAAAAATTAATGTAATACTCTGCGAAATAATTAATTTATCGTTAAACTTTATTATATACTAGCTGCGCCCCGCGGCTTCGCCCACGTGGAGATTATTTGTTTTAATATTTTTTCATACATTCTCCTGTCAATAAAAAACACATAAAAGAAAGATTTATCTAATTCGGTGTAGACGTTTGGAAGTTATGCGCGTACAAACATTTCGGTGATTAATTTTTATTTATATAGATTTCATTGCCCTTGTGATGATGTGATTCGAGTATTCTAGACAGAATAATACTTACTACATATAATCATAAAGATAAGAGTAAACTACATTCATTACATACTTAATCTATTCTCCCTAATAGTTAATTGCCACTAGTTTACTTGAGATGACATACTTAAGATAACTGAGTTCCCATCCGACCTTTGGCGATATAAACCAGTTACATCAGATTGTCTTTTCTGGTAGTTAGGAATGTATAGGAGTAACGTAAATAGGTACAAGTTTATTATATTACCTATGTGAATCCACCGGCAGTATCTCAAGTTCAAGTTCAAAAGTTCTTTATTCAGTTTTGCCATCACAGACGCACTTATGTGTGAACGTCAATTATTACACTGACTCTACCACCATATCGGAAAAAGAACCCTTAAGATTCGGCAAGAATCTGATGGTCATTTTTTAGAACCTTTTGATATAATATGCTCAAAAGGTATTTAATTATTTAAAACATATTTGAGTATTAAACAAAAGGCTTAATAATTTAAAAACTAAAAGATATTATCGGTTGAGCCAACTAAATGGCCTACAGATAATTGAGACGATAATTATATAATATGCTCGTTTTTGACAATATTATGTTTCTTATGTGCCAGTTGGCTACTTGGCAGAAGCGGAATCTATCGAATACCTTCTCCACTTTAAATTAAAAAAGCCTATCTCGAGGCATGCCTCTAATTAAATGGGCACCTATGTTCAGAGACAAAAGGCCGGGCGGGATAAAGCGAAGTGCGCTTGTCACTCGTCCAGTTGCGCTCTTGCGGCCTCTCACCGCATAACGAGCCTGTCGTAGCCATTGACCGAACGAATTGTCCCCGAGTACCGAACAGAATGGTACCTGACATACCGAATTTGTGAATACATTTCCGCAAAACACAGGTGTATTTACTTCGGAATGAGATACGAGTGGGATGATGGCAGAAGTTTGAACACGTCTTGATAAGTTACACGATTTTCAAACGACTTCCAAAAGGAGGAGGTTCTCAATTCGACGGTATGTTTTTTTTTGTGTTTGTTGCGCGATTAATCCGTCAATTATGAATTGATTTTGATGATTCTGTTTTTTGTTCGGTAGGTCATACTTCAGAGGTGGTCCCATACCTTTAAATTTTATCGAAATTGATTTAGCACGTTTTGAAAAAAATAACAAACAACAAATATAAGTTTAGTCTGAGTCTTTTTATTTTAATTTATAAATTATTAAATTTGTGAGGTAGGTACCTATGCATGTAAGTTTAGTCTTAAAGTCAGTTCTTGGTTTTTTCTAAAAATTAATTGAATAGTTTTATGAATTATTAAAATCATAATGCGTTGTCCGAAACTGCATAAAACAATTTGTATATGTAAATTTATTTTGTATTCATCCTAGTTAAATAATGTATAAATCTGTATACAATATAAATTAATGTGATGTGATAGGTATTGGATGTTAAGAGTGTAGGACTGTAGGTATTTTATGTATATTTCGAACCGAACTTCAAGATATAGGTCTCGGGTTCCCCAATTTATTTTCTTTTAAAAGAGTCCTCCGCTGACACAAAGAGAGATTAGATAAGAGTTTATTGGCCTTGTCCTTAAATTAAAGTTTCTCCTTTGTCCTCGTCAAAGTCTTTGAAAGTTAAAGAATATTGGTAAGACGTGCTTTCAATTTTTATCAACTGTAAATGAAATTGCTTGTGCGAGGCGGCACGCGAACTTTTTTGACTTTTAATTACGAGATAAGGGAACGGATATTGATTTTATCAAAAGCCGAGGATAAAAATAACTTAATATCTAGTGTCACGGGGTGATGAGCGCACTGCAGTGCCACGCACACAGGTTTTTTATATGGTACTAAAAGTTCTGGATGACACTGCAGTTGTTATAGGCAGACGTGGCGCTTACCATCAGGCGAACCACTTGCTCGTCTCATCAATCAGTTCCACAAAAAAATAATCTTATATCTTTTACAGGTCTTAATTAGCGATTTAGAGCACAGTAGGTATGGGTATAATTAAGTCTATCCTACAAGCTCTCATATTGCAGTCCACGCACGTAGTAATAACAAAGGTGCCCAAAATTCATAAAATCATAAAAACAAAACACAATCTTTACGTGACTCTTAAAATAGTTAGGTATGCACTATTTGCTATAAGTACGCTATGCACCTCCAGCAATTTTTTTCAAAATTGGCTGCGCTTACCTATGTCCAATTTTTTTGGATATAGGCAAGCACAGCCTCCAACAGCCTATTATGTTTTGTAAGTGATGTTAATCTCTACCTCTATCACTACAGTTTTAAAAAACACATCTAAAATCACAATAACTTACACTTTATTGCATACCAAATAAAGACACAATACAAAATATAATAATTACTAATAGCATGGACTAAAATTTGGTCCATGCTAATATCATAGAATACTAATAATATATAAACAAATAGCGACTCTTGCTATGACGCAATAAAATTCAATTCAGCTCGCGTAGTCATATTAACCTAGAGAGCGCCTCTCTTTCTATCGCATAGCTCTTATCTCTTCTGACGCGGCACGTGTAACGACGCGCGACCCGCCGTCGCTGTCCGGCTATGTACTTGTAGCTTCGTACCTACAGTGCGGAGTGCGCTAGGCCTGGTAATAGATAATTTATTTTTACGCCACTTTTAAAGCGAATGTGGGTTCATACTTTTAAGAATAATATTGAAAGTGGCTTTAGAAGCCACTATCCATGTTGTAGCTGACGTATACAGTTTTCATCTAGGCTGACAGCTTCCATAACCCGCGCGGTGGCAGACTGAGAGAGCACATGACGAAAGGGTTTTATCTATTCTCTTGACCAGACGTGGAAATGGCTTTATGTCAAAAGTAAAAAAATATTTATTAAATAGACACAACAATGCACTTTTAACGTCATATACACATAATGCAAATCATCACACATTCAAATACGTTAAAGACTATAACTTAAGATATCATGACCTTGAAAAAAAATGCTAAGCATGTCTACCCATTGCCATACTCAAATTGTAAGTCCGGGGCCAGAAAAGAAATGTGAAAACTGACTTTACCGGTGATTCGGAAATACACCCGTAAAATGTGACTCCAAAACGAATTACCTTTATTTATTTAGTTTAATATATGTCCTAAATTATACTTTAAGGTTGCTTTAGGCAAGCAGTATAAGATTGAGTCTGCGACATTCCATTTCTGTCAGAGAGATAAATAATGTAGGTTTTGCACGCTCGCTCTAAAACGGTGAAGGAAAACATCGTTATGAAACCCGCTTACGCGCTTTGGAGTGGTAGGCTCTGGCCGTGGTTGTAATACCACCCACCGAACAAAGCCATGCCGTCAAGCGACCTAGTCGTGTTTCGGGATGATGTTCGGTGAACCATCGGGGAGACGGGTCTGAGCAGCCGCTCAACTGCCGTCTCTCTCTAGATCTATGTGCTCCATCTTAGGCCACATCATCGCTTCACATCAGGCGAGATAGTGGCCAAACATAGATCTATTAAGGGTAAAATAAATAAATAGGTACCTAAGCCTTGTGCTTCAAGTCATGATAATTTTAGTAGCTTTTTGCAGTCTGGGGTATTCAAATTCGAATACATCAATGTTGTTCTTTACCACTTTTTATTAAGTCACTTTCTTGTTTGTCTGTCTGTCTGTCGTTCCGGGTAGAATCTAGCAACTCAAATTTCGAGCACTTCCCGATTAGCTATCCGTGTGAAACGTTCAGGGTAGCTCAGAACTCGATGACAATGCATTATAAATCCATTTATTATTTTGAAAGCGCAAAAATAACGCGATTTATTGATTAATTTTTAAATCAACATTACAGCCTTGTTTATATTTGTTATCACCTATTACATATATGTTTGGCCATTATCTCTTATGCATAGAGTATGCATAACTAGGTACCCAGGTATGTATAGTCTAAGCTCTCAATTAATCAATCAATCAATCAATCAATCAAATCATTTATTGCGAGAATATAGTACATAAAGGTGATAAAATTCTAAAAAATAAGTCATTACATTCTACCATGACAATGGTGTGCAATAACCTGTCTTACTAATTATTTCAAGTACATTAAATCTCATATGCAAACAAATTATTATTATTATTAAGTTAATGTCAAAAAGCTTTAAATGTCATACAAATTAATAAATTAAAAAATAAAAATGTCAAAATATTATTAGTCTAATAATTGTCAAATTAGTGATCAATTTTTTGAAATTAACTTAATTGTATAAAATTAAACATTCACATTAAATTATAATTAGGTGTTTTTAAAAGTCATATATTTATTTAAGTCATAAAAGCTGTTTTTCGCAAGCGTCAGTTTTCTTTTAAATTTAGTCAAAGGTAAGTCTTTAAATGTATTCGGTTATTTATTATATACATTAATGGCATTTGTATGTACATTTCTCTTATATATAGCCTGCACTGAGGTAGGTAGAGTTTAAATTTATTTCTGGGTATGGCTTTTCTACTGACTACTTGCAAGTGAACACTAAAATATTGAGGATGCTGTTTAACAAAAACAGAGCTCCCTAATATACATACAGACCAGTGGAAGGATCTTAAACTTCCGGAAAAGAGGTTTACAGGAAAAGAGGTTTCTCGTGATTAATGATGAGTAAAGCGACGATGGAATAAGGCAGTTGAGCGAGTCCTCTGACTCGTCTCCCTGATGGTTCACCTAACTTATCCCGAGACAGGCTTATTGGCCTGGCACTTATATGTATATACTATTAATTAGTCTGCGGCATGGCTTTGAACGATTCGATATTTCAAGCTAGACGAGACGACGACGACGAGAGTTCCTGCAAGAGTTTGCCTACTACACCTAGTCATAGTGAAGTAATTTATATGTAAATGTGGCACCACTTGTTACGTTGGCCAAGAGCGACCTTGTCCTCCAAGCTCAGTGGTCCTCCACATAACTAGCTGTATCGATTCAGTACCAGATGTGGGGAATAGCTGCACTCGTGTCAAGGTGAAGGCTTGAGCTTTATAGCGATGTATGAAGCGAAGGACGCGATAAGTGGCTCGAAGGTTGCACTGTGTTGTGACAGGAAGTGCCCTGATTATATAAGTTTGAGGTTTATTAGACGCTCTTTAGTAAAGTTAAAGTTTTAACTGCGAGAAAACAGTGCCCGTTGCTTGAGTTACTTTCGAATGGTAAGATACTGAAATGTAGTTACATTGAGTAATGAAAACTAAAATGTAGTTGAATTGAGTTCAATTGAGTGCATGTATATTGTTATTTGTTATGGGCAGGCGTGGCGCTTACCATCATGCGAACGACTTGCCCGTGTCATCACTCAATTCCATAAAGAAATGTATAGTCGTGTACAATTTTAGAGATTTACCTACATAATAATAATATGTACCTACGTTGGGTCCGCTTTTCTATCAAAAACCCAACATCAAAAGAAAAACTGCTAAAAAAAATTATCATAACATTTACATCTTTTGATAAAACGTTAAATTTTCGGGTGGACGCAAAGCCCGTCTCCGGCTAGAGCCATGTTTTTCTTTGTACAATCTGGGAGAGAATCTATAACGAAGATAATTGAATAAAATAATCCTATTAGTAGTTATACGAGGCCTTCCCAATCTTTTCTGGAATTTGGGATCCTTTTTCCTTTAACAAAAACGCGATTTGGAACAAAACTTTCCGGTAGGTAAGATCAAAACCGGACTCTATCAACAAAGTTAAGGCTATTATTAAGTTACCCCTTTTGCAAGCTGGCATCTTATATTAGGTATTTTGCTTCTGGCTACGGGAGTTATATACCAAGCTTTTAGAGAATGAATGGTAGGCAGACTCACTAATGAATCATACCTGATTAATCTTCGTGCCAAGTTTTACTAGGAATCTGCCCAAGCTGAAGCACTTAAAGAAAAGCTGTTGTGTATTTCCACAGAATACTAAGGGACAGAAGCATCACTCCGCAAAGAAATTTAAACAAATAGCGACTCTTGCTATGACGCAATGAAATTCAATTCAGCTCGCGTAGCGCTGCATACCTGCCAGTCATATTAACCTACAGAGCGCCTCTCTTTCTATCGCAAAGCTCTTATCTCTTCTGACGCGGCACGTGTAACGACGCGCGACCCGCCGTCGGTGTCCGGCTTTGTACTTGTAGCTTCGTACCTACATTGCGGAGTGCGCTAGGCCTGGTATTGCTATGTTATCGTTTTTGTATAGCCATATATTATATATTATACTTGTATAGCTATAGGTATTGTGGAAATATCTTCAAGCAAAATACGAATAGGTTATTTTATCAATACAAAAAACACGTTTGTATAGCGTACCGTACATCGTACCTACAGGTGTGTACCTACTATATGTATAATGCTATATACATATATAGCTAGTGCAAGCTACATCAGTCACGTCGACTGCAGACAACAAACTCTGCTCACAGGCAAAAGGTGGACAGAGAATTATGGTTTGATGCGTAGAGGGAATATGAGCGGGCATTTGCAATAACGCCGCTCTACCTAGTAAGATTTAGAGATGCGGTGGGCAATAGCCGGGTCGCATAGGGATATTTCATATTAAGCTGATAACACTTGTTCTACCAGGCTTTTGATGCTTTGCAACAAAACCTGTATTGGAGTCTTCCATTGAATATGACACTAATCACACTTCACACTTAATATTATAAATGCGAAAGTGTGTATGTTAGTATGTAAGTGTGTTTGTCCGGTTTGAAGGGCATTGTAGCATGTAGTAATGCTTGCGCACTACTGCGTAGTGGCAGAATAAAGTTTTTCATTGTCTAGGTGTGGTCGTCATAGTTCCATGGTCCTCAGAGTTTTTGGTTCCCTATACACAGGGAATCCTAGTTAGGGGCCTAGATCTATGTGATCGTTGGGCGTTATTTATGTAAATATTAAGTTTAGGTTCCTAAATGCTATGATCAGACAGTCCAACACACGCATCGCAAACAGGCATTGCGAGTACCCGCTCTGGACGATGTATGCGGCATGCAGCCAAACAGATTAAACGTGCCGGGCACGCGACGGCCTGTTTGCACATTCGCCGACATGCGACCTATTGCATAGCTGGTTTCAGTGCGACAGTGAAAAGGCTATCTCACTAATAACGGGAACGGCATTGATTGGAACGCAGCTTTGGTTTCTGGAAATGAAATGAAATGTATTTATTTGAGTAAATACGGTGTTATAAGTAGGTGCACAGGTCCAACTAATAGACAAATCGTTCACATATTTAGTCAGAAACATAACTGACATGGAAAATTTAAAATGAATAAAAAATAGAATCTACATAATAATTAAGAGCGAGTGTGGCTCAGTGGGAGCTCGTGCGACTTTCGATGCGACGCACCCGAGTTCGAATCCCGCTGGCCCCGCACCACTGACTTTCTTAAGTTATGTGCGGATTTAACACTCGCTCCGAAAACGGTGAAGGAAAACATCGTGAGGAAACCGGCATGTCCAAGAATTTTTCACAAAAAATTCAAGAACATGTTACATCCACCAACCCGCACTGGGCCAGCGTGGTGGATTATGGCCCATTCTCTCTCTATGAGGGAAGACCCGTGTCCCAGCAGTGGAAACGTGATGGGCTGATGATGATGATGATGACATAATAATTATAATACCACAAAGTCATAAGCAATTCATACAAGATGGATAGTAAATTAGAAAAAATAAGATTAATAAACAACAATTAAAATAACATATTTTGTCAAATTAGAGTATAAGTAAAGTCATAATAATATTAACATGCCCAATTGCCCAACATGTTTAATAATTCGGATCCATATGGCAAAGTATAGACTCAGTATTGACAACTTACTAGTGTAACAGTTAGTAATTTCTTTCTTTCTTTCTTTATTATTTGCAAGTAAGTCCTACATGTTTCCTTTGGTACAGCAGCATATTTGTGGCTGCGCATTCATCGATACGGTTACGATCCTGCAACGTTTGCGCCAATGTAACATGTGATCTATACTGCGTGTACCGGCATCAGCTATAATTTTCTTCGTAAATAAAATCACTTTGAAATGAAACCAAAATTCTTGGCGTTACTAAGATAGTTACCGAACGACGGTCTTTATTATATCTATCTTTATTATATCTCTCTTTATAAAATAAATATCCAGGTAAGAAACTTATAAATATAAGTTTCTTACCTGGATATTTTCATGAATAGAGGAAACCGCAAAAAGAAGGGTACCTTTTTTACGTAACTAAATGACGAAATGAGCTGGTCGTTTGCCTGATGGTAATCAATACGGCAGCCCATAACAATAACAGCACCACCCAGAACTTTGTTTTGCAAAATCGCGCGGCGGTGTACTGCGCTCGTCACCCTGAGACAGTTAGCTGTCTCATAATGCTCATTAATTTCGCTGGCTACAATGCCCTTCAAGCCGGAACACCTTCTACGAAGAATTCTTATCGAAAATATGTACCACAAGAGCTTGATTGTGATTTGTGTCGATTTAAGCCGCGGCACTTGAAGACAAAGAATTCTTCGTCATCACGGAGCTACGTCGCTAAACGTTTGTTGTCCCTTTTGCAAATTTTGAACATCACTTAGCTACTTTTCGTGTATACAGTAACCAATTATATCGACTAATTGAAAAAATCGCACCTTTTATAATATACTAGCTTCGCCCCGCGGTTCCATCCGCAGTTTCCCGGGATAAAAAGTAGCCTATTTGCTATTCCAAGTCTTAAAGTACCTACATACCAAATTTCATCAAAAGCGGCTCGGTAGTTTACGCGTGAAAGACTAACAAACTTTCGCGTTTATAATATTAGTAGGAAGTAGGATTAGGGATAAGTAGAATAATTTACATTCTGTACTGCAGTACATACATGTACGGTTACGTTTGAACTTAAAATTATGCTAAAGAGTCTAGACTCCAAGATGTCTTGATATCATGATCTATAGAAATGCAAAGTTATCCTAAAAATCTATGCATATTACATCTGCCCCCCTACCCATATGTCCCTCAAGCGCCAATCGCATATCGTGTTGAGTTCAGTTTAGGGTATAGATTAACTGCGACAATATTTTAGGATGCCATTTATTGTCTCATTAAGTTTATATCAACTTTTAGTTATCATATTTTGGTATAAATTAATGCAATGTCTTATGATGCGGCAATGAATGAGATTAATTCGATTTCTTGCCTGTATCGACAATAATTAGTCGGTATCTCATTAGTCGCAGTGAAGCTATACCTTAATTTGAGCTCAACACGATACACGATTGGCGCTTGAGGGACATATGGGTACGGGGGCTGGCATGATCAAACCATTTATAAATTTATCAATAAATATTTAAAAAACTATGCAAATTAATGTATATGTGAAGAAAATATAAGCACGAATTTATTCTGATATACATTAAATAATAATATATGGAATAGAGGTAAATAACAAACAGACGGCAGTTTATCAGAAATAGTTTTTTAAACATTTAATAAAGAGTTGAAAACAATATCAATAAATGTAATAATGCCCAGGAAACCGCTACACGAGCAAACTTGCTCTCAATCATTGTTCTCTCAGGAATACGAGTGGAAATATCGGATGCTTCACTATTTATTTACTTTCTAGAGCCAATATTTCCATTGATACACGTTATAATACAATACAATACACAATCAAATATGTTGTCCAACATTATTACAACCAAAGCTTTCGCATGTGAATGGTCCGGTTCATAAAATCGAAGATAACAATGAAAGATTGCGTCAAATGAATACATGAATAATACGATAGACAAAATTATGTCCCTTTTCAATGATCAATACATTCTTTATTCCATTTAAATTGAATACAATAGATACCTAAACCCTTTATGTGCTATATGGTATGGTTAATCTACAACACAAAACAAAACCTCTTTATTGTATACCAGTAACATAAAAAAACTATTACAGATAAGCCTTATAACTAGGGTAGTACAATGGGCGGACTTATCGCTTAGAGCGATCTCTTCCTGACAACCTTTGGATGGACAGTATCGGAAGAAAAGGACGGTGGTTTTCTTTATACGAATAATACCATTATTACACATCCTAATACATATATATTTATATAAATCAGATTATTAATGTACCTACATTCGATATTTAAGGAGGACTATAGGTAACAATTACTGGGCATATGTAATATCTGATGTGTCGGAGTGATGAGCGCAAGCCAGTGCTACGCAGTGCTTTTTATGGTATTAAAAGTTCTGGGTGGCACTGCAATTGTTACGGGCAGGCGTGGCGTTTACCATAAGGCGAAGACAAATAACAAAATTAAAAAAAAAACAAGCATTTGGAATATGCGTTCGACTTTCAATATTTCGTTTCTCACTTATACAACTTTACAAGATTCGACCTTTGCGCTCTCTCTTTCGTCAAAACGTCGTTATCTTTAAATACATAGTTATCTAAGACAAAGTCACTATCCGCGCCTTCATTTCTGTTTCTTCGTTTACTTCTTCTGAACCACGCAACGGATTTAGATACGGTTTTCACTGCAATTTAAAGATTATTTTTACGGAAGGTTACATGTATAACATATACATAATTATAATACATTATAATTTATATTAAATAATTTTAATTGATTAATTATGTATTATTTATTTTACAATAAGTTATTATAAAATAATATGTATGTTATATGCATGTGTTTACAATACATTCTAATTAAGTTTTTGTATAGTTGAGAAAATTCAATGTTTTGTAATATCAAATTACATCCGTGGAAAGCCGGAGCGGATCGCTAGTCTAATATAACTATTACTACCAACATCCGTTCAGTAAATCAATTCTGATTCCCTATATTCTGCAGTTATATTCCGACACAATGTATCCGTCGGGCATAGGCTTCGCAGCCATCAAGTCTGCTATTTCCGTTCGAAAAGCATTGTCTCGCTTACTGCACTGCAGAGACGAATTAGAGCTAGGTATATATAATACACTGACTTCGATGAGACTTAGGTATCTATACTTTTAATTCATTGTTAGTTGTTGTGAGTTATATATCCCATTGATAATGATCATTTAATAGTTTATGATATGATATTTTGTGATATTTTTGTGGTCTCAATTCAATTCAATTCATTTCACATATATAAAAAAAAAGCTACGTCTTTATACCTCTTTGGTTATGATTTAATTTATGTGTTTGCGTAGACAGTATCTGTCTATGTGTGTTACGTATATTTATAGGTTTTAAACTTATGGAAGATCTTTTTTTTTACTCTTAATAGATCTATGTTTGGCCACTATCTCGCCTGATGTGAAGCGATGATGTGGCCTAAGATGGAGCATAGATCTAGAGAGAGACGGCAGTTGAGCGGCTGCTCAGACCCGTCTCCCCGATGGTTCACCGAACATCATCCCGAAACACGACTAGGTCGCTTGACGGCATGGCTTTGTTCGGTGGGTGGTATTACAACCACGGCTAGAGCCTACCGCTCCAATTATTATTTTATTATTATTGATAGAATACATTACAAATACTCTTTATTGTATACCAATAACATAAAAAATATGATTACAAATAAACCTTATAACTAGGGTATTACGATGGGCGGTCTTATCGCTTAGAGCGATCTCTTCCAGACAACCTTTGGATGGACAGTATCGGAAGGAAAGAAGTAGACGGTGTACAATAATTCATAAATAAATAATACTATTAAACCATTAATTGCTTATTATATTGATTATATTGATACCAGCTACCACTGTCTAATTATCTAAGTAATTATAGCCTTAAAAAAAACTGCATCAGTCAGCAGTTTTCATATTACCACCGACAAGCCAAAAGATTCTAGCGCTTCTAAAAGACAGTATGGTAAGTAGAATGTATGCATTAATTTTCAAACCGCGGCATAGAAAATCTGTAGCACTCTAACAACGTAACCGCGGAGACAAGGGCATTGTTTCGCCAACACTGCACCGTCAGGGCAGAATCGAGTGTCATCCAGCCGCTCCCGGCTTCATTATACGGAATTTTGCCTCCATTTTGCCTTCCGTAGGGTGCCGATGGAGAACGAACGTCGAGCCTCCTCCAGCGTTCCATCGTCCCTCGGAACGATCGGCGATATTAAAATCTGGTATTATATCGAGTTCCACGGATTTATTGAAACCTTTTCAATACAGATTCCAGTAGTGAAATTGAGTTCAGCGAATATCTGCTTATTATGTAATTGAGCCTGGCGTCGGCGTTTAATAAAGGCGGATTCTTCGTGATATTTTCGGAGCTCTGTGAAGGGTATAATTGTATGTACAATTTCAATTTACAATTTCCGGTGTTTTTTCTGACCGAGTACTCTCGTGTGTAACAGCTAAGAAACAACAGTTACTATGTGTGAGAAATGCCTGACTAATATTGATTAAAATTTAAATAATTAGGAAGAAGAAAAATGATATTGCTCGGGCAGGGATCGAGTCTGCGTCCTCGAAATACCGTCCCGACGCCCTAAACAATAGGCCAGCGTGCCAACTGCTCGAGCAACCAAATTTCTTCTATCCTTTTTATATCGACGTTAATTAGTTGTATTTAATGTTATTATGATTCGTTCTATTTCAAATATAAATATTAAAAAAAAAACAGAAAATATAGGAAATGTAGGTACCTACACAAACACAAACTTGAGATCCTCGAGTATAGCTAGGAACCACACGGGTACAGCTAGTTTATAATAACACAGCTTAGAGTACGAGTAAGTTCCATCATTATTTCAGTTGTCTGCTATTATATTTCGTGCCGAGCATCCAGCAGTAGACATTGAAAATTCAGCTGTTCAAGTAAACTGAGCTTTCGAATGTTCACTTTTTTGTAATTCATTAGTTTATACGTTATTGATATTAATTTGGGTTTGACTAAACATAATTCCGGGACAAACCGCAAGATTCAAGATTCTAAGGTCAACGGGATAGCTTTGAGTAGGTTTTGAGTGAGAGTCAATTTCCACGAAAAAGCGTTCTTTGAACGCCGGAATTAGATTTCCAGTCGTAGATACTAATACCGTCCCGACGTCCCTACTAATATTACGAGTATACATGCGAAAGTTTGTGAGGATGGATGGATGGATGGATGTTTGTTACTCAGTCACCCAAAAACTGTTGAAGGGATTTTGATGACATTTCGTATGTAGGTACTTTAAGTCTTGAAAAAGGACATATGCTACATGTTTATCCCGGAAAAACCGCGGATGAAAGGAGCGCAGCTAATAATACATAATGAACAAGTTTGGGGAGTTTTCCCTAATCTGCAACACCGTTATCAGGAAAGAAAAATGCGAAGAGGCTTTTAATGAGTCTAAAGGTGCTATTCATGGCTTAAATGGTTTTCTTACTTCACTTTACAAGACAAATAGCCAGTAGGCATTTTCTTACACCTTGTAATATAGGAGATTGTTCGCTCCCCACGACTCCTAGTGATTTACCGCACGCCGCCGTGTGAGGGTTTGTGCAGGATGTGGACGTCATAATAAACTTTTATAGCCGGACCTTTAATTTAATCTTTTTAACGAAAAAATAGGCATTTCTTGGCTACAGGCTGTGGCAAAATTTTGGGAGAAATAGAAGTCTTCAGGGTAGGTATACTTTTTCCTTTGCAGTGAGGAAGTTGTCTTCTTAGAAAACATTGGATGAATTTCGGAGAGAATAAAAATATGTTTTTGTATTTAGAAAAAAGTGCTGCTTAAAACATATGCATCGATATTTAATAAAACGGCAAGGACTCATGTAGTTTGTCGAATTAGTCGACCAAGGTTTCGAGCACGTTCGATGCTCTTCATCAGGGGCGAGTTTACGATTTCGACGAATTCGACAAACTACGTGAGTCCTAGCCGTTTTATTAAATATTTATAATGAATCAAATTCACGAAAACTTTCATACTAAAATATGCATCGAGTTGAGAACTACCTCCTTTTTTGTCGTCGGGTTAAATACAGAATGTTTTTATTTTTCATTTGAACGAGTCTAGTCTCGTATATTTACAACACTTTAAACAACATTTCAAAATAATCTTTTAAATATTTTTAAAAGATTAATTATTAGGTATAAGATTTTTATATTTAGAATTAAATTGCATTTTTAATTTATTTTATGGACGTAATAAGATAGCAAAAAAAACTTACTCTCTTCAATATTTAAAGTACCTTGCCACCTATGTGACATAGGCGTGGGACACCCTAAATATTTGTGTTAAATTTCTTCCGACGAAAATCCTGTCGTAGATGGAGTGTACATAACTCGTTTCCTATCCTATCGTCTTTTTCTTTTCAAATGGACAAGGAATGTTTGAAACCGCATTATTAAACATCAAATTGCCATGAGATATCTCATCGTAGTACATACTTCAAAGCTACATGCAATTATAACTCAGTGCCAAGTGCCAGAAAGAGTCCCAATAATTTGGCACGACGTCAGAGGTGCTCGCTCGGCGGAACAACTTCAATTAAAGTCCCATTAGGTGGCCACTGCCGGCGTAGAGTGCGGGCACGTTTCGCTCACTGGAGTCCGGATTATCTAAATAGAGAAGTTATGATGTTATGAACGCTGTTTGCATCAGACAATGTTGGTAGTGGCGCTTGGTGTGATTTTGATAATCAAATCAAATCAAATAAATTTATGAATCTATACAACAGTCTTTTTATGTAACTGAATGACGAGACGAGCTGGACGTTTACCTGATGTTAAGCAATACGCCAGCCCATAATAATAACAGCACCACCAAGAACTTTGTTTTGCAAAATCCTGCGGAGCACTACACTCTATTCTCGTATTATCTATACTTAGGTGATATTATGTTACACGGTC
Source organism: Petrophora chlorosata (assembly GCA_951640565.1). Taxonomy (NCBI): domain Eukaryota; kingdom Metazoa; phylum Arthropoda; class Insecta; order Lepidoptera; family Geometridae; genus Petrophora; species Petrophora chlorosata. The sequence continues at coordinate 15,095,741 of OX621195.1, forward strand.
TTTCATTTTTCAGCTAAGAACTTTACTTACGTAGAAAATTAAAAATGAAGTCTCAGACGCAACATTATAAAGTTAAATTAACTCAAACTTTGCTCAAGTTTGGGTTCATCAAGGTATTCTTACAAAAGTGGTTAATCAACCTAATTAAAAGTTAAATTCTACTGAACTGTTTTTCAGCAGATTATCTGAAGAAACTTCCACGTCCGCTGACAACCATGCTACTTTAATTGAATTGTTAAAAAACGGCATTGTCCTGGGGCGCGGTGAAACAGCGCTTCCATTGTCCCGTCATTGTCCTCTAAATGTTTGCTTTTAATTAAAGTCCCTTGTTCAAGCCCAGGCCGGGCCACTTCGGGACGAGGTACTAATGGAACCTCAGATTATTATAATGAGCTTTAGTTATGACAACTTTCTGATTGTTTAGGTTTTCAGGTTTGGTTGTTGTTTGTTTCATGAAAATTCTTTGGGCTTTTATTATTTTGTATCTTTTGGAGTATGGCGAATGCTAATAGTATAATGGTGCAGTCTTTGCTCAGCGTATGCCTTGGCATGTTCGTATGTTACTGTGATCCAGCCTTCATTTTGATACGAGAGGAAGCTAGCGTGCGTCCTGGGTCCGATGGTCTAGCGGCAGCATAAAGCTGGTAAAATAATATCATAGGAAGCTCTTTCTAAATACGGCTTGAACGTTTTCGAATACAATTTAAGGCTTATAAGTTCTTTTTTTTATAAAACTGAGTGATCAGACAACTAAGTCGTTTGCCTGATGGTAAGCGCCACGCCTGCCCAGAATAATTGCAATGCCACCCAAAACTTATAATACCAAGTCTAAGCCCAGTAATTTCGCTGGCTACAATGCCCGTTAAACAAGTCTCTCTAAGCCTAGCAATTTCACTGGCTACAATGTCCTTCAAACCAGAACGCGGTAATGCTTGCGCACTACTGCTTGACGGCTGAATAACTGGCAAAACGGTGGTACGTCCCCAGTCGGCCTCCCGAATACGAAAGACCTACTACCACGTGTAAGTACTTTACTATTTATAGGCAGAGTTTTCTTATTACCCAGACGGGTTCGTTGTTCAGTACCTACATGTATCAACGTCGAGCAATTACACTTCCAATACCCCTAAATTGGATATTGGCAAGTTGCGGCCATCGACTCTCACCCTCGTCAAAGGGTTAATGATTGCCACCCACTTGGAAACAAATACAATAGATATCTTATTAGGGCAAAGCGTAAAGCTTACCACCTAGTTGTGCTGCTACATCAGTGAGAGATCACTTATAATGTACCAACATTAAGCTCGCATTGCATCGAAGTAATTCGACAGAGAACCAAAGTTACCGACATAGCTCACAGAATTAGCCAGCTGAAGTGGCAGTGGGCCGGCCATATTAGCCGTAGAACCAAAGAAAACTAAATATTACTACGATAACAGTTGGGGTAGACGCGTTCTAGAGTGGGGCCACGAATTGGCAAACGTAGTGTAGGACGCCCTCAGGCTAGGTGGAGCGACAATCTTCGCAAGGTGGCTGGTCACAGCTGGATGAGAGTAGCCGGCGATCGTGCTCAATGGCGTGCATTTGGAAAAGCCTATGTCCAGCAGTGGACTGCGATAGGCTAATGATAATGATGTATCTGTGAGTCAATGAGTCGTGCTGTGGTTCTTTTTTAACTCTGATTAGGGTCCAGAACGGACTGTCAGCGCCTCTAGTGGACGTTGCAAATGTGACTGGCGATGTACGGTAACCTTTTATCTTCCAGGTGGGCCGTCGTGTTAGATTGACAACAAAAACACAAAAATATGAGCACTCTGACGCTGACATGCTAAATCCAACCGAACGTATTTTTAGAACGTGAATTTGTTCGAACAATTCTTGCTTCAGTCAAACCGTTGGTTTCCAAAAACACATGTCTAACAAGTAAGGACAAAAGGCCCAAAAAAAATTTAAAAAAAAAAATTAAAAAGAACTCCGACTCAAAACACCTATAAAAAGTAGAAAACACCTTTTCTTTTTTTTTGTTAATTGGCTTGCGTTTGACCACTGTGTCACCTGATGGTAAGCGACGATGCGACCTGAACCAATTTTGATATTTAAAACATACCTAAGAACCACCATTGGAAAACCTGCTTTCAAATAAAAAAACTGCATCCAAATCAGTTCACCCGTTTAAGAGCTACGGTGCCACAGACAGAAAAATAGTGGTCAAACTTATTACGCCCTTCCTTTTTGCGTCGGGGCTTAAAAATATCTCATGTCACCTCTATTGACTGTGCGTGATGCAGAAACAGTCAAAATAGAGATACTGTATGGGACTGTATTTTAGGCTTTTGTTTGTGTAAATTAATAATAAATACATTTTCAATTTGTCGTGGGAAGTTTCGATAGGTACCTATTGTATTTTATAAGTGGGTGTTCAGTAGTGTTAGAGATTTTAAACAACAAAACTACTCAAATACTTTTAATCTTACGCGGCAAAACTCCATCAAGCTCTGTTTAAAAGTCGCCTCCCGCGCATGCGCTCTCGTGTTCGCGCATGCGCCATCCGTCAACGCTAGAGATGTGAACCAATAATCGAATATCGGTCATCAGTAGGTACCTATATACCGTGTTTAAAGGTTATTCGATTGACACGTTAATGCCTTGCTTAACACGGCACATGTGGTAAATATTTTGTAAAAATACTAAAAGCTTATAAGAGAACGATAATATAAATAAATAAATACGCCCAACGATCACATACATAGATCCTGGCCCCTAAATAGTTCCCTGTATCAAGGAAATCAGGTACTACGAAGACCATGGTCCCACAACACCCAGACATAAAACAAATCCTTACGCTTTAATTTTATGTTCACAAACATTTGTCCCGTCGCGGAAATCGATCCCGCAACCTCAGTGGTGTATAAGATTTGACCTGCCCAAGCACTACACTACTGCTGTTTATTTTATTAACCTTGTTTTTGTTTTTATTATTATTGTAGACCTTACATCCCCGTCTTTAACATACTGATAATTCCTCTCCATCCAAAGGTTGCCTGGAAGAGATCGCTTTTAGCGATAAGTAACATTGTAACACTTTCTTTAATTGTTTTTATGTAATGTCTGTAATTTTTTTTTCTTCTCCCCTTTGTGGGATTTGGCTTTGCACGTCTTGTGCATCTGCCAGAGTCAAGTTTCGTTCGTTGTATGAGGTTGATAAAGTTTACAATAATCTATCTATCTATCTGTCTACACCTCAGAGGTTGACATCTATCAAATACCTCCACTTAAAATTAAAAAGCCTACCTATCTCGAGGCATGCCTCTAAATGGGCACCTATGATCAGAGACAAAAGGCCACAGACTTATGTACCACAGAGGCTGACTTATATACCTACTTAATATATATATATTTTTCCAATGCGATTTGAAGTGATTGGTCAGATATTTTTTAACATGTGTACCTATTATATCAACAACATGCTCCCGGTCAGTGGGTAGTACCTACGTACCTTAAGCCTACTCATTTTGCGGTTTGTAGACTTTCGGTCCTCTTCTCTCCTGAGAATTCTATTTTCTCGAGATAAAAGTATTTTAATCTAAACGAGAAAAAGTTTTTGAGGTCAGTCCTATTTTAAAAGATTATGTCCTTCGTGCGACACAAGGCGCAATACACAAATACTGTCTTTTTAAACAGACTTCAAAAAGGAAGCGGCTCTCAATTTAACTGTATATATATATATATAATTATACCTAATATATATGTTTATATATAGTCGGGCATAAATTCTTTGTTTATGAGCCGATTTTAATGATTCTTTTTGCGTTGGGAACAGTATAGCTTCAAGGTGGTCCCATATATACATCTGATGTCTTAGGGTGATGAGCGCAATGCAGAGCTACGCAGTGCTTTTTATGGTAATAAAAGTTCTGGGTGGTACTGCAATAAAATTGTTATGGTTAGGTATAGCGCTTACCATCAGGCGAACGACTTGCTAGTCTCATCACTAAGTACCATAAAAAAACTGATTTGGAAAATTATTTTTGCGTTGGGATAGCTTCAAGGTGGTCCCATATAAATTTAATCGATATTCGACCTCGGCTTTTTTGTTATAAAATCTATTATTATTAATTTAACTTGTTAGTACACCTACTGGTAGAAAGGTCATGCACATAGAGTTCAATTCAAGGTCTTTTGCTTCTTATATTTTTTCCACGTGAATAACAGCAGATTAAATATTATTCGATTGGAGAGCGAGTGTGGCTCAGTGGGAGCACGTGCGACTTGCGATCCGACGCACCCGAGTTCGAATCCCGCTGGCCCCGCATCACTGACTTTCTTAAGTTATGTGCAGACTTAACACTCGCTCTAGAAACGGTGAAGGAAAACATCGTGAGGAAACTGGCATGTCCATGAATTTGTCACAAAAAGTCAAGCTCATGTGACATCCACCAACCCGCACTGGGGCAGGCTGGTGGATTATGGCCCATCCTCTCTCCAAGAGAGAAGACCCGTGTCCCAGCAGTGGGAACGTGATGGGATGATGATGATGAAATATTATTCCCAAAACAAGTGAAAACGTTATTCGAAAGAAACTATTTATTTTTAAATTACGTTCAGGCGCAATTTCTTTCAATTTGTGCCTAAAGTTTATTGTGCATACCGTTTACATGAATCAGCAATCTTGAAATAAGAATTTGTAGGTAGATGAGCCAGCTTTATGCAAATACTGGCGCTGCCTACGACCTCGCGGAGATATTTTCTGCACGAATTCCAACAGTCCTAGAACCTTCCAACATTTCAACCTTTTATCTAGTCTCTACATGTCTGCACGAAGTTAAGTAACAAGTTTTTGTAGCTTAGTAGTTGTAATATAGTCATATAACTACATTACTAGCTATGTACCAGTTAATCAGCCGCCAAACAGTAGTGCGCGAGCATTACTATGTTCCATTTGAAAGGCATTGTAGCCAGCAATTAATGGGCATAATGAGACTCAACAGATAATTGTCTCAGGGTGACGAGCGCAGTGCAGCACCACGCAGGATTTTGCGAAACAAATGTCTGGGTGGTGCTGTTATTGTTATGGGCTGGCGTATTGTTTACCATCAGGCAAACGACCAGCTCGTCTCGTCATTTCAAAATAAAATAAAAATACCAATTTGCTTACAATTTACTTATGCAAGTACCTACTTATAAGCTAATTTACAACTATTCGCCATGAAAATGGGCAAAACTGAAATCAGCGCGATATAATGGCGCTTGCTAAATATATATAATGCTAAATTGTGTCCTTTTATGGCCATTAATTTTATTTATATATGTATATTTCATTAATTTCATGTATTTCATGTATGTACCTTTATTACCTTTTTTTAACCCCGACGCAAAAAGGAGAGGTGTTATAAGTTTGACCACTGTGTCTGTGACACCGTAGCTCTTAAACGGGTGAACCGATTTGGATGCGGGTTTTTTAAATTTGAAAGCAGGTTTTCTAGCGGTGGTTCTTAGACATGTTTTATCAAAATCGTTTTTAGCCGTTTTTACTTTTTATAGGTTTTTTGTGTCGGTGGTTTTCTAATATTGTATTAATACTATTTAGAGATTACCCATATACTTAATTGTATATAAAGCATGAATTAAAAGTGCATATTTGTGCCTATTTATGAAATTTATTTTGAATTGAATGCAAAATGTCTATGTACTTTTTCCGATTGCAAATATTATTCCGAAACATGTATTTTCCTCCCAAAAAGTGTTAAACGATTACAGACATAGCTTGGTAAACCTACCCCCAATTACCAAGTACTCTTGTCGGCGCTCCCTTTGTTCTTTTATTACCACAATGGCCACCGTTCCGCGCGCTGCACTGCACTGCCACTGGCGGCCGTAGTTGCAAATTTGCAGAGATATAACCATTTTCATTCCCGTTTGCAGTATGCTACACGAGAACGACTAAGGCGACTGCAAAATCGTAGCAGCTGCCGTGCAATCAGTTCAGTTCATCGTAACAGTGACCTGTGACGTTTAATAATTGTATCGTCGGATATTTTTGCGGAGCGCGTTTGTGGGAACTTTCGTACCTACAATATTTCTCCGACAAGTTTCATCCTAGCCTAGCCTCCCACAAACGGCCACCGAGAATTAGGTATAGTCAATTGTGTTTTTGCCTTTCGCTTTTAAGTTCAACGCATTTGAATTAATTTAATTATTACATGTTATTTTATTTGGAAAACAAGTTCAAATGAAAGTAAGAGATAATAAATTCACTTTGACCTTAAGTAGCAAGTCCGTAAGTTAAGTTAATGAGTTTGTAAGTTAATGCTTGTACCTTAATATTTTTTATTTGGTGTACAGTAAAGCATTTTTGTACTGTATCGTATTGTATTGTAGTTTTTACTTAAAGAATAATTTCATTTTGTGTATATCTATATTATTTGGTTCACTAAACCGAATTATCCAATGTATATTTTAATAAGTTAACAGGGCTAACAACTCTTAAAAACATCATATATACTTTTTTTTCACCGCCACGTGTGTCCCCACGCCACCGCGTGTCCCTACGCCACCGTGTGTCCCTACGCCACCGTGTGTCCCTACGCCACAGTGTGTCCCTACGCCACCGTGTGTCCCTACGCCACCGTGTGTCCCTACGCCACCGTGTGTCCCTACGCCACCGTTTGTCCCTACGCCACCGTGTGTCGACGTTGACGAGTTCCGAAAAGGGTCTGAGATAATTTTTCTCCGAATATATTTTCGCCTGACAGGTGTGCACGAACGGCCATATGGATAGACGTCAGATTATTTTATCTTATCGGATATTTACACGAACACACACCGCAAAGGCATCAAACCAAATAAGACGATTCCTGTCGTCTAGGCCAGGGGTTCCCTAACTTTTTCAGTTAGCGGCGCACTTACAGGTTTAGTATTTTGTCTCCGCGCCCCCAAGCTAGTTCAAATAGGGCACAATGATACTAAGTAGATAGGCACAAAAATTAAAACATCCACAATGACGAAAACGATGAATGATGAGTTTTTAACCGACTTCAAAAAGGAGGAGGTTTACAATTCGACGATATGTTTTTTTTTTTTTTTGTGTGTTTGTTACGCGATTACTCCGCCAATTATGCATTGATTTCGATGATTCTTTTTTTGATTGGTAGGTAATACTTCAAAGGTGGTCCCATATAAATTTTATCGAAATACATTCAGTAGTTTTTGAAAAAAATTGCAAAAACAAAAAAATATAAGTTTAATCTTCAAGTCGGTTCTTGTTTTTTTCGTAACCAACTTTCTAAAGGTGGAGGTTTGTATTCGACTGCTTCATCTGCTTCACCCAGGGTTGACTTCCGGTGAGGGAACTCCTCAACGGTGAATAGTACAGACACAACATTTCGTAAATGGATTTAACCATAATAGCCTGTTCTAAATTCCATCATGACATGGCAGATACACCCAGGATTGACTTCCGGCGAGGGAACTCCTCAACAGAGAATAGGACAGACATGAAATTTTTTTGTACATGCATTTAATTGTGATAGCCCGTTTTAAACTTCGCCATGATGTGGCTTCTAGATCATAAAAGCTTGTCTTTAAAAACTTTTTGAATTAATTTAATTAAAACTTGTTTTTCACTAAAAAAGTTAAAATAAATTATTTTTCAAAAAAAACTAAACCGACTTCAAAACCACAAATGGCACTCAAAAGTAAAAAATAAATTAATATAATTATCATAAGCGCTACCCACTCATATATTTGAAGTCGGTGCCAGCCAAGTCTAAAAGGTAGTAGATAAATACTACCTACAAGTAGTACTTACTATATACATAGTATTTATCTACTACCTATTAGACTTGGCTGGCACCGACTTCAAATATATGAGTGGGTAGCGCTTATGATAATTATATTAATTTATTTTTTACTTTTGAGTGCCATTTGTGGTTTTGAAGTCGGTATAGTTTTTTTTGAAAAATAATTTATTATATTTATTATAATTTATATACAAGAAAAACATTTATTATTTAAGAAAAATAGGAAATAAAATACAATGGCAACTTAGTTAATATGACGTGTGAGTTTGGTGATCACCACACATTTTTTTAAAGGTATAAGGCGTGGTATAAGGCTTGACACCGCTATTTTCATTTGCCTAAGTTAAGTTTCCGGAGAATGGTAAACAGGAGCGCCTCACGGCGCCCCTCTTTACTCTCTACGGCGCACCAGGGCGCCGCGGCGCACACTTTGGGAACCCTTGGTCTAGGCTGTAGCTCGGAGTCGCTATGGTTGCGTATGTGTGAAACTTTTTCCATTATGACCTGAGAGCTGTAGATCACAGGAATATAAACTTTTTCATTTGCATTTTTATTCCCATTGTAGCCGGAGAGCTGTAGATCATTAAGACAAAGGTACTCGAACAATGCTTGGATGCGGCCGGTTAATTTATTGATTTAATTTACAATATCTGATTTATTCGTTTGGCCATAGTTGAACTTTGTCAGTTTTTATGAGTTTATGTATAATGAATACACAAACTCATAAGTTAAGCAAATCACCTGCATTCATTTGTCAGTTTATTAAAGTGACTTCTAGTTAAACTAGTTAAACTAATGAGAAGACAAATTTATTACAAACTTTAATTGAACTTGCAATGTTTTATATTTGTTTGTTTAGGTCAAATCTTGCAAGTTGAATCAGAAACACTTCCCCTCATCCTACGGAGTTGTAATTATTCATACTTGTCAAAGTCCGATGTCAATACAATATTATGGTGACAATCAGCTGATATGATGATGGAGACGAAAGGTAGGCAATGGAACTCCTTGACGGATAATCGTAAACTAGTGTTTGGGCTCATTTTAATCTGCTCGCGGTTCTGATTACGAATTTATTAAAAGCTTCACTTGAAATATATATTTTTCAACAAAAATCTTGTTTCTTTTTTGTCATTTCTTTACGTCGAACAAAGCAACTATGATAATCTTCAAAGCAAATTATGTATTTTTTATTTAAGAGGCACAAAAATGCACTTTTAAATGCCATAAACAAAATACAAATAACATTAAAAATATGTTAAAAATTGTAACTTAAGATAACATGACTGAAAAAAAGGTAAGTAAGTTTATCCCATCCACCAACCCGCACTGGGCCAGCGTGGTGGATTATGGCCCATACTCTCTCTCTACGATGGAAGGCCTGAGCCCCAGCAGTGGGAACGTAATGATGATGAATGATGTTTATCCATTTCTTTTCTATATTCAAACTAAAGTCCGGTAGCAGAAAAGAAATGCGAAAACGGGCTCTACCACTGCTTCGGAAATACGCCCGCTAGAAAAGATAGAATCACCAAGAAACTCTGCGGGGATGTCTCTTGCTTTTCTTCTTGGAAACGAAAGATGCAAAGCGGATCATGAACGCGTGATATACCTACTTAATAATAAAGTTGTACATAAAAGATTCTAACTCAAATACAAATCTGTAGGTATTCAAAATATGAGAAAGCTTTGGTAAATCTTTCAAAGAGCTGAATTTTATTTATTTTATTCCCGCAACGTTTACATTTCTCTAACCCTTCCATTGGAAATATATTTCCACCGGTCAATGGTGAGTGGTCGACGGGTGGTTGACGGGTGGTTCACGGGCGAGTGGACAAGGACAGAGTGGTTCACGGCACAGTGGCTTACAGTCACAATAGCTCAGTCAGATGGCCGCTGTAATGGCGGAGCTTTTAGCTGCCGTCGCAATAAAAACATTCAAACTGAAATGGTTAGCCTGTTTGTATAAAAGCACTGGCCGGAAATAGAAATAACATCAGGTATTAAAAAAAAGAATTGGTTTTGGTTCGCTGTACCGATTAACATTTAGGCCGTGTCCCCATTAGGCTTACGGTGAGCGGCTGTTTGCCTCTAGTTTGCCACCCTATATATTTTAAATTTGGAGTATATATTTTAAAGTTAGAGTGTCCATACAGCGCATACTGTACGCAGTTTGCAGCGTTTTGCTTGCTGACTCATTCAGTGAGCGGCTGAGTAGCAGCGAACGATACTCGCGGCCGACGGTTCAGTTTAGCGGTGCGCTCACGTTACGCGATCAGTTGGACTGTGACTACCGAAGAGCGTAGTTGTGTTTGCTTGTATACACACCAATAAATTTCGCTTAGCGCTTCGCGGCTAATACGCTACAGTTCACCGCTAACTCGACATTGAGTTAAAATACCGATACGCCGCTCAGAGTCAGTCAGCGGACAGTTAGCCGCTCACCGTGAGCCTAATGGGGCCACGGCCTTAATTGAGCATGTTGTGATGCACCCACCATGTATATATAGGCCACTGTCTACCAAGCTGAACCAATGTTATTTGACAAAAAATACCACAACCGATACTTACTAGTATAGGACCTGCTTGCTATATTTAATTTGGTTCCAGGACCTAGACACAATTTATCATTGTGGTCATATTCAGAATCTTTTCCCATATAACATTCAAGACTAAGCTTCATTCTATCCAAATAGTTTGGTAGTTCAGTAGACAACTCATAAATTAGCGGGGTCCTTCCGCACAAGGCGCATAAGGCTGCGTACTCACTGCACCTGCGTTCCTCTGAAACGGCATTGCATTACGGCACATACTAAGTGCACAAGTAGTGCGCAAGTAAAGGCAAGGGCGTAACCACCCCACTGCCACATCAAAGGCAACTCCTGAATTGCTTAACCATTTGCGCCCTTGACTGGCTCGGGTGGCTTTGTTAACAATGTGCATTGCGCTTTATAGATGTGGGACTTAATCGGCTAAACGGAATAGTGGAGTTTGTGTTGATGTTTTCCTTATATGCTTCTAGCACAGAATAATAAGGGACAGAAGCATCACTCCGCATAGAAATTTAAACAAATAGCGACTCTTGCTACCACGCAATAAAGTTCAATTCAGCTCGCGTAGTGCTGCATAGGTATGCAGCGCTACGAGAACCGCTCTGTAGGTTAATATGACTGGTACCTACCAGTTTCAGTTCGTTACACGCGCCGCGTCAGAAGAGATAAGAGCTATGCGATAGAAAGAGAGGCGCTCTGTAGGTCAATATGACTGGTACGTACCAGTCATATTAACCTACAGAGCGCCTCTCTTTCTATCGCATAGCTCTTATGGTACCAGTCATATTAACCTACAGAGCGCCTCTCTTTCTATCGCATAGCTCTTATCTCTTCTGACGCGGCGCGTGTAACGACGCGCGACCCGCCGTCGGTGTCCGGCTATGTACTTGTAGCTTCGGACCTACAGTGCGGAGTGCGCTAGGCCTGCTTCTAGCTAAATCGTATCTAAATGTAAGCAGGTGTAAACCTAAAAAGTATTACAGGTGCATTCATAATCCTAAATTACTCTTTAATTCAGCCTCCGTGGTGTAGTGGTTGGACAGGTTGGCTCAAACCTCATACACCACTGAGGTTGCGGGTTCGATTCACGCGACGGGGCAAATGTTATGTGCACAGAAAAAAAAGCGCAAGCATTTGTTTCGTGTCTGGGTGTTGTGGTTCTCGTAGTTCCTGGTTGCCTAGATACAGGGAATCCTATTTAGGGGCCAGAATCTATGTATGTGATTGTTGGACGTAAAAAAAATATTAGACCGTATCTATCGACGTCATTTTCAATTAGCAACGAAACTAATATAGGCAGCGAATATAGGCTATGAATTCGTGTTCATATCAAATTGTTTTTAATATTTAAGCAAAATGCACATATTTAACTAAAAGAGAGAAATTTCAAGAAAATGCGCAACACAAAAACATTGGTGGTTCAAAAATACTCGTATAACTTTGACCTTTCTAAACAGTAGCGATCAACCCCACTCAAATATTTCCCGCGCTTTGTTACCAGCCAGTACAATAGACGTATTCAAAAATAGAATTCCAATACAACAAAGCAGTTTACTTATTCGACCTGATAAAAAAATGTCTCCAATGTGAATAACGCAGAGGAGCGCACGAATCACGGGCAAAAATCACGGGAGCAGATAAAAACCTTCTCGCGACAAAAGGTGACCTCGCTTTGACAGAAAGTAGCGTAGCTTGAGGCACAATGCGAACCCGGCCGTTGTCTGAAACTAGGCTAGCGTTAAAAAAAGTAACGTTCCGCCGAATGGCGGGTAAAATGCCGGATGCAGCTGTGACATGGTGAAATGAATGCCCTTCTCTCAGAATATGGGTGTAGTATGCACTTTTTAAATAATTGTTTCACTTTTTATATATCTACCGGGAAACACAAGGAACGGCTCTTACAATCTCTACCTATGTTAAGATATTTATTTCCAAAAACGAATGTTACAGAGGAAGCTTAATGTTATACTATATGCATAGTTACAATATATCTGTAAAAAAAAAAACCAGTGGATTAGAACGGCGGCTTCACACCAGTCCCGTGTCGTGGAATCCTTAGTATATGATTACATTTCGATAATAATGGTATCGAAATCATGCTAGAGACAAAGAAAACTAAATATTACTACGTACTAGCGACTAGTAGCAGTGATTAGTTAATTTCATGAATATAATAGCGACTGCGTGTTCATCGTCATCATCATCGGCCCATTACGTTCCCACTGCTGGGACTCGGGCCTTCCCTCATAGAGAGAGTATGGGCCATGATCCACCACGCTGGCCCGGTGCGGGTTGGTGAATGTCACATGTCCTTGATTTTTTGTGATAAATTCTTGGACATGCTGGTTTCCTCACGATGTTTTCCTTTACCGTTTTTAGAGGTAGTTAAATCCTGACTCCTATAAAGCTATCCTTATTGGTAAATATTGGCAAACCGCTGGACAGCCGGACATCGTTTACGTCACGATTAACAACGCGGCGGGCTACGTTTAGCTTAATTTGTAATCAGGGCTAAACGTTGTTTAGCCAGCAAATAACTGCACCGTTTTGCAAAACGGCTTATTCGCTTGACTGTTTGTAAAATACTTTTTATATAGTTGAGTGACGATACGGCCATATAAAATCTGCAGCTCCAACCATAACAGGGGAGTGCAGTGCCACAGAGGATTATGTATAAAAAATACATAATCCTCTGTGGCACTGCACTCCGCTCGTCAACCTGAGACAAATAGCTTCTATATCTAATTTCTTTATAGTTTGGTCGTAGCCATTGACAATAAAAAAACTATAGCGGACTTGTAAAGAACGGTTTGAATAATTACACAAAATAATATACAATGGAGTAACATCCGGCTACCTTCTAGTACTTGCAATTCAACTGACGAAATCTTAGACACGTCATTCATTGTTGACCTTTAACCACAATACATTAAATATTCACTAATTATCCTAATAATCGCTAGAGAATAATACTTCGAGCCAAAAGTTAAACCGGAAATCGGTACAGTCACTGTAACTTAAAATGGCCGACCCGGTCTAAAGACGGAGCTACGTGACGTTATAAAAAAAGTGGCCAATAAACTACCTTTTTCTTTAATGAGTATATACTTTTTACTAGAGTGCAAAAGAGGCTGACAATATTTTGGTAATTCAGTGCCGATTTACATTTGAATAACACACAAAATGTATAGACGCATGTTATTACTCTTGTTACTCTATGGTCGTAGCTAATTTCACAGTCAATTCTACTAAAAGAAGGTCTCCATAGACACGGCGGCTGTTATAGGTATATGCTATATCATAGTTGTTTGAATAAACACAGACAGGGCGCCCGCATCGCTTTGTACAACTAGGAGCGCGATAATATTAGCTGTACACTTTACTTGTTCATAGGTTCTGTGCACACAAGTTTCACTACATGCGGGTTATATCTGTTCTGCACTAAGTTGGCAAGGAATAATCGACAGCTTCTGTGGTGTAGTGGTTCGGCAGGTTGACTGAAATTTCATACACCTCTGAGGTTGCGGGTTTGATACCCGCGACGGGACAAATGTTTGTGCAAAGAAAAAGCGGAAGTATTTGTTTCGCGTCTGGGTGTTGTGGGACCATGGTTCTCATAGTTTCTGGTTCTCTAAATACAGGGAATTCTAGTAGGGGCCAGGATCTGCGTATATGATCGTCGGGCGTATTTTTTATTTATTTAAAAGAAAACTTACAATTTAATGTTCGTTCAAAAGCTCAAAAAGTTCAATAGTACAAAACACATTCGCACCCGCGTTTACCTGGTTATTCGCATAGTAAGAAAGCACTTCTAAAGTTTAAGTTTAGGTTAGTTAAGGTTGTTCTAAGATTTTCATGCGGTTTTCATAGTACAGTCATTTGGTCCGAAAAATAGTATATCATCACAAACAAAATAAAAATTGTTATTATGTCCATAAATTTGCTTTGTTCCGTATTCGTAACAATATTCTTATACCTAACTAGCTAATGGAAATACGTTTTACCGTTTCTTAACTAGTTACTGAACAAGAAAAGACTGGAAGAGATCGCTTTTAGCGATAAGTCCACCCGTTGTACTATAGTCTGTAAGAGTATTTCATGTACCTTATTAATTTCTTGTTTGGTGTAAAATAAAGCATTAATTATTATTATTATTATTAAGAAAAGATTTTCTTTTTCATAGCTGCGATTTATTACCAGATTACCAGATACAAAAACTTTCTTTTTAAATATTAATTTTTAAACAAGAAATAATATCATGAGAAATGTACAACATAATAGAAGTCTATAGTATGACGATTATGTTTTTTTTATCTCTCTGACTAATGAAGTTTCTCTTACTCCATGTCTGTGATGATTTAACCACTCTGTGTCTAATAAAGGCAGCCTTTGTGCTTCTGTTTATAGCAATCTCAAACAAGTAAGAACTTTTGTTATCTGTATTCAAGAGCTAACTTCGTTGTTTACCGGAGTACGGGCTATATTTACTGCACTTGTTAACGACTTTCACACAAAAGAAGAACGTTCATTCCCACATAACACATACACGAGAATTTTAAATGTATGGCACCAATAAACTAGACATACCTTCAAAACTTTTATTCCCTTTGAAAGTTTTAGTTTTATAAAGGTTTCTTATTGCTGTTGGAGATTTTTGTGTCAAGAATATGATATTATGCTCCCTTAGAAATAATATGCACAAATATATGTATAATATGTAATATGTACAAAGTTCTGGGTGGTGCTATTACTGTTATGGGCTGGCTATACCTGCCATTTAGTCGTACAATAGCAGGTATTGTTTACCATCAGGTAAACGACCAGCTCGTCTCGTCAGTCAGTTACATAAAAAAATGTGTTTTGTTTTGTAATAGAATTTTAGGGCCACATGTATCTAAGACTAGGTTTTACTTTGCATTAATATCTTTTTGTATCAGTTTCTTTCAAATTATTGTTTTATCAAACAATTAAAACAAATTTGCTTGTCCTCAGGAGCCATGGCTCGCTTGTGGTGGTTTGTGCTGGCGACGCTGGCGACGGCCGCGGCCGACGAGGCGACCGACCCAGAAGGCTTGCAGGAACCAGGAACTGGTAAGTAATCAGTATTACACTAGACTTTGGAACAAAAGAAAATAAAACTTTTTTTAAATTCGATGCATTTGGTGATCGTTCGGTTCAAAGAACTAGGATAAGGCGACTAGGACAGGACAGATTAAACAGCTACACTCACGTTATGCGAGTGTGGCTCAGTGGGAGCATGTGCGACTTTCGATCCGACGCACCCGAATTTGAATCCCACTGGCCCCGCACCAATGACTTTCTTAAGTTTTGTGCGGACTTAACACTCGCTCTAAAAACGGTAAAGGAAAATATCATGAGGAAACCGGCATATCCAAGAATTAATAAAAAAAAATCAAGGACATGTGACCACCAACCCGCACTGGGCCAACGTGATGAATTATGGCCCATATGGTCTATGAGAGAAGGCGCGTGTCTCAGCAGTGGGAACGTGATGGCTGATGATGACTCACGTTATGATGGTGTCGGATAGCTGCGACCAGATTTCGGCTGGGTGACGGCCGACGGAAGCTTTGACGCATTGGGATCGCGACTATTCGCATCGCAGACTGCAAGATAAATATTTTACTGGTATATCTGCTAAATTACTACGAGATACTTTAGAAATATATTACCAAGTAGAATGGAAACTACGATACTCACTTTTAACTTATTCGCACCGATTAGACTCAGACCAACTACCGTGCTATTAGCACTCCGGTATAATTTTATTGTCATTTCATTGTTTTAATTAACTCCCAGCGCCTATGGATAATCAAAGGAAACAGCCCACAACAGGCAAATTGATATTATTCCTCGTATAATTTTAAAATAAAACCAAAATTAATTCTGCAAAAGCTTAAGCTTCACTGCGAAGTCATAAATTCGGGACATAAAACGTGCAACAAAAAGGAATAGGTACAATTTAATGCGAATATACATTACACTCATTTAAATTCTCTTCATTATCTCCCAAATAATGTACGGACGGGGTAACTCGATGCGGGCTTACGAAATATATTCATTCGCACAAAATATCCGGAAATATAAATCCAAATGGGACTTCTGGTAATATTTTCATATCCATCAGTGCGTATCTTTGTGTAAAAGCTGTTATAGTCAGAGCGGTTTTAAAAGCACTTAATTTGAATGAATTTAAACACCGTATTTAGGCATTCGTGTTGAATTGAATACATCCCAATTTTGTAATGCTGCTTTATGTTGCTTTCGCAAAATGTTTCCAGGGATTTCATTTTACCATAGTTGTGTAGAGTCGTCTAACGTATGTTTCATGCGGCATCTGAATAAAGTTATTTCAGATGCTTTTTTTTACCTTTAATAGATCTGTGTTTGGCCACTATCTCGCCTGATGTAAAGCGATGATGTGGCCTAAGATGGAGCACATAGACCTAGAGAGAGACAGCAGTTGAGCGGTTGCTCAGACCCGTCTCCCCGATGGTTCACCTAAATTTAGACTTTATTACATTATACGTAGGTCTTCGTAAAGTAGATGATATTGCTTTCAAAATTAGTGTTTTATGAATAATATTTTTTTAGTAATGAGACAAATACAGAGCCACCCAGAACTTTTAATATTGTTAAAAGTACTACGTAACACTGCATTGCGTTCACCACTCCGAGACATCAGATATTAAGTCTCAAATGCCCAGTAATAAGGTGAAGAATACCTCTATAAGCTTTTAATATAATCAGTTTCAGCGGATGAAGCAATAACTTGAAAGAGGTTTAAGCATTTATGAGGCAATAACCTTAAGCAATAAAGCAATAATAGCGCGAAAAATAAACGTTAATCAAAAATTACTTCCGCTATAAAGTAAAGCTTACTACGCTCGTAGCTATAGGCGCGTAGCTCCGTAGATGGTCTACGAGTTACGGCATAGCTACAGTGCAGAGCCATTATCCACCCCTCTGTTGTTATAGTATTTAAGATTCCGCTAATAAAGTGTCCGATAAAAGAATTAGGGTTGTCTTATTTGATGATAAGTCTTAAAAATGACTTCTTTTTACAAATGCTTCCTTTGGAGTGCTTTTCTCTGTAGTTATAGATTTTGCCCCTCTGTTGTTTTAGTATTTAAAATTCCGCTAATAAAGTGTCCGATAAAAGAATTAACGTTGTGTTATTCGATGATAAGCATTAAAAATATCTTCTTTTTATAAATGCTTTCTTTGCAGTGCTTTTCTGCGTTGAGAAATATTTTAATGCTATAAATAGCCGGGTTCATTACAGAGAACAAAGAGCTGTAGTTTCTCTCAATTTATATTTAAAATCTCAAACTTAATATCTCTTTTAAATTCAGTTTCTCTTTTTTCATAGCCTGGGGTTGCATGCCTTTGAGTCGGTAAAACTATTTTTAATTATGAGTCTGATTAAAATCCTTTGTGGAACCGCCGTTAATAATTGCGAATTTACATTGTTCCTTTACAATTACGCTTGAATTAGTATTAACATACGTAATTATTCATTCCGTAACAATTTGCACTGATTGGGTTTTTACTTTCGTATTTAAATATGGGTAAAACGTAACATCGTACAGAGTATAAAACCCTTTAATTACATTTAATTGTGAACGTTTCCAAACCAATACATAGGTCAAATTGTGGAAAATAATAAACACTTTGATTTAGAGATTTTGTATAAAATAGCAAATTAAATAATTAATTATTGCAATGCAATGAAAAGCCGCCTAGAAAAGAGCAAATGAGCACGAGAGAGAGCAAGACAACAAAAATTAGAACACGAAGTGACCAGAATCAAAATCAGATCCGAAGATTAATTTTTATATATCTTTGATCAAAATATTCAGATATTAATAGATGTCAATAGATCAGAAATACAATGCGTTTCGTTCACTAGCCGCGTTTAGTTTTATCGCTCTATTATGTTTATTCACAACAAATATTTCACGCAAAACTAACGTTTTACGTACAGCGAGCATTTAAAAAACCACACTGGTCGAAAACAAACATAGAAAGAAACAAAATGTTTGACAGCTAACAAGAAATGAAACTTTACGGATGCTCTTTTTTACAACCTACTATTTCCTCCCGTAAAATTATCCCATCTCGCCAAACATGAGCAAAATATTTTCGCCGGCGTTAAATAAGTCTGACATCGAAAAGAAATATTGCCGGCAATCGTGTTTATGGAATCTACATAACAAGCCTGCAGCTTATGTGGGCGATTCTATCGAATATCGAGGGTGGCATAGAGAGGCGCAAGGACTCATGCATAGAGAGGCGCATTATGTCTGTGAAACATCACTTATAGAAATTTGAGCACATGAACGATTCGTAGATAATCAATTTTGTATTAATAGTTCACCAAACTGACCTATATTATGCCTCAGATTTCATCACATTAATTGAAAGATTGCAATGCACAAACTTCGAGGTTATTTTAGAGATGACTAATATTGTTATTCATATGGTTTGTTTTACACTTGGTTGCACACGTCATAAAAAGTTTAAATCAGATTTTGTTGTCATATTTTAGCCGTTGGTAAGCTCTTTTAACCATTTGTCAAAGAAATTACTTACTTGTGCGCACCATATCATATCATACCATAGTATAAAACAATGTCGCTATCCGCGCCCTCATTTCTGTTAAACCACGCAATGAATTTTTAAACGTTTTTAACTATTATTTAAGAAAGGATGGAAGGTTAACAAGTACATAACATATTAATTAAGTTTTTGTATACTAGAGAAAATTCAATGTTTCTTAATCAAGTTGTCAAAAACCGACACCACATTAGTCAATTGTATTCGTGCGAAGCCGGGCGGATCGCTAGTGGATCTATAAATAAGGGTAGAAAAAATCTAGCCAGTGCGTTGTTGCAATGGTCAGACAGCCTGTGTGTTTTTTTGTAATGAATTGGCACTCCATTTGGCTATGTATTCGACGACAACGGGTAATGGCACGTAAATCGAATTTCTCCATGATCTTCCCCCACCTCTCGGATGGCTCCATGTCAGGGGGTTATTCTGGCTCCATGTCAGAGGGTTATTTTGGCTCCGTGTTAGAATTCTTGTGCTGTATATTTTCACGCCACATCCTCAATGTGTCAGTTTGGTTTATTACGCTCTGAAAATTGGGGCACGCAGTTTATGCAATAAATCAAATGTCGGGAATAAAGAAGCTGGATTTATATGTCTCATATTTAACATAAATAATTTATTATGAAAGCAGTCCATTTTATCCTACCCGTTTCAAATTCATGGTAGTATGGATTCATGGATGTTTAATACTCTATCACGAAAAACTACTAAACGGACTTTGATACAATTTTGGTACTGGAAGTTCTGGAAAAGTATACTTTTTATATATAGGCTATAAGGCTACTTTTTATTCCGGGAAACTGCGTGCGAAACCGCGGGGCACAGCTAGTAGGTGTATATAGCTGTGATTCTGAACAAAATACAGAGGCTTCCTCCAACCTTGAGCCAGAGAATCCTTTTACGTGCAAATCCTTGAAACTCCTCTTGAAAGCAAATTAAACAAACACCACTACCTCAAACCGTAGCTCCGTAGTGTTGACGCAAACTTTTGCCACAGAATAAATGATAGTACTAACTGCTATTGTAAACATGATAACAAACTAAGTACTTCCGTGCTTCTGTTCTGTAGGTACTACATACATTCTACACAAATATACCTATGCTACACTACATTATATTCATGTACCTTTAAACAAATATATAGATTTGAACGGTCTTTCTTGAACCTAATAACTTCAATGCATTTTCTTACAATAAAGTATCATTTCCACTCTCTACTTTTCTCTTTACCATATATACGAAGTATTGTCAACCTTTTTTGATATTGAATGCATTAGCGCATGCTAGGCGAAAATATTAAGAATTTAAATAATTAGGAAGAAGAAAAATGATATTGCTCGGGCAGGGATCGAACCTGCGTCTTCGGAATACCGTCCCGACGCCTTAACCACTGGGCATCTCGCATAGCCGCAAAACACCTATAGGACATAGGTGTTTTGCGGCTATGCGAGATCAATATCTCAAACCCTTATTTGATATACACACTTCACAAAATCTGCAAAATAAGGCGTGTTGGTAGTACGGGCTTTGATCAATAACTTTCAGTGGTTTTACCCACTGTATAGGTATACAATGTAAGTATGCGGGTTGGGTATGCTTCACATCACGGGATTTCGACCTAAATAAACATCAAACATGCCTTGAATGGTTTCTAATTTTCTGCTGCTTATATTGGCAAACGTTGCTTGTAGCGTTATTAGAATTAGGACACATTTTGATTGATAACTTAATGATAAACAACATATGCACAGACTATACTACAGTACAAATAAATGTCTAATTCTAAACTAAAATAACTTAAATATATATACAAAATATAATATTAAAAATTATTCTAATAGGCCTATGGTGGAGGGGAAAGTGCCCAGAACGCTGGCCGCATTGCCACGCTGAATGGCAATTCTGATTTTTTGACCCAAATATGAGCCAGCATTCTGGTCACACGTCGCTTCCACCAGGCGTTTTGCCAAGTCCCTGTAGATTTCATGGGTGCTCGGCCCCCACGGTCCTAAAGCTTCTACCCCAAACGGCACAAACATGCAACCTCGAGATTTGTATATTTGCGCCGTTTGATTTATTGATCGAATGGTTATTACATATCGGTACCTCTTCTGGCACATTTTTGTAAAAATAAACAAGTGACTTTTATTACCTTGGAGTCTTCAAGCCATTTGTGAATAGGTTCTCTTTAGGAAATTGTGCTTTATTGTTGACCGCATCGTCCCGACAGAATCACATAGAAAAAAATTGGTATAAACATGCTAGAACCAAAATAAGCTTTGTGTACAACGTCAATATTCAACGCGCCAACTAAAATGATGAAATAAATAGACAAGTTGACCTTTTATAAAAGAGAAACGACTTCAATGTATCTTTTAAGTTCATCTTTTAAATTTATATGTGGCCACTTCGTCGCTATACTGAACGCAATGCAAAAAGAATTGTCCAAATCGGTTCATAAATGACGGAGTCCTGAGGTAACAAACATAAAAAAACATACAATCGAAAAAGAGAACCTCCTCCTTTTTTGAAGTTGGCTAAAAATATTTTTTCCACTTCCGTTAATGCTCACACAAATTCAGTAAACCCATCTAATGTACCAAACAGTAATATCTGAATGGGCCATTCTCCTAATGTCATGAGTGCTCTCACAGCTCCACGTACAGAGGTACAGCGGTGCTGTAGCTAGGATTAAATATCGGGACAAAAGCCCCCTTCCTTAAAAACTTATGTAAAAAAATGCCTGTTTATTCCTATTACAGTTAAAACATATAGTTAAAATTGGCACTTAATTATTTTTACGGTTTTATATAATTATAATCATAATACATTCCATTTCGCATAATATTACATAATAATAATTAATTACATTCATTTCTATTTATTTATTTTAAGCATTTTTAAACTCGTGTTCTTGGCAAAAATTCATCGTTTAACGCACATAGTTCCAACGGTCAGCAGTGCTTGTCAAGCATAAAAGATTCACAAGCTTGACAAATATTTAAGTACAATAGTGAAATAGTAGAAAATGTGTCTCTTGTCCGATTTATGAAATATTGCGAGATCTGATATTGATCGGAAATCAATCAATCAATCAAATCAAACGTTCTTTATTCATTATTAGCATCACAGACATAAGTGCTATGAACGTCAATTATTACTATGACTGTACCACCGTATCGGAAAAAGAACTACACTATTCAGAAGATACGGCAAGAAACTGAGAGGCATTTTATTTAGAACTTCTGTTCCCATATTTTGTTTGTTTTTGACAATATTATGTTTCTTATGTGCCAGTTGGCTACTTGGCAGAAGCGGAATGTTCCATGCATATTTGTCTTCTATGTAATTACTAACTGTATAGTATCCTTTTTTCATTAGAATATTTTTCGCACGCGATTTGAATCTACTTTCTGTGAACCCCGCGTTATACATTTTTGAATTTCATTGTAGAAATGTACGCAATTGCCATGAAGGACTTATTTGTTTTACTTAGTCTAAACCTAGGTACTGCAATTCTATCCTTATTTCTGGTGTTTATGTTGTGATGGTCACTATTCACATTTCTAATTTCCCCGTAACTTAGGTATTATCTAAAAAAAAAACATTATCATGATTTATCATAATTTTTATGATTATATTGCCAATTGCTGGGTCAAGGACCTTTACGGAAACGCCTTCACAATCTACCATTTGGGCCCCATGCGACTTAGAAACTTCACATACCATAGTTTCCTTGCGAGATATTTTTTGTATATTCGTCTGAAGAAATAGTTAAAGTTTAAAGACGGTCTTCTTCTCCTCTCTTCTCTCGTGCGGGTGTGTGGCCAACCCTGGTGTCAGAGTTTTTAGACCGCCCGAAGGTCTCCGACATAGCCTAACGACTGTTGTCCTAAGACAACAACCGGGACCGACGACGGCTTAACAAGCACTCCGAAGCACGGGTAGCGCTCAGATAAACACCACACAAACGGTCACCCATCCAAGTTGTGACCACTGCGAACGCTGCTTAACCTACAAGATCTTTTACGAACGGCTAGACGAGCTACGCTAACGATGAAAGAAGAATTATAGAGCGCTTAAAGACGATGACAGAAATAGTTCCTCAGCAACAACAAACATCCAAGATATGAAAAATAACAACGCGCCTTCTATTTCGAAAGCTAAGCAGACGTTTTGTTATGAGACGAGCTAGTCGTTCGCCTGATGATAAGCACTACGCCTGCCCATAACAATTGCAGTGCAACCCAGAAATTTAAGTACCATAAAAAGCACAGCGTAGCATTGCATTCATCACAACGAGACATCGGTTAATAAGTCTCAAATGCCCAGTAATTTCTACCCCCAAACCTTTATTCCTCACTACAGCCGTGCGGCAAGCGCTTATCATCCGAACGCAGGCAACACTGGCAGTACACGGGAGGTACAGGGTACGTACGAAGTACAGGCGAGTTACGTAAATTATGTTGCCTCCCTGTTTGTTGTGAGCCCGCAGTTATTTTTAATTTTGAGCGCAGAAATTGTTTTGGTTTGGAAAAGTTCGAGAACGGCTGGGTACGGTTACCGCTAATTGTGGTTCTCTTATGAATAATCACTTTTCTATATGAATAATGGGAGCTTAATTCATTTGTAAGTCGCATTGCCTCATATTTTAGGCTCACCCTTTCTGTGGACCCAAAGTTATTTGAGAGTTTTTTTAGATTGCTTAGACACTTTTCAAACGATATATGTAACTTTCACAATTGTGGAAATATATATAAAATTGCTTTTCATTTTCATCCTGAGTCCGATAATCAATATAATGATGAACTGAATCTATTAAAAATAAGTAATAACATGTAATATAGATTATTATTATTATTATTTCGAGCCTACAATGTCCCACTGCAGGGCAAAGGCCTCCCTTTCATTCTTCCACGTTTCACGGCAATATAGATGTTATTACTTAATTACTACTTATACCTCCTTCAAACTTTATCTTTTAGGTCTCAGCAACATAAAAAATCAAAATCTTCCAAATTTAAAAAATTATCTTTTCTGTTTATAACTTTTTTTAAACTAATTTCATCCATTATCTCCTCGAACTGTCACGCCTGTCCTGATATCCGGCGGAAATGGTAGGTGGCGCGGCGGTCGCGGCAAGTCTCATTTCCCGCGCCGCCACGCCGCCGGAACTCGAACGTAACTTCAGCCTAGTTTTTACAGCGTGACACTTTTCGGCCGCGATAACACCGCTATTGTAAAATATGGTTTCATATAAAATGGTCTTGAAATGTGTTCATGTTTTTGTTTTGGTGTTGAGTGTTTTACATTTAAAATAAAGCAGGCAAGTCACGACCGGTCATTAAAATAAAAATGACTTCTTTAAACTTTTTAATCGACATCAAAAAGGAGAAGGTTCTCTATTCGAATGTATTTTTTTCCTCAACCTCAGAACTCCGTCATTCATGAACTGATTTGGAAAAATCTTTTTGCGTTGGGTTCAGTATAGCTACGAAGTGGTCCCATATAAATTTCATCGATATTTAATTTTGACCTTGGAGTTCGAAGATACATTAAATTAGTTTGTGGTGTGCTATAAAGTGTTATTGTATTGTATTAAAGTCGGTTTATTGTTTTATATAACGTATATTTGTAAGATACCATGGTTCAACTGTCCATTAACAAACACAATTTATACCTGAATAGCAAAAAAAATATAATGACAGCTATTTCAGTTTTTTTTTGTATAAAATATTATACATAAACCGTCTTTGTAAAATATTTCGTAAAATAATCTAACCGTTCGATTTCCATGAGGTGCATAATTTACCCTTGCTAAAATATTATAATATTGATATTTTAGAAAGGGTAAATATATATGTTATAATATTACATAATAAAATAATTGTTAGTAGAGCTGAAATAACTATATTTCTTTTGACAAATCTCCATACATCATCACACCGTTGCTAAGGTTACATCAGATATAGGTTTGTAAGATTTAGAGGTTTTACTGCATTATCCCCCAAAACCCAAAACGAGCTGGAGGCTTCCTGTTCCGTTCAGAACGCCGAGGGGTCGGGGACGACGCAGCCGGTGCAGTTGCTTCAGGCAGCGCAGTGGCCGCGCTCTGAGAGGGCCCAGGCTGTGGGTCAGTGCTTGTGCTAGCTGCGTTTGCGTTTGTGTTGCGCTCTGGGGCCTCGGGCTCTATCTGTGTTTCACCTCCTGCACCAGCATCACCTGCACATAGCTCCGGCACAGGTGCTTGATAGCACGTATACTCTCCAACACGATTTCTTAATTGATCGGCATGTTTTCTTTTGATATTTCCATTAGTTTCAACTTGATATGAATATACCCCCGATCGCTGTTTTATTATACCCGGTTCCGAACCCTTTTCAGTTGGTTTATTAACCCATACTTTATCACCCGGTTGGTACTCTGTTATTTTAGTACTTTTATGATGATCTCTAAGTTCTTGGAATAGCCGTGCTTTTTCTAAGTTCTCATGAACGTTTGGTTTTAACAAATCGAAAGTCGTTCGCATACCTCTCCCAAACATCAACTCGAACGGAGTACGGTTTGTGGACTGCCGTGTAGTGTTTCGGTAGGCCTTAAGAAATTTGTTAAGGCGCTGATGAATGTTCTGATTTCCATCTGCTGCCGACAGTCGTTCTTTAAAGGTACGTACCGCACGTTCTGCTAGTCCATTTGTTCTAGGGTGATACGGTGTAGTTTTTATATGTGTGATACCAAGTTGTTTGCAATAAGTATCAAATTCTCCTGCTATGAATTGTGGTCCGTTGTCTGATACTATATAACGTGGTATTCCAAATATTGTAAACACGTTATCTAACTTGTTGATGGTGGCTGTTGTTGTTGTCGTTTTCATCGGTATAACTTCTAGCCACTTGGTATAGGCGTCAATCACTATAAGCCACATGAATCCAAATATAGGCCCAGCAAAATCGATGTGTAGCCGGTGCCAAGGTTCCGGTGGTACTCCCCATGGATAAACGGGTGTTTCTTTTGTGTTTTTGCGAGATTGTTGACAGTACTTACAACGTTTTGATAAATCTATTATGTCTTTGTCGATATTAGGCCAATAAACATGTAGTCTTGCTAAGGACTGCATGGCGCTTATGCCATTGTGACCGTCATGGAGCATTTCAAGGATATCTTTTTTTAGATTTTGCGGAATACACAATCTCCCGTTCCATAACACAATTCCATCTTCATATGATAATTCATGACGTTTTTCATAAAATATGTAAAGTTCGTTTGGCAGTTCTTTTTTTTCCGGCCAATGACTCGTTATAAAACCTTTTACTTTGTTAAGTACGTTATCTTTTGAGGTTTGTTGTTTAAGGTTTTTACGTGACACTGGAATATTTTTGAGCCTAAGATTCAATAAATGTGCAAATTTTGGAAGACCGGTTCTCTCTTCTAAAGCCATGTCTGTTTTACTTAGGGGCAGTCGGGAAAGTGCATCTGCTGGCGTATTTTCTTTGGCTGAGTGGTAGCGAATATCGTACTCATAACTGTTTAAAATCATAGCCCATCTCAATAGTCTGTTACTAGCTACTTTTGGCGTTTCTCGATCTTGGTTAAAAATTCTTTCCAATGGCTTATGATCGGTCAGCAAGGTAAACTTCCGGCCGTATAAGTAATGATGGAATTTTGTTACTGCATATATGATTCCCAACGCTTCTTTGTCAATCGTTGAATATCTGCGTTCTACTTCATTTAATGTTCTAGAGGCAAAAGCCACAGGTTTCATTATATTATTCAGTTTATGGAATAATACCGTCCCAAGTCCTTTATCGGATGCGTCACTGCTTAGAAATATCGGTAGATCTGCGTCATAATGTGCTAAAGTTTCAGTTGAAGTGAGTATGTTCTTTAGATCATCCACGATATGAGTATCTTCTTCTGTCCAATTCCATCGTTGACCTTTCTTTAATAGTCTGTACAGCGGCGTACATTTTACATGAAGCTTTTCAATGAAACGACCGTAGTAGGTTATAGAACCTAAAAATGAACGCAATTCAGACACGTTTTTCGGAATTGGCATGTTTTTAATTGCCTCAATCCTTTCGTTTGTTGGATGTATACCTTCTTTGTCTATTTTATGGCCCAAAAATGTGACACTTTTTTGGAACCATGAACATTTAGATGCTTGGCTTTTAACACCTGCTGCTGCCAATCGTTCTAATACTGCTTTAACACGTCTCACGTGGTCCGATAGAGTTGAAGCCGTTATTAAAATGTCATCTAAATAGCATACTGTGCCATCTAGGCCATTTAGTATTTGATGCATGATTCTTTGAAAAACAGATGGTGCAAATGATATACCAAAAGGTAGGCGTTTATATTGGTAGTATCCCTTATGTGTTGCGATTGTTAAGTACTTTCTGGAGTCAGGATGAACAGATAGTTGCAAATATGCGTCTTTAAGGTCGATTTTCGTAAATAATGTTCCTCCAGCCAATTTAGATGTGATCTCTTCAAACCTTGGTAGTGGATAATCATCTGTTTGCACATATCGATTTATAGTTACCTTGAAATCTGCACATATTCGAACATTGCCGTTTGATTTTAGAGCTACGACTATGGGAGAAGCCCATTCAATCGGCGTTGTCATGGTGTCGATCTGTTCTATTACGCCTTCTTGGACAAGCCTTTCTAGTTCTTTGGTAACTTGGTCTCGTAGAGCTAGAGGTACTGGACGTGGTCGGAAAGCCTTTGGTTTGACTTCATTCGCAATGTGTATTTTTGCGCAATGACCATTTATAGTTCCTAATTTTCCATCGAATAACGTTTTAAATTCGTTCAGCAATTTATTTTCTAATTCCGTTGTCGTGTTTACTTTTCTGTCTAGTGTTTCCTCTTTTTTTATGTTACATAGTCGTGCTCCTTCTGGCATAGGTAAACCAAATTTAAGACACCAGTCCAATCCAAATAAAGGAACATCGTTTTGCTTTGTGACGTAAGTTTCCAAAATATTTGTCTTGTTAAAGGCTGTAACGGATAGTTTACATAGGCCCATTGTTTCAACTTCTACATCGGTATATGCCACCAAGTTTTTGCATGGTTTTAGCTCTGGTCTACCAATATGTTTCCACAATTTTCGTCCTATTACTGTATGGACCGCTCCAGGGTCATAAAGCATTTCCACATCCTTGTTGTTTAATTTTGTAGAAATCATAATTTTAGTGGGGCGTTTTTGTGAACTTTTTATGTGATAAGTGTTTGTACTTTCATCGCTCTCACTTGAAGATTCAGAGTTATCGTCATTCAAACGACGTGTTCCGTGTTGTTTTGTTTTTGTATATCTTTTTGAGAGGCAAACTGAAGAAAAATGATTGCTTTTCCCACAATTATTGCAACGTTTCCCTCTTGCTGGACACTCCGAAAGATATGAATGGTATTTATTGCCACAAAAAATGCAGTTTCTTACTTTTTTTGTTCTTGGACTTTTCTGTTTATTAAATCGCTTTGAAATTTTGTTGGCTGTTGTTATTGGTGTTGTGTCCTCCAAATTGTTCTGAGTTTGAGTTTGAACTATATGTAGAGTTTGTATTTCTGCTTGTTCCAATTCTCGTGCTGTTGCTAATACATCGGCCAGTTTTGAGCTATTGTTGGGATGACATCGGATTATTTCCTTTTGCCATTTTATGTTGTTGATGCCAATTACAAGTTGGTCTCGGATACGTTCCTCTAAATTAGGACCAAACTCGCAGTGACCGGCTAGTGCACGCAGTTCTGACACAAACTTTGATATGGTCGTATTTTCATTCCTTTGTTTGGAGGCAAATGTTACACGTTCTGATAAAACATATGTTCTTCTACCATACTGTTCGTTTAAAACGTCCACTATTTCCTCGAACGTTTTCTGTGTAATGGGTGTTGGACGGAAATGATCAACGAGTACCTTAAACGTTCGTGGTCCTACTCTGGAGAGCAACAGCTGTTTACGTTTGTTGTTATGTTGTTCGCTGCTTCCATCAAGGCCGTGTAGTTCAAGGGCGATTTTAAAACGTTGGATATAATATTCCCATTCTTCCACTTTTTCATCGAATGATTCAAAATTAAACATTTGGGACATCTCGTCGCCAGAAATGTTATAATATTACATAATAAAATAATTGTTAGTAGAGCTGAAATAACTATATTTCTTTTGACAAATCTCCATACATCATCACACCGTTGCTAAGGTTACATCAGATATAGGTTTGTAAGATTTAGAGGTTTTACTGCAATATATATCTCATACACACGTATAAATGTAAAAACAATCTCGAACACTCAGCCTCCATAAAGGCTTAACCCTGTAAGCCGATCGACGCATGAATTCGATAATGTATGTTTTGGTAGCTGCCCAATACGTACAGGGTGTTGCGAAACGTAATGTTTCTTTGTATACCTTAAGTGAAACATAGAAACATTATGAAATAACAACTTCTTTTTACGCTTGGTAGGTATGTTTGGCCACTATCTCGCCTAATGTGAAGCGATGATGTGGCCTAAGATGGAGCACATAGATCTAGAGAGAGACGGCAGTTGAGCGACTGCTCAGACCCGTCTCTCCGATGGTTCACTGTACATCATCCCGAAACACGACTAGGTCGCTTGACGGCATAGCTTTGTTCGGTGGGTGGTATTACAACCTCGGCCAGAGCCTATCACTTCAAAGCGCGTAAGCGGTTTCATCACGATGTTTGTGCTTTCTGCGTGCAAAATCTGCACTTAACTATAAGTCGTTAGTGCAGGACCGAATCGGGATTCGAACCCAGGTGTGTCGGATCAAAGGCGCACGAGTTCCCGCTGAGCCACACTCGCTCTAACTGTCCAAATATGGCAATTGCTTAAGCAATCAATCATACTCAATCTCAAAGCTTCCTTACTTTAGGATGTAGGGTTGTAATTAATTTTGCGAATAAAATATTGTATTGTTAGAAATTTGAGGCCTTACTCTGATTCGTAATTAGAAATCAGTTTCTTGCCGTATCTTCTGAGTAGTGGTTCTTTTTCCGATACGGTGGTAGAGTCATTGTAATAATTGACGTTCATAAGTGCGTGTGTGACGACAAAATTGAATAAAGAACTTTTGATTGATTGATTTGATTGATTGATTGATTGAAATCTACGTTCCTTCGGAAGAAAGGTAAAGTGCTATACAACAGGCATAAGAGCGTATCTTTTAGTCCACACGAACAAACGAACGAAAACAACTCAGGGGCCTTACTCTGTTTCGAAATATGAATGCGTCGGATAATAGGGACAGTGCTATGCAACAGGCATGAGAGTGTCTCATTTAGTCCAAAAGAAACGAACGCAACTCAGAGTAGACGTCAAGAGTAGCTGATGCTTAAGTTTCAATAGGAAGTAATAGGGCTTTGCTGATCCATTATCTGTATTTACTTATCACTAATATAATATATACTGTGCGACAATTGGGCAAAGATTAACTCTTTCCACACATCCCAATCTGCCGCTATATCGGTACAATCCTCTCGGGATACATCTAAAGCTCTCTCTTACTCTCTGTCTCTTCTCTCGATGCATTTTCATGTTTCAAAATAATGTTTTAATTATACATGCTTACTTTTCTCAACAACCTGTATATGTGTATACTCCGGCAGTATATCGCACCTGCCAATTCTACTTAGCGGGTAACTTCCTCCGATGGAATTTCGGATTTATTCGTATGAAAATATATTGAATACGATTGTAAAAATGACGCGTCACGTAGAGCTCTCTCGTTTCATTGTGATATTATTACAAATTGCTTTTTGCGATCACGTCAAACGCTGACACAGACAAGTATTTAGCGACCTTGGAAGTGATAACGACAGCTTTGAGAATGATTACATGCTATTGAATATTAAAAATCCTATCCTACTAATATTATCATCGATATGTGCATCCTGCCCATCCCAACTTACGGTGATTAAACATGGTCACTGACTGACTCTCAACGGTTCAAACTTGGGGTTTGCCAAAGAGCGATGGAACGTAGCGTCTTAGGTATAAAAAGGATCAACAAAGTCCGCAACACTACGCTGCGTTCCAACACAGGAATTGTTGATGTTGGCCAGAAAGCAGCCAGATTAAAATGGGATTGGGTGGGTCACATCGCACGAATGCATCCTGACCGGTGGGCTCAGAATGTCACGCAGTGGGTGCCTGAAGATGGGCGACGGCGCGGCGCCGAGGGAGGCCGAGATGATATCGTGGCGCTGGCGAGATGATATCGTGGCATTCTAAGAGGAATAGAGAGAGATAGGGATGCGTGGAAAGAGATGGGGGAGATGACGGTTAGATTAAAAATAATTAAAAACCAATATTATATATGCGATTGTTTGTGAGGATGGATGGATAGATGGATGGATCGATGTTTGTTACTTAATTACGCAAAACTACGGAGCGGATTTTGATGAAATTTGCTATGTAAGTACGTAAGGTCCTGAAAAAGATAGGCTTATTTTTATCTCGGGAAACCGCGGGACTTAGCTATAGATTAATAGATTGTTTGTTACTCAATCACCCAATAACTACTTAACAGATATTGATGAAATTTGTTATGTAGACACTTTAGGTCCTGGAAAAGGACATAGTCTACTTTTTATCCCTGGAAACTGGGCGTGAAACCGCGGGGTGCAGCTAGTTTTCGATAATTATTAAATAGGTACCTACTCCTATTTTTAAACTGCACAACATTATTTTGATCTGTTATGTACATATTTTTTGTATTTTCTAGCAATTTTCAACTTTATCCTTGTTTCATTTCAGTGACAAAGTTTTTCCCTCGGGGGAAAACCACCCTGTTTTCGTAAACAAGAAAATATTTTCTTTCTGGATTAACTTAGATAGATATTGGCTATACAAATCTACTACTATGCATGTAAACTTAAACATAATAAAAATCTCAAGTAAATGATGTGAAATTAGAGGTATATAGGTAGTATAGTAAATGATTACAAATAAACAAATAAATAACGCCTAACGAACATATACGTAGATCCTGGCCCCTAACTAGGATTCCCTTTATCTAAAGAACCAGAACCATGAGGATCATAGTCCCACAACACCCGGACATAAAACAATGCTTGCGCTTTTTTCTTCTGTAAAAACAAAAAAAGTGAAGGAATTCGCATACGCAGCTACTTTGAACAAAATTGGGCATAAATTATTTCAACTAAGGGTTTATAAAATTTACATTTTATAATTATTAGGTAACTTATTAATCATATGAGTATCTACAAATATTTAGCACCACTCAAGGATATAACATTTTGTGATGAATTGCGATGACATGCCCGCGTTTACTCCGTTTGAGTGATATTAACTAATCGCATAAACATCTACCAAACGCTCGCTGCTAAACCAATTAGTGACGTTATGAGACAGACACGACAGGCGAAGACGAGTCACAATATAAAAGCAGTATGGGCACAAGCAAGTTTTACTATGTTCTTCAAATTAATGCGGTGGTTTTTGATTTCAATATTGTGAGTAAATTAGTTTATTCATAAACTTTTCTTCTTTATTTTAACTGACTTCAAAATAGGAGAAGGTTCTCTGTTCGATTGTTTTTTTTTTTGTGTTTGTAACCTCAGAACTCCGTCATTTATGAACCGATTTGGAAAATTATTTTTGCATTGAGTTCAACACAGCTGCGAAATGGTCCCATATTAATTTCTTGGACTTCAAAGATACATTGATGTCGGTTTTTGTTTTTTTTTTTTTGTAAAAAATAATTTTTATTTGATTTTTTCTCTTGTATATTACCTAGAGGTAAATAATGTGATAAATCTGCCAATCATCGCAATAACGTGAAGCGTTGTTAGGTGTATGTAGGACGGTGTCGGAATAAAATACTCCAATGCTGGTTCCACTCGGTATAATAATTTACACAAAACACTTACAAATTAGTCCAGAGGTAGGTAGGTATACGTGAAAGCGATAGATGAGAGATGTACACTTAAGATCGTTGGAAGACAGAAGGTGAAAGTTAGCGATAGGAAAGTCAGAAATATACGGCACAGCGACAGCACAAAATACGGAAAAATAACTCGCGTCTGCGGTGACGGTCGGCGGGAGCGCAAGCGGCATGCACCTCGCGTCATAGCATCTCAGTGACTGGCGGGCGGTGCGCGCGCGCTCTGCTCGACCGCGCCTACCGGTCGCGACAGCCGGGAGTAGGTAAGATTTCTCTAATAGAATAAATATTGCGACCGTCCGGCTGTCCGTCCGCGATTAAATATTACATTTACAATTTATTTATTTATCCTATAGATTTTAAGTATTAGATATATTATTAAGTATATTTTACCTATATTAACAAACTTATGTATACTAACTTATATAATTATATATATAACAATTTTGTATATATGTTTGTAATTCTATAAACGTACTTAAATATATTATTATATAAAATATAAATAATTATTTTTAATTATTATTATGTAGCTCCGCTACACCACCCCCCTCCTGAGACCGTCCCTACGGGCGATAATAGTCAGGAAAATTTACCCTACGTCCCGATCGGGTAGTTTTAACTACTTTATCTTCAACTTTAGATGTGCTATGGTTGGTGTTGTGAGAAGATGAATGTGTGGATGTTTGTATGGGTTTGGGTGATGGATGAGGAGTGTTGGTATGGGTAACTGGGTCATACAGTATGTAGGCGGGCTTCAACCTGTCTATTGATACCGTGACTGTCTTACCGTTGGCAACTATTTTAAACACTTTATCGCCTCTTTGAAGAACCTCATGTGGTCCCGTGTAAGCAGGTTTTAACGAGCCAGCTACAGTGTCGTCACGAAGGAAAACATGAGATGATGTAGCCAGATCTTTAAAAACAAAAGGTGAGTGATGTCCGCTATGACGTGATATGAGTGGTGGTTTCAGGTCTCTGACGAACTTGCGTATTCGAGCCACATACTCTGTAACGTCAAGTGATTCATCATCGGGCGGCTGAAAGAAGTCGCCCGGGAGGCGTAACGGCTCTCCGTAAAGTAATTCTGCAGACGATGCCTTAATATCCTCCTTGAGCGAAGTTCGGATGCCTAGCAGCACTAAAGGCAAAGATTCAACCCAACAACTATCAGCGTGGCAGACTATGGCAGCCTTAAGCTGCCGGTGAAACCTCTCCACGATCCCGTTGCACGAAGGGTGATAAGCCGTAGTGCGCTTGTGTGCGAAGCCTGCAATTTGCGATAAGGTTTTGAAAAGTGCAGATTCAAATTGTCGGCCTCTGTCTGTTACAATTTTGACAGGGCAGCCGTAACGTGATATCCACCCGCTCAGTAAAGCTTTTGCAACTGTTTCGGCAGTTATATCTGGTATCGGAATTGCCTCAGGCCATCGCGTAAAACGGTCGATTGCCGTGAGACAATAACGGAAACCATGTGATATCGGCAGTGGTCCGATCAGGTCAATATGTATATCCCGAAACCTGCCGCGGGGTAAAGGATATGTACCTAACGGTGAAAAAACGTGTCTGTTCACTTTAGACCGTTGACATGCCAAACAACTACGTACCCACTCGCGGCAATCTCTACGAACTCCTGGCCACACGTAGCGATCGGTGACTAGTTTAATAGTGGCCTTGGCTCCAGGGTGAGAGAAACAGTGCAAGCTCTCGAAAACCTGTTGCCTAATGCCCTTTGGCACATAAGGTCTTGGCGTAATACCACTTACATCGCAGAAAAGTTCGGTGTCCGTACCAGGCATTTTGACTTTACTTAATTGCAATGCGGTATTGCCTCCAAGTAGCTGCTTCAGTTCTGGGTCAGACAATTGTGTGGTTGCTAACCTTTCGAGATCCACCGGTCGTACAATCTCTTCAACCCGGGATAAAGGATCAGCGACCACATTGTCTCTCCCTGAAATATGCCTGATGTCGGTGGAAAACTGGGATATAAAGTCCAAGTGACGGTATTGCCTAGGAGAACAGTTTTCTTTTCTATTCGTGAAAGCGAATGTAAGCGGTTTATGGTCAGTGTATATGACAAACCTGCGAGCTTCGACCATGTGCCTAAAATGTTTAATGGCTTCATAAATGGCGAGAAGTTCGCGGTCGTATGGGGAATATTTTGATTGGGAAGGGCTAAGCTTCTTGGAAAAGAACGCTAGGGGTTGCCAAGTATCACCATTGATTTGCTGTAAAACTGCCCCCATCGCGGTATCGGAGGCGTCGGTGACTAGAGCCAACGTTGCGTTATCATCAGGGTGTGCCAGCATAGCAGCCTGGCATAGACCTTGTTTGCAAGCCTCGAAAGCTTCTAGTTCCCTTTTTTCAAGCGTAACGGGATGTGAGCCTTTGACTGAACCTGTCAAAAGAGCGTTTAACGGCGCTTGATGTTGAGCTGCATCTGGAATAAACCGGCGATAAAAATTCACCATTCCTAAAAACCTACGTAGCTCCTTCACAGTTTTCGGTACGCTGAAATTTTTAATGGCTTCGACTTTTTCAGGTAGGGGTTGTGTGCCTTCCGCCGAGATGCGATATCCTGAAAATTCGCTTTTGAAGCTCCGAATATGCACTTAGTAGTATTGATGACCATGCCATACTTTTTGAGCCTACTAAATACCTCATGTAGATGGTTTTCATGACTTTTCAGATCCGCTGAAAACACTAAAATGTCATCTATGTACGGGTAGACGCAATCGAGGCCTCTAAGTATTTCATCTACAAAACGTTGAAAAGTCTGCCCCGCGTTACGCAGACCGAAAGTCATATACGGAAATTCGTATAGACCGAAGGGCGTCGCGATTGCCGTTTTGGGAATATCGGGCGGGTTTACAGGCACCTGATTGTAGGCCTTGGTCAAATCAATTTTACTGAATACAGTACAGTTAGCTAGGCTATGAGAAAAGTCCTGAATATTGCGGATAGGGTATTTATCCGGGATCGTGCGTGCATTTAGCCTACGGTAGTCACCGCAGGGACGCCAGCCATTTTTCTTCGGCGCAAGATGCAGAGGAGACGCCCAGGGTGACTCTGAAGGTCGACAGGTACCAATCTGTAACATTGCCTCAAATTCAGCTTTAGCAATTTTAAGCCTATCTGGTGCCAACCGGCGCGGTGAACAGGATTCAGGCGGCCCAGGTGTTGTGCGGATGTAATGAAGTGTATTGTGTTTGGGTGTGTTGTGTATTCCGGGTGGGCGGGTGATGTCGGGATATTGTGCTAGTATAGCATGAAATCTCGAATCACCAGATATAACTTTTACTGAAGAAACATTTTCAGAATGTTTCGCAAGCAAAGCCGTGGTAGTGAGCGTTGTATTACCATCTACTAAGCGTTGATTTCGTACATCTACAATTAAATTATAATAAGATAAAAAATCCACGCCTATTATCGCCCGAGTTACATCGGCCACAATAAACTGCCAGGCAAAGTCGCGGCGTAAACCTATATTTAATATTAAGTTAGCATATCCGTATGTGTTAATAACGGAACCGTTTGCTGCACACAAATCGAAGTCGGTTTTTTCGCGACGTTGCCCAACAGCTGATTTTGGAAACACACATAGATCACTCCCTGTATCTATTAAAAATTGCATTTTTGTCCGTTCATCAGTTACAAATAAGCGACCCGAAATAGGACAGGCGTCGGCCGCCATCACGGACTGCCCTATGCATTTCCCGAAAAGTCACACGGTTTTACACACTTATTCGCCTTGTTCCCGAACTTTGAATGGTACCAGCACAATGGAAATTTCCTGTAGTTAGACTGGGATCTTCTGGAACTGAATCGGCTGCGATTATTCGACGAGTTTCTTGTTGTCGACCGTGACATCCTATCTAGTCTAGTCGATAGTTCTTGTACTTGGCGCGTTAACTCAGCGATTTGACCGACCATGGTTGGGGTCTCCCTGGAGGTTGTTGCCACTGCTACCTGAGGACTGACGGTAACGATGTCCTGTAATCTGTCCGCCAAATCCGCAACTTCTTCGAGCGTAGCTCTCGGTTGTGAAGCCACGATAGTCTGGGTGCTCCTGGGTAATCGGCTCGTCCATAATGTTCTCAGGAACTCTTCAGGGACACCTGGTCCTGCGAGGTGTTGCAGATGACGTAAGAACTGGGATGGTTTTCTGTCTCCCAGCTCTTCGTGTGTTAAAAGCTGTTTAACCTTCTTTTCCCTCGATGCCGACAATCTTTTAATGAGCTCCGACTTCAGCCGCTCGTACTTGTCAGTGGCGGGAGGTGCAGTTATAATATCTTCGACCTCCGCCGCGTAGATTGGGTCCAGTTGTCCCATAGCATAATGGAACCGAGTCGAATCCGCCGAGATGTTCGCTAATGCAAATTGGCTTTCGAGCTGTGCGAACCACAATGCTGGTTTTTCGGGATAAAATGGCGGTACCCGCACACCGACACGATGAACGTCGAAACTAGGGCCCGCGCTGTCGTCGCCTTGCTGTTTTTCCTTATTCGGGGACATTCTGTGTTCGTAGGGGTCACCAGTGAAGCGTTGTTAGGTGTATGTAGGACGGTGTCGGAATAAAATACTCCAATGCTGGTTCCACTCGGTATAATAATTTACACAAAACACTTACAAATTAGTCCAGAGGTAGGTAGGTATACGTGAAAGCGATAGATGAGAGATGTACACTTAAGATCGTTGGAAGACAGAAGGTGAAAGTTAGCGATAGGAAAGTCAGAAATATACGGCACAGCGACAGCACAAAATACGGAAAAATAACTCGCGTCTGCGGTGACGGTCGGCGGGAGCGCAAGCGGCATGCACCTCGCGTCATAGCATCTCAGTGACTGGCGGGCGGTGCGCGCGCGCTCTGCTCGACCGCGCCTACCGGTCGCGACAGCCGGGAGTAGGTAAGATTTCTCTAATAGAATAAATATTGCGACCGTCCGGCTGTCCGTCCGCGATTAAATATTACATTTACAATTTATTTATTTATCCTATAGATTTTAAGTATTAGATATATTATTAAGTATATTTTACCTATATTAACAAACTTATGTATACTAACTTATATAATTATATATATAACAATTTTGTATATATGTTTGTAATTCTATAAACGTACTTAAATATATTATTATATAAAATATAAATAATTATTTTTAATTATTATTATGTAGCTCCGCTACAAACGTAATGGCAATTTTGCTTGTGATACCCAGGTAAAACTGGTAGACAACCGTATCACGGTTTTTGCGATCAGATGATCACTTTCTGATAGAAGTGACTGGATGTTCCTACTGTCAGTTGAACAGAATTGATCACATATAAGACCGTAGACGTTGTCTCGTGCACTGGTGCTCAAAACACGCCCAATTGCGTCCATTAGTGCGCATTAGAGCGGTGCCGAAGCGACGCGGACGCCCGCCGACAGCCGGCACGAGATTAGGAAAACACTCAAACTTTTGTAGGTATACATTAAACATATTTATACACGTATATTAAATAAACTGAGTATAATATGTTTATGCACTTAAGTGCTAGCAGCAGGAAATATCGAAGTAAATTGAGAGTCTCATGTGAGAGTTATGGTTATAGCATAGTATAAAGACTATTATACTATGGTTAAGGAGGGGTATAATTATGTGTATAGGTAATGTAGGTGTACTCGTACTTCTTCATCTTAGTGATGAGTGGCATTTGGTACGTTATAATGCAATATTTTTTTTTTAACAAAAGGTAGATCTACGTTTGACCACCATCTCGTCTGATGTTAAGCGACGACGTGGCCGAAGATGGAGCACGTAGACCTAGAAGATATCTATTTACTCTGGCCTTGAAGATACCCAGATTGTAGTTATCAGGAAACAGAGAAGACGACAAGAAGCTCCTTAGCAGTACGCACTATAAACGTGGAACCAAAACGCTTTATACGAATTGGCGGAATGTCTATTAAATAAGGGTGATATTTGGCTGATCTTCTACTCGTCCTGTGATGGAAGGGGGAAGGTGGAATTAGGTCGTGAAGCTCCTGTGCACATTCACCAAAATGTATCCTATAAAAGATTGACAGACATGCTACCTTACGCCGACTATGCTCAAGGCTGTGCAGCTTTGTGACGACCAGGGCCTTAATTCACTATGACAACTTGGCGAAATTACGTCGATTCCTTGCTTC
Source organism: Petrophora chlorosata (assembly GCA_951640565.1). NCBI lineage: Eukaryota > Metazoa > Arthropoda > Insecta > Lepidoptera > Geometridae > Petrophora > Petrophora chlorosata. Next base: position 15,134,831 of record OX621195.1, read on the forward strand.
GAAATCACGTCGATTCCTTAATTAATAAACGACATCTCTATGACGCATTCATATATTCATATTGTCGCGTCACATATGTGACGCATTATAGAGAATACAAATTTCGCAGATGTCCTTTATTAATGAAGGAATCGACGTTTCTTTGAAGAAAGGAATCGCCAAGTTGTCATAGTGAATTAGGGCCCAGTAGTGAAATGTGTTAGTTTCTTTACATTTTACTAAATAGATATAACTATTTAACTCACATTTGATGCATATCTCAATAAAAGAAACAATCAAAACTGTTACAAATCAATACAAAACTGTTTATTGTAAACCACAACTGCTTAGTGTATATAAAGTACCTACTTACTCAAAGAAAGACAAGTTTATATCTGCATAATGTAGACCTTAGAAATACCTATTGTCTTCTTTACTAACTATAAGTGCCTTACGCCAACATCAAAAATAATAACTTAAAGCAAATAGTTACTGAAATAATTAATACGTAGCACATGTACATAAAATTTTTATGTGGAGTTTTACAACCGTTTAACCTCAACGATGTGCAGTGAAGGACTAAATATTACTGAATTCATTTCATTTGGTTACGACTGCGGTTGGCTGACATCATTACAAGAGCTCGTTTGTGCAATAATACCACGCCATATACATCCTATATACCTAACTGCATTACATGTTTTCCTGCACCCCTTTGGAGGTACACTGCAAACCACAGCTATTTTGTAAGCGCTACTTAATGTAAAGGCCAAGCAGTAGTGCGCAAGCATTACTGTGATCTGGTTTGAAAGGCATAGCAGCCAGCGAAATAAATGGGCATATATTATTTTATTATTTATTATTTTCAGCCGTGGTCGGCAGCCCACTGCGCACACTCTTCACGGTACAATGCTCCTTGCGGCCAATCCTTCCAGTAGGAGTCCAGCTCATCCCGCCATCTCCGTCTGGGCCTGCCGCATCGTCGTCTGACGTTGTGTGGGATCCACTCAGTGATAAGATTAGCCCACATCTCGTTCAACATGCGGCAGACAAACAGACATGCGACAGACATATATTATGACACTTAATATACGACATCTCGGGGTGATGAGCGCAATGCAGTCATACGCGGTCTTTTTAAGGTATTAGGCATTCTGGGTGGCACTGCAATTGTTCTGGTCAGACGAGGTTCTACCATCAGGCGAACAATATGCTTGTATCATCACTCAGTTCCATAAAAAAGTAATAGGAATTTGCAAGTTTTCTAGAAAAAACTAAGCAGTGCCGTAGAAGGAAAACCCATTTTTTTTATTGACCTATTGTGTGCCACTGCTGGGCAAAGGCTATTTCCATCCATCCAGTCAGTAGGTGTTGAAATCGTCACGCCACTTTTTCCGAAGCCCTCAACGATGTTATTTAGTATTATTTATTTCTAAGGACCTACTCACTATTTTATTTACTTCATTTACACTTATTTTTATAAATCTAGTTTACTTATGCATGCGGTGTTTACCTGTAAAAGATTATGCGTTTAGCAATTATATTTATTGAATATTTATTAAAGTATGTACTAATGTAATAATTGTTGGTAAACCATAAATAAACAAAATAAAAAATAAAATAAAAATACACGTGTTGTGTTACATATATGTAGGGATGACCGATATTCGATTATTGGTTCACATCTCTAGCGTTGACGGATGGCGCATGCGCGGACACGAGAACGCATGCGCGGGAGGTGACTTTTAAACAGAACTTGATGGACTTTTGCCGCGTAAAAATAAAAGTATTTTTCTTTGAGTAGTTTTGTTGTATAAAATCTCTAACAGTAGATATATGCATCACCTAATAAACTATTACGCAGTATAAGTACTTACCATGTAAATAAAAATCTCAATCAATAGCAAACGGGTAAACGGCGCAGTGTACGGTTAATTAAACTGCGACCGGAAAAATTACAGCTTGTGTGAAGGGTCGATTTATTTATTTATTTATTTATTTATACTTTAGCACAAAACAGTTTGTACATGGAGGACTTAATGCTAGATAGCATTTTCTACCAGTCATCCAGGACGTGCAAAAAAAAATGGTAGCGGTGCAGTAAAGTGTGTTATAGGAAATACTAAACCACATAAACTTAATATATACATAATAGGTATAGGCATATTATGCAAGCCTAATTTTAAAATATATACTTAAATATATACATAATAAATAAATACTTAAGTCATTACATAAATAAAAAGACATATACCAGCAATAATAAATGACTATGTCAATGGGTTAGGATAGGATTATAGATCTAGTAGCAGGGAGGAGAAGAGGAACTGAAAGAACGAAACGTTTTAAGGGTTGCAATCTATCTGGTACACCTTTTTGATGAAATGTTCACGAGTTTGTCGCTTGAATGCTTCTTTAGAGGTCGCTTTTTTGATACTCAACGGTAATGCATTCCACAGTCTTACAGCAGCAATGGTAAAAGAGTTGTCACGAAAAGATGTTTGGTGTGAAGGGGTAGAGAGAAGTAAATTACTGGAGGATCTCAGTTTACGCTCGTGATTGTCGGTGAGGAATGAGAAGGTATCTTTGAGATAATTGGGTGTGTTGGGGTCATTTAGTACAGAATAGAGAAGGCATAGAATTCTGACATTCCTACGCTCGCGAATTGGAAGCCACTTGAGTTTTGCTCTGTATTGAGAAATGTGGTCATACTTTCGCAGACCAAAGATAAACCTGATACACGTGTTTAGAAGACGCTCCAGCTTGTTTAGAAGATCTGCATTGAGATCGACAAGGCAGACATCTGCATAGTCGATTATAGATAGTAAAAGAGAATTTACAAGTGTTAATTTAGTTTTAATGGGAAGAAAATTTTTGAGCTGAACAATACTATGAAAAGAGGCGTAGAATTTACGTGAAATGTCTTTAACGTATTCCACCCAACAGAGTTTAGAGTCAATAATTACACCTAGGTCTTTTACGGTAGGGGAGAAAGAGATGACACAGTTATTGTAAAGTAAAGGAGAAAGGGAAAGAAAATCGAGTTTGACAAGCTGGCGCGAGCTTCCTACCACAATGGCCTGACATTTGTTAGGATTTACTTTAATACCGTAACTATTTGACCATTGTTGAAGTCGAGAGAGATCACTATTTAGAGAGCTAATAGCATGGTCCAAGTCATTGACACTGGCAGCGTAGTACAACTGAAGATCGTCGGCGTACATATGATATTGACATTTGATTCTTGGGCAGAGTAAATTAATAAACAATGAGAACAAAAGGGGTGACAGAATACCGCCTTGCGGCACGCCCGCTTCTACTTCGTGCCAGTCAGAAAACTCAGAACCGCAACGAATAGCTTGACGACGCCCAAAAAGATAGGAGGAAAACCACGTAATGGTGGAAGAAGAAAATTTAAGACGATGAAGGACAGCCAACAACAGGTCATGATCAACAGCATTGAAGGCGTTACTAAAATCGACCAAAACCAGTACCGTAACCAACCCGTTCTCCATGTTGTAACGAAAGTCTTCGGTCACTTTGAGAAGAGCAGTCGTAGTGCTGTGGCCAGCCCTGAAACCAGATTGATAGGGGTTGAAAAGATTAGCTTTGGTCAGGAAATTAGTAACTTGCCTATGTACCTCAGATTCGATTACTTTGGACAAAAATGGCAAAATAGAGATCGGACGAAACTGATTGAGGAGAGTAGGATTAGGGATTTTGGGAAGTGGAATAACAAGGGCCTTACGCCATTGGTCGGGAAATTCGCCTGAGGCAAGTGAGAAATTAACAATGTGGGTGATTGCAGGAAGAATTATGTTTAATATATGCATTACCATTATTCGTCCCACATCATCACATCCAACTGCCTTGGATTTAAGAGACCCAATAATCAACCCGACCCTATCCTGACTTACAGGTGAGAAGTCAAAGCAGTCAATATCAGGAAGAGGAATGGATGAAATTTCAGAGAGAGTGTCTAGTTTTGTCTGAGGTATGAGTGTAGAATTGGCTGAAAAATGTGCATTTAATATATTCAGGCCGATCGATATTTTGGGATCCATGGGTTTCTGCTTACCAAGACCAAGAGACCTTAGAAATTTCCATAGCCCTGCAGGGGTGGACAATTCAATTTGATCCGCGATATGACGACGTTTTGCATCACGTACAAGCTTATTGCAAAGATTTCGTAGCTTTTTGTAAGTGTTCCAGTTGATGTCTGACCTTTCACGCTTGTATTTACGAAAAGCACGATCTCTTCTCGCCATGGCTTTACGGATTACATTATTTATCCACGGTGAAGGAGGATGTTTAAGTTTTACAGGATGGATGGGAGCGTGTTTGTCATAGAGTTTTAGAATATTATCATTGAGAAAGCTAACTTTATCATTAAGAGAGTCGAGGATATCAATTTCAGACCAGTTAACTGATGCAGCATCGTCTGCCAGTTTTTCCCTATCCAGGCGAGAAAAGTTACGTTGAAAAAGGATTACAGGTTTGGGCTTAGGATTTCTAATTTTGAAGGAGGAGAAGATGAGGTCATGATGAGAGAAAGCTGGTGCCGCAAGCTGACCGTGAGATGCCACTAGTTCTGGATGAGAGGTTACGATAAGATCAAGGAGAGTTTTGGATGAGCCAGTGTGGTGAGTGGGCAAAAGATCTAATATACTAAGGTTAACAGATTCTACTAAGTCGCGAAATTTAGAAGAGCGTGGATTTTTATTTAATAGACATGTGTTAAAATCTCCCATTATCAAGAAATGAGTATAATCCAACATTAGGGTTTCGAGTACATTTTCAATGTGTGAGAAGTAGTCTACGTTAGGAGGGCAATAAACGACACCTAAAATGAGTTTAATTCCAAAATCCACCTCAAGGAACAGGTATTCAGGAGCAGCTGTATACGGGGACGGGGATTGAGACACAATTTTATAAGATAGGTGGCTCTTTATATATATAGCGACCCCACCACCTCCTCCTTTCTCGGTACGATCATTACGCACTAGAATGAAACCAGGAATAGGGTAGGATATGGATGGAAGGGAAGGTTTTAACCAGCTTTCGGATATAAGGACTGCATGAAGATTGGGAATGTCAAAGGAATCATGGATATCAGCAAAGTGTGATGGGATGCTCTGCGCGTTTATATGGCAGACGTTAAAATTTTTCTGGAAAATTCTAAATTTATTAGCTAGGGTTTCTCCCAATGTCAACAAATCATCTTCGATACTATTGAAAGAACCACTACTAGATTCTGCGGTTATAAATGAATCATCATCGCTGGAATACATAAATACTAATAACCTAAAATAATAAATATAATATACAAATACAATGTTATTTCATAAATATAAATAAAGCTAGGAAGTCATATAATGATAACAAAAAATTATTTTCAAAACAGAAAATACACATATTTAGTTGCACTTCCTGCTGGCAGAAATAAAACTGAAACAATACTGCAGACAAAGTAAAATAATTTCTAAAAGTGCAGTACTAAATAAAGTAAAAAAATAATACACCTTTATTACAATAGTACATTACCTAGATACATTACAATGTCTCACTACGGTAGACACAAACATAATTAGGCAGGTACCTACTTAAAATAAATATTAGAAGGGAGTACTTAACAAATCATACCAACTTATTAATTGGCAATTCAATGAAAACGAACGAATGAAGTTAAAACAAAATGGAAGGTCACAAGCATAGTTATGGAGTACCCACCCAAAGTGTAAAAACAATAAAGGTACTAATATTTCACTGATGTACCTATGTACCCGATGTCGATGGAGGGTCGATGTTGCTACGAGCCCGCCAATGTTGCCACACGTACTTGCATTTTACTGCACTTACCTATTCAGTTAGCATCAATAAATGGTATACATTTTGGTACCGTGTTATAATACACACTTATACTAAAACACACTTTTAGTGTAGTGCGGATTTTTAAACTCGTGCCTTGAAAACGGTGAAGGAAAACGTCGTGAGGAAACCCGCTTGGAATTGTAGGCTACGGTATTTTTATTATGGAGTTGAGTGATGAAACGAGCAAGACGTTCGGCTGATAATAAGCGCCACGCTTACCCATAACAATTGCAGTACCATCCAGAACTTTTAATGCCAGAAAAAGCACTGCGTAGCACTGTATTGCGCTCACCCCGAGACATCGTGTTTCATATGCCTAGTAATTTCGCTGGCTACAATACCCTTCAAACCGGAACACAGTAATGTTTGCGCGCTACTGCTTGGCGGCAGAATTACTGGCAAAACCTACCCAAACGGCTTTCCGTATATAAACGAGAGACCTACGACGAGTGTGCTATTTGCACTACACTATGTGCTCTAAAAACCAGCCTCTTCGATCACATTGTCGCTTAAACATCAAACGAGATAGCGAGCGATTGAAACAAGTGATTAAAAAACTACTAGGTAGTTTGACATTTGTTTCTCTGAAAATACCCTGTTATTGAAATCATGAAATCGACATGGGAAATGTATACTTTATATGTATGCTCACTGTACTCGAATGCACCGCACGTAGGCACATTTACTCGCTAAAATGTTTCATGCACTCGGAACGGGGTGTTGGTATGTAATAGTGTGGAGTGAATACGTCACTACGTTTTAATTTGCTTCGTTTCATGAACGACTTGATAGAGCGACTGTGGCTTAGTGGGAGCACGTGCAACTTTCGATCTACCGCAGCCGAGTTCAAATCCCACTGGCTACGCACCACTGACTTTCTAAAGCTATGTAAATTAAAACTCGCTCGCTTTAAAAACGGTAAAGGAAAACATCGAGAGGAAACTAGCATATCCAAGAATTACACTAAATTAGAAGTAGATTTGACATCCACCAACCCGCACTGGAGCAGCGTGGTGGATCATGGCCCATACTCTCTCTATTAAAGAATTATATATATATTAGACATATCTTAGGGTCATTACATGGAAATCTGTGAGTATGAGGTTATTATGACAAGGCGACAAAAGGATTTTGACACTAGCAATATTTGTGCAAAGTTTTGTCGTGTTTATAAAAATCCTTGTGGCGCTATTGCTTAGTATTATTTTTCAATATTTTTTGATTTTAAAGGATAAGCAGATATGTCGATTAAGTTTAAAAACATTTTGGAACACACACACATACACACACATTACACGAGTTAATTCCTCTATCTCCTTTATACCATTGGACAACAGACGTACGGAAACTCGGCATTCGTTTATGGTTGACATCCCTCCTGCCGGAACAAAGCGTTTCGCTTCAACTTTCATAATGCGAACAGCTAAGGAATGGAACACCTTACCAGCGTCTCTGTTTTCCGATTCCTATAATTTAGGTGTCTTCAAGTCCCGAGTGAATCGGTATCTTCTAGACGAGCGTGATCCATCGTCGACCGCGTCGTCACTTTCCATCAGGTGAGACTGCGGTCAAATGCTAGCCTATCAGGTAATAAAAAAAACTATATGCTTCCATATTATGCAAAAATTTTCGAAAAATCTCAATTGGACCTCAAGCCAGTGAAGCTTGATCTTCACAAAATCACTCAAAGGTTAAAGGGGATTGTCCTAACCTAATATAAAGTGTAGAAACATTTAACTATAGGACACACAATACATTAACCTGAAAGCCGATCCCGATCGAATAGAAGCAAAACATTTGCGCTCACATAAACACGCCGATAAAAAGGTAACATAAGCTGTTTATGAAGACTGACGAGGTGAGGGATGTCATGAGGTCATGACATCCCGTACATAGGGTACAAAGTACCTCTACTTTAACGCAGTGTTTGAGGTTCATACAAATTAGTCGACTAATCACATTAATGAGTGTTTTAAACCTATTTAATTGTTTGATATCTGACTACGCGTAAAAGACAAAAAAGATGGAGATTCATAAATCAGTCTCACTATCTATGTACCTATATAAATATGTATGTACCCAATGACTAAAAACAATTTCCGTGCCCCCGAACTTCACGGACGGCAAATTAGCGATTTGTAACCGACTTCAAAAAAAGGAGGAGGTTCTCAAGTCGATTGCATTTTTTTATGTTTAACTTGAAGTCAGAAAGAACTCTGTCATTTATACATTGCGTTGGGCTCAGTATAGCTACGAAGTGGTCCCATATAAATTTCAACGATATTTGACTTTGGACTTCGAAGAAAGTCGGTTTTATTTTTGTTAAATGAAATTAGTTTAGTTAAATGAAGGAAGTCGGTTTTATTTTTGTTAAATGTTTACTTGTTAACTAATGTATCACGTAGTGCAGCACTATGTACAGCAAACCAAAGTTCAAATGTTCTTTATTCAGTTTTGGCATCACAGACGCAACTATGAAGGTCAATTATTACAATGACTCTACCACCCACCGTAGCGGAAAAAGAACCACTACTCAGAAATACGGCAAGAAACTGAGGGGCATTTTTTTTTACTTTTGGTACTTTTAGCATGCGATCGTCGATCCAATCGCATTTCGGAAGCTAGGTCGAGCAACTGTACATATACGTTTTACTGTGCTCACTACCAAAGCCAATCGCAGCGATTTTAATATTGCGATCAAATCGAACGATTTCACGATTTTGTGCCGCTACCGAAAAATTGGCGAGCGAATGTTAAAGTAATCTCTAAAACGCGCGACGTTGATAATTCATCGCAAAAACGCCTATCGCGGCTGCTTAAAGTAGCTTATGCGATTAAACCCAAGCAGTTTTATACTCTTCACCTTACAATAGCGGTAGACTTCATGATATAAACTCTGGGTCCAAAAGCCCATACGACTACAAATACAAATTTATTTTGGATTCTAAATATATCTTAAAGCTTATATTCTTAAAAATACGTTAACGAAGCGAGGGTGGGTCAGTCATCTATTATATAGTTTATGAGTATGTATTCTGAGAGAAGGGTCCTCGTAAACAGGCTAACTGATCGAAATAGCCCACAGCTAAGGAGTGGGGTCAACGCGGTCGTTCATCAACAAAGGTCTGTGCGCATATTATATTATCTAGTACCTCTGTTCAATATAAAGCCAAGAGTAGACCAGCTTTTGGCAGTTCAATAACCTTTGACTACTGGACAATGGTTTCTTCACATTACGAGTACTATTGATCATGGTCCGAAAGGTTTGTCTCCGGTTTTTAAAGTTAGTAGGTTATATACCTTTTCTTATACATTACTCGTAGCTCATATTGAATCAAATCAAGTGTTTAGTATTTTATCTACGTCATTGGTGAGATATAACCACGTAGATCTTAAAGTATAACAAGGTTTTTTATTAGATCATCGGATCAGACTTCATATAGAGATCAGCATTTTCATTTTTTTTATAAATGACCTGGGCCCCAATTCATTATGACAACTTGGCGATTACTTGCTTCAAAATTACGTGGATTCCTTCATTAATAAACGACATCTCTATGACGCATTCATATATTTATATAAATAACGCGTCATATAGAAATACAAATTTCGCAGATGTCGTTTATTAATGAAGGAATCGACGTTTCCTTAAAGCAAGAAATCGCCAAGTTGTCAAAGTGAATTAGGGTCCTGGTAGAGAAGCTGAGTTATCGACGCGACAAGAAGTGACTCCGCTAGCTTCACTTTGGGAGATATTACAGTGCCTGTATTTGCGAAACACCGCACTAATTTCATCCAATAAAGAGCCTACATTAAACATGTTTGTATGAAAGGGATTAACATAATTATACTCGTAATATCTGTGTGCAGTGAACCGCGACAGACATAATAACATGCTGCTTCTGACAGGAAAATAATGGAGAATGAGAATGCTCATATGACAAGCCAATCTGCTGCCACTGCCATGTAATGCCGAATGGACGGTCGGGCAGAAATAAAATAATTACAGCATTGCTTTTGTACGAACGAGTGTGGCTCAGTGGAAACATGAACGACTTTCGATCCGATGCACCTGAGTTCCAATCCCGCTGGCCTCGCACCACTGACTTTCTTAAGTTATGTGCGGATTTAACACTCGCTCTAAAAACGGTGAAGGAAAACATCATGAGGAAACCGGCATGTCCAAGAATTTATCACAAAAAATCAAGGACATGTGCTATCCACCAACACGCACTTGGCCAGCGTGATGGATTATTACGGCCCATACTCTCTTTATGAGAGAAGGTCCGTGCCCCAGCAGTGAGAACGTGATGGGCTGATGATGCTTCTTTTATACGTTGAAGTTATGCGGCCCACCATGAATTCAAATATAAATAATATCAGTTATAAATATTACATTAACTATAAACTACCTTTAGTTTCAACGTTTATTGATGTGGCAGTGCGATAGCGTTGAATTGACAAGATTTTCGAGAAAAGCGCTTCTACCAATGGTACCATTTGGTATTTGATAGAAGTCACTCGTAATAAAAAGCAGACGCTGACATCTATAGTGATCACAAGTGTTTTTCTTAAGTTACCGAAGCCTATGAAACATTTTCAGCCACTTATAAGACCCTACTGAACTCCTAAGCCTGAAATGGTATCTTTATCTAATTACTCGCTGACGGCAGCTACGGCTTCCATCATCATCCGTAATCGTTAAGGTAAATACATCCTTAACTACGCCATGACATTTAACCTTACACCGAGACCATTAGCCGCTGCGTCCCAATTTCTTCCGCTTCTATGGTTACAGGATTCAATTCAGAAAGGTTTTACGTGTTTATTTTGAGAGAGCGTTTTGAAACGCTTCGTTGATACCACGGCTCCACTTGCAAACATTTCAGAGTAAAATGCCCTTCCGGTTGCCATGGCAACTGAGTATCGAAACGAATTGCGAAAGAGTACTAAATTTGTTATTATTTGTGCAAAGAGTTACGTCTTCACAGAGCATTTTCAAGAGATCTTGATTATTACAAGTGCCAAGTGATTACGCCAAGTTATTTTCTAAACATCCCTCGGCAATGGTCATCTTACTTATATAAATGCGAAAGTTTGTATGTATGTAAGTGTTTTTGTTACTTCTTCATGCTGTAACGGCTCAACGGATTTAAGTGAAATTTGGAATGGAGATAGCTATACACTAGATTAAAAAATATATAGGCTACTTTTTATCCCGGCAAGCAGCGATAAAAATAGCCTATAGATTTGCAGTCGCAGCTAGTGGATCAATAATTAAGTAGGTGCTATAGATATATAACCACAAAAAGAAGGAACTGAACACTTGTTTACTCTTTTCCGAGCCATTTTTGTTTGTAGCAGGACAGAGAGACATTTTAGATGTAAACCTATTACAAAGATACTCAATTGGAAAAATGTTCTCGTATTTATCCCTCGCTTAGAGGTAAGGTAAGTTGTGGACGATTGCGAGCTCGTAGATATGTTTTAGGGTTTTCTTCAGCAACCATTTTCCTTAAAACACTGTATCGAATGCTATTGCTTTACAAGCAGGTACTTATTCGAATGTGTGTCTGTAACACTTTTTTCGATTGTGATTATATGAAAATCAATTCAGTATTGAAAAAAGGTTATATCTATACAAAATTTCTGAATACACTGTATATCTGTTACCTACTAGAAAATTCATATTATTGTAATACTATTAAAACATGCTATTTATGCCAAAAAGTTTTTAATCATAATCATCCATGCCATACGAATATAAATAAAAACGATGAATGTACTGTAATGGATGTTCAGTGTTCGAGCTTTCAGTTTGCAGATTTTTTAGTTATGTCGTTGGTAGCCCTGGCTCCCCTGCCGCCCGAGGGTACTTACCACCCCTTATATCAATCACCCTGTATAATCGATTGAATCTCGCTGTTTCAAACCGCGGAGGGAAAGTTTTAAACTCCTGAAAAATATGACTTTAATTTGGGAAACATGTGCGTTTTATGGTGGAAGAGATAAAAATGTATCGAGAAATCGATTCGTAATAATAATCAATATTCATACGATGTATTTCAAGTTTGGGTCACCTCTATGCTATAAAAAAAACACTACGTTCTCGTCTATGCCTTGCAATATAATTTGAATTTCTTTTGGCGCTAGACAGGATACCATAATCGCCATATTTACCTTTCAATGAAGGACGTTCTTTCTCAGAGTCTTCCAATCAACCTTTGATAATTAATTTTCATTTAGTTTATTTCTTAATTTATTAAGCTTTATTTAAGTGTTTTATTAAATAGTTTTTATGTAACTGAATAAAAAAAGAATACCTAAAAACACAAATATTTTATGAGACCTACCCTATCGAGATATATTAAAGCATCCAAATTACATATACGTCCACATTATAAATATTCCAAGGTGCAATTCGAGCTCGCAATACATCTCAATCTACCGAATCCTCGACCCTGCATACAAACGTTTTAATTAAGAACTTGGAATCCTCCGAGAAAGTATTCCAATGTCCAAAGTTTATGTCTGAAAGGGCAATAAAAGGAGCCGTCAATCAGAAGAGAAATGGATCAACGCTGGCTTGGTTATGAAAATTGATGAGACGCGCTTTGTGCGTTGATTAACGATCTAAGGCTCGTGTAGATGAGCTTCTAGTTTATAGGTTTTGAACGGTAGACGTCTATGTGTGAACCACATGTGTGAGAGTGTGTTGACGTATACACAACATAGATGATGAGTGAGTGAATTGTGTATCTAACTTTCTGTCTCTGTGTCTCTCTCTCTCTCTTTTTCTAAAATGCCATGATGTGTCGATGCAAAACCCGTAGCTTATCGTAAGACTGTACGAGTTTAGAGGCATTGTAGCACGCCATAGACCAGTCGTAGCACTACGTATATAATGCGTGACAAAGAAAAAATTACCATTGTACGTTTCCATAGCACACCGTAGACTACTCGTAGCATCACAAATTCACAACAACACAATTTTACGTTAACATTTTACAGCTTTCATTAATATTCAGTTCAAATCCCAAAGTATTCAAAATTACTAAATCCCGAGCCCCGAAACTAATTAAACAAACATTTTGGTTCAACTTTCGCCTAATTTTTTATATTTTAACATTAAATTTGCTTTGTAGTCGCATAAATCGCATAATCCCGGCGAACGAAGCTGTTGGTGAGTAAGAAGGGATGAGAGGTTTAATTATAGCTTTGTATACACTTAAGCAATTAGCGCAAATGCAGAGCAAAAACGACTACCATGCGACGATAGGCGCCATTTTTTTGCTCTATTTGCAATAACTGGTAAAGAACTCTCCAAAATTCGTACCGATTGCTGACATAAGTAACCAAGCGACAAAAAATAAGACTTTGGATCAAATACCTGTGACCTCTTATATCTATAACCAACTAGTGCTTTAACCACTAAGCCATCGCAGCCGACACGAAGTAACGTCAGTGTATTCTTCCTGAACTGTTCGGTTAGAACAGTACTATAAGTAAAGGCTTCCGCAAACAACGAAGAGTCCGCCACGTCCGCAAAAACACTTGAAACTGTACAAACGCAGGCAAAGTCCGCGAAATAAAGTTCCGCGTAAGAGTTCTTTGTTGCGCCATGCTTGGAATCAGGTTAGCGGATCGCGTACCAAATGTTGAAATTCAACGCAGAACCAAAGTCGAGGATGTCGGTACGCGAATCGCCAAGCTTAAGTGGAGATGGGCGGGACATGTGGCTAGGCGGGACGACGGTGGGTGGACCAGGGCAGTGACTGAGTGGTGGCCAACAGAAGGTTACCGATCTAGGGACAGACCATCAGCCAGATGGATCAACGACGCGGCCAGGGTTGTTGGGAAGATGTAGTTAAGAAAGGCGCAAGACCGGAAAGGGTGGCGTGATGGAGAGGAGGCCTATATTCAACAGTGGGATAAATAGGGCTGAAAAAGAAGAGAGAAAGAAGAAGTAGGTAAGTGTTCTATTACAAATGTACGATTTCACGTCGCACTGGACGTTTTCGTGTGTCCAGATCTATTCTGCCCACGGAGACTGAGGAGCGAAGGAACTCATTAGTAGGGTGTTCATTCAAATGGTGAAATCAGTTTGGGATTAGTGCGGTAGTGAGTTATTATGGAATGTCATTTTAACTTATTAGGCTTTAAGTATAAGTATTAGAGTTGAATATAATTTGACTGCCAAAGGCCTTTATATGCTTTTTCTATTATTCTTTATATGACATCTTGTTCTATGTAACATCTATAAATATTTTTGCCCGATTTACACAATTATTTAAAAGCTAAAAGGCTTTTTCATGAATAATTTGGGTGAAAAAAGCTCTTGCTTTGAAAGGGAAGAGATAAGGGGAAATTAATTCGGTCCGCTGAGATTCCGTCGTCTCGAATCGTCGGAACTCATTAGCTGTGCGGGGTGAGGGGTGGGGGCTGTAGTAACATTCAAATGATGGAGTTATGTCTACGCGATGAAGCCAGTTGACGGCTTAGTATAAAGTATTCAGAGATTATGGAGATGGTAATCTATTTATCGTAATGTGATTCCTACTTACAATTACTGAAGTACCTACTCAGTTTCAGTGCAGAGATAACTAACTATCTTTAAACTTGTGTGTATTGTGTATCTAGAGAGTACAAGTATTACACCAAAAACAAACCCGGCTTCAATGTATATATGTATCTTCGAAGTCCAAGGTGAAATATCGATGAAATATATATGGGACCACTTCGTAGCTATACCGAACCCAACGTTAACGAATTTTCCAAATCGGTTTATGAATGACAGAGGTTTGAGGTAACAAACATTAAAAAAATATCATTGAATTGAGAACCTAGTTCTCTTATTGAAGTCGGTTAAATAAAATTAAAATTTTATTGATAACTAACGAACATTTAGAATTTTTTAATGAAAACTAATACCATATTATTACTGCAAAATAACTTAATAAAAATAAAAATATCATATTTAATCAGAGAAAAAATTACAGAGTTTACAAAAAAAATTATTGATTACAAAAGTAATTTTTTTGCAAAAAAATCATATTCATATTCATGCTTACATATAATGTACCGGACAGGTGTTAGAAATGTCTTATATCATAGATACATGTGTCCTGTGAGGGCGCTGCACAAGTTCTGAGTGCAGTTAATTACTTTTAGCTAGTCATTATCATATGATTAAATCTTGCAAATAAAATATTGCAATAATCTTAGTCATTCTCATTACTGTTGTTCCGGCCACATATACACACACCCACTCACCCTCACACACACCTTCCCTCACATACACATTCACATACACTTGCAACGCATACGCAAACGAGAACTATTCTTCCAAATATATCTAGTTATCTAAATCACCATTGTTGATGTACCTTAGACTATGTACGTATGTATGATGTACTTTTTTTAAGCTGAATCGGAATCTTTTCCTGACATCGCGCAACATTCCATTATACTATAATTATATTATGTATTTATTATATAGGTATGTTATTACATGTGTTATTTTTTTCTGTTGTATGTATAGTATAGTATTATTTGTTATGTGTAGTATAGTATTATAGCTTAATGTAATGTTGCGTGTATCTGTCTTGAATAAATGTATTTTCTTTCTTTCTTTCTTTCTTTCTTAGACCTGAATCCTTGCGGGGGGCGTTGGTATCTGTGACACCGCCTCTGGTGTTTACTACTGTGGGCACCACCGACTTTAAATTGATTGATTTTGTCAATAAAATGACTCTTGATTCAAAATGACCCTTATATTATTTGTACACCGGAAACGGTAGAGTGTTTGAAACATAAAATGTAATAATATCTATTGTAAACAATACTCTTATGAATAAATGAATTATAAATACAGTACATATTCCCATACATGTTTTAAACTTTTTTTTAAACTGTAGTAATCATAGATTAGATTAGATAACTCTTTATTGTTTCACCACCAGAAAACATAATAACAAAAAGTACAATAACAAACTTAAAAACTAAAGTGTTACAATGGGCGGTCTTAATAATAAAGTCTTCAAATTTTGTTGTACACCGCCATCTACTTCTTCTTCCGATACTGTCCATCCAAAGGTTGTCTGGAAGAGATCGCTTCAAGCGATAAGACCGCCCATTGTACGACCATAGTTATAATAGTTAAGTTTTAATAGTTAAGGACTGTGTTATTGTCTATTTCTTTATTTTGGTATACAATAAAGAGTTTTTCTATTCTATTCTTCATAATTAAGTGTTTTTTTATTCACTATACTTTAGATCTCGTGATCAATAATGTTTACGGCAATACGATGACCAATTCCTTTAACATACAAATATAAACTTCAGGTTCCTCAATGCGGCCCGTATTCAAATCCACTCCGATATGAATGGCCGCGATGTTTATTGTACGCCAGTCACGAACGCACCCGGGCGCGGGTACATGTATGTGCCGTGATTTATGAAAGTAATCTCCGTACTGACGGGGCCGACTGTATTTTCCACTTAGTGCCGCCTCTGGTGTTTGCTGAATTAGAATATCGGGATTGTTGTTTATTTACTAAATGCATATAGGGTACTCGTGGTAGATCTCTCGTATACGGGAGCCGTCTGGGTACCGCAGCTTTCTTTATGTTTTTCTTTATTTTTTATGTGAACGACATCCTCGTCTCATCACTCCGTTCTATAAAAAACCGGCCAAGTGCGAGTTGGACTCGCGCACAAAAGTTCCGTACCAATTTTCTATAAAAACGGCAAAAAAAACATGTTTGTTGCATGGGAGCCCCCTTAAATATTTATTTTATTCTTTTATTTAGTATTTGTTGCTATAGCGGCAACAGAAATACATCATTCACCATTCAAATAGTATATAATAATTAATATATGTTAATGAATTAAAATAAAACATAATCATTGACTATTGTGAATATAAATGACATATAATGGAAAATAACTGACTAATGTAGATGTAAATTAATTATATAATTGACTATTTTAGATGTAAATGAATTGTAATGTTGACATACACTATTGAATTGGGAAATTCCTGTAATGATAGTTGTATTTGAATTTGAATAAATAAATAAATAAATCATCTGTGAAAGTTTCAACTGTCTAATTATCACAGTTCATGAGATACAGCCTGGTGACAGACGGACAGACAGACAGACAGACGAATGGACAGCGGAATCTTAGTAATAGGGTCCCGTCTTAACCTTTGGGTACGGAACCCTAAAAAAAGCAGTGAAGGCGCATATCTTGAATCAATATATTCGAGAAAAACTGCCGCACTTATGCTCGTATTTACGTTAAAAACACCGAGTGAACCGTAAATTCTACTAATGATTTAGTAACGCTCAGATATATATACGATGATCTACGCAAGGGCCTACAAGTGCTACGAAGTGCTACGTCGTAGCTTCCCTGTATTTGCTTCGTTAACGTGATTCAATTAATTGGTACTTCTCGAAGAGTTTAAGGTGAAGCTATGCTATTATAATATTCATGTAACAGGATAATTAATACATCTCCTCGAACAATTAGTAACTTTGCCATCTCATCACATCAATTTTGATCACGGCCAGCGTTGAATCGTTAATTCCTAACGCCTTCCGTTATATTTTACATCCAAGCATTTCCACAGAGGCTTACAAGAGTTTTAATCGCTTATGATTTTGACTAAACTTGGACACAATCCATTAATCGAGGTCGGAACAAGTTTTATCTGCGTAAGAGTATTTACTAAAAATAAATATATATTTGTTCATTTATTCATGATACAAGGCCCGTGTCCCTGATGATGGAATCTGATGACAATGATGAGCCTGATGATGATGAAGGCTGATGATGAAGTTATCACTTAATACGTTATATGTGTTAACTTTTTTTTTACGCTTATGTACGCTTATAGATCTATGTTTGGCCACTATCTCGCCTGATGTGAAGCGATGATGTGGCCTAAGATGGAGCACATAGATCTAGAGAGAGACGGCAGTTGAGCGGCTGCTCAGACCCGTCTCCCCGAAAACATATCTATATAAAGTTTCCGGGAAAGTACCTTAGTACTTTCCCGGAAATAAAACGCTTGATTTGACGTTGAGTCGTATTATTCTGCTCCGACGGTTTCCAGGAATAATGGAATAATACTCGTTACGGAAACCGAAATAGAATATCCTCTACACGTGTAAAATAATAATGAAAACAACAATCATGATACCAGGTAACAGCATAATAATAAAATGCCGGAATATTGGAAGATTGTTTATCGTAGCAGGATAACACAACATACGAAACAAAATTAAGCCATACTTACAAAATGATCGCAGTATTACACATCTTTTACCAGAAGTATCAACGAAATTACTGGGCATATGTGACTCATGTCTCGGGGTGATGAGCGCAATGCTTTTTATGGTATTAAAAGTTCTAGGTTGACTGCAAATGATATGGACACGCGTGGCGCTTACCATCAAGCGATCCATCGCTTATTCACGCGATAATCGTGTAGTCACGTTCTATTAGATTAGATTAGATAACTCTTTATTGTTTCACCACCAGAAAACATAATAACAAAAAGTACAATAACAAACTTAAAAACTATAGTTACAATGGGCGGTCTTATCCCTCAAAGCGATCTCTTCCAGACAACCTTTGGATGGAGAGGACTAGGACTATTAGGACAACGCCCAGGCTCTGGCGGCGGTTGTTATACTACCTACCTACTACGTCAAGCAACCAAGTCGTGTTTTGGCATGATGTTTGATTTTATTCGTGGTAGGTCTCTCGTATGCGGGGGGCCGTCTGGTTAGGTACCACAGCTTTGCCTGTTATTCGGCCGCCAAGCAGTAGTAAGCAAGCATTACTTTGTTTCGGTTTGAAGGGCAGTGCAGCCAGCGAAGTTACTGGGCACATGAGACTTAATATCTGATGTCTCAGGGTGATGAGCGCAATGCAGTGCTACGCGTGCTTTTTATGGTATTAAAAGTTCTGGGTGGCACTGCCATTGGTATGGGTTACATAAAAAACAACAATCAGGGAGACATGTCTCATCAGTACATGATTGCTGCGCTACATCGCCAAACATCGGCCGACATAGTGGCGAAACATGGATCTAAGCTGTAAAAACGAGTAAAATGCTCCTTATAGGTACAGTCCCCGAGAGCTTGCGGAGAATAATAATGTTCCATTACGTAGAGGACGTTGACCTGCTACCCGATAAGGCGAGCACAAGGGAGAAAAGTTTGTGACATTTGTTCAACTTCATATGTAGAAGCTTGGAATGGAAATAAAAGGGAATCTGAGACGACTAGAATAGCAAAGTGGTACAATGAAGACAGATCTGTGACGTTGATAAATGGTACCGCGTTGTGCTCACATAAAACTTTACTTACACATTTTTTCTCTAAAAATGTCTCTTCCAGTAAGCTCCACTCAATATCTTTCAAAGTATGTAGCGCCATGTCCTTAGATACAAAGAAGCTTAATTCCTTATAGCCATGAGCTTGTAAGGTTGGTGAATAATGTCTAGTAAGTAAGTATGTAATAGTTCAACGCTATTTTTGTCGTACTTAATTATTGTGTCACTCTTTCTCACGGATTATTCTTATGGTCCTTTCGAAGGGGACATGAGTCCAACACGTAGCATTTAATTTAGATATGTGATGGGCAACACTTATTGGGGATTCAGTTTCTATCTCTAAGTGCATCATTAATTATTGTTATTTTTTTTTATTTTTGTTATTACTTTCGTAAGGCCGCCCATTGTTCTATCACTATTATATGTAACTGTAAACTTTTATTTCCTGTTTTGGTTTTCAATAAAGTATCATTGTATCGTATTATACTTATCAATATTATACAGGGATCAAAATCAATAAGCAGAAAAGTAAATATCTGCCCGGAAATAAAGTCACATACCTAGTCGTAGGTTCTTAAGCTACATCAAATATTTACCTGTCAGCAACGCTAATGACGATAAAACTCACCAGAGGCCTGAATCCATTCCTTTTCCCGTGAAACGGTCGAGTTTGGGGGCATAAAATACGTAGGGAGGCATAAAAACCGGAAATGACATAGGCCACGAACGCAGGGATAACAATGGGATATCGTATTACCTTACGAATACGGGAAATAACCGCTCCTTTTTCATACATCATAGGTATACGAAAAAGTAAATGTGATAGGATTTGGCCTTTTTGTATTCGATGTTGTTCTCTCATGGAAAACATAAAATGCTAGAGGCCCTATTGTTTCTCTGTATAATATACCTGAATAATTCTTCGTATGTTACATATTTATTTATTGCTCTTTACTTTTCAGCGAAATAACAAATGACGAATTGACAAGTGAAGTTAAGTTCAACCCCTGCCAACAGCAACCACGCTCGTACCTACATGATGTCCAGACTGCAACTAATTTACTGGTCTTCTTAGCACTTTATTACACGTTAAATGACTGCAAAAATACCAAACTATTTAAATTTACATGTACTTTTAACCTTATTAAAAGTAAAGCCTAAATTGTAAAATATACTCGTTTATAGAGTTCACACGAAGTAAAATATTGTCAACAATTAATTATCAAGGGAAACGTGAATAAATTCTTGTTTTAATTCCACTGGCCGAGTTCATTCACACGGTCATGTTTCACTCGGCGGGGTTGTTAAACTCCTAATTTCATAACTTATTTATCAAACAAACAATGGGTCTTGTTTGTTAAATAGCTTGAAATTCTCACTGGAAACAAAAATAAACATTTGCAGTGCGTATTTGTTCGTGCATTTAAAACTTTAAGGCTCTCCAGGCATTACAACCATCCAACCTGCTAACAACAATAAAAACTACACTTATGAAAGGTACATAAGTACGTTTATACATATATTTTGATCTGTATTCCTATACTGGCCACAAACCCAACCTTTTCTCTACATACATGTCTGTTTACTTGAGTTTGGGGTTGGTCGGGCATTCGGGCAACTAATTGTATTGTGTGCAGATCGCTTTTATTCCATCGACTTATCGGGGATTTGCCCAAAAGCCCGGGCAGTGGGAAGGAAAATGTGGTCAAAATAAGCGACACTAAATAACCTGGCGTACGGGGTTTTCTAGTGGGACAATCATCTTTATACTGCAAACTATTGTCACCATCACAAGCAGAAACCTGTTATTTCGAACCAAATCAATCTTAGCAAAGATCTAAATGCAGTTTCTTGCTGTATCTTCTGGGTAGTGATTATTTTTGTGGTAGTCTTTGTAATAATTATTGACTGTGATGCGTACATTAAAAAAAGAATGCCCGAACTTTTAACATTTAGTTGTTTGTGAGTAGGAAGCATGTAGCACCGTATTGGCACATAATGTTTAGAAGAATTAGTAGCAAAGCTCATATATTTCGCTACAATTTTATCAATTTTAGCGCAGAGTTAAATGACCGGTTTGTCGGTTCGGTATACTTCCTGTTCCCAAAGATAAAAGCGAGCTCTTTGTAAATAAATCCTATTTGGGGCAGCGACCTGGAGCCCAGATTGGGTGCCACTGGCAACCGAAATTGGAAAAGTTCTATGGTTCGGATGGTTTGTGTTGGACGCTGCTTTGAATAGAGATGGATAACTTTTTAAGGAACTTAATGAAATTGGCGATTTCCTTATCGTGGGATTGTGTGCTGTATTGTACTTTGGTTTTAAATGCTTTTCTTTCTTAATGTCGGAAATAGTTCGTTGCTTGATTGTAAGTCTCATCCAATTTTGACCTCTCACCAAACTCCTTGCTCAGTTGTAGCAGACCCCCGACACTCCATACAAATTCGCCAAGGTAACGTTTTGTGTGTGTGCGTAATTATTGTAGGGATGAGCTAATACGAATCGAACGGGACAAGGACAACACTATACGTAAGCAACCTAAGTGTTTCTCTTTCGCACCTACTATCGCTTGCATGGGAGACGCGAAAAACCAAAAGATCTTCTTATTTGTGTAAGTGGTTTCTTTGCATTCATACACAGAACAATAACGAACCATTTTAAAATAGATAGGCAGACCTCCGTCAGTCAGGTCAGGTCCTGGTCAGCTCCACCGTCTTCAGCCGCTCTCCGTCTTTTTCTTAATATGTTTCGTCCATATGTCAAAGTCAAATAGTCAGCCGGCCTGCTCTACCTCTGTAAAGCAGGTCGTCGTCGTCATCCAAAAAGATCATAACAACCTCAAATAAAATCAATTGATCGCAAATAAAACATTTGAAAAAAATAAAAATAAATAAATAAACATTTTAATCTCACTCATTAGTCGTTCGCAGCGGGCGGTGACAACCGAGTGAACGCAAGCACGGCAATATTTTACTCCTATGTTGCGGGTGACGACAAATTGGCGGGGGGTGGGAGTGTCGCTTCTTTACGTAAGTAATAGTTCGTATTCTTTGGTTGTAGTGAGGAATTCATCTTGAGGGATATTTTATAGGTGAAATAAATAACTTCAAAAAACATTTGAAGCTACGTTAATGCGCGAAGGCGCTAAGCGCAGCGAGAGATTCAGAATACGTCACCAGAGGAATAAAATATTTTATTACAAAACCACATCTTTTTATGTCAAGGGCGCTATTTTTAATCCAGAGTGGAGCGATGGATTAGAGAATAGAGTAGAAATCCTGAGTGCATCGAGGGATTCAATATACGTCGCCCGAGGGAAAATATTTTTGCGGCCGAGTGATGATACCTACACTCTACTTTTCATTCCCTTCTAAGTATGAGAAAATGAAATGAAGTTACGTAGTTCACGCGCTTTTTAATTGTTTTTTTTTAATGTAGCCGTTGCGTTGCCTATCTAACCGGCCAGTATATATATATAATATTCAAGCAATATTTTTTATTACTCTTAATAGATCTATGTTTGGCCACTATCTCGTCTGATGTGAAGCGATGATGTGGCCTAAGATGGAGCACATAGATCTAGAGAGAGACGGCAATTGAGCGGCTGCTCAGACCCGTCTCCCCGATGGTTCACCGAACATAATCACAGTAAAGACGGCATGGCTTTGTTCGGTGGGTGGTATTACAACCACGGCCAGAGCCTACCACTCGAAAGCGCGTAAGCGGGTATATCGATCTTCTTGGTCGCGGAACACGGGAATCATAGTTTTTGAATAGATCAGGCAAACATGAACGAAATTAACGACGAACGTATTTCAGACAAACGACGAGCTCGTCTCGTCATTCAATTGTAAAAAATTTAAAAAAAGATTGTATGAAAAATTCATTTTCAAACACGATCGAATTTTAATCTTGATTAGTACTGACTTATTTGTTTTGAACTAAACTAACCAGGGCAAATTACTGCTGTATAAAATGTAGAAACGATGGAACGGACAAATCTAGGGAAGTTTCTCTGAAAAATACAAGACTCCCGGAAAAATAAATGTCATTTAAAATTCCACCGCGGACCGACTTGGAATTATTGGAACGGAATAAATAAATGGATTGTCACTTGGTTAACTCTGTGACAATGTGAAGCAACGAACTTGGATTGAAAAAGTAATTCTATTTGATATTTCCATCTTTCTGAATCTCTCAGCTGTACAAAGAAAATCACGGAATGTATACTAAGTACATATACGAGAATATCTACCATACTTCCCTACTAGAATAGAATAGATTAGGATAACTCTTTATTATAACACCATGATACAGAAACAATTAAAACTAAAATAATATTAACTTAATATTAGCGACACAATGGGCGGTCTAATCGTTCAAAGCGATCT
This sequence comes from Petrophora chlorosata, assembly GCA_951640565.1. Lineage (NCBI taxonomy): Eukaryota > Metazoa > Arthropoda > Insecta > Lepidoptera > Geometridae > Petrophora > Petrophora chlorosata. The sequence goes on from OX621195.1 coordinate 15,158,423, forward strand.
CTTCCAGACAACCTGCAAAAAGAGGAGTCTAGACAAAAAATAATAAATAATTTTACTTTTGTATGGGGATTTCAAATACGCTATATCCAACCTTTGTACACGTCAAGTTAATCGCATGCTCGGTCAGAATAGCCCAACTTCGGGTCTATATACATATTACGGTACACGTTGTATATGGACGGTGTTATTAACAAAAATTTTAATTCTACTCTTTCTCTAAATCTGATTTTTAGCTTTTAGAACGTTCGTAACACGCCTTTCTGTTTGTAACAGATTTTCTATGCTAAACAACTTTCGCTGTGGTTGCCACGTGTTCGGGCGACCGTTTGTGTCGTATTCGCATCTGAGGACAACAGATCTTAGGCCATTTTCAAAACCTCAGCTGTCTATAACTCCGAATGTCTCTGACACCAGTGTTGGCCACACACGCTCACTAGAAGAAGATAAATAGAAGACGCTATTAGAACTTTGGGCTATACTCGTAGATGATTTTGTTTAGATAAATGAATGACATTGGATCGCAACTATAATCATAATCATAAACTTTTATTGCCAGAATATAGGTACGTAATCTAAGTGTTACAATAATATAATGTTCCATATAGTCTACCCTATTTAAGGGTGCGCAATACAATTCACATAACACTATTTTAATTAATTTACAAGACCATTTTATTATTTTACATTATTTGATTCAAATTTATCATTATAAATAATTAGTTCTATAAAATGTCAAAGCTTAATTAATTATTTTCATATGTCTTAGCTTATAATATCAGTACTGTAATTATCCCCCAAGTCCCCAATCTGTTTAGATAACTGCAGCTCTTCAGAATAATTATAAGTAGGAATTTCGTAGGATTCCTTGAATCCTTTAATTTTAAGTCCGTTCACTGAAGCCGCTTCATTTTGCATAGGAATCATCTCGAACCAAGGATGGAGCTTAAGCTTCGACAAATTGTCCCGGGATCTTATTGTAAGGTAATACCGGCGTAATTCGCGTTCATGGCGCTCTACCCACTAGGTACGATATTTTCGAAGCGATCTTATTCTTATTCTCTATGGGGGCAATAAGTCGTGCATTGACATCCCATTTGGGGGAAATTAACCCCGCCAGCATCTACTCAAGCTATCTCAACTTCAAATGCTGCTTTGGGGTGCCAGTGGCAATGCTGTTGGTGCTGATGATGATGGTGATGATGAAGATGATAATATTCGTCCGACTTTTTAGTTTATTTTCGAATCTATCACAACCACAGTAGTTGTATTTGAGATTTGAAAGCAGTTGATGCTTGCGCGTAGTTGGTGGGGAGAAGTAGAAAATACTTAACCTCCGTAATCAGGTATACATACAATACGCTGACACTATCAACCCTTTTAGATCACCAACTAACATTACTGGTGGTAGGTTTCTCGTATGCGAGAGGCCGTCTGGGTGGGTACCACCTCTTTGCCTAGCAGTAGTGCGCGAGCATTACTGTCTTCCGGTTTGAAGGGCATTATAGCCAGCGAAATTAAATTACTAGGCATTATGAGACTCAACAGCTAATTGTCTCAGGGTGACGAGCGCAGTACAGTGCCGCGCAGGATTTTGCAAAACAAAGTTCTAGGTGGTGCTGTTATTGTTATAGGTTGGCGTATATCTTACCATCAGGCAAACGACCTTCTCGTCTCGTCATTCAGTTACATAAAGAAAAACCAACAAAAATGTGATCGGACCGTCTCATCAGCGGATCGCGTCGCCAGATGTAAACCAATCATGAATACGAAACCTGCCGTTTCTCATTAGGAGTAAGCGATCGCAGGCCCCTTTTAAACCCGGCTTGCAATGAACCCGCTGAGGCTTTTGGTTTCTGTCTCCTCGCGCTCGATGGAATTGAAATGTAATCCGCCATGTTGCGGAAAGAACTGTAGTCGATGTTTTGAAATCGAAACGCTTCCTAAGTGCTTGCTGAGCACAAAATTAGGATATTCGATATGAAATCTCTTGGGAATCAGTGATTTTGTACGCTTGGTTAATTGCATTGAGGTTTTCGTAGGTAATCAGTGGGATTGACAAGGGAAGGAACCTTCCTTCCCGAACCTCTTTGTTAGCGGCTGAGTAGGTTTACGTTATAAGACAAACGTGACATACATGTCACGTCGTGGCGGTACAAATACACAATGCTTTATTGTACGACACTTTTAGGCGAGAAGTAAAAATTGACACAGTTCGATTCTGTTTTATTTTCCAAACAAGTGTTAATTCGAGTGATCATGTGTAATATCGGTGGGATATTAACCATTATGTGTTCGTAAACGTGCACTAGTGCACACATTGCTTTTTATGTTCTCCCAAAAAGTCCATGGAAAGCTTGATTAAAGTTCCACCACATTATTGAAGCACTAGGAATGACATTGATTTTGACTACAATACGAAAGATATTATTTCAGTGTTTTCAAACTATCAAACAAAAACTACGTAAGACAAGGCGGTATGGTCCTTATATGACTATAGCCCGAATTATAAAAAAAAAAATCTTTATTTTAAACAAAACAAAAAGAATCAGTAGGTACATGAAAACAATTAACAATGGAGCAACTAAAGTACAATGGGTGGACTTATCGCTAACAGCGATCTCTTCCAGTCAACCTTTGGATGGAGCTAACTGACGGTAACGTTACCCTTCAATATGATGACAGCCTCGGAGTCGAGTACGGGACAAATGTTTATTCATAGGAGAAGAAACAAGCGCAAGCATTTTTTGTGTTTGGATATTGTGGGATTTGTGGAACCAAGGTCCTCATTCCTGGTTTCTAGGGAATCCTAGTTATAGAGGCCAGGATCTTGTATTGAGCTGGGCGATATATTTAAATGAATGGTCTCTTCTTGTATGATACGAAAATCAAAATAGTACCTACTCGTTTACCTTGCATCCCCAGTAAAGAAAGAAAGAAAGAAAGAAAGAAAGAAAAAGAAAATATGTTTATTAATAACCATCTTACACTAACAAAAAGAGGTAATAAAGTTGAGGGTACCTACATGAAATTAGATGATAAAGATAATTACTATCAGCTTAAAGCGCAATTATAGTGCGCTGATTTTCAGTTGTGCCCCTTTTCGTGTAGGTAAGGAATAAGTGTAAGTAAGAGTAAGCGGGAGGCCGTCTGGGTAGCTTTGCCAGTTATTCTGCTGCCAAGCATTATTGTGTACCGGTTTGAAAGGCATGGTAGCCAGCCAAATTACTGGGCATATGAGACTTGATATCTGATGTCTCGGGGACTCAATACCATAAAAAAAGGAAATACTCCAGCGGCTTCAAACCCCGCCGGTAGACCAATCTGAGTTTTCAAAAACTTGTATGATGAACGATTCTCATTAGTAGTCGACTATTGCATTCTCGGCTTATTGCCGAGGTATTTGGTTTCGGTGCTCGAACTGGAATGGAATCCGCTGTATTTGCGGCCGCAGCGGTTTCTGTTTGACTACCCGGAGAGCAATCATTCCGCTCGTTTGTTATTTATGCTATGTGGAGGTTTGGCCTGTTTACTTACTATATTTATTTGTAGCAGTTAATTATTGGATTACTCCCTTAACTCACAGACCGTCGCTTTAGTTTTTCTATTGTTTATTAAGACAGCCGGCTACAATTTAAAGAATATATATTTTGACCATTATCACCTCAATCATAAGTCATGGTATAGATAATAATAAATACGCCTAACGATCATAACATCCTGGCCCCTAACAAGGATTCCCTGTATGTAGGGAACCAGGAAATATGAGAACCGTAGTCCCACAACAGCCAGACACGAAAGAAATGCTTGCACTTTTTTTTCTGTGCACAAACATTTGTCCCTTCGCGGAAATCGAACCCGCAACCTCAGCGGTGTATGAGATTTAAGCCAACCTGCCCAGCCACTACTCCACAGAGGCTATATGTATAGATCTATTTTTTTTTCTTATATCGTGCGTGGTACCAATAAACATGTACGGAGCCTTTATAATAACTATTTCTAATGATTAATTTGAATCCAAGAATGTAAAATAATAAAATTAATATATAAAAATAATAAATTATTTTTATGTGAATTGTATTGCACACCCTTAAATAGGGTAGATTATATGGAACATTATAAATATTACTGTAACACCTACATTACCTACCTATATTCTAGCAATAAATGTTTATGATTTATGATTTAGGACACATTCCCTACTTTGTTGTAGACTAAGAAAATAATAAACATTCAAAAGTTCTTTACACAAAGGAAATAAATGAAATTGGGTCCGAACCTGCGTCTTCGGAATACCATCCCGACACCTTACCCAACTAACCCTACCCTCTCAGTTTCTATCTTTATGAATGTGTGAGGTGCTGAGGAGCATATTGACTACTTACGAGACACGACTCACACAACCACAACATGCAACACAATGCTACTCTAGGCACCTCTGAGTTATCGTGCGGCTGAACAGAAATCGATCAAACTAATTATACATGTAAATCGCACCCTCGCCGCTGCATCACGGCTAGTTATAGATAAATTACATACACGTTAATGTGCTTCACTAGGTGTTGATATAACACTACCTAGAGGTTTGTTATTATTGCGCCACGGACATTTCTACATCAGACTTGGCACTAATTACTATGGAATATTTAGAAAGATTTTGGTATATCTATCAGAAGCTATTATTTGATATGTCTTATGTCTCAGGGTGACGAGCGCAGTTCAGTGCAATGTCGCGAAGGGTTTAAGGAGGTTGTGTTTTAACTTTGACCACTATGTGTGTCTGTGGCACCGTAGCTCTTAAATGGTTATACCGTTTTGGATGCGGTTTTTTTATTTGAAAGCAAGTTTTCCAGCGGTGGTTCTTAGACATGTTTTATCAAAGTCTGTTTAAAAATTTTTTACTTTTTATAAGTTTTTTGTGTTGGGGGTGTTTAAAATTATAGTTTACTGAAATTCGTTATGGATAACAATGTTCCGAGTGGTGCTGCAGCTGGTACAGGCAGACGTGTTGTTCACCATCACGTGAACGACCTGCTTGTCTCACTACATTAAAAAACACGTTTTTTTTATCGTGAATTGACTTGCGCATGTCCACTATGTCACCTGATGGTAAGCGACGATGCGGTCGACGATCTAGCACGCTTGCTAAGATAGTAGTACCTGTTCACTCGAGACTTGAAGATTCTTACATTGTAGCTATCGGGAAAGACTGACTCCGGCAGGGAGCTCCACTAGTTAGCAGCGCGCATCATAAAAGTGGAAGCGATGCGCTTAGTGCGCGCAGGAGGAATGTCCACCATAAAACGGTGATGTGTTGCGTACATCTTGTAGTCCGATGATGAAACGGGGATGGGGGAATTAATTGATGCTATTCCGACGCACACTCTTCGAATGTATCCGATAAAACACTGATAGACTGGCAACTCTGCGTCGATGTTCAAGACTGTGGAGTTTTGACTGGTACACGTTTTACGTAATCGATCAAAATGACATTAATCTGCTTCTAAAATCCATTTGACACAAATCAAGCACAGGTTAAAGGCCAGTATGACATTGCCCTACACATAAACACATATAAATCTGAATTAATGGAGCGGACTGTAAAGGGGTGGTAATTTATGATCGTGGTCAGCCTTCGACACCCTCCGACGGGATACTTGTTAATACGGCTTTTAAATATCATACCGTATCAGCCCATTTATCTTTTGTAACTTCAGTGTTCGGTTAATTTAACGTTCATCATCCATTAGTTTTGAGCTGTTTGTTTTAATGAAAGTTGTGTTTATAGTAAATCAGCCTTTGTATTGATAACGATTTTCTACTTTCGCCGTAGAAGGTGAATGAATACATACCTACGTTCATATCGTCTATAAATATTGTCTCTCTATAGCATTCGGTTGTCTGGAGAGATCGCTGTTTAGCGATAAGACCGCCTATTGTACTTATCATAAGAAAGTATGTTCAAAATTTAATTCCTTCTTAAGTGCAATAAAGTGTTTCTATTCTGTTGTATCGCAAGGAGGCCCGAAACGAGAAATATAAAAATAAAATTACAAAGTAATTAAATTTGATGCTAATACGATGCTATAGCTACCTTATATAATGTATGTTCCAGATTGCAGTAGTGGGACACTAATTGGTACAGCCTTATAAAACATATATACATATATAATATATATACCTTATATAATATAATAGTTAAAAGAAAAGAACGAATCTAAAACTTACTTCTACTCATATTGCTATGCCCTAAATTGGGTACATATGTGACTCTGTTAATATTTAAGATCCCTTATGTGTACATGTATGATGAAATAAATGATTGAATATGAATACTCACCTCTCAAAACTTAATTGCATAGGAGATAATATATGTAGTACCTACTTACTATCTTCACAATTTAGAACTTCAGAATACAGAATGCAGAGTGTTCCACAAACTCAGTGTCGGAATTCAAATGTAAATGTTGCGTCTGCCTAACTACGGTGAGCATCTAACTTCGTATTGTAAAACGTATATCACAACACACTATTATAAATGATAAAGTTTGTATGTGTGTTTGCTATTTCTTCACACAGTAACGGCGACACACGATTTTAATAAAATTTGGACAGTTTATAGCCTGGATTAACATATAGGCTGCTTTTATCCCGGAAACCGTGGGTGGAACCGCGGGGCGCAATTAATCTAATATAAGGCGATGCATGTTTCTTGGCAATTGCATACCATAATGGTAAAGTAATAATAATTTACTTACACCGTCTAAACGTCGCCTTATTGAAGTTATTAGATAAGGTAGTAAAATTCCAGTACGTCGAGCAAGATACATTCATTAGTAGAGGTGTTAGTAGTTTAGTAGAGGCGACTCTCTTATTTTGGGGACTCGGAGTAATCTGGCCCTGATTGTATGCTGCATTCTCTAAACCTAATTTGCACTAAGTTAGTGTTGGATGTGTCAAACACAGTTTTGTATTCTAACGCGCACACTATAAACATACACTTATTTTAACTTCCGCATTCTGCGCGTAAAGTAAATCCACTTTTGACGTAAGTTTAGATAAAAATACTTAATTTTTAACCGACTTACAAAAATTAAAAAGGTTCTCTATTCGATTATATTTCTTTTTATATATTTTTTTGTGTTTGTTACATTAGAACTCCGTAATTCATGAACCGATTTGGAAAATTAGTTTTGCGTTGGGTTCAGTATAGCTACGAAGTAGTCCCATATAAATTTCATCGATATTGGACCTTGGACTTCGAAGATACATTGAAGTCGGTTTTTTTGTTTGATAAAACGTATACTTGTAGCGCTGTCAAACGTTATTGAAATCTAGAGAACGCGGAAACTAGAATACCAAATAAGTACATTAATTTTAGATAATTTAAAGTTAAATTAAAATTGAGAATGCAACACAGAATCGACCCTTAAATCTCTTTATCCCATAACTAAAATGCACCTGTAGCAGATAATACTCACAATCTCCATAATTTAGAATACGAGTGGCGAGTGTTCCGCTCTGAGTGTCGGAATCTACATGCAAATGGCGTCTGCCGCGCTACGGTGAGCACTTAACGTCACAGACTAGTGCTCTTCTTATCAGGAAGTGTTACGGCCCTCGTAGTAGAATCGGAGTTACACTCTGATGTCACTCCTTCTGTGGCTTACCACTGTCAAATTTTTGCTCAACTATCAGTTGATACTAACTTATATAGTATCTTTTCTTAACCTTTACGTACGTAGGTAGACATATACTATATCTACAAGGTTGACCTAAAAATTAAGCCTTGTTCTGTATAAAATATACGTACTGCTAGGTACCTCGGCTCTACTACGAACTAAGGAATGTCTAGATGAGGGCGAAGTTCTAACATTTAAATATATCTTCAAGCGCATCACATCGCACTGTTCGTAGCTACCGAGAATGCCGCTTCTATAGCCACACGTACAAAATACATAATATTCTTTGGGTTTACTGTAGATAGATACATATACTAGTAAATATACTGATAGATACATATACATATACTAGATAGTAAATATACAGAGAATACTCTGCGTTCGCAATTTCTAGTAGCATTCGCTCTGCGCAACAATAGAGACGGTCACATAATAATATTCTATGTAGGTACCTAATGATACCTATTACATTTACTAGGTACGTTATTATACAAGGTACACACGAGCAGTGAAATTAACACGTAGGCGAGTATTGCTACATGTGAACTGCGTATAGTCTCTAATTGTGTGCAGTTAATTGGGAACCCATAATACGTGGACCCAATGTATCTGTGGTTTGGAGCGGAGTCCGCAAGCAGGTGGGAAACTGCAGATGTAATCAATATGCTTGCTTTGTGTTCAATGAATATCACAAACAGTAAACCGGTATATCAAAGTGTCCATTAGATATTTCTTCTTTATCATTTGTTTCACATTATGTAAAAGATAGCAAAATATTATTGTACGAATCAAACTTGAAACACACGTGTGATTAGGTACGCTTTTTACAACAACGTTAATTCATGTTTTTATGATATTATCGGGTCTATTTGCGCACAGTTTTAAAATCATAATAACAATTTGAATAAACTTGACGATTCAATCAAGTTGCATCGATCTCCAGACCCGATAATATCTATCATAAAAACAAACTGTACTTACAATTTGCGAAAGTATAAAAATCACTAACGTTAATTCTGTTCTATTTTATGTATAACAATACAATTAATATGGAGCGAGTGTGGCTCGGGGAGCGAGTGTGGCTCAGGGAGCGAGTGTGGCTCAGTGGGAGAACGTGCGACTTTCGATCCGACGCACCCGAGTTCGAATCCCGCTGGTCTCGCACCACTGACTTTCTTAAGTCATGTGCGGATTTAACACTCGCTCTAAAAACGGTGAAGGAAAACATCGTGAGGAAACCGGCATGTCCAAGAATTTATCACAAAAATTCAAGGACATGTGACATCCACCAACCCGCACTGGGCCAGCGTGGTGGATTATGGCCCATACTCTCTCTATGAGAGAAGGCCCGTATCCCAGCAGTGGGAACGTGATGGGCTGATGATGATGATGATGATGAATACAATTAATAGGTGTGTATATTTCTTGGTTTATTTGGCAACCTATGAATGATCACGTTCGAATTATAGGTATTTGCGGACTGACTAGTTAGTCAGTGCCACTGACTGACAGTGACTTGTTAATCTTGTTGTCTGTGTCTTGTTAGTTAGGCCAGTTAAATAAGTTCCATGTTTCCATGGATGTAAGTTTCCATGTTCAAAAATCTAACTTTCAGAAAAGCTGTAAAGGCTGGTTGTAGCGGCGAGAGAAAAGTTGACACAAAATAAAATGCTCCGTCCAAACATGCAAAACAGTTGTAGTTCGGTTGCGTAGTTTCGGATTCGGTGTATGTGTTTTGTTTACGAAATTAACTGGATTTTTACGACGCGCCCTTTAAATCCCTGCACAGCTTATAGGTAAAGTTGAAGGTGATTACTTTTTTCTTCATTATCTAATTGTGATTGTTGCTGATTGATGTTTATTTAAGTAATCAATAAAAAAAAACGAACAACGATCACGATCATACATAGATCTTGGCCCGTAAATAGGATTCCCTTTATTTCCCACAATAACCAGACACGAAACAAACGCTTGCGCTTTTTATTCTGTGCACAAACATTTGTCCCGTCGCGGGAATCGAACCCGCAACCTCACTGGTGTATGAGATTTGAGCCAACCTGCCCAACCACAGAGACTATCAATGGAAATAAGGTGAACAATACATAAATTCACTGTACTTCCATAGTGCTTTATTACAATTAACAATATTGTAGGCATAGGTCAAGCATCTTCCATTTACCCTCGGGGTACCTAATGCAAAATTAAAAACTCCTATAAAATGTTTTCATATACATATAACAATAAAAAATTAGTTTGATACAACAAAATTACCAATCACAACCTATCTCCAAGGCACTTGAACAAATGGCTTGATCGTCGCGCGTTAATTTGATGAATCCAGCACCGGGACGGCCCGTAACGAGTTTACTGTTTAATTTCCTATGAGCCTCCGCTTCAAAAGTATTTTAGCACCTTCCATAAACAGTTTATTGCTAAGCTTGGAGATAAATATTTTGCCAAATATTTAAGCCATTTATTTTTAAGTATGTGTACAACATTTTAAAAGTCTACAAGCTTACTAGTCGTGCTACATCTTTGCTACGCATCTACGTTTTGTTGATTCTGCGTGGACTTAATGTTTTTGAACAATTTTTATAAAAATCGGTTCGGTAGTTTTTCCGTGAAAGAGTAACAAACATACATCCATACATTAGTAGGATTAGTAGGATAGGATTATAAGTGGTGATGCGATCGATTATATATCAAGCTTGCCAAGGTTATTACTATTCACTCGTGAATTTATATAATATCACGCTGATAAACGGGTGATAGATATCCTATCATATATTACGTCAATATTATATCTAAGTTACCTCTACGTCTTACCTTTCAGTCAACCAACCATTCGCAATAACTTTCAAATTCAGGTTATTAAATTAAAGTTAGGCTCAGAATACCTGACTCAATTAAACTTTAACAATGTACGATTGGGCTCAGGAGCGAATGTTGGTAGTTATTACAAGCAATTGAAAATAACAAGTTACAAAGTACGATGCGAAGTTTAATTTATGGCGGAATAACTTACTCGTTTTGTTTGAAAGTTAGCAGTATCTTTGATTCTCTTTCGTATTACTTTGTGTTTTCAAGGGTATGTTTAAATATGAGCTTGAGCTTTATTTGCAGTATAGAAACTACTAAAATATTTTTGACGAGCAAAAGTAAATAAATAACCACAGTGAATAAGTAGGAGCAGGTATTATACGACGATATTTTGATAGTAGTGCCTCTGAGGCATGTAGTTCAATAAATCAATATCTTTATTGGGCCAGCTAACATTTTTTATACATCAGATATGTACCTATAACAATTTGAAATTGTTACATTTTAAATGTAATGGAGTATTAGTTATCTACATATCCCTGGAACCCACACTAGGAAGATCTGTGTCGGGGGTTTCAGTGTCTTAATGCTCTACTTAGATGCAGGTAGATTTATTGATATTTTCCTAACTAGGATAGCTATAAATAGCGCTTAACAAAATTTAAATAAATAAATATCTTTAATAAATATGTATCTCAAATGTACGCGTATACCTGTTTTCAAACTAAATCGGAATATCTAGTTTAAGCGAGATTTGTGGGTAAATTCCTAGGTCCACAGAAACTGCAATTTTGCGATATCGATTTCGTGCGGGACAAATATTTGGTTGGGACCAGTCACTCGTTCCCCAGTCGACACTTTAGATACTACGGTTGCTCCGCTACACAGAACAAAATATTCAATCGTTATATGATATTTTGCAGATAGGTATTCGCGAAAACTAAATCATTTCCCTATGAAAGAGTCGTAATATGTAGATATTAAATAAGACTATAAGAGCCAAAGAGAATTACACCTTAATACACTTGTCACAGTGCTCTGTTCAAATCGGAATTCAACGTTTTATAGATATAGTTTTTTTAACACATAAGTGTTCAGGTATTTGTAAAATATAATATATTTTTTTTTTCCATATTTGTTAAATTGTGTGCCAATGCGTCCTCTCAAATCGTAACCTCATCGAGGCAATGTTCATCAAACGTATGTATTCCTGATTTCATACAAAATAAAATAAAAGTTAACAAACCTGAATCGGGGCGGTTGACAGCGAACAGCCATAGAGATAACAAGCCACATAAATAGCCACGATCACGACAACCAGCAAATATAGGCGACAAATATTTCAGAACCAACAAATACTTTTGGTGTGTTAAATAAAAAAGGTTGTTTTGATGTATAAACATTTCTTTCTCGCTATTGTGAAACTCACAAAGTTTCTCTTTAAAACTTTTCAGCTTTACGTAACCCTTGTATTTGGAAGTGTACAATCATTTCTTTTCATATCGAAAATGCTCGACTAAAATCCGTAACGCGAAAGTTGCGCTGACATGGCAACACGGTTCAAAACTTCCTTTGTGTTGTCAGCAAGATGAAAAGTCTCCCAACAAGATAAGCTTAATCTCATTTACTCCAAGCGCTGCATTTCGAAGTTAAGCAGTATGCCGTCTGCATCTCAAACAACAAAGACTTCTGTACCAAGCGCTGCTCTTCCGCTCAACACCTCCATTATCGGTTAGATGATGCAAACAGATCGAGCGCCCTCACAACTAATTCGATATACTCCCTTTCCCCCATTCTGGTATCATTTTCCCCCTATTTCCACCCACTTAGAGCCCACTTTGCCCCCTCAGCGCGCACTTAATTAATCAGAGTGAAAACTGCTTGGTATAGCGTTCCAGTGTTTCTACAAACCTTGCGTCTAATGATATTACCCGACGTGATTCTAACGGGTTTTTAGACGTCCGCTTACATTGTTATTTATATTTAAAGCCTGTCTGGGAACCATTTATGTAATACCAGTGGCAGGTAGAGGTTGCTTTAGGCAGAGGCTACAAATAACGCTGAAGGTTTATGTAAGAGCATTCCGCGAAATTCTTCAGAACTTTATGTGTTAGAAAAAAATATATGCGCAAAGAAACGCCCCCGAAATGGGATAGCTAAGCCCTGAAGCTAGGTTTTATTTTGGTCTAAGAAAAAACATGATAAATGTGAGATGCCATACACAACGCGTTATTTATGATGTGGATGTGAAGCTGAGTTTTCGTATAAGCTTTATAAATGTATGTGTAGGTGCGTCTATCATTAAAAGAAGATGATTGCTCGGTAGAGCTTATGTCTCACTGAAGTAATATCAGTGATTCAGGTCTTATACCACTTCAGCAGAGCCCTAAACACCAAATTCTTAGTACTTATTTACACCTAGTACTTATACTAGGTGTAAATAAGTGCTAAAAATTAGGCACAATGCTTATTACCATCAACATGTGTGTGTCATCCCGCTTCCGGACATAAGACCTATCCCAAAGAAAAACATAAGTCGCAACAACATAAAAAAATCTGCATTTTTTAATTAAAGTTATAAACACCAGCAGTAGACGTCTTAGAAAGTAATTTTACTCAATGCCAACGTTAATTAGGAACACCTATAATAAAACACGAAAAAATCTCATAAGAGAGCTACGTTCCACTGCGTACCCGTAGGAACGTAGGAACGTAGAGCGTCAAAGGACGCGTGTTTTATACGCTCCTTTTAAAGCTATTTGCTCGTTTTATCACCCTTAGAGATGCTTGTTTGTTTACCCTTAATAGATCTATGTTTGCCCACTATCTCGCCTGATGTGAAGCGATGATGTAGCCTAAGATGGAGCACATAGATCTAGAGAGAGACGGCAGTTGAGCGACTGCTCAGACCCGTCTCCCCGATGGTTCACCGAACATAATCCCGAAACACGACTAGGACTAGGTATTTGTCAGCCTCTGTGGTGAAGTGGTTAGGGAGGTTGGCTCAAATTTTCTACAAAATTGAGGTTACGGATTCGGTTCCCGCTACGCAAGTATATTTTTCGTGTCTAAGTGTTGTGGTACCATAGCCCTCTTAGTTCCTGGTTCCCTAGATACAGCGAATCCTAGTTAGGGGCCAAGATCTATGTATGTAGACGTTGGGCGTATTTATTTTATTTTATATTCACTATTTTTGCCACCTAGTACATGTTTTTAAATCGGTCAGAACCTTGACAGACCAACATACATTGCATACGTGGTCATGATTGGACCTGAACTGTATAACATACTTCCTTAAGAAATTGCGGTGAAAACCGCATCAAAATCTATCAATTGTTTAGAAGTACTTAGCGAATTCTCAATACTCAAGTAGCCTTCCATCATTTCATCCGAGCAAACCCCTAAGCTGTACAGTTCTATTTACTCCAAACTTGTATTTGAAAGCAGCGAAAAGACAGCAAATTTTTCCTGGCATGCAAAAAGAACGGCAGCTTTATGTTGTGTGTTGCTTGTGAGTTCGTTTAGCTCGCCAGCTGTTTCGCTCATCTAATTTTCAAACAACGTTTACCCAAGTGAAAATTGCTTGCACCTAGATTGACTAGACTTCACTCATGCAATAACGTCATGTTAGTCATTTTGTCGGACTTGGTTAATCAAGTCTTGCTGGTCGCCTTGCTCGTCTCTTTGTTTACTTCCATAAAATTAAAAGTTACGTTTTGTAGATAACACAATAATAAATTATAGCAGATAGTTTGCAACATCAGAAATCGAACCAATCGAATAAATCACAGAATAGATCATTTATATGGCGCTACCTTGCACTACGCTATCGCATGCACACAGACCACACCTGAAATCTCAACAACAGAAACTATATATTATACCTTTCTATATAATACCACAAAATTACCATAATTTAAGAATTCGTTTTGGCGCACCTGGACAATTATAAAATGTACACTTTTAACGAGATGCCTTTTATAGCTGCCACGGCATTTTTCATTAAAATTCGGGGATAATAAAGACTTCACTTCAACGCAGAATATGTAATGAATTGGGCACCCCAACTTGGGTTAAAATACTGACTAGTCTTGCAACTAGAACAAAAACCTAGGTAGATAATTATTTCTTCTCACGACGACAAACTCCATGATAGATACCTTTAGATGTATTTATGTATAATTGTATTTGTATATTATATTTTAATTTTTTAAGTGTAAAATCATCTCATTCGCCCTACCTACCCTGCCCTTATCTTCTGCACTCTATATTCTTTAAAAAGTTTTTTTTTCCTTACCTATGGTAGTTTGGAAGAGATCACTACTTAGCGATAAGACCACCTATTGTACTTATAGGAAATTATGTATTACGAACTGTAATTCTGTTTTATGTGAAAGGAGTTCTCATTCGCATGACTGTAATAGTAACTGGCTGAAACCTCATTAAATATTAAAAAAAAGTTTTGATTCTCTTTTGTTTCAGTTTAGTTTTTCTCAAAGGTTTTACGGACTTTTTGGCGGGAAGTGAAAAGTGATAAAGTTCGATTTTGTTTTATTTTCCAAACAAGTGTTATTTCGAGTGATCATGTGTAATATCGGTGGAATATTAACCATTATGTGTTCGTAAACGTACACGAGTTTAGGCAAAGGAAACAAAATAGAGAAAACATTGCTTTTTATGTTCTCCCAAAAAGTCCATGGAAAGCTTGAATAAAGTTCCACCACTTTATTGAAGCACTAGGAGAGGGTTCGGCTTGTTGCTGATGACCCTCATTCTCAACAAAAGTATAATAAATCGAATATTAAACTATCAAATAAAAAATACGTAAGATATGGAGGTATGGTCCTAGAGACTTTAGCCTGCCATAAAGGGCGAACTTAAAAAAATAATTGTTTTTCTCAAAAGTTTTACTATCAGTATTCACATAACATATTACCACCATATTGTGTTGATTAGTAAAATAGTTACTTAATCGCAATACAAATAAAAAAACACGACTAATATTAATAAAAGTCTAGGTTTAGACCAATCCAATTAGAATTAAACATAATACTAGCGATATTTATCATTCCCAAAAGGTTCTACCATCCGTCACGCAATAACCAAACGTCACTTTTTTTTCCACAGAAGCGATGGCAAAGGAGTCGCAGTATTCCATCTACGTCGGCCGCTGGACCGAGTGCGGTCTCGTGGGACAAGGCGAACACGCCACCAGGCCCGTTGAAAGGTACGGGAATCTATTGAAACTTTTTATATTACCGCAGACCCATAGTTGCGAGTTTGAAGTTGGAACTAAGGGAGGGTTCGTTGCCACAACTATTATATAAAAAATAATGCAGCGGTTGCCGTCTTTGGTTTTTTTGTTTGCCTGCAAACACTTTTTAATTTTTATTTTTTTATGATACTGACTGGTGAGACGAGCAAGTCGTTCGCCTGATGGTAAGCGCCACGCCTGCCCATAACAATTGCAGCGCTACTAAGAACTTTAATACCATAAAAAGCACTGCGTAGCACTGCATTGCGCTCATTGCCCCGAGACATCGGATATTAAGTGTCATATGCCCAGTATTATGTTTCAAAATAACTTGTTACTCTAATTAAATTATTGCGCGGCTGAACTTTACACCTTTATGAAAGACTAATTAATTACCAGTCTAATCTAGATTTAAAAAGCTTGATTTTTTATCAAGGTTAAAATGTACCAGAATACTATTGCGGGGCCCGCGCACCACGCAAAAATCTAATATAAAATTCTCCCCAGTTTCCTGAATGCACGCCTGCTTCTCCCATTCATTTTATGCTTTTACTCGAAGGACGCGATATTCAAACGCGTTGTACCTATTTGGAATTCCAATGGCGGAAACATGTATGGAAAATATGTATGAATGTTTGAAAGCATATGAAAAGC
Organism: Petrophora chlorosata; assembly: GCA_951640565.1. Taxonomy (NCBI): domain Eukaryota; kingdom Metazoa; phylum Arthropoda; class Insecta; order Lepidoptera; family Geometridae; genus Petrophora; species Petrophora chlorosata. The sequence continues at coordinate 15,174,830 of OX621195.1, forward strand.
TTTTGTGACAAAGCGGGTGGATTTGTTATTGAAATGTGTCTACCTTTCAGGAGGACACTCGCAATGTAGAAAATAAATAAACTTTTTTATTTCATTTATAAAAGACCATCTGGGCCCCAATTCACTATCACAACTTGGCGATTCCTTGCTTTGAAATCACGTCGACTTCTTCATTAATAAACGACATCTCTATGACGCATTCATATATTCATATCACAGAGTAATGACACATTCATATATATGACGCGTCATAGAGAATACAAATTTCGGAGATGTCGTTTATTAATGAAGAAATCGACGTTTCCTCGAAGCAAGGAATCGCCAAGTTATCATAGTGAATTAGGGCCCTGCTATAACAAACAGTAAACTCTTGGTAGGTCTCTCGTATAGAGGAGGCAGTCTGGGTAGGTACCACCGGTTTGCAAGTTATTCTGCCGCCAAGCAGTATGGCGCAAGGATTACTGTGTACCGGTATAAAGGGTGTAGCTAGCGAAATTACTGGCCCTATGAGAATTAATATCTGATGTCTCGGGGTGATGAACGCAATGCAGTGCTTCGCAGTGCTTTTTATGGTATTAAAGTTTTAGTTGGCATTGCAATTAAGCAGGCGTGGCGCTTACCATCAACAAACGTGCTCATCTCATCACTATTCTATAGACAGTCCTATAAAATATAAAGTTAGACAATTAATATTCCCACGAATATATCAAATATATCTTCTTTTAATTTTAGTCAGGTTTATAATAATGAAATCGATACGAAACGACAGAAATTCATTTTTGTAGTCAACATTTAAAACTAAAAGCACAGAATAAACAATAGTACTAATATAGTATCTAATGGTTTAATAGAATTATTTATTTATGAATTATTGTACACCACCGTCTACTTCTTTTCTTCCGATACTGTCCATCCAAAGGTTGTCTGGAAGAGATCGCTCTAAGCGATAAGACCGCCCATTGTACTACCCTAGTTATAAGGTTTATCTGTAATCATTTTTTTATGTTACTGGTATACAATAAAGAGCATTTGTATTTGTACTAAAAGTATCAGGTTGTGCTCATGCAAACCGAGTTTGCAAAGAAATAACCATAACAGAGAATGAACCGATATGTAGAGTCGTATATTCATACAAAAATATTCAAATTACCGTAGTAAAAGAATCGGAAACCAATTGTATGCCACGAGCAACTAAAAAAGATATCGGAAGTTATTCAGAATGCAATAAAAGCGAAACTTTTATAGCTTTCCCACTTGACTTCGGGTTCGGAACTACTCCTTACCTGTTCGTGTCCCTAGTTTTTATTGTTTTCTATTCGGGGTAATGAATGGGTTTAAAGTTACAGTTGCTAGTTAAAGGATTAAAGGTTCACATAAGAATAACGTTAGTTTAGTTAAAGGTCACTTAAAAATAAATTAGGTATGAAGGTTAATTAATTTATTTATTTGTTATAATGATATGTATGGTGCCTTCTTCTTGTTGCACTTGAAAAAAGTATTGAAAACAAAGGAAACGTGCAGTTATTGCATACCACAAACATAAATACATGAAAAAAAGATAAACCTTAACTAAGGTTGGCGGTCTTATCACATAAAGCAATCTCTTACAGACAACCTTTGGATCGTCGCCTTGTTCGTAGTAACAAACACGTACTACTTACTAGAGTAGAGTAGTACTTACTAGTAAGTAAGTTTGCTTTTCTTCTGCAGGATCATGAGACTGGAATCGGACTCGCTGGTGCACACGCCCCGGCTTGGCCTGCAACGGCGACAAGTCCAGTGTCGAAATAAGGACGGCCGATTTGTTGAAGCCATGTAAGTATATCAATAAGTGAATAGCTTACGTATTCAAAATTAAAAGCATTGTAGGTGCTCGATGCAATCGATCACCTCCTGAGGCAGCAATACTTACTGCACGCGGCCCGCGGCTGTCGCGGCCCGCGTCAGTGCACTTCGGAGCAGCAACCGGGGCATTCATATACAAACGTTTATTTAGCAGCATAATCATTCGTCATTAGTTAATAATTATTATTTAGCCTAAAACTAGTAGTGAATAAAGCAGAATTATAATCGTAAATAAAAAATAAGTAAAGCAATGTTTCCATCAGTCGCTTCCACAGACTCACTTCGCGTGCTATCTCGCACAGTAGGTATCTACAATGGATATTTATTTTATAAAGTACACAAAGTTGGCAGCTAGAAATCCCCACTTTGCCATACCTATCATCTTCGACAAACATAAACATCTCTGAAAAGACTCTTGAAAGGAACATATACCTACCTACCTAATCTGATATTCAATAATAAATCGATCGAGTATGCAAGCTCACATCTTCTGCATGAAACGAGCACTTATTTATACATAAAAAGCTCTCAAGTTCTCAAAGTGCTCAGCCCCTGGTATATTTTCAATTCATCATATAAGCGCTATGTCGTCAACTTTCCACATCGTGAATTCTTATCGCACTTTCAGAAGTAGGTCACCATCGCGTATATTGATTTAATGAGTACGCACCTACCTCAAAATATCTTCAATCTTTATATGAAAACTTTAAAGAAGCGATTTGATTTCTCCTAAGTTTGTTGTCGTACAAATCAATAGTTTGAAATCAGATATTTCATCATCAATTTTACAGAGCATAAGCCTCTTCATACGCTTTTCATTCTCATTCTGTGCCAGTCAATGTCCATATTTACTGTGTGCGTTATTTTATTACATTTTACTAATAAATAATTACGAGAATTGGTGTTATATAGCATGATTTTAAACTATAACTGTGTCGAATCACTACAAAGTATAAAACAAAGTCGCTTTCACTGTCCCTATATCCCTATATCTTTAAAACAAGATTTTTGTAACGGAAATTATTTTTGTTCCTTTACATGTTCAGTGAGTGAAGATATAAACTTCGCAACACCATAATTTAGAGGGGAGAACAGCGCATTTACCTCACATGCCGTCATCAAACTTTTGTAGTGCAGGAAGTTTTTACTACCCACATTTTATAGATCTTAAAATAGTTATTTTATGTGTTAAGGCAGTAGGAAATATCTTAGAAACTGTTATGTTTCTGTATTGTAAGAATTCAGAAGGTTTTACACTGAGGGATATGTTTTAAGAGACACTCTGAGAAATAAAACGATTCTCGAGATTACACAAGGGAGGCATTGCTTTCCGAAACTCTACTTTGTGGGTTGGAAGCAAGGAAGTCAGGCAAACTACAAATACTATGGCTTAGTGAACTTCAATATTAAACAAGCACGTTTTGTTCTACAGAGACAAAACAAGACTAGTCCTCAAATGTTTATACTTTTGTTTAAAAGGTATTGCGGCTCCACGATATCGAAGATCGGCACGACGAGGGTTTGTGTGATCCGTGAAGACTGCACCCTGGCTGAGTGGCTGCCGTGGCGGCCCAGGCCTGATGGCGCTTTGGTGCGCACACGACGGCTTAGGAAACTACCTCAAGGTAAACACATATCAAAAATAAGTAAAAGACCTGCAGTTCCTAAGTTCTGTTATATATTTTTTTCTCAGTTTCAGCGTTTTTGATCCTTATTGATATCGTTCTGTAGGAGGCGGAAGGGAATGTGACGTGGTGGAGGAAGTGAGGCCCGCGGCTTTGGAAGCCAGTGCGCATTGGACTCCCGGCGCTTGGGGCCCGTGTCGCGTTGCTGTAGAGATGCCTACAACTCCTTTACCTTGTAAGTCTTTATACTCTGACAAAAGGTTCAGTAGCTGAGAAGTCTAGACAACGGAACTACGGCTCCCAAAAATACAATGTTTTTTTTCCTTTAGCTAATGAAGATGATGACGAAGCCGATAACGACGACGCCATCTACGACGATGGCGAAGATGACGCTGATGACGAAGAAAAGGACAGTCAGGCCTCCTGCGGCGGTGGGGTACAACGACGTGAGGCCACCTGTGTCCGAGCTGATGGAAGGGCGTTGCATCCAGCTCAGTGCGCTCACGCTCCGATGCCGACACTGGTGCAACCTTGTGAGGCAAGTGATGTAAGAGCTGTTGTAGATGGTAAGACGAGTGAAGTCAGGAATGCTGTGGTAGCGGGGTACAGAGACTACATAGAGGCTCCCTGAGTGTGAGGTAATAGCCTATACTAATATAGTGACAGAGGTGGTGGAGTCATTATGATGCAACTCTATAATGCAGATTTAAAAAAAAAACTTAAAACTTCGCGTTTTATGTGCCATAAAAAAATGGACTTAGAATGCATGTTCATCAAGTTGTGAGCTACTCTGAAAGTTTCAGTCGGTTAATCGGGAAGTGCTCGAAATTTGAGTCGGAGCGACAGACAGACAGGCAAACAAGAAAGTGACTTAATAAAAACGTGGTAAAAAAATTACCTACGTTCATAAGTGCATCTGTGATGCCTAAACTGAATAAAGAACTTTAAATTGATCGATTGAATACCATGCAACCATGTATGTAAGCTCTTATGATGCTTAGAGATGATGAAGAACTAAGAATTTTCCAGACGTCTCTTATAGTTTATTTAAATGCAATGGAATCATGCGTGACGTTGCGGAAATTCATCTCAAAACTGAAACGCAATGAAAATATATAGTGTAATCCCGCTGTATATTATGTAGGTTGTTGTTAGAATAATATTATATGTATGGTGTATAATATATAAGAAAAGCGGAGGGATTACTTATATATATTTTTTAATTTTAATTCATTTTACTTTTACAATCAACCCCCATACATATTATAGAAAGAAAGAAATAAATGAAGAAAGAAAGAAAGAAACGTTTATTTGCAACAACTAATTAACTATAAGCATATGACAAAAAAAATAAAAATAAAAGATAATTATATTATTCTAACAACAACCTACATAATATTCAGCGGGATTACACTACATATTTTCATTGCGTTTCAGTTTATTTAAACTTTACTCGAACATGAATTATTTCCAGGTGCCATGTCCACGAGATTGTGAAGTGGGCGAGTGGAGCGAGTGGGGAGCGTGTCAGCCTACCGACGGATGCCCTCTGTTCCCCGTGCAGCAACTTACTACTACTGGTACGTTACAAAACATTTGAATAGAACAAAATGTTCTCAGAGTAATGCATGACGCCAGCTTCCCTCCCAAATCCTTATCTATGCTCCCGCTCCACCTTTATCAACAGAAGCTTACCGTCAGGCAGGCTGTCTGCATGGTTGTTATTTAAAAACTTTAAGTAACACATAAAAAAAAACATGATTTATGCGCCTTTTTAGTGTAGATCGGTATTGCATGCTAATAAATGGATTCGGAATGCATTGTCATCGAGGTGAAAGCTAACCTAAAAATTTCAGCCGGATAGCTAATCGGGAAGTGCTCGAAATTTGAGTTGCAAAATTCCACCCGGAACGACAGATAGATAGATAGACAGACAGACAGACAGACAGACAAACAAAAAGTGACTTAATAAAAACGTGGTAAAATAAACGACTAATGTCTACTAAAACTTTTTGTTTGTAGGCTATAGTGTCCGTCGCCGGCGAGTGATCTCAGCGGCATCCGGTGGCGGGGCCCCTTGCCCCCCTCTCGAGGAGAAGCGAACCTGCAGCACCCCCCGCTGCGCGTCCTGGCGGGCCCTGCCGTGGGGCCCGTGCGTGCTCAACCAGCCGCACACCACCTGCGGCCCGGGGAGGAGGAGCAGGGAGCTGAGATGTGTGGGACATGATGGGGTAAGTCATCAAAAAACGAGTTTCTTTACGTTTTCTTTACGAGTTGTAAACAAATCAACATATAAACAAGGATTTAGTCTAAAACTTGATATGTACAATAAATTACCTCTTCATCTAACTAGATTACCTATCCTAGAGTTCAAAGCAAAAATCAAAGCGTTCTTCGAAACATCCCTTCTACAAAATAAACGAATTTATGACGAAATGCTGGAAGACAGAATAATGTTCATTTTGAAAATTTTAAGTAGATAATCATTAATTAATTAAATTTGTATAATAATGACATTTCAATATAACGTACAATGTTATAATGTGGTCAATAAATAAATTGAAACTGAAATTAGCGTTCAACCTCGGAATGAGATATCATAAGCTGAATTTTCGTATATACCTTTATTTTGGCGTTCTAAAAGTTGTCTCCTAAGTGTCATAAAATCATTTCATTGAAGCAATACAAACTGAGGTAGTGACCGGCTTACACGTGATATTAAGTATAATATCTAATTACTGGAAACAAACTACTCTCTACTTACTAAAACTAAACTAACTACTAACAGGGAGAAGCAATTGGACAACCCACAGACCATTAAAGGCCTATAGATGGCTCAAATGCTCCAACCCACTACCAGTTGGCAGCGTACCCAAGATGCTGGCAGTGTTGCCCCGTTGGATTGCAATACTGATACGTTGATCCAAATAAGTCCCAGCATTTTGGTCACGCGTCGCATCGATCAGGCGCTCTGACAGACTTTTGAAAATACGATGAGCTCCCGGTCCCCACGGACCCAAAGTCTAATTACTTATACATAATCATCATTATCATCTGCCCATCACGTTCTGCTGTGACACGGGTCTTCTCTCGTATGGAGAGTAAGGGCCAAATTCCACCACGTTAGGTCAGTGCGGGTTGGTGGATGTCACATACTCGTATTCTTGAATTTCTGTAATTAATTCTTAGACATGCCAGTTTCCTCACGATGTTTTCCTTCACCATTTTTAGAGTGAATGTTGGATCCGCAAATAACTTAAGAAAGTCAGAGAGGGAGTGTGACTAGAGATCGAGTGTGGCTCAATGGGAAAACGCGCGACTTTCCATCCGACGTTTTAGTAGTCCTTCTTCTGGGGAGATGAAATCAAGCCGCGGCGTAGGTCGCGAGCGCTCGCACGTAACGCTCGAGTAAAATGCCCGAAACCTGGTCGGAGTAATTTCGACGTTTACAGTGAGTCTTAGCCGTTTTATATCAATTATGAATAATAACACTGACGAAACTTTTAAAAATCTAATTTTGTAATGTAATCTCTCCGCGTTTCCACATGTCTGACCCACCTGATAACGAGAGCCCCCTGACGTACCCTCGTTATATATGTGTAATGTGCAGAAGGAAGCGCAGCGTGCGTGGTGCAGCGGCACGGGCGCGCCGGGGCGCAGCGAGCGGTGCCGCATCGCGTGCGCCGGCGACTGCGTGGTGTCGGCGTGGGGCGCGTGGGCGCCGTGCGCCGCGCGCTGCGCCGCCGCGCCGCACCCGCGCCCGCAGCGCACGCGCCGCCGGCACATCCTCGCGCACGCCTCGCCGAGTCAGTACCTACACGACCACATTATAATGAGCTCTTGAATCTTTTGTTTTAAATTTCTAACTGAATGTTGAAGCATCAAAGACTATATCCCTTTTATAATATTATAATATAAGTACACGGCCGTCTTTTGTCGTATCACAAATCCTCTCCATCCAAAGGTTGTCTGGAAGAGATCGCTTATTAGCGATAAGACTATTGTACTAATCAAATGTTTAAGTTTTATTTTTATTATTTGTTCTTGTTATGTTTTTGATGTACAATAAAGCGTTTATCAATCAATCAATGAACCAATTTAATTTGAAAATTAATTTGTATTTGGAAAATGATGTGACTAGCTTGCCATTGTCGAAAAAAGCCCGAAATAACATTTTAGAATTAAAAAGAAAGAAAAAAAAACATTTATTTGACGACCACAATATCGTGCAACTAACAAAATAAAGAAAACAGAAGTACAAAACTAAAAAATAAATATATAAACAGTATAAAGAGACAGTTTAGACTTAAATGAGTACTATGAGGTGCCAAATGGGGTTTTTTTAAGAAAATCTCTAACTGAAAAGAGCATCCTTGTGCGTTTTTCCTCCCACGACAGTCATCGACAGCACAGTATTCATATCATTCTTAACCACGATCTCACGACTCAGCTTGTGATCCTCCTTAATCGGCTTTTCCTGATCTCACAGCCACAGGAGGAGTGAGTATTTCCAGTCCCAGATTTCTACTTTTCCTTTTGAATTTTCGAAAGAATGAAAATACTCACGCCTTGTCATTCTAGACTGTAATACGTTAGGTATTCAGGGACTGTACTTTTCAGGATTATACACATAATTTTGTCCACACGACAAGAAGTAGTTAAGTAACACCTTCCTTCCAGACGGCTGGCCCTGTCCGTCCGAAGACCAGCTGATCCAGAACGAGACGTGCAACACCCATGCCTGCGCCACCTACTCCTGGCTCGCGACCCCCTGGGGACCATGCGAGAGGCGCAGACAGGACTACATCCCTGTTAACAATTTCACTGACTTCCTGGTGAGTTACAAAACATGTCCCAAAGGCAAAACTTAGGGTGTCTCATCTGTGATTCTTGTATCCAATCCCATGTTCAATATTCGTTTTAAGTTATCGATTTTTCGGCACCGATATAACCGCACTGATCACGAATCAACAAATAATACAGGGTAAAACATCAGAAAATTTGAAAAACAGTGGCAATTTGAGTATTGCAGTTACGGGTCAAACTTCCAGTTTTGAATATTGTCTCAAAGTACTTAAAACCTTTTAGGATGGCGAACCATTCACCGAAAGCGATGATGAGGAGCCGTGCGTGGAAGAAGGCGAGATGATCAGAGACGTGATGTGTGTGCAGAACAATGCTGACGTCGTTCGAGAGGCTCTGTAAGTACCCATACAAGAGCAAAAAAAAAGAAATCAATAATCACTATTTAGTCATATATTTAGTTATATCTCTTCCTTCATCTAAAATATTTCAAACAACTTCCAGGGCTTGAATTCTTCATTACATCAAAGAACACTGAAAGCATTATATTCTTTGTCTCTGTGATTTACTATATTTTTAACCGACTTCAAAAAAGGAGGAGGTTCTCTGTTCGATTGTATTTTTTTATTTTTTTTATGTTTGTTACCTCAGAACTCCGTCATTTATGAACCGATTTAAAAAATTCTTTGCGTTGGGTTCAGTATAGCTACGAAGTGGTCCCATATAAATTTCATCGATTGTGACCTTGGACTTCGAAGATACATTGAAGTCGGTATTTGTTTTTTTCTAAAAATTATAGCAAGTCTAGCCTCTTGCTCAAGTGCCAAAATAATTCGAGACTTTACCTCATCACAGTACAATCACCTACACAAATATACATATAAATATATACTCAATAGAAATGAAATTAAGTATGATGTGGCTTCTCTGGTGGCATATGGTCATCGCACCTGCCGGCTTTATGCATCACGTTACAAGGTGGAATCTGATCCGAAGTCTTATTTTGTGTAACCCAAAGTGTATAATGAATTGAGTTGGCTCGTTTTTCATACAAAATTTAACTATTATTAACTTGTTCACTTAAAAGTAGAAATGCATAATGCGTGGTAAGTTGCCCGTAAATAGTTCGCCACGCATAAATTTAGGCTAGATATGCCTAAATTTATTCAGTAAACAAGTTAATAATGGTTGATTTTTGTATGAAAAATGTACCACGTTGATGATCGTTTGTTTGGCAGATGTGCTCCTCTTAAGAGACCAGCATCCCGGCGCGCCTGCACCGTCAGATGCCATCGAGGGTGCAAGGTGGAGGCCTGGATGCCGTGGTCGCCATGCCCTAATACCTGTGGTTAGTGCATTTCCACTTCAAGGATTCTTTCAAGCTTGTGTTCTTCTGTCTTTTAGAATGGGAAGATTATCTTAATAATTTGTGGTGGCTCTTAGACATGTTTAATCAAAATCGGTTCAGCCGTTTTTTACTTTTTATAGGTTTTCTGTGTCGGTGTTAAATTTTAGTTTACTGAAATTCGTTTTATTGCCTTTCTCCTACAGACCCCGGCAAACAGACCCGAGTACGGACAGTGCACGGGGGTCCCAGCTGTGGGCCACGGCAGGAAACTCGGGACTGCCCCATGCCGGCCTCGTGCCGGACCCGCGCCGTGGGCTGGGTGGCCGGAGAGTGGACCACCTGTCGGTTACCACCGGCGCAGCTTTGCGGCGTCGGGTACAGGGTCCGAAGTAAGTCAAGAAATCGGGTTCTGAAAAATTCTGTCATCATATATTCTGTTTAATTCTGTCATAATAGCCCAGTTGGTTGTGTTTAAATATACCAAAGACACTTGCTTGATATCAGCTCATGTAAAAACAAACTGGTCTGTATCCCGAAGATACTGGCTTGAAACGTTTGTTTCAAGCCAGTAGTTTTTTTTTCTACCTAAATAAAAAAAATACTCGAACAATTTAAGATTCTTTCATTTTTGTCATAATAATAATGATATATATAAAATTAATAATAATAATAATAATATATAATATAATCCCTATCTCGTAGATAGGTAGGTACGAGGATCATATAATGTTACAAACATTTTTCAATTTCAATTATTCATTGCATTCTAGTACTACAATTTAGGTAGATACAATAGATGGTCACGTTGTGAACAGTTCACTACGGACCCTGTCGGGCACGCAGTTTAGACGAGAGGTAGATTGAAATATTATAGCAAAATTATCAAATTAAAAAAAATAATAATAATAATGATGATCCTGTTAAAAGTTAAGGTAACAAAGTTCTGGGTGGTACTGCTATTGTTCAGGGCTGGCGTATTGCTTACCATCAGGCAAACGACCAGCTCGTCTCGTCATTGTTACATAAAAAAAAAAGATTTATTTTATTTTCCATTATATTTTTTTTACAATTAGTGTTTCCTCTGGCAGGCATCTGGTGCGGTTCAGAGTCGCACCGCGTGGAGGCGGGCGCGTGCGCCGGGCGGCTGGTCCCGCGCGCCGTGGCGCCGTGCCGCGTCGCGTGCGACCGCCTCGCGCCGCTCACCTGCGACCTCATCTGCTTGGACCCCTTGAAGTAAGTGTTCAACAGCTTCTGTGACAAAATGATAGAGCCGCGGTATACCGGGTATCACCATTTCGTCTTATTTACGAGCTAGAATCACCAGTAAACCACTTATTTCTTTAATATCAATTTAGGAGCAAAACTAAACGGCCGTTCTTTCAAGTGACATGATGTTGTCATGTCAAGTTTTATTCTTTTTTAACCATCGATATATATGTACTACGCTTTAACTAAATTCCATTTTCTAAATTGAACAGCTTCCACTAATTTTGGCCACCCTTTCGACACATAATATTTTCTATAGTTATCCACTTAGCAATAAATTATCTATCGCAATGAACTTGAAAACGGTTTTATTAGTTTTTCTAAGTATACTTACAGGTTTCCACAAAATAATCCACCATATTTTTTAAATGTACGGTAAAAAATGTGGCGCGCTTAAATTTCTACGCCAGGCCGTGACGTCACGGTATTCCCTCCGCTTCGCTCGGCTCGCTGAAAACGTATGTGTCGCAGTGTTTTTGCAATGGGTGTATCAGGTGTATGGGATGTCAGGAGGTGGGTGATGTCACAGAATTGGCGCGAGGTTCCTCATTTTCTTTACTTTTAAATACTTGACGTATCGATCTGAAATAAATAAAATATCTATTTTATAATAATAGCTTACGTAATTTTAATGTGATTAAACACGTTTTTATTTCCACGCTCATTAACCTTTTCATTTCGGAGTTTGATGCAAATGCTGATAAACTGCAGTCCAGGGAACAAGTCACCTCTTGTTCTTGGACTGCTCGGGACTAATAGGTAGTAATATTTAGTTTTCTTTGCTAGTAGCTATGTAATAAAAAAATATTTTAAGAGATATTTTAGTTTTTAGTAAGGTTTGCGTAAGGAAATAGGTAACTAAAAACCATTTCTGAAATAGAGTAGACAGTGGCAGCACTTACAAATAATGAGTACCTCAGTGGGCATTATTCTTATAATTCTTATTTATTCTCCCTTTCGCTCTTTGACTCCGTAGAATCTGATGGTAATATAATTGAGAAATGTACATTTGCAGATACTTGGACGCGTCAGAACCCGACATCCCTAACTGCGTTTGCAAGAACGTGTCTTTGGAACTGCTGCCTTCTGACTCTGATTGCATTCTTCCTTCTGGGTAAGATCAAGTTTTTTTAAATACAAAATAGTGTGAAAATTACGTGTTTTTTTTTTGCAGTAGACTTAATAATTCCCTGATTCAAGAACTTGGTAATAAGAAAAAAAATTTAGACTTACGATTGAATAGACCCCGGATAGTCATCATGTCTCTTTTTTCAAACTTATATCCCTGGCCGTCTGTGTATAGGAGAGATTCTATAACATTTTGTTACAAGTTTCCACTATCACCTATCACGCAAAGATTTTTTTAATGAATAGGTACATAATGATGATTTTTAATGAAGACGAAGAATGATGTGCTACTAATATTACAAATGTGTCTGTGTGTATGTTTTGTTACCACATAACTCCATAACGGTTGAACGGATTTTGATGAAACTTGTAGGTACTTTAAATTTTAGAATAGAATATAGGATACTCATCCCGGAAAAACGAACAATTCCTAAAGAACAACTATAAAACGAATTCTAGCAGGGTAAACCCGCGCGACGTAGCTAGTAAGTACAACAAATAGGTAATCTTGGACTTGCTGCTGGGAACTCCCGGTACTGGTTTTTCGCGGGAATTCACGGTAACTTTTTCCTTTATCTATAGTACCGGTACTGACGACAGAATTCGCGGGACTTTCGGTATTTTTCGAAATCATAATAATTTCACAACTATATTTAAATATTCGCTTTTTTTGCCATGCGTTTGAACCAAAGTCAGACAGATGAGTTGATCGCGCCATTCGGCTGTACTCGACGAGAAAACTTTGGAGTACTTACACTCTAACTTAAGTAAAGAAATGTTCCCATCCAACCAAGAAAGACGACTACTCTGGCCTATAAATACCTGTCTACTATTCCTCCCACTATTGAGTATCGAATTTTCCGATTTTCCCGGTATTACCGATAGAGGTTTATGTATGGTACCGGGAATTTCGTAGCTCTACTCAGTACCGGTACTGCAATCCCTACATGAATCTAACGCGCCAGTTCGTTCACTCAGTGAACTGTCCCCGCACAGGTTGGAGTGCGGCGAGGGCCGCGCGCTGCGCGCCGCGCGCTGCATGGTCGCCGGCCGGGATGTGCCCATGGACGTCTGCAAGAAGTACCACCCGCTCACTGGTGAGAACTGTCGGAGCCTATAGGTAGTACAAATGTAGGAGACATGGTAAATTTGAATAAAAAGAGACAAAATAAAAAAATAAATTAAATCCACGTTTTTATGCGCCTTTTGAGGTTAGGTCGGCATTGCATTCTAATAAATGGATTTAAAATTCATTGTCATTGAGTCGTGAGCTACCCTGAAAGTTTCAGCTGGATAGCTAATCGGGAAGTGCTCGAAATTTTAGTTGGAAGACTCCACCCGGGACGACAGACAGACAGATAAACAAGAAAGTGAATAATAAAACGTGGTAAAATCAATTGTGCTGCCTAATATCGAGATTTTTTTTAATTCCAAAAATTCTTCTATTTAACTTGAAAAGCTCTAAATGAATTTCTAATAACAAACTTTAAATAAAAATGCAGTTCACGCTTCAAGCTTGAAAAACTCACCTGTATCGTAAAATACCAGTCTCTGATCTTCCGCGGCTGCAGCTCGCTGCCTTCACATTGCGTGTCACTGATACGCTGGCAGACTCGCAACACTCTTTAGGTAGTAGAGCTTTAAGCTGTTCGACATTGACTTCGAAGTGTGGAGCATCCATAGAATACCGGTATCGGTGGCGCTGCGAGAGGCAGCCGGCCGGTTCGGACCCACACCATTTTGTAAACTACCCTCATTTATTTTACTAGTAATATGCCTTAGTAAACTATGGAAATAATTAATAAACGCTAAATAATGTTAAACAATCTTTTGTCACTGTTCATCTTGCGTTGAAATCTCTTGAAACAAATATGTTAGAAAGAGACACACTGTTAAACATTAAATAAGATTTTAAACAACGTTGATTGATAAGGGCCTTTGTTTTTAGAATATTAATGTAAACCTATTGTTAGCCTAGTAAACTGTTTATTTTGTTTTTCTCATAAATGAATATGTAGGTATACTTTTTGAGAAAATAAATATGTTATACCTGAATATCAACTGGTTAAAATTGCAGGTCCGAGCCGCGTCCGCGAGGCGTCCACCGACGGGTACTCGTACGACGCGGAGTTCCCCGCGCTGCTCCGCGGGCCTTGCAGCGTGCGGTGCGCGCGCGACTGCGCCGCGGGCCCCTGGGCGCAGTGGGGCCCCTGCGCCGCCGAGCCCGGCTCCAGGGCTGCCTTCCGGTTCCGAACCAGGTACTTACAGTAGGCTTGATTGTGTATTGCATTCTCTAACTCTAAATTTAACTTTAAATTATCTAAAATTAATGTATTTGGTATTCTAGATTCCGCGTCCTCTAAATTTAAAAGACCATAATTCACAGTACTAAATACTTTCTATATATTTTTTTAATTTAAATACGTACGGCTACAATAATTTTTATCTTGCTTATACCACGCCCTACTAATTCCATTCGTCCTAACAGCTCCATAAACACATAAGACGAAGCTTAAATGACTAAGCTTAATGGCAACGATGATCGCTTTCCGCCAGTCATCTAGATGTTGGCCACTCCATTCGAAGTTTAAGTTCAAAAGTTCTTTATTCATTTTTGCCATCACAAATGCACTTATGAACTTCAATTATTACAATAACTCTACCACCGTAGCGAAAAAGAACCACTACTCAGAAGACACGGGGCATTATTTTTTAGAATTTTTGCAATAAGTACTTTGTTTGTTTTTGACAACATTAAAAAACTCTCAATAAGAAAATGTGTCCTCATTTCCCCCAGGGAAGTGATAGAAGAAGGCAGTGCCGGCGGCAGGGAGTGCGGGGCGACGCTGCAGCGCGCGACGTGTGCCGTGTCGGAGCCGCGGTGGGCGCTCGGCGAGTGGGCCGTGTGCGCGCCGCGGCGGGCGCTCTGCGGGAGGGCCATCATCAACCGGACCGTCACGTATGTATTCTTTTTTTCACCTCTCTGTTTTTTATGTTTGTTACGCAATTACTCCGTCATTTATAAACTGATTTTGAAAATTCTTTGGTCCAATATAAATTTCATCGACATTTGATCTTGGACTTCGAAGATACATCAGAATTGAAGTCGTTTCTTTCTTGGTAAAAATTTATTATATTTATTTTTGTGCCTTACCTTTGCATCGTTATGGAAAACTCTTAATTCTTCGCCACTTTTTTACAAAGTTGTTCCATAGCCTCGCAGTCATCCACGGGAACATTCTTGATAAGTGGTCTTTTCTGATGAACTACGAACCACTTCATACGATGCCACCAGTGAACGGAAAGGATGTCACTAACTTCAAACGATATATCTGTAGTATTTTCTACATCCGCTCAGTCCTATCAATGGTTATTCTAATATTCTGTAGAAATTTTCTTAAATGAAAGTAAAATATACTTCATACAATACAATACAAAATACAGTACATTTTTTTTATTGTACACCAAAAAAAGAAAAAATCAAGGTATTGACTTACAAACTACAGTACAACGAGCGAACTTATCGCTCTTACTCAAAAAGCGATTGTATAAAAGCGATCTTACTTTTTGGAGAGAAAATTGCTGCCTGACTGCAGTCCTGTTCTGTATGGCTGTAATATAAAAATATCGCATAATTTACCAGATGCGTAGACGCTGAAGGACAGTGGCTAGAAGATAGCACATGCGAGGCGTCGGGCGCCGGGCCCGCGCCCGCGCACGAGGCCACGTGCCGCGCACCCTGCCCGGGGGACTGCGTCGTCAGCGCCTGGTCCGAGTGGAGCCCGTGCGAGCAGGTATGTACACTACTACACTAGTAATATACAGGCTAGCAGTGGCGAGCAGACAGCACATGCGAGGCGTCCGACGTCGGAACCGAAGTCGATTGAAGTTATGCTGACGTTTGAGCTCCATCTTAATACTTGATGTTATAAGCTACCATGCAGTTGAAGATGTTCTATATTTGCTAAGATCCTATTCAGTTTTCACACATACTTACACACGGTTGCACTCTTAGCCGTGTTGCAGCAAACCACTAAATGTGAACAGGAGGGATGTTTAACAATTTGAATGAACATAATGCCGTACGGGCTCGTATGTCTGTTCGTCTTATGTACAAATTATTAGTGGAACGTTGTTCCACCTTTGTTGTATAATTCGCGCCAAATTATGACCGCGGACCAGCGCACCACGTGACCTGCCCAGTAGCATAAATTGATACAAATTGTATCTGCGCAGGTGACGTAGTGCGCCGATCAGCATCCATAAAGTTCGGCGCGGGTTGTACTCATCTGCAATTCTCTATCGTTTTCGTACAGACGAAATGGGGCGGTCGTCGGGACCGCACGCGCGCGGTGCTGCGGCCGGCGGACGAGGGCGGCGCGCCGTGCCCGCAGCTCGTCGCCGCGGAGCCGTGCTCGCCGCACGCGTACTCCTGGCACGTGGCGCCGTGGGACGACTGCCAGCCGCTGGGTAAGTTACCTTACTGCAGTATTACCAAGGTCTATTGTCGCCTGGCACGGACTCTCTTGGTAAACGAAGGTGGACCTCGCGATCGTATCTGTATCATCGTGTATCATCTGTTTACTCGTAGTAGGTATCTCATATGCGGGAGACCGTCTGGGTATGTACCACAGCTTTGCCAGTTATTCTGCTGCCAAGCAGTAGTGCGCAAGCATTACTGTGTTCCGGTTTGAAGGGCATTGTAGCCAGCGAAATTACTGGGCATATGAGACTTAATATCTGATGTCTCGGCAATGCAGTGCTTTTTAATGGAGTGCTTTTTATGGTATTAAAAGTTCTGGGTGGCACTGCAATTGCTATGGGCAGGCGTGGCGCTTACCATCAGGTGAACGACTTGCTCGTCTCATCATTTAGTTCCATAAAAAAAAAGGAAAAAAAAATCGACAGGAGAATCGCGTTACTCGAACGCCGATCCCGATGGCTTACAATTTCAAATTTGGAATGAGTTTTGAGTAGAAAAGTTAGACAATTCCATACATAGACAAATACCGATCACAAGACATGTTTGAAAGCAATCGGGTCGGTGTTTGAGTTAGACGTATGACGAGTATTCCTGCTACGGGGCTCTTTAGAACTGCCAGCCCCTGGATAAGAAACCTTATGGTTTTATAGCCAAGCCAAGATAAGCGTTAAAGTTTTGAAATTCTACATTGATTACCCAAACTCTGTTATGTTTCTAGGAGGATCACCATGCGGTGAGGGAATCAAGAAGCGCGCTGTCCGATGCTTGAGAAGCGATGGAATCTTCGTCAACGACTCTTTCTGCCCGGTAAGTATAAAACTAAGTCTAAATACATGGGCCCTCGATCGAATCAATCCGTGAAGTAGCAAACACCAGAAAAGTCTTTTCACTGTTTTATTGGAAATGAAACCTTACGTCCATCAGAATACAACCGCAACGGAAGCGAAGGAGTCGTGGTGCTACGTGCCGTGCGGCGTGGACTGCGAGCTCGGGGAGTGGAGCCCCTGGGAGACCTCCGCCTGCTCCTGCGGCGACACGTCCTCAGCGCGACACATGCGCCGGACTAGGTACATACTCAGGCAGTAGTGTGTATACAACTGTGTACTGAAGCGAACGAGCCGTGGTGCTACGTGCCGTGCGGCGCGGACTGCAAGCTCGGGGAGTGGAGCCCCTGGGAGACTTCCCCCTGGGAGACCTCCGCCTGCTCCTGCGGCGACATGTCGTCAGCGCGACACATGCGCCGGACTAGGTACATACTCAGGCAGTAGTGTGTATACAACTGTGTGCTGAAGCGAACGAGCCGTGGTGCTACGTGCCGTGCGGCGCGGACTGCAAGCTCGGGGAGTGGAGCCCCTGGGAGACTTCCCCCTGGGAGACCTCCGCCTGCTCCTGCGGCGACACGTCCTCAGCGCGACACATGCGCCGGACTAGGTACATACTCAGGCAGTAGTGCGCATACAACTGTGTACTGAAGCGAACGAGCCGTGGTGCTACGTGCCGTGCGGCGTGGACTGCAAGCTCGGGGAGTGGAGCCCCTGGGAGACTTCCCCCTGGGAGACCTCCGCCTGCTCCTGCGGCGACACGTCCTCAGCGCGACACATGCGCCGGACTAGGTACATACTCAGGCAGTAGTGTGTATACAACTGTGTGCTGAAGCGAACGAGCCGTGGTGCTACGTGCCGTGCGGCGCGGACTGCAAGCTCGGGGAGTGGAGCCCCTGGGAGACTTCCCCCTGGGAGACCTCCGCCTGCTCCTGCGGCGACACGTCCTCAGCGCGACACATGCGCCGGACTAGGTACATACTCAGGCAGTAGTGTGTATACAACTGTGTGCTGAAGCGAACGAGCCGTGGTGCTACGTGCCGTGCGGCGCGGACTGCAAGCTCGGGGAGTGGAGCCCCTGGGAGACTTCCCCCTGGGAGACCTCCGCCTGCTCCTGCGGCGACACGTCCTCAGCGCGACACATGCGCCGGACTAGGTACATACTCAGGCAGTAGTGCGCATACAACTGTGTACTGAAGCGAACGAGCCGTGGTGCTACGTGCCGTGCGGCGTGGACTGCAAGCTCGGGGAGTGGAGCCCCTGGGAGACTTCCCCCTGGGAGACCTCCGCCTGCTCCTGCGGCGACACGTCAGCGCGACACATGCGCCGGACTAGGTACATACACAGGCAGTAGTGTGCATACAACTGTGTACTGAAGCGAAAGAGTCGTGGTGCTACGTGCCGTGCGTAATCAGCTCAAAGTCATGCATGGTATTAATAAACACGTACTGAGCATTTAGGATACTTTACCTGTACTTTGTTGTAAAGCCAGAAAATAATATGTTTCTTGGTGCTATTATTTTTTTATTTTATTCTAGGTTTTACATTGCAGTTAAAGTATAAATTTACATTCCCAGATTATTATATGTATTAAACATTATTATATGAACCGAAAGACAAACAACACTTTTATGATTGTTGTTGTCTCCTTAGACAACACCTGACGGCGGCGGTGTGGCCGGGGCGCGCGTGTCCGCCCACGGAGCAGCGCGCGCCGTGCCCGCGCGCGCCGTGCCTGCGCCTCGTGGCGCGGCCCTCGCTCGGCTGCCACGTACAGGTAACATTCGTAATTACAAACTACCCTAATAAACCTCAACCTCATACCGAACTCCATCGAACGAAACTTGACTTTGGCAGATGCGCAAAAGACGTGCAAAGCCAAATCCCACTAGTGGTTAGAAGAAAAAAAAACATTACCTTTGCTCTTCATTTAGCAATAGCACTACCTTCTGCGGCCGTGGTTTCTTCCGTCTACACAAAAAAAAACACCATTTTGGTCAATGGGTTTATGCCTCAACTAGAAACGGGCATATCCAGAAACGTCTCATTGCTTAAAAAAATTGTAACAATCAAATGGTACTTAAATTTACTGGTGGTAGGTTTCTCGTATGCGAGAGGCCGTCTGGGTGGGTACCACCGCTTTGCCAGTTATTCAGACGCCAAGCAGTAGTGCGCGAGCTTTACTGTGTTCCGGTTTAAAGGGCATTGTAGCCAGCGAAATTACTGGGCATTATGAGACTCAACAGCTAATTGTCTCAGGGTGACGAGCGCAGTGCAGCGCCGCGCAGGATTTTGCAAAACAAAGTTCTGGGCGATGCTGTTATTGTTATGGGCTGGCGTATTGCTTACCATCAGGCAAGCGACCTGCTCGTCTCGTCATTTAGTTACATAAAAAACTACTAGAAACGGGCATATCCAGAAACGTCTCGTTGCTTAAAAAAAATTGTAACAATCAAATGAATGAGAAAGTCCTATTGGACTTGAATGAGAAAGTCCAATAAGGTTTAAATTTATTTTTTCGTACGTTTAAATGTCTGGAGGTGTGTGAGAGTGAAAGTGTGAAGGTGAGTATGGTATGTATTTAAGAGTTTTATATTTTTTTTTTCAACGTTGCTGCAATATTCTTCATGAAGCGTTCCAGAAGCGTGCGTTTTAATGTTTGTTTAAATGAGTAGGAACATATAATCCTTTTCATACGGGGCGGGATATTATTCTAAATTTTGGGCGCGCTGCATTTGTAGTAACTCTTAAATCCGGTGTCTTATTCCGTGTTAAGAATAGTGTGTGCAGAGAACTTTAATCCACATTAGTTTCTCTAAAAGATAATCTGGCTCTTTATTCCACAATATTCTTTGAAAGTTTTCTTGAGTTTGATTCATTTTAAATATTTAATAACACGGCTAGGACTCACGTAGTGTCGAATTAGTCGACCTAGGTTTCAAGCATGTCCGATGCTCTTCTTCAGGGCGAGCTACCAGGGAGGGACTACGTGACTCCTAGTCGTGTTATTAAATATTTATAAAATTCTTTAAGTTGTACAAGCTAGGTGAACTCTCTTCTAGACTTCATCATACAAATTACCTGCTAATAATTTCTCAAAAATGAGGGCAGAAGGCATTTGCCTAAGCCCTTGTTAGCTTATTTAGAGAGTCTCCCATAAAATTTGGTTCTCATCGACATTTCCCTGTCTGCAGACATCAGCAGGACAAGAAGCGGAAGGCGCCTGCGGTTGGGGCATCAAGGTGTCTCACGCGCGCTGCGAACTCACCAGCGTCGGCGACGAGCCTGCCTCCGACGCCTACCTGGAGCCCTGGCGCTGCGCCACCGTCCTCCCGGGCCGCATCGTAGCACCCCCTATGCATTACCAAGTAAGATACGAGACAGTGTTACAAACATTTTGCCATTATTCGTGTTGATATCTTTGACGTTTCTCGAAGAACGCACGCGCAATATGACTTCTAAACACACTAACAGAATGTACAATGTAACGGTAGATCTTATGTGATAAAATAGTCTCAGTGATTCTCTCTTCTCCAATATGGCTGGACCATCATGATCATGATGATGATGATCCAGCCGTTCTCAAGTGATGCGCTTACCAACAAACAGCATTTAATTTTTATTTGTATAGAAAAGTAATAAACAGAGACCATTCCTATACACACACAAGCGTAATGGATATTCGATTCTGATAGAGTCGATAATGGTAAATTGTTCAAAGTGAAGCGGAACAATTAAACATTATCATAATTGAGGCTATTATACAAGCTTTTATTTAACTGGCAATGTTTATGTTTGTCCGGTGTAATCTTGCTAGCTGAACTAGAACCACTTCCTCTTATCCTACGGAGTCAAAATTTTGCATACTTTTAAAAGTCCGATGACAACGCTATATTATGGTGACAGCCAGCTGATCTGATGATAGAGACTGAAGGTTGACAAATGAAGGTGGACCTTGACGGATAATCGTAAACTACTAGTGTTTGGGCTCATTTTAATCTGCTTGCGGTTCCGATTACGAAATTGTAAAAAGCCTGTCTTGAAAAAAAATCAACAAAAACTTATGTTTATCTATTCTAGTACATTGGCCTCTTCCCTCTGTCTCCATTCCCTACATTCCCGTTGATCTTGAGCCTGGTGCATCCAGTCCTGGCCCGCGTGTCTCTTGATATCATCCACCCAGCGCTGCGTTGGTGGGCCGCGACCTCTAGAATCAGCCCTGAGTGAAGAGGACCACTCCAGGACTCGTTTCACCCAACGGCCCACGTCCATTCTCGCAGTGTCCTGCCCATACCCAGTTTTTTTTGCTATTCTAGCCATTATGATCTTTGCTTTAGTTTTACTCCTGATCCATTTATTTTGTTTGTGGTCACGCAGAGTGATATCGAGCAAAGCCCTCTCCCCTTTTGTTTCAACCATTAACTTTTTTACTGAATAGTAGATATGCCTAAATTTATGCGTGGTGAACTATTTATGGGTGATTATTTACGCAAAATTAATAAAATGGTACAATTTATATCAGAAACCTGACGTACCATCCTACCACCTTCATCCTACTACGTAGCACCTTAAACTTCAATATTACATTAGTTATGAGTATTTATTGTTTAGGAGGAAGAAATATGCGAAGTGGAATGCGGGTGCAAGCAGACGGAGCGGGGCGCGCCGGGGCCGGGCCCGTGGGGCGCGTGGGGCGCGTGCCGCGGGGGTGCGCGCTCGCGCTCCCGCCAGCTGCTGCTCCCCGCGCGCCGCGCCTGCAACACCCCCTCCAGGTATCCACTACATACTTCTCCTGCTACACAGGAGCCCTATTTAAATTCATTCGATATCGGGATCGGATTCGATATCGAAAAGTCTTCATTGATTTTTTGCAATTTTTTTCATTTGGTTTAGCGTATTCGTTAGCGGTAAGAACTAAACAAAACTTCCTTACTACAAAGAAAAGGTACCTACCGAAGTGAAAATTCAAAAAGTCGTCACAACCATGTTTACATAGTAAAATGGATTATACCACGAGACGTAGACTTCTACTTAGAAAATTTCGATATTGTGTGTGAAAAACCACCGTCCTTCCAAATTATGTTAGTCCTTTCTTTCAAAGGTTGTCGGTAAAAGATCGTTTTGAACTATTCGTTTTGCCTATTCTTATGCTAATTACTGTGAAATGCACCTACTTAACTTTCATATACAGTGACGCAGTTACTTTCGCAGTGGTCAGTCGTGCATCGCGCGGTGCGTTAGCTTATCAGTTCGTGGAAGGCGTTGTTTACAACGGCCTGGCCTCGAGGGCCGGGCCGAACAAGCGAATCTGAACATTAACTAGTATGGCAGAAGAGTTAGTTTTGAGTGAAGGAGTGACCTATGAAATAGTGAATATGGAGGAAAATATGAGTTATGATTATGAAGGAGTGACCCAATTATTTGAGGTTGAATCGGATGTCAACGAAATAAGTGTTAGAGCAACAAAAAGAGGAAGGGATGAAGACCAGACCGAAACTTGGATCGAAGTGAGAGGTAGAAAAGAAAGAATGAAAGAGAACCGAAATTCTATTGAGATCAGTATTTCTGCCAAGGACATGTTTCCTAAACAGTTCGCACTCGCGAAATTATTCCAAAAACATAAAATAGGTGACGTTTTAAAAGTTAAATACGTAAATTCCTATAAAATTATCGTGGAACTTAATAATGAGAAAAGCGCCGAGGATCTCACTAACTGTAAACATTTGCTGGATTTGGGCTGGAGATTCCAAAGGCCTTGGGAAGTAGGGCTGTCGTATGGTGTCATAAAAAATATTGAGCTCGACCTATCCGAAGAAGACTTACTTAAATCTATATCATTCCCAGACGGTGAAATTGTTAATGTGAAGCGACTTAAACGGCGAGCGAGAGGTGAAGATCGCTGGACGGATAGTGAATCTGTACGGATCGGATTTAACGGACCGAAGTTACCTGCTTTTGTATCTATATTCGGCATGAGAATTAGGGTTGAACCGTATCTATTTCCCGTGACTCAGTGCTCGAGATGCTGGCGATATGGACATTCACTTAAAATGTGCCCTTCAAAAAGAATATATTGCCCTAAATGTGGAGGTAAACACGAGAATTGCGAAGTTACAACTTATAAATGCATTAACTGTGCCAACGATCATATGTCTCTCAATAGAAATTGCCCAATATATTTAAAAGAAAAAAAGTTACGTCAAATAATGGCTGAGCATAATGTATCTTACAGAAAAGCGATGACAATGTATGTCCCGCCAGAGACCCCAACGTATGAGCCTACAACCGATACTAGGTCGGCATCAACATCTTATCCTACTTCTACTCCAATTTTCGCTTCCAGCAAATTCTTCGACTCCAGTTTAACGGTTGAAGAGATACCGACAGCTCCGACTTATTCACACATTGCGTCAACCTCGCGCTCTAATAAAAACAATACTGGACAGGAAGAAGATACAATATCTCAGAAAACTGCAAAGAAGAAAAATAGAAAGAGAAATCAACAACCAATTATAGAAGAAACTAACACGCATAATATGGAACAATCAACGGAGTCAGAGTCCGTCTGTAATGAGGAATTTCAGAAGTAAAGAGTAGTAAAAAGAAGAAAAGAGCGTCAGATGAATTTACATTTAATAATTTACTGAGGAAACTTAAAAATATATTTTTTCAAAGTAATGAGTCATTGAAGAGCAGAATTGAGAATGTCACGCACTTATGTATTGAGTGGGCAATCACTTGGTTATTTAAAAATATGCCAAGCTTGCATTTTTCAAAACAATTTTTTAATTAGTATGGGTAGGTTCGACCTTAATATTTTACAATGGAACTCACAAAGTATACAACCAAAGCTACAAGCTTTTGAACACCTTTTGTATCAACAAAAAATTCATCTGGTTGCGTTGAGTGAGACATGGTTAAACCCCGATAAGTTGGTTAACATAAAGGGATATAGTATATTCCGTCTAGATAGAGCGGATGGTTATGGCGGGGTAGCTATTGTGACACATAAGTCACTAAAAGCTCAAATATGTGCGACGCAAAACATAAACTCATCAATCGAAGTGTTGACGGTTAAAATCTTTAATTGTGAACATGTTCAATATGTAGTTGCAGTATATTGTCCTCCTCATGTACACACAACTTCTACTGACTGGGACGCAATATTTTCAATTGCGTACAGCAAAACTTTAATAATTGGCGATTTTAATGGACATCACTCAAATTGGTCGAACAAGACTGATGCCAGAGGTACGCAAATTTTCGACTCAATAATAGATCATAATTTAGTCATTTTAAATGACGGGAGGCCGACTCGTCTTAAATTAGTAAATGGTACTTTACAGCAATCAGCCCCGGATATAACAATAGTTTCATCTGATATTGCTTTGAGATTCAATTGGAATGTAACAAATGAATGCCTTGGTAGTGATCATTTAATGATTAAATTCTACATTTCCATAAACTCACACATTCATACTGCTAGAATCAAACGTAACTTTAAAAACGCTGATTGGGAAACATATAAGCAATGTTTAGAAGAAAAGCTTTCAAATTTTGTTACACCGAATAATCCACAACAAGGTTACGATAATTTCATTCAAATAATAAATGACGCGGCAGACACTTATATCCCCTTTATTAAAATATGTCAGAACCCCAATAATAATTTTAAACCTTTGCCATATTGGACACCAGCGTTGTCTAAAGCAGTAGCTGAAAGAAGGTTAGCCTTGAAAAACTTTAGACGTAACCCCAGTCCTAACAATTTGGATACCTTAAAACAAAAAACAAATGAATCTCAAAGACTAATTAGAAACGCCCGCAGTAAGAACTGGAGAGAATTTTGTTCTTCGCTTGATGAAACTTCCTCAGCGAGTGAGATATGGCGCCGTATGCGCTGGATAAAAGGATATCGACAAATTAGGTCTCACGTTGATAAAGCTTTGGCCGAGTCATTGCTAGATAATCTTACACCTGATTTTGTTGTCCCCCTTCAACCTAATTTTACGTCCATTAATTCTAAATTAGAAACAGAGATTTCACAGAATTAGAGAAGTGCCTAAAGTCTAAAGATACATCCCCTGGATGTGACGAAGTGTCTTATTCTATGTTATATAATCTTCCTGATATCGGCAAAACAGTTTTACTAAATTTTTACAACATGTTTTTTACACAAAGTTTTGTGCCTAGTCAATGGCGTAATATTCGAGTTGTACCTATACCAAAACCCGGACGAGATTCTAATTCAGTTTCATCGCTCAGACCTATATCGCTTATATCCTGTTTATGTAAAACTTTTCATGCTATATTAAACAACAGATTGGACTGGTACCTTGAAAAGAATAAGTTGTTAGCTGATGAGACGAAGGGCTTCAGAAAAGGGCGTTCTTGCTTGGATAACTTAACTGATTTAGTGACGAGCATCCAAATCGGGTTTTCAAGAGACCAGTTTACCATAGGCTGTTTTTTGGATATTGATAGTGCTTATAATAATGTTGACATCACAAGGCTTTTGGAATCTTTGGATCGATTAGAGGTAGGGTCAAAATTCTGTAATTATTTTTGGAAATTTCTTATAATGAGGAATCTTTTGATAGAAGACAGTGACTATAAAATAAACAGAACCACGAGCTGTGGAATAGCTCAGGGGGACCCTGTCTCACCTCTGCTTTTTAACGTAGCAACAATCCAAATTTGTCAATTTGTTAAATCCCACTGTAATGTTAGTATCTCACAGTATGCTGATGATTATGTTTTATATGTAACTTCAAATAATTGGTTAGAGACAGAATATCAAATCCAAAATTGTCTAGATAAGCTGTATGACTTGTTTCGTAGCATTAATTTAGATATATCACCAACAAAAAGTAAAGTGTGTGTATTTACTAAAGGATTTCAGAGACATAGTGTTAGCTTTAAAATTAATGGCATCAATTTGGAAACTGTTGACACTGTGAAATATCTCGGTATGTGGTTGGATCGATCTCTAAAATGGAAAAAACATATTAATGAGATGAGTGAAAAGGTTTTGAAGTATTTGAATATATTTAAAGTCTTGTCTGGTACAGGTTGGGGGATGCACCCTAAACACCTGCGTAGATTATATATAGCCTTACTAAGAAGTAGATTAGATTACGGTAGTTTCTTATATGACAACGCTTGTAAAACAAATTTAAGTAAGTTGGACAAAATTCAAAACCAAGCTATGAGAACAGTTGGCGGTTTTATAAGGAGTACACCAATTCACGTAATGGAGAGTGAACTTTGTTTGTATCCATTGCATTTAAGAAGACGATATTTAGCTGGTAAATTTTGGCTTAAAAATAAATCTATTGCATACAGTTCTTCCATTAAATTAATTTTTGAATTGTCGAATCTCTCTCGTAATAGTTATTGGATTAATAAAAAAAAACCACTATTAACATTAATTCATCAGTCTTATGCTTCTGTCCATATTCACTCAAATGAACAAATAGGTTTGTATTCTTTGGACTCATGGGTGACTAACATAAATATTTCACGAAATATAAAACTCAATGTAGATGGAGTAACTAAATCAAAACGTCATTATCATGCACTTTCTTTGAAAAATATGTTAATTGATTATATTAACATAAATTATTCAACTTACAACTGTATTTTTACTGATGGCTCTAAGGAGAATAGTGGATCAGGGGCAGCTTTTTTTGATATAAAATCAAACAGTTTTTTAAAATTTAAAATTGAAGCCAATGTATGTATTATGGAAACTGAACTAATAGCTATTGCGGAAGCACTATCATTTGTAAATTCAACAAATTATTATGATGTGGTTATTTTAACAGACTCTAAAAGTTCTCTTCAACACCTGGCTCGATGTACCTCGACTTTTCGAGGGTTACCTGTAGCCTACACAATTATTAAGCTACTTTTAAAACTACAGTCTGAATCTAAAAATGTCATAATTCAGTGGATCCCTTCCCACATTGGTCTTAACGGTAATGAATTTGTAGATAAGCTAGCCAAAGAAGCTATCACTGATGGTATACCCACAAATATCACACCCACATTTTCGAATTACATTCCTATATTAAAAAAACATTGTTATAAGCTCTGGCACGAGTACTTTGATGAAAGGTCGAAAGAAAAAGGTATATGGTACCGGACGATCCAGCCACATCCCATGCCTTCACCGTGGATAGATAACAGAATTTTGAATAGAAAGGATACAGTAATAGCGTTAAGACTGAGATCCGGACACATTCCATGCAATAAATTCTCATATCTAATGCGCAAGACGACCTCACCTAATTGTGATGCCTGTCAACCACCAATGGTTGATGATGTGTATCATATATTGATGGAATGTGCCCGGAATTCTACTTATAGAAATAGCGGTGATCTGAGAGGCATAGGAAGGTGTAACAGTATATTGGCAGATCCACTTTCGGATTCTGCCAAAAAATTGTATTTGTTAGTAGTAATGAGAAATTAGATGTAGTAATATGTATTATGTATTAACCAGGGCGGCATATTCGCAATCAGCGACAAAGCCCTTTTTGTATGATTAAAAAAAAAAAAAAAACTTTCATATACCTACATTTCCTGTGGTTTTTAACAATAACATTGTATTGTTAAAAACCACAAATTCTATAGGTACTGCCCTAATTCTATGGTGCATTCTTCTAATCTAATTTGCACTAAGTTAGAGTTGAGATGTGTCACAATGTCAAACACAATTTCGTATTTTGTCGCGCAAGCTATCTCTAAACATCACTTATTTTTAGAGAATCCTTATCGTGCGCGACTTTCTGTCACAGTTGACGTAAGTTTAGATAATAATGTAAATTTATGTAATTTAAATTTAAAGAACATGAAAACTAGAATACTAAATATTAATCCTACTAATATTATAAATGCGAAAATTTGTGAGGATGGATGGATGTTTGTTACTCAATCACGAAAAAACTACTGAAGGGTTTTTGGGGAGTCCGTGTCTACACAGGGAGACGGTGACTGGGGGGTTAGAGCCGTTCTTATTCTACCCCTATCGTTGAAAGAATTTGTTAAATATGCAATTGTGGATATTATGTGGCGGCGAAAAGCTACAATTCAACTGCGCTGTGCTGTATTATGGAATAGCTTGAATGCCAATTGCTTTACGCCCTTCGAGGCAATACAGTTCAGTTCAGTTGATGAAATTCAGTATGCATTTAGGTACTTTAGGTCCAGGACTCGTTTCGTCTCGTTCGGTCGAATTCGTGTTCGGTCAAATTCATTAAAACGCAATCGGTCAAAATAGCAAATCGTCATAATTGCAAACAGTCAAATAGCAATCGGTCAATATCGCTAACCGACAAAATGGCGATTAGTCAATTTTTCAAATATTTTTAACTTACTTAAGTACTTAGTTACAAATTATCTAATAACATAATTATAAGCATCTTATTACCACATATCGATGTTACCTAAGTCTGAATTAAATGATTTATTATATATTATTATCGTCAAGTTATTTACTTTCTTTCTGAAATTAAAGCTTTTTACAGTATTTCTATAAAAAAATATATACAAAAATATTATAAAAAACTTAAACCTAGAGTGCCGCCGGCAGCGGGGCCCAAACTACCTGGTTAGGGCTGCAGAGTGACGAACCTCCTGACTATACGTGCCGTGTCAAGGAGTACTGCCTTCTGCATCTGGCTCTTAACACGCTCACTGCGTAACAGGCCGATATCGGCCTACCGCGGTGACTTCAGCTGGTGCGGACGAAGAAACCTTTGTTCCTCTCGCTAGTGCGAAACGATTAACTCAGGTGTTTGTAAAAATTCGATTGAGATAAATATATATTTCATGTTGCGGTAAAAATTGTAGGTATTCCCAATCAAAACATAACGGTAGGCTTTTATCGACCTACCATCGCACTGACGGTAAAAAACATCCGCTGAGTGCGGCAGTGGGCCTATTTCGGCCCACCCTCCCAACAGGCAGTTAGCGACCCGATACCGCACAGAGCGCGCGCCCCGCCAGTTAGTGTTGTGCTATCTAATTGATGTGACGTAGCGTTCGATATAATCAACGATGGCAAAAAATAACAGAAAAATACAAATTTTGGAAAACCGAATAATTCGCCCTGCAGTTATTGAAACTGATAGTGACAGCAGTGAAGAAATATTTTCCACTAAAAAATATAGAAAGAATTTGGAAACAAATGTGCACGGAAAAAGAAGCACAAGCGGTAGGTACTAAGTTTTGTTTACTACCTACACATATCAACATATCATAATGACGTGGGGATTTTTTATGTAATACCATCCTTTATGAAAATTATTATTCCTTAATTATTTCTTTGTTTTTTTTTTACAAAATATATGCTACGTTTGACCACCATCTCGCCTGATGTTAAGCGACGATGTGGCCGAAGATGGAGCACGTAGATCTAGAAGATACCTATTCACTCTGGCCTTGAAGATACCCAGATTGTAGTTATCAGGAAACAGAGAAGACGGCAATGAGTTCCATTCCTTAGCAGTACGCACTATAAATGTGGGACCAAAACGCTTTGTACGAATTGGCGGAATGTCTACTAAATAAGGGTGATATTTGGCCGATCTTCTACTCGTCCTGTGATGGAAGGGGGAGGGTGGTTTTAGTGTTATAATATCTGCCGAGCATCTGTTAACATCTTTCCACATTTCATGTTTTATTTAATTTTTTACTTATATTACTGTAAAGTGTAATCTAAATCCGTTCAGTAGTTTTTGTGTGAAAGAATAGCAAACATACACACATCTAAACATTCACATTATAATTTTTAACATTAGTGTAGATAAATTTTATTCCACTTACATTTTTTGCATTACAGAATTTAAAAAAAAGCCTACACCACGGACTTCAAAAGGATTGTCTTCACCTTGTTCATCGTCAGCGGACAGATTAAGTATGCATAGCTCAAGAGGATGCAGTCCTTCGCTAACGGGTAAAAATCAAATAAAATCATCCGCTCTTTCTCAGTATAAAATGAAGCAGTGGTTTACAAACTTTAATTTATTTATTTATTTAATTCTTTATTGCAATATTACAAGTAATGTACAAAAGGAGAACTTAATGCTAAAGCATTTTCTACCAGTTATCCAGTGATGGTAAAAGAACCCTACAAAGCGTGCATCAAAAATGAAAAAGAAAAAAAAACTAACAGTAAAACAAAATAAATATCATAATACATACTAAACTAAATTTAATTAAATTTAGTTTAGTATGTATTATTCTAAGACTTTTGGAAATTCGCAAAAAAAAAAGATTTTTCATACAGATCAGTGTCTCATTTTGTATGAAAAACCAAATTTTTTTGACGAATTCCAAAAGTCGTAGAACAAAAGTTGTTCAGTAACATGGGCTGAGTTACCCCACGAGAGGTTTTGCGCATTTGGAATTACATGTTGTATAAGGTCATTTTAAATTAAGTGAAAATATTTTAAGGGTGTGGTAATAAACATGGGTCGAAATATGAAAAAATATTTTTATCTACTAAATCAGTCAGCTGGACGGCAATTTTGCATGCTAGGCCCAATTATTTTTTCATATTTGACCCATGTTTCTTGGGGAAAGTTCTTCAGTTTCATGTGTAGACCTTATACAGTGTGTAACGGAAGGGGGTATCAACCCTGAAGGAGGTGAATGTGCTTATGAAACTGAACAACTTTCCCCAAAGAACATAGGTCGAAGTATGAAAAAAAACGTTGGACCTCCCATAGTAATAGTAAATCAATCAGCTGGTTGTAAATTTTGTAAGGGAGGACCAAATTTTTTTTTCATATTTCGACCTATGTTCTCTGGGGAAAGTTGTTCAGTTTCGCGAGTTCTGTGGTAAAACTCATAAATGGTTAATAAATTACACGGAATTAAGAAAAAAAATTTCATTTCAGAAAATCAAGTAAAACCTAAGGATGACCATGTCCTTGAGATGAGCGCTAAACGAAAAAATTGTGCAGGGTGCTACGACAGACTGCGTATAACCTTTAATAGTACCGAAGCAAAAAAGAAAGATAAGAAAATCAAAAAATTTTGCAGGAAATGCAATCTAAACCTTTGCGTAACATGTTTCCAAGACAGACATAAATAAAAACATTTTTCAGTTCTTTTACGATAATTCTGTTTTATTTTCGATATCCCCTTATTTTTCTCTATCCCATCTCTACTAAATCATCTTTCTAGTGCGGTTCAGGTCGATATCGGCCTGCCGCTTTTCCTGCTTTATTTCTCATTTCCTGTTAGGCAGATCCCTGGGCGAATCAAACCTAAGGAAGTTGGGATCAAGGTCATTCTAACAATATAAAAAAAGTGTATACATTATGTTTCCACATAGTTATAGCAATTTTTAATCTATCCTAGTGCTGGTGGGTCTAGAAAGACCTGCCACGCACTGGCGGAAATATCATTGGGGGCGCATTTTGGCCCACCGCCGCACCAGATGAAGAATTATGATTTTACTTGCCGCAGTAAACGTGTTAATCCAACCGTCTATATTATTATATATTAAGTTTAGAGAATGCAACACAAAGTGACCCTATTGTGTGTTGTAGATTCGTGACTATCGAGTGGGCGAACTGCACGGGCGGGGCGGACGAGGTGCCCGAGCTACTGGCGGTGGAGCCGCGCGCCGCCGGCGCGGGCGCCGCGCGCGACCCCCCTGCTACCGACCCCTACCACGACGGATATCTTGGTAATATCCTACTTCTTACTAGTAATCCTACTTCTTCTCTCATGCAGGCGTGTGCGCAGGCCTGGTGGGTGATAGGTACATTTCTTTTATGTTTTTCTGTTCAATTCAACAAGTTCTTTATTTCAATTTTGTCGTATTGCATTTATGAACGTCAATTATTACAGTGACTCTACCACCGTATCGGAAAAAGAACCACTACTCAGAAGATACGGAAAGAAACTGAGGGGCATTATTTTAGAACTTTTGTTACAATATTTTATATTTGTTGTGTGTATGTAACTATTTTGTACAATGTTACATTGAATCAGCGAAATTACTGGGCATATGAGACTTAATGTAATGTCTCGGGGTGATGAGCGCAATGCAGTGCTACGCAATGCTTTTATGACATAAAAAGTTCTGGATGGCACTGGAATTGTTATGGGCAGGCGTAGCGCTTAATATCAAGCGAACGACTTGCTCGTTTCATTACTCAGTTCCATAAAAAACCTTCCATCCGGTTTGAAGGGCATTGTAGCCCTTAGGAACACAGTAATGCTTGCGCACTACTACTACTACGTTCGACAAATATTGCGATATCGTATATTTCCCGAGAGGCCAATACGATATCACAACTCTTTGAGACCACAGCTACCTGTTATCGACCTCGGTTGACTAATCCTTCCAACTCAGTTCAACTTACTTCCAACTTTTACAAAACAACACGTTTCAGAAGCGTTTTATTTCAAGCTTACAATCATATTACTCGAATTCGTACCACGACCTTCTAAAAACAATATGATTTTATTCCTGCGAAGTGACGCGAAAGAACGAATGATATTGTATATCTGCTTAAGAGAGAACGAGACAGAGCTCTATTTTCATATAGCGTTACCACTTTCGCACGTCGCGTCGTATGGAACATCATAAAAACAAAACAAAACACCAGAACTTCTTACCAAACAAAATCAAAGTAAGCTTACTTTTAGGACTTCGTGGTACGAAAAATCGAAGTAAGGTATGATACTACTGATTTAAGTGATGGTGGTAAGCCCCCAGGTTCTATAAAGATAAATCTAACATTTTTTTCAGAGGGAAGCAACTCTGTACTGGTGGTGGTGTGGACGGCAACTATTGTGCTCAGCCTTTATGGAGGCTTCATGATCTACCACGGATTTATGAGGTACTTTATTAGTTTGATAAAATGACGAGACTATTAGAATTGTAATAATTTACAGTTACACTAAAATTTCACGCTTATTTCCAGATGTTTGAGGAGCAGGAAAATGAAAACCATTACCAAAGTGTAAACAGAGGAACCGACGACGTTATGTGGCAACTCGACTTGCACGCGACGCCGCTGTAGCGCGCTCGCGCCTCTGATTGTTCTCCTTCTGTTATTGTTTGAACTCTTTACAGTTTCTAGTTTTGTTGTTTACAGAGTCTTCTGTACAGTATTTGTTAACTTTTGTACCTATCGCGTACCAAAGAATTAGTTGATGTTTAACGTTAATATTAAGAATCTGTTTGCTCATTTCTCCTGTCTATCCCTTTTCAAATATTTAAACTTTTATGATTCAATATTATGACTCATCCAATTAACCCTTTTAGTAGCCAGTTCACCCGACACGCGATCTTCACCGATTCGGGTCTTTTGCCCCACGGGAAATAAATGAATAGTATTAACAGATTCATACACAAAATATTTGTAGGTATTCATAAAAACGGTAACGGCAAAAAACCGGTTCGGAATAACAACCGAATCGGCGTCCTGTGAACAACATACGGCTACAGTTTGTACTAAGTTAGTAATATGATATACAGAATTATAGCCAGCAAAGAGTCTGTCCGCCGGAGTGCTTCCATGTTTTTACTACGTATATTAAAATTATGCTTTAGACGGTTTTTATAAATCCACGCAAATGTTTAGCAGTGTTTGTTGGGCTTTTGGATTGACAATATTCTCGTGTTAGCTACGGTGTAGCCGCCCGATAGTATAGTATGGACGTGAGAGTAGGGAGCAGCCCCCCAGAGGTCCCGGCTCCGCTACCCGAGGCGCGGTGTGATACCACACGGCCGTCCATTTTGATAGGCTTCTACTCAGATTGACTAAATAGTCGGCGAAATTAATTAAACAACCGTTTTATACAAATTGACGACTTGGTTCCCTTTTTTAATGAAAGTGCTACATTTCAGTACTATTTTTATATAACATATTTTCTCGATATCAATCAGTAACTCAGCACAAACTTAATTTAAGATTTACAAGTTTAATTGCTACTTATATTGATTTACAATAACTTTGAATAGGTAGTTCAATAGCGTACTATAATAATTAAAGTAAGTCGATGACGATGTCATGGTCATATCAGAGGATTTGAGAACTGCCCAAAGAAAGACTAGTATGGAGCTGTAGGCTCGTACGACCAAGTAAAGACGGGACACATCATGCCACATATCAGTGTTAATATAAAAAAGCATCATTGACGAACGTGACCGTCTTCTGCAACTGGCTTTACAATTCATGAAGTCGCGCCACGACCGACTAAAATCAATTGCAGAAGAATACTCTATGGCAATGCTTACTATCATCCTAGTAGAGCTTTGGCGCACAAAACTACTTACTATAACATAGTTTGTAAGACCTATTTATTAACTGACGATCTTACATTTTCGAAATATTAATCATGTATTACACTTTTTTGTAGATTTTGCATATAAACTCATGTATTGTGTACAAGTATATAGTGTGAATGTGTTCTAACTCTACGTCTCATCAACTTCTTTCCATTTCATCATTTCCTTTCAAATACAAGTTCTATTCTTGGATGCTTCTATTTATATTACTTTTATCTTAATTATGTGTAAAATTATAATTTCTTAAAGATAAATCATATTTATCTATCTTGCATACTATATTCTAAACTTAACTTTAATAAAATTATAAACTTGAATTACAGAGGTAATAGTTATGATTCTTGGCTACTTCTTGTTCCTTCATGACAATATTAAGGATAAATCCTAAAACTGAAATTGATTCAAATGTTATTTCATGTGCTATTAACAATTACTTTGTCCTACGGTGTATCCACTATATTCTTTACATGATATTGTCTTTGATCTGTGTGTACTTTCTTAACCCAATATATTTGTAACCGTAAAGCATGATTATCCCATTATTACGAGATATTGATGTGAAACATGATAGTTAAGGAATCGTGTTAGACAATACAATATTTGATATTTAATAAAAAAATTGATTGTGTTTTTATAAATGAGTCTTTTATTTCCCTGTCGAAGCAAATCCATGCAAATGTAATATTCTTATAATAAGTGCATATATAAACTTACTTAGTAAATACCTACTTATGTATAAGAGTTAGGTAATTAAGTATGTACTATATGTATTTATGAACGCCAATGAAAAATACTTTAGTTCTATAAAAGTAATCCGTTTTATTATTTTCACAACTGCTAGTTAGTTATCCTGCATTTTTAAATTTGTCAAGGCGTGGGGCTCGTATGTCAATTCAGCAAGCCCCTTTTTCACGATCGCATTGACCCTGGCGGCTCGCAGCTCGCGCCGTAACCTCACCACTTCCTTCTCCGCCTCCGCCAGGTTTTCCAGGTTGTTCAGGAGAACCTGGAGTTGAGACAAAAATGTTTATATCATCACATTGCCGTAGGTTAAGCGAGCCCATTCTTTACGGCAATACTATGGTTGGTAATCCAAATTGAATAAAGTGTAAATTCAATAAGTACATTTCATAATCTAAAAAAATCTTTAATAAATAATGACTATCCACTAAAGCGAGTCTAATTTCAGATTCAATTGACAACATAATTCGAATTAGCAAATTCCAGCGCAGCCTTCTGAGCCTTTATCATTGTCGTCGAGTTGAAAGTGAAAACATCAGAGCAGTAATAATCTTTAAGAGACTTCAAGTCGACGTCTATAGATCCTCCATCGCAAATTCCTTCACACCTGACTAATTTTGCCAGCATTGTTGGATTCAGCTTCTTCTGATAATAGCCCAAGTTAACGAAGTTAGGACTGATCTGCGCCATGCGGCAGCTTAGAGAGTCTTGATCGGTGTAGCACAACTCGACTCCACAATAGTCCGCTAAGGCTCTAATAATCTTCCAATCGTGGCGAGCATTACCCGGAGCCGTCACGGCTGGCATCGCATACTGCGACCGACCCTCCATGTTCAAGTAAACTCCACCGGCTTCGGTATAAGCACTGCCGGGCAAAACGACCTTCGCCATTTCGCATCCACGATCTCCTTGAAAGCCAATATATATGATGCAGCAGCCCTGCGGAAGAGGCCAGTCATAGAAGATTTCATCAGCGCCTAAACTAATCAAAACGGCCGGCGGGTCCTTACAGAAAGCTTGTTGTGCGCCCGGCTTCCAGCCCGCTTCGAGGGCACCGGCGAAACTAGCTTCTCGCGTAATGACATTTATAATATTCCATTTACTATCAGTCATAAAGCTTGCCGCTATTTTATACAAGCAACTCATTAGCGGTACACCATTCTTAGTACTGAATTGCGATATTCCGACAAAAATAAGAGGTTTTTTAGCACCCTTTAACGCGGCAGGAACTTTACCTAGCGCGTCGACGTGATTTCCTAGATTACAGACATGGTAATTAAATTCACAGTCGGTAGGACCTAGAGTGTAAATATCACATTCGTTGGTTCTGTAAGCTTCGCGGATCCACGCATTTAAAATTGGAGCCTCGAATCTAGGGTTGGTCCCTACAAGCAAAATCTTATCAGCCTGTGCAATGTCTTTCATATTTATGTTCAAGCAATACGCGGCTCTCAAATCACCTCCCGAAACGGTATAATTAAGGTCGCGCTCTACATATGTATGTTCCGACCCTATAGTATTCAGCAAGTCTTTAGCAGCAACTAAAGTTTCACTGTTACAATATGGGCCTGCTACAGCCATCACTTTTTCAGGAGGACAATTCATAATATAATCGGCCGTTGACGTCAAGGCGCAATTCCAATCCATTGGAGTCAAGACGGCTTCCTTTCGCACCATAGGTGCTACCAATCTTTGCATCTCGAGTGAATCAATCGCCCATCGGCCCTTGTCCGAAAGCCATTCCTGATTTATTTCTTCGTGCTCTCTAGGTAGCATACGCAGAACTCTATCGAACCTATGATTCACAACAATGTTTGTTCCTGTCGCATCAGTTACATCGATAGAGTTAGTTCTTCTTATTTCCCACGGTCTGGCTTTGAACATGTATGGTATAGAGGTCAGCGCTCCAACAGGACACAAATCTATTATATTACCAGAAAGTTCCGAGAGGAACATCTTGTTGACGTAAGTTCCAATGAGCATGTCTGTGCCGCGCCCCGTCGAGCCCAATACGTCGATTCCGCAGACTTGCGAACCAAATCTAATACATCTAGTGCAATGAATGCACCGCGTCATTTCAGAACGAATCAAAGGCCCGAGGTTATTGTCTTCGTTAGCCCTTTTTCCTAAAAAGTGTATATCGGTGAATCTCGTACGATCATTTCCAAATTTCATGGTTAGATCCTGAAGGTCGCACTCGCCGCCTTGGTCGCAGATAGGGCAGTCCAATGGGTGATCCACGAGAATAAACTCCAGCACACCCTCTTGGGCTTGCAAGGTGACCGGCGAGTTAGTTCGTATTTTCATGCCTTTAGCCACATTGACTGCACAAGCGATTTGTGGTTTCCACCATCCTTCAATTTGCACGAGGCACATGCGACAGTTGCCCGCGATGGAAAGGCGCTCGTGGAAACAAAAGGATGGTATTGTTACTTTATTTTTTCTCAAGGCTTGTAGTATTGTATAGTAGGCAGGAACTCGAACAGGTTTGCCATTAATAAATACGTCAACCTCTTGAGTATTCTTTCTTCTTGAAGGTACATTTTGAAAGACGTTACGGCATTTCAGAAGCTTGATAACATTTCTAAACATTTTGTAAGCTTTTTTCAATTGATCACGTCTGTTTTGATATCTTTTATGGTTTTGATTAATAATCTCAGACTAGATAGGAATACTACTTTAATAATGAAAACGATAAAACATGTTGAAAATCTCAATGTTGTAAATAATTATTGTTTGACAATGGTTTGAAAAGGACGTAAAAAAGAGGTCGTGGTTATTCAAAGATAAATATAGAAATTTTGTCTTTGTGTTTATTTGATTAATACCATTGAGGTCTCATATTCCTCAATGATTAATACGTTTTTATTTTATGATAAAACTTTTTAAGTAAAAAATACGGTCAAGAGGAAAGACAAAGAATTAAAAACTTTATCTTTGGTCAAGAGCGCAAGAAGTTTATATAGTTATTTCGTCATTGGTATAGCTAGCGATGAAGAAATTTTCAATTCATTCATTAGGAATTCTTATACTGATTTGGATGAAATTTAGAATGGAGATAGCGTATATCCTGGATTTACATATAGACTTTACTTTATCCCGTGAAACCGCAGGGCACAGTTAGTAAAGTTATAAAATTACCATTCCTAAAGAACTAGGTATCTTCACAGACAAGTATAAGTCAAGTACAACCCATCGAATCAGACGTATTACAACGTGGTCCTGGGATGGTACCGTCTCCTAAAATGTTTTTGCGGTAGATGTTTTCGTTTTTGCCCAGTACAATTTTATAGATAGTTAAATAAATAGATAGATAGATGAAAGCTTTATTGCAAACATTAAATTCATGACAAAGAAATTAAAAATTAAACAAAGTGTTACAATGGGCGGTCTTATCGCAGCCTTTTTTTCTTCTTCTTCTCTCTTGTTACTTTGAGGGAAAGTATTCCTTGATTGACTTGAAATTATTTTTAGAAAATTTTATTAGGTTGAAATTATTTTAATATGTTGATTTTCTGTCTGGCCCTCAGATAAAATATCCAGCCGTCTGACCTTACTATTGAAAAATATATTTATTAAATATAATCCTTTAAAAAATTTAATCTTTTTTTTAGAGATTATAGAGTATTAAATTATTCCCCATGACTAAAACTATCTAACCTTAACAAAACGGGTAGTCTAGTCACCCGATGAATTAAATGCCCCAAAAATTGCGCTGTTACTGCGCTGCGCTGTTACGGCCCGTACAAAGAACACAATCTATAAAGGTATATAAACTTAATAATACCTACTAACCTGATGAATAGAATCGATAAGTTGAACAAGAGCTTCTTTGAACTGCACAAACACTTCAGTTGCTCTTTGATACCTGTGATACAGAAATACAATTTATCATCGTCATCGACCCATTGCGTATCTTTACTAAGATACAAGTTGGTGGATGTTACACGTCCTTGAATTTAACGATTCTTGGTTGGCCGTTTTCCTCCGGTCCATTATGTTTTCCTTCACCATTTTATTTTAAACACAGTTTACGAAAACTAAATATTGAATTATTTTTATTTTCAGTACTGTAGGTACTAGGTACGACTAAAGACAAATCCGTAAAATGTCACGATGTGTTTCGACTCTAGTGCAAGAGGTGCCTTTTCCTTCTTACTTTACTCTTGCTATAGTTATAGATGTGTTGTGATCCACAGGCGAAGGAGACTACTTTCCAGGTGGACAGGATGGTTCTCTAATTAAAGGGAGCCTACTTGTGGTCGTGCATAGTGTCAGTGAACGCGTAGTCGAGCGCAAGCCGCAGGGTGCGCGCGGCACGCGGCGCCGCCGGCGCGGCGAGCACGCGCCTCGCGCCGCGCTCCAGGCAGCGCGCTTGCACGAACAGGCGGCACGCGTCAGCGCAAGCACTCGTCCTCACCCAACCGCTCCTGTTAACGATAACTTTGCTGTCTTTTTAACCGACTTCAAAAAGGAGGAGGTTTACAATTCGACGGCATGTTTTTTTTTTTTTTTTTGTGTGTTTGTTACGCGATTACTCCACCAATTATGCATCGATTTCGATGATTCTTTTTTTGATTGGTAGGTAATACTTCAAAGGTGGTCCCATATAAATTTTATCGAAATTCATTCAGTAGTTTTTGAAAAAAATAGCAAAAACAAAAAATATAAGTTTTAATCTTCAAGTCGGTTCTTGTTTTTTTCGTAACCAACTTTCTAAAGGTGGAGGTTTGTATTCGACTGCTTCACCTGCTTCACCCAGGGTTGACTTCCGGTGAGGGAACTCCTCAACGGTGAATAGTACAGACACAACATTTCATAAATGGATTTAACCATAATAGCCTGTTCTAAATTCCATCATGACATGGCAGATACACCCAGGATTGACTTCCGGCGAGGGAACTCCTCAACAGAGAATAAAACAGACATGAAATTTTTTTGTACATGCATTTAATTGTGAAAGCCCGGTTTTAACTTCGTCATGATGTTGCTTCTAGATCATATAAGCTTGTCTTTAAAAACTTTTTGATTTAATTTAATTAAAACTTATTTTTCACTAAAAAGGGTAAAATAAATTATTTTTCAAAAAAAACTAAACCGACTTCAAATCCCAAATGGCACTCAAAAGTAAAAAATAAATTAATATAATTATCATAAGCGCTACCCACTCATATATTTGAAGTCGGTGCCAGCCAAAAGGTAAAAGGTAGTAGATAGATACTACCTACAAGTAGTACTTACTATATACATAGTATTTATCTGCTACCTATTACACTTGGCTGGCACCGACTTCAAATATATGAGTGGGTAGCGCTTATGATAATTATATTAATTTATTAATTTTCAAAGATTTACCAAAGCGACTGATAAAGCAAACGACCAAAGAGCTGGCACACCTCGGTTAGAAAATCAGCATCACTAGTCCTTTGACTAGTACCTTGCCACTACTACTACTTAATAGTCTCTACTTGGGCCTACCAGCCCAAAAGTACCTTGCCCGCGGACAGTGACCTCTGTGTCTCTGTTTTCTATTTATAAAATTTGTATTAATATAAGATTTGTAAGGTACGTTGTTTTTCAAGACGACGTATTTTCTGACAGAACACGTGTTCTCTCTTACAAAGGTTACCATAAGCAGGCCCATTGTGACTTTTTAGAACAAGCGTGAAAAACTGGTAGAGATATAGCAACATAAGACATCAGTACAAAGCCGAGCTGGGATTCGAACTCAGAAAGTCGGATCGAAGGTGGCACAAAGTAACCGCTGGGTCACACTCTATACCCACGGCTCGATCGAACAGCTTCTTACTTGCCAATAGTAGTAAGTTTCCAAGCCGGCAGCGCATCATCCATTAGTCTCAGTGCCGCGTGTGCGTACTCCGCGGCCGCGCGCAGTCTGGCGCTCACTGCGGCCAGGGCGTCGCGAAGTGATATGGCTCTCTTTAGGGCGGTCTCTTGAGGTGTGCCTGGTCGAGTGGATTTGCTCCAGACGTTGTCTGTAAGAAAATGAATCAAGTTTTATTGGTTATATATATATATCTCGAAGTATAGCGTTCTATTTAGATGCAATGAAATCAAGCAAAGGAAGAAAGGGGGAAAAGGAGAGAGAATCATAATCATGATATTTATTTTATAAAGCCAATTTACACGTCAATAAGAAAATACTATTAAAATATCCAAAATAAAAATTATGCGTCGCTACTGAATACTATCATCATCATCATCATCAGCCCATCACGTTCCAACTACTGGGATACGGGCCTTCTCTCATAGAGAGAGTATGGGCCATAATCCACCACGCTGGCCCAGTGCCAGCGAATACTGAACACATACTTACTGAATAGACAGTATACAAAAGTCAAAATTAGGTAAGTTACATAAACCTACCGACATTAAATAATTAAAATAATAAAATTCATATCAAGATAACAATAACATTTTGGAAAGAAAGGAAGGAAGAAAGCATAGGGAAGTTTATTTAAGAATAAGTAAGTATTGCAAATCATGAATTTACCAAGTAGTTGCTGCAGCTGTGCATACAAAGATCTCATCTGGAGAATTTGTGCGTGGAGTGAAGTTCTCTCTTTCTGCAGCTCTTTGAGGCGAGTACGAAGCCAAGTCAACTCCAGGCGATGCATTTCCTAAAACACATTCAATTTCTCATTAAATATGCTAACCTCGGTAGCGGTTACATATTTGAGCCGTTTGGTGTGGAGAGGTCCGTGGGGACCGGGAGCTCATCGTATTTTCAAAAGTCTGTCAGAGCGCCTGAACGATGCGACGCTTGACCAAAATGCTGGGACTTATTTGGCTCAACGTATCAGTATTGCAATCCAACGGGGCAATACTGCCAGCATCTTGGGTACGCTGCCAACTGGTAGTGGGTTGGAGCATTTGAGCTATCTATAGGCCTTTAATGGTCTATGGGTTGTCCAATTGCTTCTCCTTATATGTAGTTAGTTTAGTTTTAGCAAGTAGAGTGTAGTTTCTTTTCAGTAATAAAGGCATTCGCCCGTTAAAAAAAATCTCATTTAATTTATTTTATATATAGCAGCGATGTAATGTGGCCGAGGATGAAGCGCTTATATAGAAACTATAGGACGACAATTGAACTACAGCAAAGACCAGTCCGTCTCCCAGAGACGGCGGGTTATAGCAATATTACAATACTTTTACGTTCTTTATGGAATATGTACTCACTCTTGCTAGGATATATCTCTTCTCTTCTCTTAATATTATAAATGCGAAAGTTTGTGAGGATGGATCGATGGATAACAAACATCCGTTTGTTGTCATGGAAAAACTACAGAACCGAATTGATGAAATTTAGTAGGTAGGTAGGTAGGTTTGGTAGGTATGTAGATACCTGGGCCTTTACTCTGAAAAAGTAATTACGATCTTCGTTCTGTCGGATGAATGGGACAGCGCTATGCAACAGGCATAAGGGTGTCTCTTTTAGTCCGCACCAACGAACCAACGAAAGCAACTCGGAGTAGGCCCCCTGAGGTCCTGGAGAAGTAAATTGGATCCGTTTTATTACGGAAAACTGCGGGTGAAACAGCGGGGAGCAACTAGTTTCTTATACATTGAAAACTATTTAAGAGAAGCACAGAAATTTACTAATTTATTTTTTATTTATTTTCTAGGTGTGTTGAAACTTTTCAAACAGGGTTAATAATAGTTAATATGTTACCTTTCTGTTAACATTTGCGATGAAGTCTTCGTTCTCCGAAGCTAGCATTGGCCTCCTGTACAAATCGAGACTCACGAACATCTGCAATTTGGCAGCAAGATATATTATTTTACGCACCTCGAACATCGTTATTTATAATGTACCGTCCGTCTGTCCCTAAAGCGTTTGTTTGCCTTACCTGATGCATAGTTTGAGGATAAATATCTGTAATCAAATGTCGCGTCGTCTCCTCGAACGTGTTGATTTCCTAAAAAGAAAATACGGTCTGAAAAAAGGCTAGCAGTAGCTGATATCACATCGAATTCAATAAAATTTGCGTTAAATTTCTGTACCTGTCTATTAAAAATTATCAGGTTCGTTCTGATATACATAAACGCTTTATTGTAAACATCAAACTGAAAGACATTACAAAAAATAATACTTAAAAACATGTTACAATGGGCAGCTAAAAGCTATCCCTTCCAAGACAACCTATGGATAAGGAATTGTCAAAATGTTAATGCACGTATTGAGAGACTCGGCAAGCCTGTCAGACCGTCATCGTCACCTTGGTCCAACCTACCTGCTGTAGAATGTCCAGCTCTGCATTGACAACGGCTAGCCTGGCCGCCGGCTGTGCCCTCTCACCAGCAGTGATCTCGTCGTCCAATCGTTT
The DNA here is from genome assembly GCA_951640565.1 of Petrophora chlorosata. Taxonomy (NCBI): domain Eukaryota; kingdom Metazoa; phylum Arthropoda; class Insecta; order Lepidoptera; family Geometridae; genus Petrophora; species Petrophora chlorosata. Next base: position 15,218,558 of record OX621195.1, read on the forward strand.
TAAAGCGGCCACGATCGTTTCCCCGCCATGAAAAGGGAGAGATTTTGATATCTGTACAAAAAACATCAAGTCTCATTGTGGTCCTACTTACCTAATTTCTAGAACCTATTGCAATGACCGATAACACATAACATTGGGTATCAGCACAAAAGACTTATTAGCACAAAGTATAGGTTAAAGGGTATCTACACATATAAATGTAGCCGTAGTTACCTATCTATTCAGCCTAAAAATAGACAAAAAGTAAAAAAGAAACATTTTACTAAATCAAACACGCACTCACCGTTGAACCAGCAGGCGCTCCTACTCTCCGAGAGCTCAACATGCACCCCATTCGGACCATCACAACGGCAACCACAACTACACTAAACCACAAAATAGTATTTTGTGACTAAACGAACCTTCTCCTTCAAAAGATAAACAAACTATGCCAAGGCTCCTCAAAGCAAAAACACAATTCATTCTGCCCTCCTCAAATATAAGGTTAAAATGTGCCAAGGCGAGTGCCTATTTTTCGATCATCACGGTGAAAAGTTTACGGTAAACAATACGAGAAAGCGTGAAGTGGCACCGTTGAGGGTGGCTTTTCATGTGATTCATAATATATACCTACTAGTAGAGAAGTTGATTTTGCTATTATATTATGAACGTGATTCAGGATCTACGAAACTTGTATGTGGTGGGAGTGAGGATGTATTAATACTTATGTAGATATATTTTCTGCAACCTCTAACCTGTGGTTATTATTTCGAATGAAGGTAAACTATATATACTATATACATATATAGTATATATAGTTACATACTGCTAACTAAGCTAGTATAGATACTGCTAAAGTTAAGTTTTACTTTGCTCACTACTTGTCAGTATTATCAGACCTAGCGCACTCCGCACTGTACGTAGGTACGAAGCTACAAGTACATAGCCGGACACCGACGGCGCGGGTCGCGCGTCGTTACACGTGCGCGTCAGAAGAGATAAGAGAGCTATACGATAGAAAGAGAGGCGCTCTGTAGGTTAATATGACTGGTAGGTATGCAGCGCTGCGCGAGCTGAATTGAATTTTACTGCGTCATAGCAAGAGTCGCTATTTGTTTAAATTTCTTTGCGGAGTGATGCTTGTGTCCTTCTGTATTCTGTGGTATTATAATATTGTGAACCTGTGGCCGAATCCTATGGATGGATGTGATTCTAAGCACCACTATCCGTGACTATCCAATGAAAGCATGCCGAGCTCTTGCCTATCTATTGACTTATGCATCCGTAGTACATCCAATCAAACAAATATCATTGGGTGCCTACTTGTTACATTTTTAATTAGACGTAATCACGACATGTTTTGAAACTTGCATGCATGACAATAACACAACACCCGGTAATCACGGCCAAGGTCAATACAATTAATCACATCACATCACACAAATATTATAAATGCGAAAGTTTGTATGTAATTGTGTTTGTTACTTCTTCACGCTGGCGCTGCTGCAACGGCTCAACGAATTTGAGTGAAATTTGGAATAGAGCTAGCTTATATCCTTGAGTAACACGTAGGCTACTTTTTGCCCAGGGAAACAGCGGGCAAAACCGCGGGGCGAAGTTAATATAATATAATAAAGTAATCATCATCAGCCCATTACGTTCCCACTGCTGGAACACGCCTTCTCTCATAGAGAGAGTTTGTACGTATGGTCCATAATCCACCACGCTGGCCCAGTGCGGGTTGGTGGATGTCACATGTCCTTGAATTTGTGATATGCCGGTTTCCTCATGATGTTTTCCTTCACCGTTTTTGAGCAAGTGTTAAATCCGCACATAGCTTAAGAAAGTCAGTGGTGCGGGGCCAGCGGGATTCAAACTCGGGTGCGTCGGATCGAAAGTTGCACGTACTCCCACTGAACCACACTCGCTCTCCGAAAGTAATACCACGTAATACTTAGATATTAGAAATTATCGTGGTGTAACATTATGATTGACCGAGCGAAGCAAGGTCTCTGAGTGTACTGGGGCAAATTGGTGTTTGTACTTTTATTTACTATTATAAGTAACTTGCGTACATTCTATGGTTAAACGACCGTTGACCTGATCATAAGGATTGCAGGCTAGTAATCATGGAAATTATACCTACCTTTACATACCTATAAAGTAGCAATAGCTAGGTCTCAGTTCAGAGAACCACTAGTTATAGGTACTTAAATATAGAAGTTAAAACAATTAGGTGAGTATACCTACATTAACTTTTGTGTACCTACACGTAGAACGCATTCGATTATTTTGCGTTCATTATAGGTACTATTTAAGTACCTACCTACCTACTTATGTTATGTAGTATAGTATAACGTACAGATAGGATACGTCTATATATAAATAACAGCTACGGTTCAGCCGTGCGCCAACTTGGCACGCTCGCTTTAAATCAGTGAAAAAAAACATCATTAAGAATCCTGCACCCCAAAGCGAGCGCGTCACATCCGCACTAATACCTACCAAACAAATCCCAAAGCTATGCCTTCATCATAATAGATATACATACATACATACATTATTAATTATAAATTACGCGTCACACTCACTTTAAAGTTGGTAGTTCATCCACATCCGGTCAGGTGGTCTTTTTCAGTGCGAGGCGTGACGCGTTCGCGAGCATTCCACACTCGCCTTAAAAAAGACCACCGGATGTGGTTGAAACTGTAGTTGGACTACTCCAACTTAAAACTGAGCGTGACCCGAATATTATTAATAATAATTGGGTAGGTATGTTGCACTTGCAAGTGTGAGTGCCTTGTCTTGTTTTGGCTGCAAAATCTGTGATGACCACACAGTTCCTCAGAGTACTCTGAGCACAGTTCAATGGTGGTGACCATTGAGGTAATGACTGCGCTTGCAACATTTGAATTTTTGCGCCAAATTTTTTTTTTTTTTTCAAATTTGCCCGTTAGAGCAGGCTAAAGTCTCTAGGACCATACCGCCATGTCTTACGTAGTTTTTATTTGATAGTTTAATATTCCATTTTATTATACTTTTGTTGAGAATGAGGGTCATCAGCAACAAGCCGGACCCTCTCCTAGTGCTTCAATAAAGTGCTGGAACTTTATTCAAGCTTTCCATGGACTTTTTGTGAGAACATAAAAAGCAATGTTTTCCCTATTTTGTTTCATTTGCCTACACTCGTGCACGTTAATGAACACATAATGGTTAATATTCCACCGATATTACACATGATCACTCGAAATAACACTTGTTTGGAAAATAAAACAAAATCGAACGTATCACTTTTTACTTCCCGCCAAAAAGTCCCAAATATTTTTGATGTCATAAGCGACATCTATCGATTGTGCTTTGCGTTGCATTACAACCTCCTTGTGCAGCTTTCTTTTTTCCTAATCGGTAAAAATAACGAGAATGTCGGTTCTGTCATAGATTAGGTTCTTTTAGATGCCACGCAAAAATTTTTGCTTTTACATATTTTTTTATTGTATACAGAAGAATATACTGCAACTTTATCCAGCTAGGGGCGCATAACCATGGACCAATTCGGTATATAGTATAGCATAAGCCTTAACAAAATTTAACGAGATATGTTGGATCTTCTTTTCCTCTCTATTGCTGTATAAACATTAAGTAGCCGAATAACGAGACACGACTAATTTGTCAAAACAAAGAATACAAGTCATTGGTTAGAGTTAGGTTAAGTACCAGCTTTATGCTTATGCAACTTTGTCACAGTTAAAATAGTAGCCATAAGCTTGGGGCGGGACATATAATCTATATCTGTAGTCTATATCAGTAAATTTTTATAGGGCTGCAAAATGTGCATATTTTTTTTATTCTAGTATGCGTCCCCTTAAGTAAAGCACTTCTGTAGGGCGATCACGTAAGTCTTTTGCGAACATCGTATGTTGCGGACTAACGTGCAATAGAAAATTATTTCAATCGATAAAATGCGATCATGTAACTTTTTATGTCTTGATTTCAATGTGCTTCTATCGATTATCCGACAAATTTACAAAGCGAGATTGTGCTATGAAACGTTATGTATTCGCCTAATCTGTTCAATTTTTCTGTGTAATACGACTCTTGTCTATGGTTTACATATCGATATAAACTTTGACAAAACTTATTTTTATTTCAATTGAGCTTTCGTTTACGTTTGATTGCATCAAACGGGTTATGTGATCGCAAAACTATAACCATAACGATTCATAGCACAATTTAGCTTTGTAAATTTGTCGGGTAATCGATAGGAGCACATTGAAATCGAGACATAAAAAGTTACATGATCGCATTTTATCGATTGAAATAAAATTCTATTGCATGATAGTCCGCAACATGCGATGTTCGCAACAGACTTACGTGATCACCCTGCAGGTTTCTTATTGAAATTGATTGAAATAAAAAATACATGATCGCCATGCTGGAAAGTAGCACCGTCTGAAAAATTAAAAAAAAAAAATCCGAAAGTCCGAAATATAGGTGACAAACAGACAAAATTTTAAAAACCGTCGATTCATGTTCAGTACCTACCCTTCAAATAGTCGATCCCAGATCAGATCAGTCGATGTGCAGAATCGGTTTAATAACAGTTTTATAATAGTCAAGAAGAATTGCTATAAAACCGAATAAAAAATTTATTTATCTTTAAAGAAAATTTTACAAAACAAGCAAAGAAAAGATTATAGTCTTTATTCATCTATGGTCTTTACAACTGAAAAACCTACTGTCAACGTCGAAATCCCCTTCCCTTCCCTGCCCCTTCTTCCAACAGATTCCGATTCATCCTTGTCATATCGTTATTTTAGTGTAATTTTGTAATTTATTAAATTATTTTAGTTTATTTTCCGTTATTTTATACTTATTTATAAATAAAACAAATTGGTGAATCCAAAAAACAGCTGGTGAGTAAATTTCCTTGATTAATTCGGTCAGAAAGTTGCACATGTCGGTAGATTTAGAATTTGTACATGTTTAACTCCTACAATTTCTTTCAGGTCTGAGTGAAGCTTAAACTCGAGACCCCAGGCTTCGGCCTGTGGTCATCACGACCTAAAAGTGACAACAGCTCACTAGAAAATAATAAAATTTTTAGTCATAATTCACCACCCTTTGTAATAATATTTCACAACATTTGTTAGTTTAATCACTATCACAATGTCTCAGTGGAACAATTCCTACGCATACAACAATCAGTACCAAGGCCCCAACACCTGGAACGGTGACATGAACGGCCAGTTCGTCAATCAGGCATATTACGCTAGACCAGAATCAGGCACCCAGGCACAATATGTGAGCTTTAACGAGTTTCTTAACCAGATGCAGAACACCAACGCTGTGGCGGGAAACGCAGCTAACTACAACAATGTGCAGTACGAGGGATACCCCACCAGACAGTACAGCTACCAGAACTTACCTTCTACTTCCCAAACTCAGCTCAACAACTACAACTTTCCAACGGTGCCTGCCAACATGCCCAATGAAGGGAACACCTACCAAATGAATGTGCAAAGTCAGTACAATCATCAACCAGATTCCAATTCTTATACTAGTGAGATGATTTTAAATTCCAACCTTACGCCAACAGCGACTGAGTTTGTGCCAAAAAGTTCTATTCCACCGCCTGCAACCAGCATTCAGAACATTCCAGAAGCTTCTAACAGTCAAAATGTTGCAATTGCAAGTGACCCTCAAACAAGCGTTCAGAAAAAAGCTGGAGGTAGGTCATCTGATAAAAATTGGAGGGAACGGCCACAAAATTCACAACCCAGTGAAGCAAAAGAGAAGGCTGTTGTAAAAGAGAGTGGCTTGCCATTATCACATGAGGATAAATTCCATGGAAATAATTACAGAAACCGTGATGCATATCATCGAAATAATGAGCCTGATGGCCGTCATTATGAAAATAAACAAAATCAAGATACTGGTAATCGTGATAATGAATCTGTAGCACAGAATCAAGTGTCTAGTAGTCGCAGTAACACTAACAGTCGTAACAATGAATCTAGTAGTCATGAATCCAATAACCGTAATTGTGAGCCTCGTGGTCGCAACTATGAATCTGGTAGTCGCAGTTATGAGTCCAACAGCCGTAACCATGAGTCTAACAGTCGGAACCAAGATCCTAACAGTCGCAACTATGACAATAGTAATCGTAATACAAGAAGTAGAAACTACGAATTGATTCGTAATCAAGAATTTAGTAGAAACCAAGAAACTAGTAACAGAAATCAAGACTCAAACTCGCGTAATTATGAACCGAACAACCGTAATGAAAGAAGGAATCAGCAGAAAGGTAATAAATTCAAGGGGAAAGATTCAGACAACCTGACTTTCTACAACAGTTCCATGGGAAAAGATCAAGATGCCAGAGAGGCAAGAGAACCCAGAGGTGGAAGGGGCGAGGGCAGTGGAAAAAACAGAAACTGGGTAGGCAGTCAAAGACTGCGAGGATCTGATCGTAACAATGTGGAAGATGAACAGTATGCCAGCAGCTACATGCCGCAGAAAGATGAAAGGGTAGAGAAAGAAAGGGAAAGGGCTCCTAGAGCACAGAATGTAGCCAGTCCTGTCAGATTTCGAAATAAACAACAAGGGGACCAAGGTAAGTTGCACAATTTCTTATTTGATCTTTACATAGTTTTTCCTGTGCAAATTTTTGTAGTCTTTATATAAATAATCTGTTATTCCTATATTGCTATGTTATTGTTATTGTTTTATACTTTAATAAGGTAGCCTCTATCTGCCAAATTATTATTGAAATTGTTTTTCTACTTCAGTCACAAACTTGTCACAAATCATATACAATTAATTAGTAAAACAACTTAGACCAGAATGATAATTAATAATTAATCCTAACCTAAAAATGAGGTATATATTCTGTTTTATGTAAAACCTTAAATTGTTCATTTACAGTAAACAAAGAAATGACACAACGAGAACGGCTCACAGAGCAACTAGATAAGGGTGCACTGGAGTGCCTTGTGTGCTGCGACCGAGTCAAACAGATGGATCCGGTGTGGTCATGCAGTAACTGCTACCATGTCCTGCATCTACGTTGTATACGGAAGTGGGCTATGAGCAGTATGGTTGGTAAGTAAAATTTAGGAAACATTGTAAAACAAACAAGGTTTTACAGGAAGACAAAATAAGAAACCGGCTGGGACCTGAACCCACATCATAAACCCACATCTGGAAGCGCCAGAAAAAAGTTTTTCCATATAAAGTTTACCTTAATATATCATCGGAAACAGAGTAAGGGGACAACAGGACATATTTTTAAATATTTTATCAAAGTACCGCTGTCCCAGTTTAAAGGGTACACGGCTTACGGGGACCTAGCCGTTTTATTAAATATTTGTAATGAATCAAACTCAAAACTTTCATACTAAAAAACAAAATTGTAGAGACTTGTGTTTTATAATTGCAGAGGGTAAATGGCGGTGTCCGGCTTGCCAGAATTCAAACGACACCATCCCCACGGAGTACAGATGTATGTGCGGCGCGATCCGCTCGCCGGAGTACCAGCGCGGGGCCAGCGGCGCGCACACGTGCGGAAAGTCGTGCAAGCGCGCCCGCGCGTGCCCGCATCCGTGCACGCTGCTGTGCCACCCGGGGCCGTGCCCGCCTTGCCAGGCTACTGTCACCAAGTGAGTACACAGTGTAGGAACCGCGAGTAGCAGTCTCCTCCGTCCAGTAAAACGGCGAACCCCTTAGTTAATTTCAATTCTGATGTATCTTTGAAGTCCATTCGATGAAATTTATATGGGACCACCTTGTAGCTATACTGAACCCAACGCAAGAGTTTTCCAAAGCAGTTTATAAATTATGGAGTTCTGAGGTGACAAACACAAAAAATATAAATTCGAATTGAGAACATCCTCCTTTTCTAAAGTCGGGTAAAAATTTGTACAAAATATGAAATAATATCGGTTTCGAGCTAGCAAAGAAAAACAAACGTCACATTTTTTTTCTACAAGACAAAAGTGGTCTTACTCAAAAAAAAACTTAAATTTTAGGGGCCTGTGCCGCCTATAATCATAATCATAATCATAATCATCATTTATTGATATTTTAAAATACAAGTCATCAGTAAAATATAAAATAATAATATAAAAAAACATAATTGAACATTAAAATTTTACATTGTAAAATAATATTAATATTAAAAATTCACTATACTTAATAACAATTATATAATAAAATGTCAATGTAAATTATATTAATAAATTGTAAAATGTGTTATAATTGCTTTATATTTACAAATTCTGCATAGCTGTAGAAGGTTTGATCGATAAGCCAGCGCTTTAACTTTAACTTAAATAAACTTAAGCTGGTTGCTTCACTTTAACTTAAATAAACTTAAGCTGGTTGTTATACTCAGGTATTTGTACTTCCATCTCTTCTCTTCTGTAAATAGTATAAAACAATGTTGCTATATCAGCATCCTCCTTTCTGTTTCCTTGCTTCTAAATCACGCAACGGATTTTGATAAGGTTTTCACTGTCGTTTAGATATTTTTTTATGGAAGGTTAATATGTTCAATACATTCTAAAACAATGTTATTATATTATAGAAAATTCAATGTTTTGTAATCAAGTTGTCAAAAAATAGTAAATCCGCATCCGTGCGAAACCGGGGCGGGTCGCTAGTCCTACTAATATTATATACGCGAATGTTTGTAAGAATGGATGTATGGATGTAACTTTGTTACTCTTTCACGCAAAAACTACTGAATGGTTTTCGATGAAATTTGGTATGGAGATAGCTTATACCCTGAATTAACACATAGGCTACTTTTTATCCTGGGAAACCGCGGGTGAAACCGCAGGGCGCAGCTAGTATGCTTATAAAAAAGAAGGAAATAGACCTTATCACACGACGATACTTTGTTTGCGCTCCTTGCAAGCAAAGGTACAAAAAGGCACGATCGGATTAACAACCTCACATCAGCTATGGGATCGCAGCATTTAACCATCTGCACTCGGTGTGGCCGGATCTGTTATTCCCGTGTCAGCCTTTTGAGTCATGAGCGGAAGTGCCGTTCAATCATTGTTACTACGGACGCTGATTATATCATCTCTTTAGATGGAACAGGCCTATGATGATGATGAGACCTTATCAGTTTTCTTTAAGTTATTGGCCACTAATGTTAGTAGATTTCCTTAAAGGGCTGCTTAAAAGTAACCCTCAAAGGAAATCTATCAGACTGACTCTTTCACTAGTCACTGCTATAAGGATCTGTTATTACTCATAAATTATAGAATTAAAAAAATATGGTGTAATACATAAGTTAAAAAATCTTATGTAATGAAACCAATAATGATTCATTTAGTTACCTTATCTTATACCAACTTTGAATAAAAGTCTGACTAATGCTGGTTTGAGGGGTCTTTTGGTGGGAATTTGAGCGGGGTTAGGGAGGGTCCTACTATGATTTAACTTACCTTGTTCAGTAAAATTTTAATCAGAAAATACAACTCGTGGTAGGTCACTCGTATGCGGGAGGCCATCTGGGTAGGTGCCACCGACACAATCATAACGTGAGTGTAGCCGTTTATATTTATAATGAATATTTCGACTCACGATAGTTTCCAAACTTTGATAGTTCATTCACATGTACCTACAACATTAAAAATAATAAATAAAATTCGTGTATTTCAGGCAATTATACAAATTAACAAATTAAAGTACTAGAGGCCCATAAAATATATACCTTACAGACTAGCATATTATATACAATTTAAACACTAAAGCTACGATTAGGGAATTAACTTCGACTTCGCCTCCCTGCAGCGCCGGAATACTATGCCTTCGGGCCAAAACTCAGGATCCAGGAACGTCTCTATATACTTCGCTGGAAGCCGCAGCACGAAGGACTTGAAACTTGTCGTCCTCGTTGACTCCAACCTCGACAGCGACAGATGGTTCAGCTCCTGGATCCGTAACATTTATATTATATTTACTAGAATGAGGAATTTTCATCAAATGTCAGGAATTTAATCCGGAATTTCGATTTTTGATCTGGCAACCCTATGTCCACAGGCAATGCGGCTGCGGCGCCGAGACCCGTTCGGTGATGTGCAGCAGCAAACTGGCGCAAGTGTGTGGCCGCGTGTGCGGACGCAGCTTGGAGTGCGGCGCGCACTACTGCGCCAAGGAGTGCCACGAGGGACCCTGCGATACTTGCAATGAGACTGTTGTACAAGGTCAGCATCAGTACTTCTTTCATTTTTTTAGATGTCCCTGTGTTCTGCTTTTCCATAGGCATTTTTTTTTATTTACTGTAAATAAATACATAGTAGGAAGGTAGGTACAATTATACAGCTTTAAAACAAACACTTGTGGTAGGTATCTAGTATGCGGGAGGCCGTCAGGGTGGGTACCACCGCTTTGCCAGTTATTCAACCGCCAAGCAGTAGTGCGCAAGCATTACTGTGTTCCGGTTTGAAGGGCATTGTAGCCAGCGAAATTACTGGGCATTATTAGACTCAACAGCTAATTGTCTCAGGGTGACGAGCGCAGTGCAGCGCCGCGCAGGATTTTGCTAAACAAAGTTCTGGGTGGTGCTGTTATTATTAAGGGCTGGCGTATTGCTTACCATCAGGCAAACGACCAGCTCGTCTCGTCATTCAGTCACATAGAAAAAAAATATGAATTATGAAAATAACATACAATTAAATAATATATCAATACAACCAATATTTAAAATTCATGCATAACAAGCTAATCATTTCATTGTATTTAGACATTTAAATAAAATCAACAGTAAATTAAATAATACAACATTACAATCAAAATTATTATTATAATCAAGTTTCCTATCTAATATATGTTGAACATCCCAGTGTGCTACTGCCCGGCTGCCGCGGAGCGCACGCTGGCGTGCACGCGCGAGTCGGGCGCGCGCGCGGCGTGGTCGTGCGCGCGCGCGTGCGGGCGCGTGCTGGCGTGCGGCGCGCACGTTTGCCGCGCGCCGTGCCACGCGCCGCCGTGCGAGCCGTGCCGCCTGCTGCCCGCCGCCGTGCTCACGTGCCCCTGCGGGAAGATGAAGTGAGTCATAACTTACAGGTAGTTTAGTCCCGATTTAGAGAACAAATAACATTTCATTAAATGCAAACACAATTTCCTCTTATTTTATATAATGACTAATCCAGCAGACAGCTCTACATAAACATCAAACCTATTTTTAAATGGACACATATTGTCACACTAAAAAGTTTGCATCAAGTCTACTCAAGAGGTTGCATGCTTTTAACATCATACCCCAAGAGAACTGTTTTATATTTCACTTATGAGACTTAATATAGTATATATATGTATGTAAATTTATAATTTATATGTTTTTATGGGATAGGCCTTTGCCCAGCAGTGGGACAGTATAGGCCAGTAAAAAAATATGCTTTTATTCAACTATGATATTAACTCGTGGTAGGTCTCGTATGCGGGAGGCTGTCTGCCGCCAAGTAGTAGTGCGCAAACATTACTGAGTTCTCCCAAGAAGTCCAAGGAAACCATGAATAAAGTTCCACCACTTTATTGAAGCACTAGGAGTGACATTGATTTTGACTACAATACGAAAGATATCATTGTAATGTTTTCAAACTATCAAATAAAACTACGTAAGACAAGGCGGTGTGGTCCTAGCGACTTTAGCCTGCCTAAACGAGTGAATAAAAAAAAACATTCATGAAATTGGTTGAATAGTTACTATGTTTCTGATGTTGTTTATAATCGCTTTGAGCGATAAGACCGCCTATTGTTATGCTGATTACTGTGAAATGTACTTGTTTTTCATGTACCTATTTTTAAGGTTTATAACCATAAAGTGTTTATCTATCTATCTATGTATGTTTCGTCCGCAGACTAGAGGCGGACAAGCGCAAGTCGTGCTCGGACCCGATCCCGCTGTGCGGCAACATCTGCGCTAAGCCACTGCAGTGCGGGCCCGCCGGGGACAAGCACTTTTGCAAGCTTGACTGCCATGACGGTGAGCTCTTTACATATCTATTTCATTGCACAATACACCCAGTGCGGGACTTATCGCCCTCATACAGAATAAGAATAATAATCTATTAAATTGAAATAAAACCTCTGTTTCATTATACGCAAGTAGTGTTATGGAAGTTAAAAAACCAAAAATATCCCATTTTTGTTAAAAGAAAAAGAAAATTCTTATTTTTAACCGACTGTAAAAAAGGAGAAGGTACATATATATATATTTTGTTTTTGTTACTTCAGAACTCCGTCATTCATGAACCGATTTGGAAAATTCTTTTTGCGTTGGGTTCAGTATAGCTACGAAGTGGTCCCATATAAATTACATCGATATTTGATCTTGCACTTCGAAGATACATTGAAGTCGGTTTTTTTGTTTGATAAAACATATACTTGTTGACAACCATCTGTAAAATCATATCACATTTGTAAAATTTCCCCTCATTCATTTATATCACCCGTTATTATATGTATATTATCCTGAATAATATTACATAGTTCCCTAATCCCAAAGAGTAATATTGTTATGGCATGTTGTGTTCACCTCAAGAAGGTTGTACACTCAATAACAAAACCAATGTATGTTTTATATTTTTGTAAGTTATGAGTGTCGTCCAGTTCGGTGAACTTAAATAAAAACAAAACCACCCAAATATTTAACAAACAAAAAAAAAAAATTTAATGATACATATTATACTAATAAACAAAATCTTTTACATAATTTGATCGATAACATTGACCCAATATACATGTACAACATACATTATCTAGGGACTATATATCTAGGGACCAGGACAACCAAAAAGCTTAAATGGCTACTTCTAAGTTGAAAGACATATCTGATCCTACCTATTGTTTAGCTCACGTTTATTTAGTTATGTTCCTAACTGTGAATATGGATCCCTATATACTAACTATAATTAAAGCATTTTACGGAGGAGACTAGTGTCCCACGACACAGGGAATCCTAGTGTGGGAATTAGTGGACTTTAAATAACTTAATTATTATTCCTACCCTATTTGTAAACCTTAGAATAAGTTTCCGAGTACACTAATATTAAGTTTTTTTGTACCAACATTTCTAAATGAATAAACAAATTATTATTATTACCAAGTATGCATATATATCCGAAGATCAGGTTAAGTGACATGCATGTGGATTGACCTACGTCCAGCATTGATGTAGGTTGATGATGATGGTGATCATTATGACATATATGTAATAGTATGTCATTGTCATGATAACACATACACCCTCCATTTACACTCACATACACAATACATATAGATATCCCATTTAAATACCATATTATTAAGATTTAGTTATTGTCTAAGTTAATTAATTAATTACCTTTTGATTCTTTCTGACTGTTGTTATAAAAATAAGTAAAAAACATGAATGTAAATCTGTTATTGGCTATATGTTGTAAAAATATGTTTAGTATAAGATTAAGAGCTGTGTGCACTTTTATTTTTTATTTTTATTTTATTTTGAAAATAAAATAAAAATAAAAAATAAAAATGATCTTGTGTTGCAGGTCCGTGCCCGGTGTGCCCCGACAAGACGCTAGTGCAGTGCCGCTGCGGGCACTCGAGCCGCGAAGTGCCGTGCGCTGATCTGCCCGAAATGCTCAACAACGTGCTGTGCCAGAAAAAGTGCAACAAGGTGAGCGAGCGCTCAGCAATGCTGCGCGAAACCGTTAACTGTACGAGTTGAGGTTTTGGCGGGAACTTTTAATTTATGTTATCGAAATCTTTACTGTCTTTTAAATAGTATAAAAAAGGTCGCCATCCGCGTCTGTCTGTTTATTTGCTTTAACCCGCTGCACGCCTAATGATATATTGTGACTATATATAGCCGGCACTTGAGCGGCCAAGTTGCCTATGTTCTTTTCCAGGACCTAAAAGTACCTACATACTAAGTTTCATCAAAATTCATTAAGTAATTTTTGCGTGATTGAGTAACATTCTCACAAACCTTCGCATTTATAATATACTAGCTGCGCCTCGCGGTTCCACCCGCGGTTTCCCGGTATAAAAAGTAGCCTATGTGCTATTCCAAGTCCTAAAGTACCTACATACCAAGTTTCATCAAAATCGGTTCGGTAGATTTGGCGTGAAAGAGTAACAAAGATCCATCCATACATACAAACATTCACGTTTATAATATTAGTAAGGAAGTAGGATTTAGAGATACACCGTATGTGTAAAACTATAGTCATAGTAATTAATTCATATTAAAAATACAATACAAAAATATATTTTTACAGAACATGTCGTGCGGACGGCACCGCTGAAGAAAAAGCTAGGAAATGTTACTTCGTTTATTAGCCACTTTTTTGTGATGACGTCACGTAGCTCCGCCTTTCAGCCGGGTCCGCCATTTTGTGTCACATTTTTACCATTTAACTTTTGGCTCGTAGTATTTTTCTCTGGTGATTATTGTAATAATTTGTGAGTATTTGGTGTTTTTCCCTACTGGCCTTTTATGACCATACGGCCTCCACTCCAACAATGTTGTATGATTATTCAACGCGTTTTACAGTTAATTTTAATTATACGACTTCAAAAAAGGAGGAGGTTCTCAATTCGGCTATATGGTTTTTTTGTATGTTTTTTACGCGATTACAGTCCGTCAAATCTAAGAAGTACCGTTTGACAGTTCTGACAATTGAATGATAGGGATGGGATGAAAAAATCGATTACTATAATATCCGAACTTTAAGAGATCGATTACTATAATATCCGAATTTTAAGAAATCAATTGTTATAATTAAATAAAAGAAATGTTTAGGATATTTTTTTATTCACTACTAGTACTAGTATCGTCGTCTTCGTCATCATCGTCATTTAAATTAATGACCAGTTGATTGTCCATTACATTATCAAAGTGTACGTCTCTTTCGAAGTCGTCCATTATTATTTTCTTTGTTTTTTGTACTACTTTACTCCAATCTTCCTGTGTAACTTGGGCACATGCTTCCTTTAATAAACCTTCCATTTTCTTGACACTGAAGGGTGGTTTTGTGTTGTGTCTTGCTGCATAACCTGTAAAACAATAATGTAACTATTTGATAGCAGACGAAAACCATTGTTTAAATTATAAATGTTAGAAGTACTCGTGTTATTATTATAATATTATAAAATATTACCTTTAACTTGGGCCCAAATCAGTTCAATGGCATTATATTGGCAATGGTACGGAGGAAGTCGTATGACTTTGTGCCCGTGCTCTTCGGCCAATTGGTCAATTACATATGTCGGTTTTGGTGGTTTATGCAATTTCACTAACTGTAATAATTCAGCTTTTAATAGTGACATGTCGGCATCCACTCCTTTTCTTTGCAGCCATGCCACCAAATCTGCTTTCTTATTGGCTGACGTAGGTGCTTTATCAATTTGCACAGAGTGGTATGGGGCATTATCCATTATAATTGTGCTGTTAGGAGGGATATTCTGTAATAAATTTAAGAACCACTCTCGGAACCTTACTGCGTCCATTTCTTCATGATACTCTTTAGTGCTTTTGGATTGGAAAGCTAATAAAGAGTTTTCCACGAAGCCTGTAGACGCTGACCCAGCATGGCATATTATGAGGCGTCCACCTTTTCCTATCGGCACCTTCGAGCACGAAGCTTCAGAATCATCAGTCCATGTTTTCGGCACAGAATGGTTGGAATTTAGCCAGGTTTCGTCCAAAAATATTACATTATCCCAGTTTATAATTTGTTTAACTTCGCGCAGGAATGTTAGTCGCTGCATAATTATGTCATGTCGCTCCATAACAATTTTTCGTTTGTCAACTTTTTTGTATCTGAAGCCAATTCCTGTTATTACCGTTCTCAACGACTCTATGCTTCCCTTATACAGCCCGGCATCTTTTAAAGTTGCACATAACTTTGCCAATGTTGGAAATTCGCCTCTTGTAAAATACCCGTATATATGGTTTCTAATAGCATGACTATCGAATTCATCGATGCCTGTCACAGGTTTATTTCTTTTTCGTTTTTTCGGTGTGTGAAGTACGTTACTGTCACTCCCCGAAGGCCCATATTTTTCACTTAATATTTTGCCAACGGTGCGGCTACCAATACCGAGAGCTTCACCGACGCGATCCCGAACTTGTGTAACTGGCAGTAGAAGTCCACCATTTTGAGATTCACGCTCAAAATACTCGTGTAATTTCACCACCAATTCACGAGCCTGGCTGTTCAAAGTACGTCCTCTTTTCGACATTATTAATAAACACTTGCTTAGTTCGGAGTCCAGTATAAATATTGCCAAGGTAAACGGATAAAGAATGATCAGTCCAGAAAAGTAATAGCCAAGTCACAAATTGTAAAACACAAACGAGAAAGCAAGTACGCGCACAGTCAGCTTCCAAGATGGCGAGAGACTGCTGACGCCGAACCGACCGAGCGGACCGCGTGCGCTTGTAGTTGGCAGTGTTGCCAGAAAAAAAAAAATTATTTTATTTTTTCGCTTTCGACAACTTTTTAAAGAAGCAAATATATTTGATTTATAAATACGTATTTTTGGTGAATGGGTTTTATCTCATATTTTACGATTACATAACTATTTAGTTATGTAATCGTAATATGTGAGATAAATCCCATTCACATGAAAAAATATTTGTTTGGTTGTCAAGTGTAATTTGTAAATAATACATTCGATTTTTCGTATATGTAAACGATTTTTTTGCATACAAGTGTATCCGAAGAGTCGCAACACTACGTGCAGTGACCTAACTACGTAACTTTGTAATGAGGTCAAGAATATAACTATTAGAAATTATTTACTGTGTAAATATGTGTTATTTTGCTTTGTTTGAAAGTTTTCAATTACATTTAGATATTAAGAATTGTACATTTTTAGATACAATAATGAAATCTTTCTAAATTCATGGTTTTATGAAAAAGGTTATCGAAACTGAATAATGTACGTATGAACAAAGTTGTTTCGGTTTGAAAAATATGAAACGTCAAACGGTACCTCTTAGATTTGATGGACTGTACTCCGCCAATTATGAATTGGTTTTGATGATTCATTTTATGTTTCATTCAGAGGTGGTCCCATATAAATTTTATCGAAACTGATTCTGCAGTTTTTGAAAAAATCCAAAAAAATATAGTTGTCTTGAAGTCGGTTCTTGTTTTTAACCGACTTCAAAAAGAAGGTTCTCTGTTCGATTGTATTTTTTTTATGTTTGTTACCTCAGAACTCCGTCATTTATGAACCGATTTGGAAAATTCTTTTTGCGTTGGGTTCAGTATAGCTACGAAGTGGTCCCATATAAATTTCATCGATATTTGATCTTGGACTTCGATACATTGAAGTCGGCGTTTGTTTTTTTTCTAAAAATAATTGTTTTCTAAAAATGTATTATGTTAGATGTCTATACCAGTTGTTACGGTGTCCGTTTGCAGAAGTTGTCGTGCGGACGGCACCGCTGCCGCACAGCGTGCTGCGCGGCGCCGGCGCACCGCTGCGCCGCGACGTGCGCGCGCTCGCTGGCGTGCGGCGCGCACCGCTGCGAGGACTTCTGCCACACCGGCCACTGCGCGCCCTGCCCGCGCGTCAGTCAGTACATACATACTCTTACTGTTTCATAACGAATGGATGAGATTGTGATCAGTGCGCCATCGGTGAACAGTTTTAAAAACAGACATGACATTTAAAAATAAGTCACAAGTGCAACGATATGCACGCATCAGCTCAACAAGCTGATAGTGCATCATAAAATAATAATAATAATTTAAGTAAAGATCTGGTGGTAGGTTTCTCGTATTCCAGGGGCCGTCTGGGTGTCAGTTAATCAGCCGCCAAGCAGTGGTGAGCGAGCATTACTGTGTTCCGGTTTGAAGGGCATTGTAGCCAGTGAAATGACTGGGCATTATGAGACTTAACCGCTAATTGTCTCACTGACGAGCGCAGTGCAGCGCCGCGCAGGATTTTACAAAGTTCTGGGTGGTACTGAGATTGTTTTGGGCAGGCGTATTGTTTACCATCGGGCAAACGACCAGCTCGTCTAGTCATTCAGTTACATAAAAAAAACACTAACATTTAAACATCCACCCCCGACACAAAAAACCTATAAAAAGTAAAATACGGCTGAACCGATTTTGATGTCTAAGAACCACTGCTAGAAAACCTGATTTTAAATAAAATAACCGCATCCAATTCGGTTCTCCCGTTTAAGAGCTACGGTGTCACAGACTAACACACATAGTGGTCAAACTTATAACAAAGTCAAAGTCAAAATCACTTTAATCATTTTGGTATCACAGACTTATCAACGTAAAATTTTCACAATGACTCTACCACACCCCTCCTTTTTGCGTCGGAGGTTAAAAAGTTTAATAAATTAAAACTAATTTATTTCTCTCAGTAACAACTTTCTTTGTGTGGCCCTAACTACTAAACTAGTCGGGGTTTTTTACAAGTTTTTATTTAGTACGTTAGTCCGGGTGGAATCTTGCAAGCTGAATTAGAATCACTTCCTCTCATCCTACGGAGTTGAAATTTTACATACTTGTCAAAGTCCGATGACAATGCATTTATGGTGACAGTCAGCTGATCTGATGATGACGGAAGGTGGGCAATGGAACTCCATGACGGATAATCGTAAACTACTAGTGTTTGGGCTCATTTTAATCTGCTTGCGGTTCCGATTACGAATTTGTTAAAAGATTAAAAGATTGTCTTGGAATGCATATATTGAATTAGTTTTAGAGTTAAGTTGTATAAATACATAATACTGTAATATTTATTTGTCATAAAAAGCTTGTCTTGAAAAAAAATTTAAAAAAAACTTATTAAATTTAAGTTTACTGAATTTGTTATTATTTTAATGTCCGTTTGTCCAGGTTTCTCTGAGCTGACGTGCGCGTGCGGCGCGCAGGTGATGCACCCGCCAGTGCGGTGCGGCACGCGCCCGCCCGCGTGCGACGCGCCGTGCACGCGCGCGCGCGCATGCGGGCACCCCCCGCACCACAACTGCCACTCCGACGAGTGCCCGCCGTGCGTCGTGCTCACCACCAAACGGTGCTACGGAAACCACGAGGTGAGGTTTTAATCCCCTATTTCTATACTATATGTACGAGGAGCGTACATACCACTTGATATAACTCGCTGATGGCGGCTGACTGGCGCATCACGTGATCTGTGCAGATACAATTTTGTATACGATTTTGTTACTGGTAGGCTTACCACCATCTCTTAAACCAGTATTATTTTAAGCTTACTTCCGTTTTCCGTACCACGAAGTCCTAAAAAAAAGTTTACTTTGACATTGTGTTGTTAAGAAGTTTTGGTGACGTCATCGTAAATCATTCATTCAGGTGTTTTTGACAGCTGACACTTCGTAGGAACACAAACATTATTGTTTTATGAAGCTCATGGTACGAATCAGAGTAATATGATTGTAAGCTTCAAATAAAACGTTCCTGTAGCATGATTGTCTTGTAAAAGTTGGTGGCAAGCCCCCAGGTCACGTGGTGCGTCTGTCAGCCGCCATTAAGTTTGACGCGATGTATAGTAGATCTTGATCTTGCTTGACAGAAACCCAGATGATCTTAAGATGATTTATTTAAAGTAAAATTATAATTTTATTTACTTGTGGTAGGTTTCTCGTATGCGGGAGGCCGTCTGGGTAGGTACCACAGCTTTGCCAGTTATTCTGCCGCCAAGCAGTAGTGCTCAAGCGTTACTGTGTTTCGGTTTGAAGGGCATTGGAGCCAGTGAAATGACTGGGCATTATGAGACTTAACAGCTAATTGTCTCAGGGTGACGAGCGCAGTGCAGCGCCGCGCAGGATTTTGCAAAACAAAGTTCTGGGTGCTGCTGTTATTGTTATGGGCTGGCGTATTGCTTACCATTAGGCAAACGACCAGCTCGTCTCGTCACTCAATTACATAAAAAAAAAATGTCTCAGGGTGACGAGCGCAGTGCAGTGCCGCGCAGAATTTTGCAAAACAACGTTCTGTGGTGCTGTTACTGTTATAGGCAGGCGTATTGCTTACCATCAGGCGAACGACCAGCTCGTCTCTTACTCAGTTACATGAAAAAATACTTCCTCTTTCTACAGGGAGAATTTTTGAGACGGGTCAGTAAGGGCAGTTAGGTACCTTAACCGTTATAGTTACAGGAAAATATTCCTAGGATTTATAACTTTTTGAGATATTCCGAACTGTATTCACAGATTTCGGAAAAAAATTAAGTCCGCGAGGGAAAAAAATACCAAATATTTTTTCTTTTTAACCGACTTCAAAAAAGGAGAAGGTTCTCTGTTCAATTGTTGTTTTTTTATGTTTGTTACCTCAGAACTCCGTCATTTATGAACCGAATTGGTTTCTTTTATTGCGTTGGCTTCAGTATAGTTACGAAGTGGTCCCATATAAATTGCATCGAATCGAAACGCCTAAAAATTTTCCCATATGATGCTCATCCATCTTCTCTGGATCGGACAGTCCTGTCGGGCAACAACCATTCTCAGGATGCCGTTGCTAATATAAAGACGTAGAAATTTTAAGTATGTTTCTAGGATGTAATCTCTGGAACTACTGATCCGATTTTGAAAATGCTTTCACTTTTTTTTATTGCTAATTGGCTTGCGTTTGACCACTGTCACTATGTCACTGATCGAGAAAGCAACAATATCCGTGAGTAATATAGGGTATATTTTATTATGTTGACGCGAACGAAGTCGCGGGCGGTTTTATAATAAGAAAGAAAAAGGAAAAAAAAAATTTGAAAAAAACCAACCAAAGAACCGACTTCAAGACTAAACTTCTATTTTATGTTTTTGTTATATTTTCAAGTGCTAAATAAATTACGATAAAATTTATATGGGACCATCTTTGAAGTATGGACCTACCAAACAAAAAAATAATCATCAAAATCAATTCATAATTGGCGGAGTAACGCGTAACAAACAAAAAAAAATAAATAAAATACATACCGTCGAATTGAGAACCTGCTCCTTTTTTGAAGTCGGTTGAAAATAGGAAACATGTATTTTATTATTTTTTTCTGATTATTAGTCACTACATTTTAAATTGGACTAAATCTGCCGACTCACAAAAAACGCAAAAACTGAACGTGTGGTTTCGTGGTTGAGAATAGGCAGAGAAACAGAAATGACGACATGGATAGCGATTTTGTTTTATACTATTTAGAGATATTTAAAGTAGACGAATTAGGATACACTTGTGTATTTTCTATGTTTCTTAGATTTTTATGGTTTTAAATTTGACCAAAACTGCTGATTCCGCTTCAGGCAGAATTAAATGGTGGATAATTAAATTATTAGTATTTTCCTTTATTGTATGTAGTATATATGTCTATATCTATATATTAATATATATATATTTATATATTATTTATTTATATATATATTTTATGTGTCACTTAGTCGTCCTTTTTTACTTTTTATTTACACCGCCGACCTCTCTCACTCCTTTAGTTCTTTCCATCCAAAGGTTGACTGGAAGAGATCGCTTTTAGCGATAAGTCCGCCCGTTGTACTATAGTTTTTAAGAAAATTTCGTGTACCTTGTTTATTTCTTGTTTGGTGTACAATAAAGCATTAATTATTATTATTATTATTAAATGGTATATATTTACTAACTTTTTTATTACAAACTTTTATTTAATTTGCAATGTATGTATGTTTGTCCGGGTGGAATGTTGCAAGCTGAATTAGAACCACTTCCTCTTATCCTACGGAGTTGAAATTTTGCATACTTGTCTGATGACAATGCAATATTATGGTGACAGTCAGCTGATCTGATGATGGAGACGGAAGGTGGGCAATGGAACTCCTTGACGGATAATCGTAAACTACTAGTGTTTAGGCTCATTTTAATCTGCTTGCGGTTCCGATTACGAATTTATTTTTTTCAAGGCAAGCTTTTGCCTTGAAAAAATATTTTTCAACAAAACACTTATCTAGTTGCCCTTCTAATTCATTGGATCAAAGCAGCTATAGGTTGATACTATATGGCTAAGAGCAACAACTGACTGATCAGTGATAGAAAGCGTTAGCATTCAATGGACTATTATAAAAAATAACTGGTTCTCTGTTCTCTGGAGATCTATTCGTTAGGCCTCATAGTTGTCCCATTATTCGTAAGATGGCGCTTTATTATTTGGTACCAAATTTGTAACTAGATGGCGCTTTGTTTCCTTAAAACACGCTAACATTTGTCGCAGAGGACATTTATTGTGTACACTTTCATTTTACTACAGTTGTTGAAATATTCAAAAATGACTTTGATAGATGATTTTTGAACGCAACTGCTTCTTTTTGCGGTTGTTTTATTGTAAATAATAATATAATAATTTAATAAAAAAATGCATCGCAATCAATAAGTGCGTCTGTGACGACAAAATTGAATAAAGAACTTTTGATTATTTGATTGATTGAAACAAAATTAAATGCATAATTGGCGGAGTAATAGCGTAACAAACAAAAAAACATACATTCGAACTGAGAACCACCTACTTTTTGAAGTCGGTTAAAAATATATACAAAAATGCTATACTAAACCTTATTATTATTATTGCCTATGCCAAAGTCATAAAGTTTGAGTTTGTTTTTGGCATCCTTAATTTATGTACACCAACATGTTGCATTGCAAAAAAATATTTTTCAAAAAAACTAAACCGACTTCAAAACCACAAATAGGCACTCAAAAGTACAAAATAAATTAATATTATTATCATAAGCGCTACCCACTCATATATTTGAAGTCGGTGCCAGCCAAGTCTATTAGGTAGCAGATACATTCTATGTATATAGTAAGTACTACTTGTAGGTAGTATCTATCTACTACCTTTTAGACTTGACTTTTAGACTAGAAATACTAACGATCTGATTGGATTAAAAAATGTTAATCAACTGTCACTAGTCACTACTGTCACTAGTGAAGTTGAATTTTGTTTACAGTAATAAAAATGAAATATCGTGTCTGAATAAATGAAAAGTTACACTTACTTTTTATTTATAAAAATCGGACAAGTGCGAGTCTGACTCGCGCACCGAGTGTTCCGTGCTGTGAGACCGTGCGTCTTGCCAAATTTCATGATTCTAGGTTAACGGGAAGTACCCTATTGATTCCCTTGCGAATGTCAAAATATGCGGCATAAATGGCCGTATTTTTTGATTGCGTTGACTTAGAAGCTTGATTTTTACGGCTCCAAGGGTCTGTAGACCTGAGTATTTACAATTAATTTCAACTGGAAACCACTACGCGTTCCCGAGAAAAAGTGTCTTGACAGACAAACGGACAACGAAGTAATCCTATAAATAAATAAATACGCCCAACGATCACAAACATAGATATCCTGGCCCCTTAATAGGATTCCCTGTATCTAGGGAACCAGAAACTACGAGAAACATGATCCCACAACACCAGTAAGGGTTCCATTCTTCCTTTTGCGGTGCGGAACCCTAAAAAAATTTGTTCCTGCGGGCGAGGCTCATAGCACACGGGTTGATACACTGATCCGTCGGCGCCACTCATTGCAACCAACGCTTTCAAATTGTTATTTGAACTCGATAATTATTTGAAATTTATATATCTAATATTATTTGACATTTAACTTTCCTTGATATATTATTTATTATTGTTATTGATAATCGTATTCCATTTGTTAAATTTTTATTTTACTTGCCAAATGTTGTTTTCATTTTTTATTATGTTTGTGTTACAATTGGTACTCGCATTACATAATTCTTAATCGTAACGCCAGAAATGTAAATTTGACTTACCCACTGTAACAAACAATGTTATATAAGGTATAAGGTTAATAAAGGTTATAATATAACCTATATAATATAACATAATTATTTATAGTATAATAGTAGTAATAGTAATAGTAGTATAATAGTAGTTATAATATAACTTATATTATAAGGTTAATAAATAATTGTATTGTATTGTCGACAGGAGCGCAAGACGATCCCGTGCTCGCAGGAGGAGTTCTCGTGCGGCCTGCCGTGCGGCAAGCCGCTGCCCTGTGGCAAGCACGCATGCATCAAGACCTGCCACAAGGGACCTTGTGATACTGGCAAGTGAGTCTAACAAGCGGGGAACATTATATAATGTGCGATGATACAATTCTTTGCTTGAATATGGTATAAAGGTACAAAATAACATAGTCCAACGTATTCGCCATTATGATTATGAAGTTGCATTATCCTTACTTCCTTACTAATATTATAAACGTGAAAGTTTGTATGGATGTATGGATCTTTGTTACTCTTTTTCGCGAAATCTACCGAACCGATTTTGATGAAATTCGGTATGTAGGTACTTTAGGACTTGGAATGGCACATATGGTACTTTTTATCCCGGGACACCGCGGGTGGAACCGCGGGGCGCAGCTATTTATAGAATAATAGTCATCATTTATATGAAAGTAAATTATAAAAACTGGTTATGTATAGGTAGAAAGTCAATATTAATATAGTTTAAATATTAATCAATATTAAGGTAATTTGATTCCCAACTTGATCCTGTACCATTTCTATTACCAAAAGAATTAGAAATAAAATGTGGCAAGTAGTTTTTTTTAATTAGTTTCCTGTTTCTGGTACTGCCAATAATGCGCGAAGTGGCGCCCTCAATTTTATTTCCACTATTTTCTGAGTAGTGGTTCTTTTTCCGATACGATGGTAGAGTCATTGTAATAATTGATGTTTATAAGTGCGTCTGTGATGCCAAAACGGAATAAAGAACTTTGAATTGAAGTTTTTTTTTTAATTATTTTGCCAATGTATGTGATCAGCATTTTTTTATGCATATTTTTGTTCTAGATGCACGCAGCCGTGCATGGAGAAGCGACCGTCGTGCGGGCACCCGTGTGCGGCGCCGTGTCACGTGGGTGGAGCGGGCAGTGCGGGCGGCGCGGGTGGTGCGGGCGGCGCGGGTAGTGCGAGCGGCGCGAGCGGTGCGGGTGGTGAGGCGGCGCGCGGCTGCCCGTCGGCCGCGCCGTGCCGCCGCGCCGTGCGCGCCGTGTGCCCCTGCGGCCGCCGCAGTGCTGAGCGGAGCTGCAACGATAACGCGAGGGATTATGCTAAGTAAGACGATTTTGTATTGATTTTTGCTATTTCGCTGGCCACATGATGTGCTGCACGAGTTGTCCTCTGCAATAATATTCTGCATGATTTCTACCCTGTCTGTGTCGCGAATTAAGTTATAACGCGCACCCGTGTCTAGCGTTTTTGTATAGAAAATGATCTTTTAGAGATTTAAAATTGTATCAATGCCTTGATAACTTGGTAAATCTATCGATAGTGGCGGCCACTAGAAACAAGTCGATTATACTAATTTGACGAAGGAATTTCTATATGTGGTCTACATATAGAAATTCCTTTGTCAAATTAGTGGATTATTTTACGGTGTGTTTTATTTGCAGAATGATGAGTGCCCTGGCCGCAACGAAAATGCAAGAGGGCGGCTCGGTTGATTTGTCCGATGTACACCGTCCCGGAAATATGCTCAAAACGTAAGTATAGTCGATTGCTGTGGTAGGTAAATGATGCTCTAATATTAAGAGTGCGGCTGTAGGTGTGTGATGTTCTTGTGATCAGGTTGGAGTGCGACGACGAGTGCCGCGTAGAGGCGCGCACGCGGCAGCTGGCGCTGGCGCTGCAGATCCGCAACCCCGACGTGTCCGCCAAGCTCGCGCCGCGCTACAGCGACACGCTGCGCGCCGCCGCCGCGCGCGACCCCGCGCTCGCGCACCACACGCACCTCGCGCTCACGGACCTCGTGCAGCGCGCCAAGAAGGTAAACAGTTACAAGCTCGCGCCGCGCTACAGCGACACGCTGCGCGCCGCAGCCGCGCGCGACCCCGCGCTCGCGCACCACACGCACCTCGCGCTCACGGACCTCGTGCAGCGCGCCAAGAAGGTAAACAGTTACAAGCTCGCGCCGCGCTACAGCGACACGCTGCGCGCCGCCGCCGCGCGCGACCCCGCGCTCGCGCACCACACGCACCTCGCGCTCACGGACCTCGTGCAGCGCGCCAAGAAGGTAAACAGTTACAAGCTCGCGCCGCGCTACAGCGACACGCTGCGCGCCGCAGCCGCGCGCGACCCCGCGCTCGCGCACCACACGCACCTCGCGCTCACGGACCTCGTGCAGCGCGCCAAGAAGGTAAACAGTTACAAGCTCGCGCCGCGCTACAGCGACACGCTGCGCGCCGCAGCCGCGCGCGACCCCGCGCTCGCGCACCACACGCACCTCGCGCTCACGGACCTCGTGCAGCGCGCCAAGAAGGTAAACAGTTACAAGCTCGCGCCGCGCTACAGCGACACGCTGCGCGCCGCCGCCGCGCGCGACCCCGCGCTCGCGCACCACACGCACCTCGCGCTCACGGACCTCGTGCAGCGCGCCAAGAAGGTAAACAGTTACAAGCTCGCGCCGCGCTACAGCGACACGCTGCGCGCCGCAGCCGCGCGCGACCCCGCGCTCGCGCACCACACGCACCTCGCGCTCACGGACCTCGTGCAGCGCGCCAAGAAGGTAAACAGTTACAAGCTCGCGCCGCGCTACAGCGACACGCTGCGCGCCGCCGCCGCGCGCGACCCCGCGCTCGCGCACCACACGCACCTCGCGCTCACGGACCTCGTGCAGCGCGCCAAGAAGGTAAACAGTTACAAGCTCGCGCCGCGCTACAGCGACACGCTGCGCGCCGCCGCCGCGCGCGACCCCGCGCTCGCGCACCACACGCACCTCGCGCTCACGGACCTCGTGCAGCGCGCCAAGAAGGTATACAGTTACAAGCTCGCGCCGCGCTACAGCGACACGCTGCGCGCCGCCGCCGCGCGCGACCCCGCGCTCGCGCACCACACGCACCTCGCGCTCACGGACCTCGTGCAGCGCGCCAAGAAGGTAAACAGTTACAAGCTCGCGCCGCGCTACAGCGACACGCTGCGCGCCGCAGCCGCGCGCGACCCCGCGCTCGCGCACCACACGCACCTCGCGCTCACGGACCTCGTGCAGCGCGCCAAGAAGGTAAACAGTTACAAGCTCGCGCCGCGCTACAGCGACACGCTGCGCGCCGCAGCCGCGCGCGACCCCGCGCTCGCGCACCACACGCACCTCGCGCTCACGGACCTCGTGCAGCGCGCCAAGAAGGTAAACAGTTACAAGCTCGCGCCGCGCTACAGCGACACGCTGCGCGCCGCAGCCGCGCGCGACCCCGCGCTCGCGCACCACACGCATCTCGCGCTCACGGACCTCGTGCAGCGCGCCAAGAAGGTAAACAGTTACAAGCTCGCGCCGCGCTACAGCGACACGCTGCGCGCCGCCGCCGCGCGCGACCCCGCGCTCGCGCACCACACGCACCTCGCGCTCACGGACCTCGTGCAGCGCGCCAAGAAGGTAAACAGTTACAAGCTCGCGCCGCGCTACAGCGACACGCTGCGCGCCGCAGCCGCGCGCGACCCCGCGCTCGCGCACCACACGCATCTCGCGCTCACGGACCTCGTGCAGCGCGCCAAGAAGGTAAACAGTTACAAGCTCGCGCCGCGCTACAGCGACACGCTGCGCGCCGCAGCCGCGCGCGACCCCGCGCTCGCGCACCACACGCATCTCGCGCTCACGGACCTCGTGCAGCGCGCCAAGAAGGTAAACAGTTACAAGCTCGCGCCGCGCTACAGCGACACGCTGCGCGCCGCCGCCGCGCGCGACCCCGCGCTCGCGCACCACACGCACCTCGCGCTCACGGACCTCGTGCAGCGCGCCAAGAAGGTAAACAGTTACAAGCTCGCGCCGCGCTACAGCGACACGCTGCGCGCCGCAGCCGCGCGCGACCCCGCGCTCGCGCACCACACGCACCTCGCGCTCACGGACCTCGTGCAGCGCGCCAAGAAGGTAAACAGTTACAAGCTCGCGCCGCGCTACAGCGACACGCTGCGCGCCGCCGCCGCGCGCGACCTTAGTGTTCATGAATTATTCAATATTTAGACCTATGTCTATGAAATGTTTACTTCAATTAGCTTTTGATCTTCTTTAACCTTCTTTTGTACAACCTATATATCTTCGTTCCAGTCGAAGCAGAAGACCCGGTCGCACTCGTTCCCATCGATGAACTGGCAGAAGCGGCAGTTCATCCACGAGCTGTGCGAGCACTTCGGCTGCGAGAGCGTCGCGTACGACGCCGAGCCCAACCGGAACGTCGTCGCCACCGCCGACAGGGAGAAGGTAACTGCCGATTTGGGGCGACCTCATAAACTACCAGTGTTTGACCTTATTTTAATTTGCTCGCGGTTCAGATGACAAATTTGTTAAAAGCTTGTCTGGAAATATATATTTTTCAACAAAAATGTTGTTGTATTGTCGCTCCAGTCGTGGCTGCCCGCGATGAGTATCCTGGAGGTGCTGGCGCGCGAGGCGGGCAAGCGGCGCGTGCCGGGGCCCGTGCTGCGCGCGCCGCCCGCCGCCGCGCCCGCCGCGCTCTCCGCCGCGCCCGCCGCCACCGCCGGCTCCGCCAAGTAAGTACTAACTAAGTAAGGTGCTGGTGCCTCCAGGGCGCCTTAATTTGCGGCATTTTATGTAATTCTCAGTTCGCGTACGGACGCCGCGCCGTCCGTATTAGTTAGCAATAAATCAGTGACATGTACTTAACAAAAAAACATATGTACGAAGTGTAAATAAAAGTGTACAAATGAAAGATATTGTTGTTACACGCCACTGATTTGCATAAAAACACGGTAAAATAATTATAATACACATAGGTCTTAAATGGTCCAGTAGGTTCACATGTGTTATTGCTTTATCAGCGTGCAAATGTTGAGTTTTTATTAGTTACCGACTGGTGTCATTTTTTTCATTGCGCATAATTTTCGAATATCTTTTTTTATGGAATTGAGTAATAAGACGAGCAAGTTGTTCCCTTAATGGTAAGCGCAACCAAATCTTGCAAGTTGAATCTGAACCACTTCCTTTTATCCTACGGAGTTGAAATTTTGCATACTTGTCCGTCCGATGACAATGCAATATTATAGTGACAGCCAGCTGATCTGATGATGGAGATGGAACATGGGCAATGGAACTCCTTGACGGATAATCGTAAACTTGGTGTTTGAGCTCATTTTAAAGTGCTCGCGGTTTCGATTACGAATTGGTTAAAAGCTTGTCTTGAAAACAATGTTTTTCAACAAAAATCTTGTTTCTCCAGGTCTTTCGGCGGCTGGGCCACGCTGACGTCATCGAACGCGTGGGCGGCGCGCAGCCAGCCGCGCCCCGCGCCCGCCCCCGCGCCTTCGCCCGCCCCCGCCGCCGCCCCCGCCCCCTCCGGACCGGACACCCGGATCGACTACTTCGACAACCCGCCCGACAACTAACGCAACTAGCTCAATGTACGATAAGTGTCGATAAGCAATACTGTGACGTCACTTTTTAAAAGGCTCTTTTTGAATAGGCACCTTTCTACTGTTGTTATAGATGTTAGATAGATGATCTAATGACACCCGAAGGAGCTAGGCAATGCCAACATCTCAGCCAGCGAGGTAACTGCTCCAGTGGCTCAGTCGATTAGAAAAAGAAAGAAAGAAAATACATTTATTCAAGACATCGCACAACATTACACTGAACACACTAAAATAAAGACGAAACAAAAGCAATAAATACAACAGTGAAATGTTGCGCGATGTCAGGAAAAGGTGCCGACTCAGAATACGCTAAGGTAGTTTGAGTACCTTAGCACTGATTTTAATTTATTTTTTGAGAGCGCTTCCTGTCCTTTATTAAAAGTTATTTTTCTAATTGCAGTGGCCTCTTATAGTACTTTCCACTAGGCGATAAAGTGGCCAAACAATATAAACGATTAAAGAAACGTTGTGTCACTATTTTTTCTATTTTGGGCGCGCGTGTTCATACAGATGTTTGTCGCACTTATTGCGGATCGCTCTGCTCACGCCATGTTGTCAAATGGCTGTCAATTGACAATTACCGCGATTATCGTAGAGAAAGAATGAAGTGACTCGCATAGCTTTATTTCAATATTTATTTTTATTGATAACCAAAAGGTTACTCACACATATCCGTGCCGTGTCAGGAACGAGGCCGGTCCGAGGAAAGTACAGGAATCACTGAAACTCGACGCTGGCACGTGACATGTGGTTGCACGTACTCAAATGCGATTACGTTCCGTCTTTCAAAACATACAAAAAAAACATTGAAATGCAAAAAAAAACTACGCAACTCATAAAAATAAATTTTTTGACAACACATGCATATTGCCTATTCATACTTGCGACTAGTAGCGGGGCCTCTTGAGATTTCTGTTAGTCCGGGAGTCCAATTGTCGAGATTTTGATTTTAATCTTCTGTATACATATGTTTGGTCACCAACGAAAACCTTTACTTTCAGAGGTTTTGAACATAAAATTGTATTTTTTCTCGTTCATCGGTGAGTTTTTGCTGCAGTCATTAAAGGGCTTTTCAAAAAGTTACTTCTTTACATATTTATGTATGTTTACAAGGGCCTGCAACTTTTAATATTTTATTAATACTGGCAACTTTGGAATAACTTGTTCTAATGCGATAGCAAACATTTTGTACAACTTAATAATAATTGTCAATCTTAAATTATCTAAAACACGTCTTGAAAATTTCGGATCTTTACTTGATTTTCATGACATTTCATTGATTGCTATATAATTGTTACAATCAACGCTCATAACCGGTCAAAACTAATTTAAACTGCAAATATATTATCAGTCATAACCAATTTGTGACTAAGGACGTTGGTCAAAAATTTTGCTTTAGCACTCAAAATTAGCCGATTTTTGCAGTCAAAATTAGGTTTGATCGGTTATGAGTTTTACTTATTAAGGAACTACAAACAGTACTAATATTCAAACGGGTAAAAAAATTCGACCACCGGCTGAGACTCGAACCCGCAACCCAATCTTCCCTCAGCGCAGGACGCTCTACCAATTGAGCTACGGTAGACACCAACTCGAGTGTCGAATTTCTTCTTCCGTTATTTAACCGACTTAAGGGTGACGTGTGTATATTTTATATGAAGCATTCGTGAATGGTTAATATAAAATATACACAATAAGATGTACTTATATTATGGTCTAAACATAATCAATAGAACAAAACATATTTATTATAAGATAATGCTATTAACAAATGTTAGACCCACACCGTAGTTCACGAGTTTGACTGTAATACATAAATTATTCGGTTTTGTTTTATGAATTCTGTATTTGAATACGTTGTTACATAGCTTGCCAGTTGTTATTATTATTATTTTATAAACCGTAGGGCTGATACGCAGGCCTAACAGTTCCGTCACCACGGCGTAGGCCTTTTATTTTACTCCAAGGCGCGTATCAAATATGGGTAACATTTATTTATTGTAGGAATAAGTATTGAAGTTGAGTTTGGTGTTAATTGAAGCAAATGTGTGATTAAACGTACATTAGTCATAAATAACAATTAACCACAAATAATCGAAGAGCTAGTGTGGCTCAGTGGGAACGTGCGAGTTTCGATCCGACGCACCCGAATTCGAATCCCGCTGGCCCCGCACCACTGACTTTCTTAAGCTATGTGCGGATCTAACACTCGCTCTAAAAATGGTGAAGGAAAACATCATGAGGAAACCGGCATGTTTAAGAATTCAACACAAAATTCAAGGACCTGTGACATCCACCAACGCGCACTGGGCCAGCGTGGTGGGTTATGGCCCATACTCTCTCTATTAGAGAAGGCCCGTGTCCCAGCAGTGGGAACTTAATGGGCTAATGATGATGATCAAATAACCGCCATTAATGGTGACTAAAATATAAGCTATCACAAAACTATATTAAAAACAGTAATCAAGAATTTATTATTGATAACAATAGCCAAAAAAAAAATGAAACTCATTCCCGCACATATTGCTTCGACACCTCCACAAGGATAGGCTAAGGGAAATGACGCGCTCTTTGAAAACGTGAAAAGAAAACCAGTGTGGATATGGCATAATAACCTTATTCGTTACATATATTTTCCTATTGATTAAATAAAATAAAAAGTAGAAAATTGAAAAATAATATTGTAGATATGATATTTTATCTCAGATTTTATTAACGGTGACGGGACTGCTGTAGGTATAATTAAGGTAAGCTCAGTGCGCTGGATATAAATAAATGCCGGATATATACTACTCATGTTTTTAATAACGAATTACAGTAAACTAAAATTTCAAAAATTCCCACACAAAAAAATCCTATAAAAAGTAAAAAATGGCGGAACCGATTCTGATAAAACATGTCTTAGAACCACCACTAGAAAACCTGCTTTCAAATTAAATAAATTGCATACGAATCACACAGCAGACTCATAGTGGTCAAACGTATAACACACCTCCTTTTTGCGTCGGGGGTTAAAAGGCTGCCTCGCTCGCGCGCATGTTTTGTAATCAAGACATCAAAGAATTTCACCACATTAGTAAATTGCATCCGTGCAAAGCCGGGGCGGGTCGCTAGTATTATAATATATTATATTTAGTATATATTATGTTAGTATATATTTAAATAACTTTATTATACCTACCTACCTCTTGGTACAGTCATTAAAATTAAAAATCTCGCGACATATTTACAAACTGGTAGCGTTCTTAAATTAATAATCATATTAAATATACCTTCGTTATGTTAGTATATATTATGTTTATTTTATATATTACACGATAGATAGTCTTTTGCAACCGCCGCGAATCAATAGATGTCTTTTTTATTATTTTCCGTTAACGTTTACCACTGGTGGTGGGTTTCTTGTATACGAGAGGCCGTCTGGGTGGGTACCACCGCTTTGCCTGTTATTCAGCCGCAGCAAGCAGTAGTGCGCAAGCATTACTGTGTTCCGGTTTAAAGAGCATTTTAGCCAGCGAAATTACTGGGCATTATGAGACTTAACAGCTAATTGTTTCAGGGTTTCGCAAAACAAAGGTATTGGGTGGTGCTGTTATTGTTATGGGCTGGCGTATTTTTTACCATCAGGCAAACGACCAGCTCGTCTCGTCATTCAGTTACATAAAAAAAAACTACATTATTTCCGGTTAGTTGCACTGAGCTTACCGAACATACAGTCAATTTTATAATTACTATTTGTATTGTATTAACACCAATGAAATACATATGTTATAGCTAGAGAAAACTTTGCTCTGTATTAATTTTATATTTTTCTTAGAGCAATCAACTTATTTTCTTCCTATATTTTCTATCAGAATCAGATGATGATATAGATAAATGAAATAGAAATAAATGCAGGGCCTAAACATTACCTAAATTTAATTAAGTTTATCTTTTATTTTACGTACACTGATGTCCTAAAATGTTCTTAAGGAAAAAATAAATTCAAGTCAAGAGTATACAGACAAAACTTTGGGATCTTCAGGGTTTGCGCCGAGCCTCATACTAAGGCCGCGTTCAGAAATGGGTAAATGTTCACGAGTGAATACTTGTCAGTTAATCTCAGTGACATGCCAGGTTAAAAATTAACTAATGCCTTTCTGAACGGGCACCGAGTAATACAATAAGCCAGCCAATCAAAACCAATCATTTTCAAGACCGAGATTTCCCGCGCTTTTGTTTATCAGATTTAACTGCGTTATTTTGGCTAATATCGGAATTTTACCTTATATTTTGTTTCAAATACACGAATCGCTTATTTTATTTGTATGTACAAAAAATCAATGCAAAAATATTGCAAAATGTAAAGGAAAATGACAACTGACAACTATTACCTAACAGGTGAGAATCGTAACCAGCTTTTTTATCCGTGAATATTTTCACCTGTCAGGTGAACTTTTACTCTCCCCAATTGGTTTTCTGAACGGCTCAGGGTAAATGTCAAAATTCACCTGAGTCATTTCTGAACGGCGTTAGGGTAATAATTACATTAACTGGGTGATTTCTGAACGCGGCCTAGATGATACATAGAAGAAAATTCGTAATTCATCTATTTATTGCATTCATTGTACAGTCAGCTGCGCTGATATGTATGATAGATTTATATTATAATCTTATAGTTTAGGATTGGCCATTCAAAATAAACTATAATTTGTTGCTCTGTAAACAAAGTTTTATTGAGTTAGTAGTTATACGTTACATGCCAAACTATTTACATGAAAACACTATTTTCTAAAACTTACCTGTAAACAAAGAAACGACATTCAAAGCTTATAATTTACTATGCCAATCCCTTATCACTTCTTAATATTAACTTTCCAAAATACTATTTTAACAATAAACACAATTCTCTTCACTTGCCACCATCTTGACTTTTTTTGTCCGCTTTACCTACATATGATTACCATTAAGTTCTAATCTAACGTTTTTACCGACGGAGCAAAGCGCGGCAAAATTCAAAATTAAAGAAATACATTTTTCTTTACATGTATACACTCCCAAGTTTTAAAATTTATATATACTCAATAACTTTCAAAGACAAGTGCACGCAAACATTTTGCAAATATATGTTGTATTCCGCATTCTGTCAAATAAGATGACTACATATCAAAATAGGGGATCGGACAGTAATCGAAAAGATCTAAAAAGTAATTAGAACGAATGTTTGTCGAATTCGAAAGACCATTCAAACAATATTTTGATTAATAATAATTTATATTAATGATTAATAATAATTTATATTAATGATTAATAATAATTTATATTTTTAAATTAATAAATAAAATCTAATAATTCAGACCTTTTTTATCTGTTCCGAAACACCAGCACAGTGCATGACGTCATTTCAAAGTAAATGCCGAGTGCGAAGCTTGTGTTTATTTTATATTTTTGCTTTTTATCTATATCAAAACGATATGTTGTTCATGTCATGACGACCCTAAATTCTTTAAACTTCACAAAAACGTATAAATCAAGTTTGCAATTTTGATTTCGTAGAGCTTGTCGTTTCGTTGGCCAGCGTGTGACGTCATACGTCTGAGGTGACCTTTTGCGCGGCAATATTTGAAACATAACATTTAAACATAATTTTAGTTACTTTTAAGAGTTTATTTAAATAAAGTATGTTTTTTTATAGCTATATATATATACGTTATGGTTAATTTTGAACACTTTCTGAAAAGTTGTCCGATCCCCTATTATGTATAAAGTCCCGACCTCGACCCCATCAAAACTTGGAAGTGTAAACATATCAGCGCAGCTGACTGTACATTCATTAAATTTAAGTAAAATAAAGCAGAGGTCTTATAATATGTGTGTACATTGACACTGTGAGGGTGTTTGCAATTGAGTGCGCGCCAGTATGAGCATAATGATTCTTCATTTTATTTTGTAGTCATTAAAATGTATGTAAAACGTTTCCTTCAATTTTCTCATAAACATACTATTTCATTTGATGGGTTACTTTGGACTAGTGGGAATATAGGGGGAATAGGGTCGATAAAGAAGTAGTAGATTTTTTGAGAAATGTCATTTTTCTGCCTACCTGTACCTTTTTTCAAAAATCCTAATATGAAGTTTTTATTTTCTTAAAAATGCCTAATGTTTACTAAAGAAACTTCCTAACTGAAAATGTACCTACCCCGAAGGTCCCAAAATTTTGCACACCCTGTACAGTTCATTCATCTAAAATTCTGAACAGGAACTATGATGTCCAGCGAAAGTGGGCATTTTTTTAAACAAAACACGTCATAATAATTTATCTGTGACTATCTTTATTAGTGTTAATTGATGGGTTCCTAGACAAACAAAACAATTAAATATCATAATAATGCACGTTAGCACTGTACCTAAGCGGACTCTTCGATAATTAATGTATAAGTGTATCAACGATGTCAACTAAAATTATAAGGCAAGATAATCCGTCAAATTCGTTAGCGATTCTCGCTTGAGCACAGTATGCGGCGGGAAGTACTAGCCAAAATACGAATGGCCGGATATGAGACGGAAGAGCGTGATATGAGTCCTTCCTTGCTTAGATAACTCTTTATTGTTACATCACCAATTATAACAATGAAAGGAAAAATAACAATCTTAAAAACTAAAGTGTTATGATGGCCGGTCTTATCGCTCAGAACGAGCTCTTACAGACAACCTTTGGATGGAGAGGACTTAAAGAAACTGTTAGAGGAGGGGGATGTCAACATACAATACAATAACTCTTATAAGCATACGCTTATAGTTTTATAACATCGTTTGCCGAGAAAAGTTGCTAACTTTTGAGTTTACCAGCCCGTATGCCGCCGCCGTAAATTGCGCTTTAATTTCAAGTTCAGAAGTTCTTTATTCAGTTTTGTCATCACAGATTTACTTTTCTCATAAGCTGAGGGACCGAGCCAATGAAGTTGACGGACTACAGTTTGCCCTTTGATATACCTATCGTTTTATTGTATTACCTTTTTATTTTTCAATATTTAATAAGTACACATCGCTGTAGAATCGAAAAGTTAAGATATTGCCAATGAACGAATACATGGTTTGAAATAACATTGTAATGAAATGGAATTATTAAAACTTGATTTAAATATTTTTCGTATAGCAGTCTGCACAAAAAATTGATTTGTTACCTATGTCGTTTACATATATATTTGATTTATTGCATCACTGAACAAATTACAAGTTACCAAAAAAATATCTCTTACCGTATTGGATATTTAATAGTATTAAAGCTAATGTTAAAGGTAGAATAAGGTTACCTACCTACAACGTTACACGATAAACAAAGTTGCAGAGAATCATTGAAGTATAATTCAGTAGATAAGTATTCTCAGCTTTCCAATAAATAAAGTGCAGCGCCGCGCAGGATTTTGCAAAACAAAGTTCTGGGTGGTGCTGTTATTGCTTACCATCAGGCAAACGACCAGCTCGTCTCCACATTCAGTTACATAAAAAGTACGCCCAATGATCACATATGTACATAGATCCTGGCCCCTAACTAGGATTCCCTGTATCTAGCAAACCAGGAACTGCGAGGACCATGGTCCCACAACACCCAGACATGAAACAAATGCTTGCGCTTTTTTTTCTTTGCACAAACATTTGTCCCTTCGCGGGAATCGAACCCGAAACCTCAGTGGTGTATGACATTTGTGTCGACCTGCCCAACCACTACACCAAAGAGGCTGTCAGATAGCGATTAAAGTCACGTGTTCATTATGCAACATAAGCCGGGTCCACACCTGCCGATCCACATCCGCTCCATCTCGCACGGCAGAATCACGATCCAAACGCGCGGTCGGTGTGGACGCGTCTCGCCCGATCCAAACGGCAAGAACGAGACGTTACGTAGCAACTACTAAGTAATCTTTGATGAAACAAACAAATCTCATACACCACTGAGGTTGCGGGTTCGATTCCCGCGACGGTACAAATGTTTGTGCACAGAAAAAAAGCGCAAACATTTGTTTCGTGTCTAAGTGTTGTGGGTCCATGGTCCTCATAGTTCCTGGTTTCCTAGTTAGCTTATGTTATTGATGTATGTACAATAAAGTGTTGTCAATAAATCAATCAATCGTCAGATCAGTCAGCCATTTGCTCAGATTAAAATGTTCGTTCGGCAGAGAAATGAAAACGCGGCTTTAGAGCTGAGAATACTTACTGAATATAATAATATGGTTGTTTAAACTAAGGTTCGATATTTTTGCCTGTCTCTTCCCTAACTTTGCTTGAAGTAAGCACTTAATAATTTGCATTACTTCGATATCTCTCTCATCCATATTTAAACTTGAAACATTGTTCCACTTGGCATTCGTCTTTGACATATTATGAACGAAGATTCCATACAGTTTATGTACCTACCAGCAGGTTAAAGTACCCATGCAATAGTTCAAACATATTCTAAATATAATATGCCTTGGCGAGTATGTAGTGTTAATTTTATATAGGAATTCCAGTAAAGGGTGAAGGGGATGCAATCTTATGATCTTTTTATGTAAACTCCATATTATATTATATAAAAATATTGTAATTAACTTAAATTCGCTGTTGTACAGGAGACCAGTGTAATAAAGTGTTACATATTTGTTATATTGTTCTTTAATCATCACAAACCTTTTTATTTTTATGGAACAGTGATGAGACGAGCTACTCTTTTGTCTGATGGTAAGCGCCAGGCCTGCCCAGAACAATTGCAGTACCACCTAGAACTTTTAATACCAAAAAAGCAATGCGTAGCACTGCATTGCGCTCATCACCCCGAGACATCAGATATTAAGTCTCATATGCCCAGTAATTTCGCTGGCTACAATGCCCTTCAAACCGGAATATAGTAATGCTTGCGCATTACTGCTTGGCGGCAGAATAACTGGCAAAGCTGTAGTACCTACCCAGACAGCCTCCCGCATACGAGAGACCTACCACAAGTAAACCTATGTAAACAGACTGTCGCAGGCATTTTAATTCGCTACTTTGTTTTATCTAATTTGATAATAAATGCATTAGCGCATGCTTACAATTGCAACCGATAAGAAATTTGGTAGCTC
Organism: Petrophora chlorosata; assembly: GCA_951640565.1. Lineage (NCBI taxonomy): Eukaryota > Metazoa > Arthropoda > Insecta > Lepidoptera > Geometridae > Petrophora > Petrophora chlorosata. Next base: position 15,257,006 of record OX621195.1, read on the forward strand.
GATCAGTCGGCTCGGCGGCCCAGTGGCTAAGGTGCGGGACGGTATTCCGAAGTCGCAGGTTCAATCCCTGCCCCAGCAATTTCATTTTATTTCTGTTATAATCTCGACTTACTTAAATAATTCAAAACTAGCTCCGCCCCGCGGTTTCACGGCATAAAAAATCCAGCATCCATGTTTTATTCCAGCGTATAAGCTGTCCAATTTAAATTTTATCAAAATCCGTTCAGCTGTTGCGGCGTGAAGAGGTAACAAACACACTTACATACGAACTTTCGCATTTATAATATTAATTTTATGTAACTTTTTTAAGATATAATAGAAACGAGCTACTATTTTTATTTATTTATGGAACCGAGTGATGAAACGAGCATGTCGTTCGCCTGATGGTAAGCGCCACGCCCATAACAATTGCAGTGCCACCTAGATCTTTTAATATCATAAAAAGCAATGCGTAGGACTACATAGCGGTCATCACTCCGAGACAGTCTCATATATATGCACAGTAATTTCAATGGCTACAATGCCCTATTATATGTATTGTGAAAGAAGTTAGAGAACAACCTACTATTTCATTGCCTACAATATTATAACGGGATATCTATATTCAACTGCCGTCTCTCTCTAGATCTATGTGCTCCATTTTAGGCCACATCATCGCTTCACATCATGCCAAACATAGATCTATTATGCGTAAAAAAGAGGTGTATGATAAAGAAAAACAGAAATATAAACAAAAACCTTTAAGACATATTTCAACACACAATTTTAAGCAATCGAATGATCATCGATATTCCTCATTATATTGTCTAAATACCGAGATAGCCCCAACATTGGATTTATTACCACTACATTATGACGACCGTGTTCCATTTTATTTAAACTTTCATTCGTGTCACTCGAGAAAGTTGGCCAAATTGTGTTATATGAAGATTTCGACGTTGAATTTTCTTTATTATGCAGACTCCGCCATGGTTCGCTCGCGCCGCGATCGTTTTTTTCATTAATATATTTTTTTAATGAAAATGGTAGAGAATGCTCTTCCCAGAAATTCTCTGACCGAAACCTTCTGGTTGCTTGGAAATTTCGTCTTTTTGGTTTGTTATGCTTCGGAAAGTATCGCTGAAATACGAATACAACATAAATATTTGCCGTTTATTGTCAATTACTTTGTAATACTATTATATGAATATTAATACGCGTTCAAATAAAATAAGATACCTTATAATTATGACTTCTTCTGGATTGTTTAGATCTTTGTGGGTTTTTCCTTTTGACTTTTTTTAGGCTTACAACTGAGGATCCGGAGTCAGTAGCATAGTTTATGGGAGAAACGTAGGGCTGCAAAATATAGCCTAAAATTATATTATCAAACTAAATTTACTATGAATATAAAAAGGTATTAAAAGAATTTTAACTTCACCGCCTTATTACGTAAGCCGTTCCAAAATGCATTAAAATATAATATAAGATATGAAAAAAACTCACACATCCTGTTGATTCCCCTTCGAAGAACATCGCAAGCAAGCACTGCAGTCAAAAACTGAGAACCGTAGTCATAGTAACAGTTTCCTGGAATAAAAACAACTGAATCAATATCCATTACAAAAATTTAAATAAAATTCAAAAGGGTGTCGAGTAAATTTACCATGATTCAATTGCATGATCTGATAAGCAAACGAAACAAGCTTCGACCACATGATATAAATATTATTATCGGAAGTATTTAAATTTTTATCATTTAAAATTTGCTTTATTTCGTCTTCTTCAATCAAATACAGGTCGTCTTTCTCTGGAATCTTATCGTATTCTTTCAAATTAGCCATCCTCTCCAAACATTGCAGTTTCTCCTTGACTTTTTCAAAATCGAATTCTATTTCATCGAATTTATCTTCCTTCTTGCTTTCAAAGTATTTGTTAATATTGTCAGTAACTGTTTCTTCCGATTTTACATTCGCGACGCTCTTAACGCTTTCGTTAAGGCTATTCTTATCCTCGGGCTCGTGGATGGTTCTAAAATCGTCATCGCAGTACAGTTCGCTCTGTGAATCGTCTAAACTGCAAGCGTCAGGCATATTTTGAACGTCAATTTTGGCTAGGCCTTCATCTTCTTGCAGTTCATGATAACTTTCAAAGTAATCGTCGCTGCTAACGTTGAGAGAAGTTTTAGTAGATTCGCTTTTGAGGCTGCTTTCGATGCCGTGCTCGCTTTGGCAGAGTCCGAATTGATCGTATAGTTTGCGCCTGACTTTTCTTTCAGACAGCTCCTGCCGTAAGATGCGATCCTGGTACGATCGGTTCTTGAGCTTACGAGTGGCGTCTAACTGGTTGCGTTCCAGGGACTTGAACTGCTCGTACAGGTACCAGGAGCGCACACGGCGCGATTTTTTATATGTTGATACATTCAAATCTATAACAAGATTTTGTTAGTTGTACCTAATCTATTAACTTATAATTATAAATTGGGTTCGTAAAGTAGGTACCTACTCAAATTACCCAAAAAGCGACTATCCAATATTAATTAAGTTTTTCAAACGGAATAGAGAAGAATACCTATAGGTACTCGTACCTACTGCAGCCACGTACGTAGGTATCCCACATTTAAAACACATCAAGTAGGTATATAGTCTTTTTTTATCCCATGAAAATATAACAAACCAGGGTAGAGAAATCGGAATAACAGGTCACTGTATTCAAATTTCACTCAGATAATGAGAGTACCCTGGAGGTTACCTATATGATAAAGAACGTAAGTACTATATAGGTTTGTATACTTACCAAGAGAATCCAAAAAATCCATTCAAAAATCGCGATTACAAAAACGTCATTAATTTGTAAAGAAAAATACTAATTTTACATCGTTTTAGTAAATTAAATTTGGATTGATTGTGAATGTAAAATTGTCATTCACTATTCTGCAAAGAAAACAACTATTCTGTCAGCGAAATATATTTGACATGACTTTTTTTATAAAACAAAGGCTGCCGGTAGCGTTGCCTCTTTGCTTTCACACACTGTTTTGGGCTGTGGCGTCACTGGAACGTGTAGCGCTAAGGTGTAGCGATATCAGACTTTGGTCTGAGTCTGATGACGCACGGGAAAACAGATATCTATATCAGTAGTTATTTCTCAGGGTTATAATAAAAACAGAGATTTGGTCGGTTCCCTAAGCGAGAGATCCCATTCATTAAAACTGCACGTCGCGTTGGAAGAATATTGAGAGAGCAGAAATTTTATCATTTTACCACGTTATTTTATTAAGGATAGTTAATCGGTAAGTGCTCGAAATTTGAGTTGTAAGATTCCACCCGGACAGACAGACAAACAAGAAAGTGACTTAATAAAAATAACTTGGTAAAATGATAAAATTTCTGCTCTCTTCTTCCGACCTCTGGCGCGCCGCAACTATACAAAACTTCCAAAATGTAGGCGATACAGTCAAACTTTCACATTTATAATAATTACTTACCTACATACCTAATACTTTAGTGCGATTTTCGTAATTTCATGTAAGTACCTACTTAAATAAACATCACACGTGCTTGTAGTTTATAATCAGTATTTATTTTATGACAAAATATTACCAAATACGTAACGAGGATAACATTCCTTGTTAAACAAACTAATACAGAAAAATTAAAAACCTAGGTAGTTATCACAATATTAGGTGCAACATTTCTTTACTAATTTCAATCCAGTACAAAAAAGTCAATGCAAAAATAGGTAGGTAGGTTTTATACCTATCCTAATTTATCGTAGAGTATAAAAGTAGGAACAATGCCTACTTCGAAAATATGGTATCTATTAGCTATTAGTAGGTATGGTAATGTCTATTAGTAGAAAAAGATTGCTCCTCCAGCTGGCTGCCTGCTGTAACCAGGGTTGGTCTGCGAGGAGTGAACTCCCGAATTCATCAACTTCACGCTGAATGGCGACTTGCGGTCCTTGATGCCGCCTCTCTTCATCGGGTGACCCTGGGTGTAAAACTTATTGGTGAACACCCGTAACTAAGTACAAAGGTTGAGTATCCTCGATTTAGGATAGAACCAAAAACAATCGCACCCGTATTCATGAATAATACTTGTCAAATGAAACACTAAGTATTATTTCTGTGTATGCACTTGGCTAAGGCACGGCAACCATTTAAACGCCTCATTTGCACACAATTCTGATTGGTTGCTGTGCCTTGCTCAGCCAATAGTTTCAACAAGTGTTGATAAAATAAGGGTGAACACATATACATTTTATGAATGACACTTAGGGCCAAGCCAGACAGGAGAGACGTAAGACGAGGATGCGTCTCAGACAGGGGCAAAGACTATTATATAAGAGACGAGACGCGAGCATGGGCATTTGACGCGACATTTTACTGTAGTGAATGCGACGAGGTGGACGTGCTAAGCTGACTGCAACAAATTTTCACAATAAATTTAGACATGTCTTCCTCAGAGGACAAAGATGCGCTGGCGCTAGTTCTACTTAGTACCTATGCACGTGGCATAATGACACGTGGTATGCACCCCGCGCCCTATCCGTACCCCCGCTACGACTGTGTCCTGTCCACGCCCCAACTGCGCCTCGTCGCCTCTGTGTGTTTTGCAATTAAACAAAGACGACGAAGCATCGCTTCTGGGTCCTGTCCTCCATATACGTTTTGCAGTGCGAGACTTCCTTACATTTCGAATTAAAGCCTAATTTTAAGACACTACGTGCGCGCCTCGTCCACGCCTTACGTTCTTTCTGTTTGGCTTGCGCCTAAGATAAACAAGCGTGTGAGTGGTCAGCCTCAGTTGGTGTAGTATTCGTATCTTGCACAACACAAGTGATTGTGGACAGAAAAAAGCGCAAATATTTGGCTCCTACTTTTCGACTCCTATATACAGGCAGTGGCGTAGCTACCAGAGGGCAAGACGGGGCATTACCCCTGGGCCCCCAAGCTCAGGGGGCCCTTCGGTCTCTGACTTACAAACTATAAATTGAGCTAGTAGGATCTGCTGTCAAAATTCACTGGCGAATCGGACACCACTCTAAAAAAACTAAATCCGACTGAATGGTCTATGATATCTGCAGTAAAACTTCGTTATTTTAATATAATCAAAGCATTATCAGAAATCATTACGTTTTACGGCGAATCTGAAGTACGACGAATCTGGATTACGACAAATCTGGAACGTCAAATTCGGAACACGACGAATACGGAACAAACGATTTTAAATAGTTTAGTTGGGGCCCTAGTTTATTTTTTGCCCAGGGGGGCCTTTGGTTACCTAGCTACGCCACTGCATCTTATATTATGTGATGTCGTTAAACGTCATTTATTTAATTCACCTAGGTGTTATCATACTGTTAACTTACCAAAGGTATGATGACCGGCGGCAGCTTGTCGTAAGTATTCCGTAGCCGGCGCCACGTGTCGCAGCCGAGCGTCTCCGGACTGAGGTAGAGGTCCTCCCTGTCTGCAAACCTCTCCGTCGAATGGTTGTAAGTAGACGCCAGGATCAAGTCTAGACTGTCCTCTGGCAAGCTAAAAGATGCAACACCAGCATTTTATAGAAGCTGCGCCGCGCGGTTTCTTCACATGCGTATTATTCGGTTTATAGTTGCTCCCTCGGAACTGTTCGTTTTTCGCGGAAAAGTACCTGTCCTTAGTCCTATTCCAGGACCTAAAGTATACAATGTACATACCAAAAGTCATCAAAACGTTCAGCCGTTATGGATATGAGTACTAACAAACACACACACACACAAGCACACAACATGTAGATTTTCGCATTTTTTTAATTTAACGAAAGTTTGTAAGAATGTATGGATGTATGTTTGTTACTCTTTCACACAAAAACTACTGAATGGATTTGGATGAAATTTGGTATATAGGTACTTTAGGTCCTGGATTAACACACAGGCTACTTTTTGTCCCGGGAAGCCGCGGGTGAAACCGCGGGGCGCAGCTAGTTTACAATATTAGTACGATGTTTAGAACTTATATAAATCGAATACAAAGGTACACAATGAATGTATAATTTACTTACTACAAAGGATGATAAAAGCTTAGTCTCCTGACGCTCGCCAAAGTATGATGGGAATACAATCGTATTCCTGCTGGAACCCCATGCTTCTCCTTAGTAGCAAGGTTTATTTCTTTGGTAAGGATACCTTCCTTTCTCAAGTCAGGTAGAAGCTTTTTGTTCCTTACTTGCTTCACACCAGACATTACGAATATAATTTTGAATTCACCAACGGTAGGTACGATATAATTTTAATTCCCTACCTTCCCTAATTCTAATAAATCACCCTAACTCATAATATTGACTTTGCCATGAAATTATTAATACTTTGATGTTTTGCTGCCACAGAGAAAATAATATTTGCTGCAATGTAAACAGAAAATCCATGGCAACCAGACTGGCATATATATAATATTCTAGTTATTTGTATCTCTTTGCTGGCATTGGCCAAGCATAGGCCCTCAATCCTCTTCTTCATTTCTCGGAACCTCATCCTACATAATATGTATACCTACATTTTATAAAAAAACCGACTTCAATGTATCTTCGAAGTCCAAGGTTTTTTTACAAACATAAAACAAAAAAAACTAATCGTGAACCTCCTCCTAATGAAGTCGGTTAAAAAAGAAGTAAATATGAAATTGTGTGTGTGTTACCACTGAGCTCCATGACAAATTTTGCAATAATTAGCATTCGCAGCATTAATCAAATTAAATGTAGTTGCGAAAGATTAATTCTAAAATCCGTCGTACAACAACATGCGTGCCACTGATCCTTCGAGTAGACAGCCAAACGGAGTCGACACGACAGGCCTACCCCTCTCGCCAATTTTGCCAAACGTCAAGGACAAAAAAATCCACGACGTTATATAAAACTAGTTGCACGCATCACGCGCCATTCACCAACTGTCGTAGCGGGCGAAAGAGCTCCTAAAAAAATGCCGAGTTGCAGCATATATTGGTGTAAAAATATTTCAAGAACATCATACTACACCAAGGATAACGTAACTTTTCGTCTGTATGTATTTTTATATCTAATAATGCACTAAAATAGCGAAAATTTGAAAATTATTGTCAGTCACATAAACTCACATAGTGTTACAACTAAATCGAAAAAGTTATATTTCCGATAAGATTTTTAGCTTATTTTCATGTATCTAGGCGGCCAAAGCTCTGTTTTCCTGCACGTTATAAGAAAGTCAAATAAAACTGAAACTATTAATATATATTGTTTTACATTACAATTTTATATACCTACATGTTATTATTTTGAATAATTGTTGACTCGAAAACTGCAGAATGGATTTTAATTTGCTCCGATTATAGGGTATACAGGTGTGGCAAAAATTTGGGACCTCCAGGGTAGGTACCTTTTCTCTTGCATTGAGAAAGTTTTGTCCTTAGAGTAGAGAAAATATAAACAGCATTTTTGGTCTCACATAGCATTGTACAATCCAAGAAGAAATGAAATATAAACATCATGCACACACTGATGTGTTAATCTTCATCATCATGGGGCTTAGGGCATACAGGCCATGCATTTTTGTCATTAACATATTCATTTATTGAGTAGTATGCATTTTTCATAAGGTTTATTTTGATAAATGATTTAAATCTACGCATTGGTAATTTGTCAATGCCCTCAGGTAGTTTATTATAAATGCGTATACAGTTCCCCATAAACGAACCATTAACTCTCTGCAAGTTGAATCTAGGTACATACAATTTATTCTTATGTCTCGTGTTAAAATTATGCAAGTCGCTGTTTTTGTTAAAGGTGCTAAGGTGTTTGCGAGCGTGCATTAAATTTTCATAAATGCATTGGCAAGCCACTGTAAGAATGTTGATCTCTTTAAACCGTTCCCTAAGCGAGTCACGAGCTTTCATGTTGTAAATGGAACGAATTGCTCTTTTTTGTAATACAAATATGGATTGAATTTCTGCGGCTTTACCCCATAGTAAAATTCCGTAAGACATGATACTATGGAAGTAACTGAAATATACTAATCTTGCAGTGGCTTCGTCAGTGAACTGTCTGATTTTACGTACTGCATAGGCTGCTGAGCTCAATCTCCCAGCTAGTGATGTTATATGTGGACCCCACTGTAATTTAGAATCTAAGTTAATGCCCAGGAATGTTGTTGAGTCAACAAGGTCTAGAGGGTTATTGTTTACTAAGATATTTGAAGGAGCAGAAACTCCCCTAACGTTGGGCAGAGAAAATTTTATACATTTCGTTTTTTTTGCATTTAATAGTAGATTATTTGTTGTGAACCAATGTAGAACTAGCGAGATGGCTTTGTTCACATCGTCAAGGTTATTATTGGTTCTGTCTATCTTAAATATTAGAGATGTGTCATCTTCACAAAAAAGGGTAGGTCGTTAATATAGACTAGGAATAGAAATGGTCCTAGTATTGAGCCCTGAGGGACTCCCATTTTTGTGAGAGCTCCGGATGACCTAGACCCGTTAACATCAACTTTTTGGATCCTATTGCTAAGATACGAGAAGACAAGATCAAGAGCTTTTCCGTGAATTCCATAATATTTTAATTTACAAATTAGTGTGTCATGATTAACGCAGTCAAATGCTTTAGACAGGTCACAGAAAACTGCAATAGCATCCTGTGACCTCTCCCAAGCATCAAAAATGTGCTTTAAAAGTCCTATTCCTGCGTCTGTAGTGGAGCGACCTTTAGTAAAGCCATACTGTTGATCGTGAAATAATCCATTTAGATTGAAATGTGACAACAGTTGGCTTAATATTAATTTTTCAAAAATTTTGCTTAGAGCTGGTAGTATAGAAATAGGTCTATAATTAGTCGGATCACTCTTATCTCCTGACTTAAATAATGGAATCAATTTGCTATACTTCATTATGTCAGGAAAGACTCCTTCATCTATGCACCGGTTGAATATCATAACTAGTAAGGGAGCAATCAATTTTATAATGCTGATTAAAATTTTGGTTGATATTCCCCAAAGATCCTCGGTATTTTTTATATTAAGCAACTTGAATGTCCTCTCGATCATATGGACATTAACGTGCCTGAATGCAAATACTACATCACACTCATTGACGTTATTAGACAATAAAGATGAAGCTTCTGTCGAAGATGAAGGTAGGGAAGGAATAGGATAAGGTACGCTTAGGAACCCACGATACATCATTTCCACAAGCTTGAATCTAGGCAGCCCGACTACCAGGTTCATTTGCAAATCTGCCAAATAAAAGTGTAATACACAATTGTATTTTTATCGACATATTTTTAAACATATTGATTTTATCGATATCTAAATTGGTTCTGTCCCAGCACTAATTTCACTCCGGTTTCTTGACTGTGTTGCTAACGTTCAAATAATATAAGTGCCTATTTTCGATTAGGTCATTCTTATTAGTTACTTATTATAGTAGATTTTTCCCGCGACTTCGCCTGCGTAGACGACAGACAATATAGTCGTCTTTTTTCAAAGACCATTTTCGCAAGACCTCCCATATGAGAGCGCCAACCACCAACCCAGCCGGTTTTGATGTATACAAGTGCAGCAAAATTTTTAAATTACCAAAAATGCTAGTTATATTTTCTCTACTCTAAGGACAAAACTTTCTCAATGCAATAGAAAAGGTACCTACCCTGGAGGTCCCAAATTTTTGTCACACCTGTATACCCTATAAGCGGAGCTGGAACTTAATACTTAACGCTGAAAACCAAATTAAAATCCATTCTGCAGTTTTCCAGTCAACAATTATTCAAAATAATAACATGTAGGTATATAAAATCGTAATGTAAAACAATATATATTAATAGTTTCAGTTTTATTTGACTTTCTTATAACGTGCAGGAAAACAGAGCTTTGGCCGCCTAGATACATGAAAATAAGCTAAAAATTTTATCCGAAATATAACTTTTTCGATTTAGTTGCAACACTATGTGAGTTTATGTGACTGACAATAATTTTCAAATTTTCGCTATTTTAGTGCATTATTAGATATAAAAATACATACAGATGAAAAGTTACGTTATCCTTGGTGTAGTTTGATGTTCTTGAAATTTTTTGCACCAATATATGCTGCAACTCGGCTTTTTTTTTTGGAGCTCTTTCGCCCGCTACGACAGTCTGTGAATGGCGCGTGATGCGCGTCAACTAGTTTTATTTTTTTTATTTACAAAATATAGGCCTACGTTTGACCACCATCTCGCCTGATGTTAAGCGACGATGTGGCCGAAGATGGAGCACGTAGATCTAGAAGATTCACTCTGGCCTTGAAGATACCCAGATTGTAGTTATCAGGAAACAGAGAAGACGGCAATGAGTTCCATTCCTTAGCAGTACGCACCATAAATGTGGAACCAAAACGCTTTGTACGAATTGGCGGAATGTCTACTAAATAAGGGTGATATTTGGCCGATCTTCTACTCCTTCTGTGATGGAAGGGGGAGGGTGGAATTAGGTCGTGAAGCTCCTGTGCACATTCACCGAAATGTATCCTATAAAAGATTGAAAGACATGCTACCTTACGCCGATGCTCAAGACTATGCAGCTTTGTAGCGACCAGTCGCTCGTCGCCAATTAGCCGCTTTGCACGTCGACCTACACCTCCAATCCTTCTAGCTGGTATTTGGCTGAACCGTCCCATAGATTTTATATAACGTCGTGGATTTTTTTGTCCTTGACGTTTGGCAAAATTGGCGAGAGGGGTAGGCCTGTCGTGTCGACTCCGTTTGGCTGTCTACTCGAAGCTGATAACGACTGCTTTTATTTATTTTTACTGCTTATTGGCTTGCGCTTGTCCACTAAGTCACCAGCTAGTGCTGAATGGATTTTGGTGAAATTTTATGTAAGTGTAGGTACAATAGGTACTTTTAGTCCTAGAATTCCGTACGGAGTTCCAGATGAAAAGTTCCGAGAACAACTATATATAAACCTAAATATAACCACAAGAGCTAGAATATAGTGATTTACCTATGATCACAAACCTGAATTATAGTTAACTAGCTGCGCCCCGCGGTTCCACCCGCGGTTTCTCGGAATGTAAAGTAGCCTATGTGCAATTCCAAGTCAAGTACCTACATACCAAATTTCATCAAAATCGGTTCGGTAGTTTTTTGCGTGAAAGAGTAACTAATACATACAAACTTTAGCGTATATAATATTAGTAAGGATTCTAGGTTAACTGAAGTATAGTACCTAGGTACGACTGACAACACACAACATAAATAAATTATATACACAGAACATAAATAAACAGAATAAATTATATTTCTAAGCAGCTTTTCCTGTAACTTTGCGTAGACGACAAACGACGCCCATAAGTGCCCATCTACGGTCCCCATAGTCGTCTATTTTCAACGACCATTTATAGCAAGACGCCCATCAGTCAGTATGAGAGCGTGTACTACGAAGAGATCAAACTGTATCTCCGTAGTTACCCAAACGATCAAAACATACAAACAAACAGACAAAAATTCTAAAAACCGTAGATTTATGTATTGTACCTACTAGGTAAATTGTCGATGCCAGTTAGTTTTTTTTTCAAAATATCTTCAATGTACAACATTAGCTTATTTACAAATTTCTTTATTGCAAAAATATGTGTTACATGTGGTTGTTGTAACTCTGTCTTTTGTTTTAGTTATTAAAACTGTGTTACAAAAGACAGCGTCTTCCCAAGATGAGCCTGTGTTTTTACAATAGTAGAATATTAAGAACTTAGTTTTTACTATTTATATCTGATTTATAATGTAAAATTAACATGTAAGAATTTGTGAGGTACAGAAATGAAAATATATAACAAGTTTTGGAAAAAATAACAGTTATGTAGGATGGAAAAAATAATAATTTTTTCTTTCGTCTTTGGTTTAGCAGGGTATTGAAACTTTTTTGCGTATCAAAACTACTACTACCATTTGATAGGGCGTATATTCATTAAAAATATACGCTCTACGCTATAGCAAGAGAATAAATAAAAATATAAAACTTTTTAGTCCGGCAATGGCAAAAATTTTAAAACAAATTAATCTGGTAGAACCTCAGATAAAGTATGGTAGAACCATCTATCATCTATCGGTAGAACATACACATATGGCATACATGGAGGTCCAATGGATGCATATTTTTTTCTTGCACCGCTTCGTTTAATACATCATATTCATGTATATATAGGCCAAAGATAAAATATAGTAGTTAATAGTAATTATTATTATAGTAGTTAGTAGTTATTTTTTTAATACTTTGTCTTTGTTATAAGGTTTCACATTTGAATTTGGCGCCAAAACAGAAGTGGTTATGGGTCGCGTTTCGGAACGGAACTCGCCGAACCAGACTTTGTTTTTAACATTGAGGTCTCACCATTCCTCAATGGTTTTTAAATTGTTGGCAACTGGATACAACCGCACTTGAAAACCCATTGAGCCATTGAGGAATGACACCCTCAATGGTGAAAACCCAAAGAAAATACTATACTAAATCTTAGTGAAAACCTAAGATTTATTGGTGAAAACCAAACTACGCTATGTGTTGCCCGTATATAACTAAAATAAACAACCATTTTTGATTTTGACATAATAATTACTAATGCCAAATGAAAAATATACAAACTTTTAACCGTGTTTTCTTTTTAAATTTACAATGTAATATATTGGTAGAATGTGGATTATAATATCTATATAAAAATCTGACGTGAGTAAAAAATCCGAAAAGAAAATAAATATTACTTTTACTGGCCACACTTGGCACACACATTTCCGGTAGCTTTTTCGCTTGCTTGGCTTGACGCATGCATGGTGGTAATTTCTTTTTCCGGTTAGCCGCCATTTTGAAGTCATCATTCTGCTCTCATGCGCTGTGCTCATTTTTGTGCTGCCATTAAAGTTTTTATTTAATTGTTCCATTGCAAGGAATATCTTTTGATTTGGTGATTGAGAAACATATATCAAAATGAGCTACGGAAGACCTCCGCCGCGTATCGACGGCATGGTGTCGTTAAAAGTCGACAACCTCACGTATCGTACGACGCCTGAGGATTTACGCCGCGTCTTTGAAAGATGTGGAGAAGTCGGTGATATTTATATCCCCAGAGACCGCTACACAAGGGAAAGCAGAGGATTCGCTTTCGTCAGGTAAGAAACTGATTTACCTTGGTCGAAATTATGGGATTTCCATTGTCATGACGTCACGGCAAGTTGACCGGTAATATAGGTAAATTACCATGCATGTTTGCATTTTACAGAAACTCAACTGTAACAAGTTGAACCTTCTCTTTTTGATCAAAGGTCTGTTCTCATTACACTTGAATACATTATAATTAAGACTTACACCTACTCCCAACTTCAGCTTGCGATGGCGTCCTTTTGTCAAAAAGCCGCTCTAGGAATTTCACCCTTCCATGACTTGAAATGCCGCTAATGTTTTAGCAGTAGAAGTGTAAATCTTTATTTATTATGCTGTCCTTATATTAACCTGGAAAATGTCGAACCTAAGTGGCCATTGTCTCTTGCTCCCTTTCAGATTTTATGATAGGCGGGATGCTGAAGAGGCGCTAGACTCTCTTGACGGCCGCATGTTGGACGGCAGGGAGCTGCGCGTGCAAATGGCAAGGTACGGTCGACCATCCTCACCGTACAGGAGCCGATACGACCGTCGCCGCAGGTATGTTTGTGTACAAGTAGCACTGGTCATACTTCAATACATCATCATAAAAAAATCCTAGATTTTATTACAAAAATCCAGAATTTGAATGATATAATTCCTTTATTTTTCATGCATGCATGTGTCTTTAGTTATTGATTTTAAAATGTAATCTCAGATGCGTGTGTGAAGGAAGAGGAGGCTATCATGAATCATACATAAATTAGTTTATCTAATAAATTTGAGTCCAGATAATGATACAATATTCAATACTTGAAAAATCTCTTTTCTATTTCTATTTTTATTTTCTATTTCTATTTTTAATTAAGATTGATAATATTTAAATATCTAGTCAAGTATGTGTTCAGATATCATAACCATCAACTCAACTTCTAGATCTCGTATCCTGACTGTGGTGTTACACTGCTTGTAGCACTGAGTCGGAGCTCAAGAGACATATGTAATATGCTACACATAAAAAGGCTATTACTGCCAAACATGCAGAATCAGAGAGTGTATATAAAAGGTTTATCTTCTGCCTACATTAACATAACAATTGCTGACTACATAAACTACTCACACTGAAGTCATTTTGCCAGTTAAACATAAATGCACTCTCTGATTCCGCAGTTGTATAATGCGCAGATCCCATAGTCGGGGCACAATTTATATAGTTTGTGTGATGGTATTTCTTTTAGCAATTCCCGTTCACGGTCTCGTTCACGTCGTCGTACCAGGTCCCGTTCGCGGTCGCGGAAACGCTCTTACTCGCGCAGCCGTAGCCGCTCGCGCTCGCGCAGCCGCTCCGACTCGAAGAGCTCGCGCGGCCGCTCCCGCTCCCGCAGCCATTCTCGCTCCCGCTCCAGGCATTGAAGTGCTGAGTAAGTCAATATCATAGCTTTATTTAAATTATTCACAACCTTTATTTTTTATAACATTGTTACATTTAATTCAACTGTTATAATACAGGTGCTTAGTTTAAAAAATGATTCAAGTATTATTTAGATATGCATATTGTTCTATACAACCCTACAAAAGCAAACTTATTTTGTTTGTATAAAATGTTAATATCTGTTCTTTCAAGTTAACATTTACACAAGCAAGTCAGTCTAGCCTCTAGTTAAGTAAATGTTATGTAGAGTTTGTTAAAATGTGAATAACATTTACTTATAAATATAGAATTTTAAAATCCTCAAGTGCCCTCATTTACTGATATTGTTTGTATTATGTCCACAGGAGAGAGGTACCAGTTGTAAGCTGAAGCGCTGTGCTGTACACCCCTGAGCAGCCTTCGGCTAAGGTACTAATCTCACCAGTAACTCATGCCATACAGACCTAACTATGATCACATAGTGGCAACATTCAATGTAACAAATTATCTATTAAGTCTCCCCTTAACTTTATTATTTAGATTAACTACATCATTGTATTCTATTCTTTACTCATTTTTCTGCAACCCCTTTGGTGTGCGCTTGTACAATGTTTGACAAAATATTCGCATCTTCTAAATGAAATGATGAGCGCGCCAGAGTACAGCTAAATTAAGTTTTATTTTAGAATGATTAGAATACTTTTAGATTAGACATTATTTTTGTTTATTTTGTATAAGCATTGTGAACCTGATACTCTGCAGTAAAAATGTATTCAAATGTAAGATTTCATAATTAATGTAAACATGTTACTACAGTGTGTATAAGTAAACTTATTGATTAATTAACAGATAGATGGGAATATTGTGGTCCTTAGGTGTAATTTCAGGTTGTTATTAAACCATTGAGGGACACCATACCCCCTACACAAGGCATTATTGGGCTAAATTGGGCAAAAATTTGGGACCTTCAACTTTCGGTAAATAATTTCATCATGAAGTGATGCACGATTGTTGTCCATTTATTATACA
Source organism: Petrophora chlorosata (assembly GCA_951640565.1). Lineage (NCBI taxonomy): Eukaryota > Metazoa > Arthropoda > Insecta > Lepidoptera > Geometridae > Petrophora > Petrophora chlorosata. The sequence goes on from OX621195.1 coordinate 15,272,535, forward strand.
ACTTCACGCGCGCAAAGGCCCGTATGGTCTCAAACAATTGATTGTTAACGGATTTCTTATGATTGTGTGCGCGTGAAGAGTAAGTGATAAGTCTTCACATAATAGCCATCTCAGAACAAGTTATTAAACGAAATTGTGTTGAATTACATAAGTACTTTTAAATAAAGAAGATAATAAAGTATGTATGGCTCATGAGTACCATTAACTACTAGCTTCATCATTAACATCAAGCAAACATTGTGGATACTAGCACAGATGCTAGTTGGCAAAATAATTCATATTCCTCTAGAATTCCTGTCTACCCCTAACAAATGGGACTATGAAGACTTATCACTTAGTTTAGTATTAAGCATCTAGTAAACTGTAATGTAGTGATCACTATAACATTAATGTGAATGTTGGTATGCTCAGGGCGTGTGGCGTTACGCGGAGCGCGGCAGTATGCGGGGCGGGGGGGTTTGCTGATTGCTGACAACTGCTGAATTTGCCGTTGTTGCCGTACATAAGTTATGAGTAAACTTTTATACTTATTGACAAACCGAGACACGCATTTCGTAAGCAAAGTATTATTCCATCTGACGACCACTGGCGCCCTGCTGGGTCATAGTATTTTGGTGAGATATAGCAGTCATTTTCATTCTCCACGTTAGACATCCTCTTGTAAGTTTTCAAAGTAGCAAAAATAAAATCAGTATTTATATCAGCCCTATTTGAAGGAGGTGAGCGAAGATTCACTGTCAATGAGCTAATAATAAAGTAACGTTTGATACTATACACACAAGTGGAAGGCGGAATGCAGCAGACGGCAGACTATGGACTAACATTTGCGTTTGTTTGGCAGGCCGGTGCTGCCCGCTGGCCAGTCCTGTCCTGTCCTGTGCTGATTGCTGTGATTTGCAGATTCGCGCGCGTCTAGGTTTCTCGGTAAAGGAGGTGGAACTACCCCCCACCCTGCCCCTTAACTCCCTATCGTTTTGTCCCAAATTAGCTCAACCACAATCGCAAAGGAAAGGTTCTGTGCGAACATTCTCTTTGAACAGAAATGCAGCGTTGCAGATGAAGAGATTATGAGGACAACCCGACACTGAATTATGTGTAGTTTTAACATTTTCGTGAATAAATTACTATTATAAACATTTATTGATGTTTGATTTATTTAACCCTTAAACCCTGTGACTGTTAGACCATTAGCTTGTACCACCTTGTACCAATAAGGGCCGGCGCTAACTGCTAACGTCGCGGCGCGGCACGGTAAAGAAATAAAGAGTAATATGAAGTCATTGAAATAAGGATAAAAATCAACGATCAGAAATAAAATCATTTCTGATCGTTTTTTTTATCCTTATTTCAATGACTTCATATTACTCTTTTTTCGATACAATCTTACCGCGGCATGTGTCATGCCGTTTCATTCCACGGCGTGCCACCGCGTCCCGCAAGCCACATAGGTCACAGGATTATGACAGCTAATCTAATTGAAATAAGATTTAAAAACAGGTGTGCGGCGAAGTTTGGGCTGGACGCGGTGGCAAGGGAGTAAGCGCGCGCGTCTTGTCATCATTGTTTGTCCCAGTCATCATATCGGCACAACCAACTTTGCGCTCAGTGGACATACAGGACAACACTACTCTGAGATGCTGCGTCATATCATACCAAAGCGTCCTTCGGGTTGCTAAAGCACGCCCTGCCGTGCCGCGACGTCAGTCAGCGCCGGCCCTAAGTATGTTTGTAGGTACCTACCTACGTACTTTATAATAGTAGGGCATATCGGGAAGATTTTTTCCAGATGTATGTCCCCACTTTATAAAAGTTCAAAATAGTGAAGGCATTCACTCACTTGACCGAACATGACGCAACTATTTTACGGTGGACACAACCATAGAGTATTTTTTATATGTGGTTCACGACCAACAACTCCCAGATGTGGGGAAAGCTTTTGCCCAGCCGTGGGACAGTGTAGGTATAATAAAAAAAACTACGTGGTTAATTTGCATGAATAATTAAAATAGTGCGCATAGATTTTGAAGTATGTAGTGAAATACTTATTATACTTGTCAAAATTGTAGTATTTTATCTTCATTGCAAAAAGGCAACTTTTACTGGTGGTAGGTTTCTCGTATGCGAGAGGCCGTCTGGGTGGGTACCACCGCTTTGCCAGTTATTCAGCCGCCAAGGAGTAGTGCGCAAGCATTACTGTGTTCCGGCTTGAAGGGCATTGTAGCCAGCGAAATTACTGGGCATTATGAGACTCAACAGCTAATTGTCTCAGGGTGACGAGCGCAGTGCAGCGCCGCGCAGGATTTTGCAAAACAAAGTTCTGGGTGGTGCTGTTATTGTTATGGGCTGGCGTATTGCTTACCATCAGGCAAACGACCAGCTCGTCATTCAGTTACATTAAAAAAAAAGGCGTACGATCGCGATGGCTAGGTCGTACCATGGAAATCTAATTATCTACTATACCTAATATATACTTATAAGGTATTTTTTTGTATGAGTATCCCTTTTGTTTACATTTTTGGCCTAGGCAAAAAAATCAGAGTATAGTTTTCTTGCCTACGCTGCGCATTGGGCGACAAGTACGATTCGTATAGTATAGATACCTAGTTATATATACTCTTAGATTTTAAGGTTCTTAAGTCGTACGTATACAATACCCAATGACAGTTTCAAACAGGAAGACGAGTGACACGCTAATATTGTAATCTATAAGCTTGGGCTCGCTGCGACACAGAATACATAACAGTTTCTTAAACTGGCTATGACTCGACGGCGGCGGCGGCGCACGAATGATTCCGAAACTCTCCGACTACACAAGTAGGCAGTGGGTATAACAAGGATGGTAAGAGGCGTCAGTCAATGCGTGCGAGCGAGATGTAACTAAACTTCTATCGAGTCTAAGATTTAGTATAGTATTAGATTTACCGAAAAAAGTTGTACTTCCAAAACAGAATGCATCCTTTTCTACTTATCACAAAAGTTACTTGAAATAAAAGAGACCACTATAGTTGCTCAATACCCAAAAAATACCCAATTGTCTCCACTTTGTCTATATTTACTTACTTGTCAAATGATTATACATATATTGTACATTAGCGATGTCCTATTTTCATACCGATAAAACGTTTCGACCTCCGGTCTTATAAGAAAATGTTCAAAATTTTTTTTGTAAGACCGGAGGTGAAAAGTTCTCGTGTAAAGTTTTGAAGGAAGGGACTTGTTACAATGAACTGATTGTATGCTTGGAAGTAGTGTATGCTTTATTAACACTTTAGACTATCTCGTTTTTCGTTCGCGCTAGATAAAGCATACTTTAGCTATTTCACACCAGCCGACCTACATTCCGGTCCACGATCAAAAGTTTGTTTAGTTGATCGGGTTTTTAGTTCGTGGTTTCCTTTTGATTTCTCGTCCGACGCGTGCATGATACAAACGCATTGTATCATGCACGCGTCGGACGAGAAATATAATGTGATACACCCAGTAGGTATCACATAGAGGTGCATCAGGCAAGACGCGTCCACACCGACTACAACTGTGCACCGCGCAAGTTCGAGCGGTTCTGGATGGGCCGGTGTGGACCCGGCTATTGACTTTTAGACTGCTGGAACGGAATAAATTAATAACGCACACTCTTTCAAAATACGTTGAATTTATTTATTTACTGTATACGCTAGTGGCGACATCTAACATCTAACCAATAAGAACGCTAAATATGCTTTTAAGATTGCATGACATACAATAAAGAATAATTTCATTATTATTTATGATTATTTTAATTATTAATTACAGCGAGCACTACTATCAGTATTAACTAGGTATAGGTTGCGAAGCTCATCTTATAAGACTCCGCTTCACAGGTATTTTCTACAAACAAAAGAATATACTTATAAAAAAGAATATACAAAAGAATACACTAAATAAATGTTCAAATAACTTCTTACAATTGATTGAATTTTATTTATTATGTCAAGCAACCCAGCTTAACATACTGAAATTGAGCTAAATTACATTTTCCAATACTTAAGTCCAAAGATATTTTATGTTAGAAGTTAGTAGAGGGGGAGCCCCGCTCTTGTTCTTTTTGACCTCTGCATGTTTTTTATCCATGCGTTTCGCAATTCTGCTAACACCGGGAACCTAAAACAAGAACAAGAACCTAAGTATTCTAAATATATTTAACATAATTAATTAGCTACAAGTATACATTTTATAAAAAAAAAACGACTTCAATGTATCTTCGAAGTCCAAGGTCATATACATATCGATGAAATTTATATGGAACTACTTCATCACTATACTAATCCACACTAAACACAACGCAAAAAGAAATTTCCAAATCACTTTATATATGACGGAGTTCCGAGGTAACAAACATATTATTAAAAAAAAACAATCAAATAGATAACCTCCAACTTTTTAAGTCGGTTAAAAATGAAAAATATAGACTGTGAAATTAACTAGAACATATTAAAGTGTGCCACTTGAATAAATTATGTTCTATTATCATATCTATATTCATACTATGGTTGTGAATTTTACCACATCACTAGACGAGTACATGAAATGCCAAACACGTCGATCGGTATGCAAAAATCCGTGTTTATTTAGATATGGGAATTCTTCTGCTCGTCATGTGAAGCTAAAATAGCACCTAGTGTAACTTACACACTTTTCAAACGTACGAGAAGGCTAGCACATACAAATATTCGTATTAGGAGGTGAAATACACAAATCAGACTTACCGGTGAAATGTTATAGCCCTTGGTTTTTGCTTTAAATCCCTGACGTGGCTCTTGCAGCCTACCACAACACACGCCATGGTTCATTTACTTGTTGTTTATTGCTTGATATAATATTTTTCCCGCATAATTCCTTGCAAATCACCAAAAACACTGCACACAATTAAATACCAGCTGGTATCGACCAAACATCAACAAACGTCACGCCCGTTGGCTGGTGGCCCGCAGGGTTCAAAGATGGTGTCATGCCCATAATGCTTTCTCTTTTTAACACATGCAAACGGCCCTTTGAGAAAAAAGAAATGTGTATATGTTTAATTGTTCATCTTTTTGCTTGAATTCTATTTTTTAATACTTTTTCTTTGTATCGAGTAATATCGCGTATCGTGTCTCTCACTTCTATTTCCATTGGCTAACTCGCTTTTACAATAATGGTGGAGCAAGAATATTAATATTTCATTATTTATCAAAATATCATGGATATTTCATACCTACGAGTGGAAAGTAATCCCATGTGACTTATTTTACTTTCCTAAGTGATTATAACACTTTCTAAACAAGCACGCAGGCATCTTTAATGAGATTTTGTTGAGAGTACGACCACGTAAGGCACAAGCGTTCACGACTGTGGTTTAGACCCATTGAGCTAAACAAATGTAATATATATACAGTGCAACCTTAATATAACGTACCTCAATATAACGACTTCCTCGATTTAACAAATTCTTCGTAATCCCCTTGAATTGTCCATAAGAGTCAATATAAAATATACCTTTACATTGCGAACATTCTTTGCGTACAACCTCTTTATAACGAATTTTCAACTATCAAGAAAAGGTATTCATACCTCTAATTAACGAATTTTGCCAACCCAAAACCTTTATATAAAGTTGTTAATAACCACATTGTTAATTATTTTTGATTATTAATGTAAGAAAAATTTATTATCTACCTAATTGTTTTTAAATACATAGCAAATACATATAGTAATTTGATGAAAATGTGTTATCATTTCTTAGTAGAAGTTGTTCGCTATAACAAGATAAGTACGTAATATTGAGGTGAATAAAACTATTCTTTTACCTCTTTATAACGAATTTTAGACCAATCTAACCTCAACATAACAAACCTCAGTTCAACGAATTACTTGATATTACGAATATTTTCTTGTTCCCCTCCGATTTGTTATATCGAGGTTGCACTGTATCAATGTTTAGACCACAGTCGTGAGCGCGACTAAGTGCAAGTGTGTCGCGAGACACACTTGAGAAGGTCCATCTTTGAAACTGTGTCACTCGCATTGAGGTCTCACACCTCGTCTTCCTCTGTTTGAAAATGTCATTGACAATACCATCAAAAAATCTACAAACTAGAAAATACATTGAGGAATGACACTAGTGTGAGACCTCAATGAGAAAATACGATTTAAATCTAAGAAAAAAAATTAAAATAAAATCTATGATTTAAATCGTAGAAATGACAGCACAACAGCACTGACTGTAAATGTCAGTTTTAGTTTGACAATTGTCCTCACAATGTTTGACGTTCATTTCATTTGTCATTTTGCGAATTCCAAATATTTCCATTCCATCCAACGTGTGCGCTGCGAAAGAAAACTAAAGTTTTGTAACTCTTTCTAAATAAAGTATTCGGGTTTTCTCTCAAAATGTCGTCGTCTTTCTTCCTGAAAGGCAAATCAAGGCAAGTGCACCAGCTGAAAGGAGAGAAAATTAAAAGAAAAAAGCCCAATAAACAAACTGATCCTAACCTAGAAAATGGTCAGGAATCTTCCGATAGTGATCTGGATCTTAAAAAGTTCTCCGACGCAGAAGAATCTGAAAGCGACCACGAAACCGCTGAACAAAAAAAATTAAGGTTAGCAAAGAAATATTTAGAAGAAATTGAAAAAGAAGAGGCGAAGAGAGCTGAAGACAAGGAACTCGACGATGCTGTTGAAAAACGGTTACAAAGGGACTTTCTTGAACAAAAGGGTAAATTACGTGTTGAAGTAGCAGACAACTATATCGTGCCTTCTGATAGCGACTTGAGACTCATTCGCGCTAGAGAACACAGACTTACTCTTACATGTGTCTGTGTGTCCAGTGATTGCAGCTTCGTATTTTCCGGCAGTAAATGTGGCACTATCATCAAATGGGGTGTTAAAGAAAAAAAGAAATATGGCAGTCTTACATACAAAACACATCCTAATTTACTAAAAGGCGGGATCATGGCCATAGCTTTATCAACTGATTCAAAATACTTGGTGACATCAGATGAATCACCTGATATTCAAGTATGGAACCCAAATACTCTTACACACACGCACACATTCAAAGGACACAAGGATTTTGTTACAGGTCTAGTTTTTAGAAAGAATACTCATGACTTGTATTCAGCGAGTAAGGATAGATCTGTTAAGATATGGTCTTTAGATGAGATGGCTTATGTAGAAACATTATTCGGTCATCAATCTCTTATTACATCTATTGATGCTCTAACTAGAGAACGGGCAATAACCTCAGGAGGGAGAGATAGCTCTGTGAGGATATGGAAGATAGCTGAAGAGTCGCAGCTTATATTCAATGGGCCTGTTGGTAGTTTAGATGAAGTGAAGCTGCTAGATGAAGAACACTTTGTATCGGGTAGTGATAATGGGTCTTTATGTTTGTGGAGTCTAATGAAGAAAAAGCCTTTATGTACAGTGCCTGAGGCCCATGGGTCAGAGAATGAAGTGCCTAGATGGATAACAAGCTTAGCGACTCTGCTTAACTCTGATGTTTTTGCATCAGGGTCATACAACAACAACATAAAGTTGTGGAAAGTTAGTGATGCATATAGAAAAGTAGTTCCTTTATTTAGTATAGAAGTGAATGGTGTTGTAAACAGTATGCAGTTCACCGGGGATGGTAAGCTGTTATATGCTGCCATTGGACAGGAACATAAGGCAGGAAGGTGGTTCAAAATTGGAAGTGCTAAAAATGGACTGTTAGTTGTTAATTTAAGTATTAAGTCATAATACATTCTAATTAAATAAACTGTTTAATTTTTAAAGTGTTTTTCTCTTACTTATATGTCCAGTGCATTACCCATACATATCTTGGTAGATTGCCTTAAAATTATGAATATTTACACTAGGATTAATGTTCTCAATAGTCTAACACAGTTCATATAGACTATAGTCTTTTATAGTATCCATATGAAGCGTCACTTCATAACACTATTGGTTGGTATAATGTAAATTCTGTCTAATATCCTTACATAATATTCTGTGCTAATTGAATTCATCATTCTAATTCATCCTACAATAGTATTAGCTCCTCTAAGTTGTAAATATCCTGCAGTTATGTCCATTGGCAAGCTTCTGACTGTGGCAAATTCTTCTGCATTACTGTAGAATAGCTTGGAGTGACGGTCCATGTATGGTGCCGGGAGGCCAGATATATCGGAGTATTTTTTGGTAGGTTTGAATGTTGGTGGGGCATTTATGGAGTAATCTGAAATAGGTGACAAGTAGTTAGGATTTCAGTAAATAAACATTTCGTATGATAAATATTAACTGGTTGATGTCCCGAGATTTAATTCGCAACGAAAGTAACTGCAGCCTAGATTCCAAGTTAATTCTTACCACTAGTAACTTACATAAAACAGCTTCGTTAGGCCACGGTAGAGCTCGTTCAGCTGTCAGTATTTGTTTCAACGATCTCCACATGCGTTTTTTACACCCACTTTTGACTATGAATTTGTTTTCAGTTTTGAAGCAGTGAGTTTTTTCGGAGTCTCCTGTCATCTTGGAGTTAATTTAGGTAGTTATTGTGGTTATTGTATTGCCTCTGTATATTATTATTATTATTATGAAAAGTCCCACTATAATTCAAATTTTTCCAATAATATTTTTCTCTGCGTTGCGGTTTGCAATGTTTTGCGTTTTCGTTTTGCGCAAGCCGTAAAGATTATTAGTATTAGCAGAACGTACGATAATTGTATGGATAGGATAACTAGGGAAAGGTGCAGTGCAGTGCCTTTGTACTTAATTTTCTCTTTGGCCTTTGAATTTTTATCTAGGCTTTGCGTTTTCCAGTTGGCAACAACTAATAACAGTGACAACTTGTCAGATGTGTTTGTATCAGCTGATATCTGTCATGTTAATGTCATAGGAACCTGGGGTACGTTCATAAATTTTATAATTTTACGAAGATGTGTATAACGTAATTATAATGAACCAACAGCTTGCCCACTCGGCTCTCTCTCTTATACCAAGGTGTTCACCAGAGTCGCGTCATGCTGTGAATAACCAAGCAACAATAACAACATTCACACCGAGTGCGTACTTAACTTACTGGACGCACCCCGTGGCCGGCACACGTGCTTACTGCTTGTCATTGTCATACCGTCATACCATATGTCACTCCTTTGAGTTTTTAGGTTATTTCCGTGTTGTGGAAATGTGTGTTGATTTACTAAAATAAGTCAAATACAATGGATATTGTCAATGAAATCTTAGAGCGAGAGCAAAAGAAAGCGGAGAAGTACAAACCTATCACAGTTGAAAAGCATTTAGACTTAGAATTTGACATTGGTACCCTGCTCGCTTTGGATACAAATGACTTGGATACGAAATCATTAAAGTAAGCTCAATTTCTCATGTAATATTATAAAATAGTCAGTCGTCATCATCGAGGCCGAAAATGGCTTAACTGTCATAAGTTTCTTCCCGTTCGGTAACACGAAACGGGTGTTCTTGTCGTCAAATCTTAATTTTCACATTGCATGTTTGTATTTCAGATCAGACAAAGACACTTACTTACTATCCCTTGCGCGTGACAACACCCAACTGCTACTAAATAAAATATGGGAGCTTCCCACCGAGCGGATAGAAGAGGCTATTGTCGTCAGACTTCCAGAGCCAACGACACTTTTGCCTCGCTCTAAACCAGTGCCCAAGCCTAAGCCTCTGACTAAATGGCAAGAGTTTGCTAAAGCAAAGGGCATCACAAAGAAAAAGAAAGACAAGCTACAGTGGGATGAGCAGCTGCAAAAATGGGTGCCATTATTTGGGTAAGCATGGTACTAAATGCAAATGTGATGCATTGCACACATTCAGCTCTACATATTATATGCGGCTTGCGGTGCACCACTCCTTTAGAATTCTGGCGTGCCGAGCAGTGCTGTCCTTGCATTAATCATTAACCCATTTGAAAGCCTTTAGTAAATCCATTATGTTCACCTTTGAAACACCACACTAATGGCTCTTTTACACTAGGTGGACAGGTACTTTAGGTGCCTGAAGAAACAGCAACCTAACCTGTGTAAACACCTTTTCATGTGATAATTATAGTTCAACAAGTACCTTGGGCAAATGACAGTACTATTATATTATCTATTCTTAAATTATTTTGGAAACTATTCCCATACCCTAGGGTAGCACATGATGATTTATGGTTATGACTGAATGCACTGACACACAAGATTACAACAGAAATGTCCACACCCACTTGGTTATTTGTTTGAAGCCGCAGTCGACTCAATGTATACAGCATTTCAAATGGGACGTCTTAGGCAAACCGGTCACTTGCAGAAGCTGGCAGTAGACCTGGTGTAAATGAGCCTTAAGGAAAATTTTGTCCTTAACAAAGCTGTTAAAATTGCAAAATTAATAATATTTATTAATTTTCATTTGTAGCAGCATTCTGTCCGAGCCTGAATCAGATTGGGCCAAAATGTTGTACAAATTAATTAACCAATAGTTCGATTAATTTTTATGTATAGTATATTTTTATGGAACCAGAGCGGCATATTTGCACAAGCGAAAAAGCCTTTTAAAATAGATTGAAAAATTAATGTTAAGTACTAAATTTAAATGTCCGTGATAACAGTTTCAAAAAGGCAGCTGCTGAAAAAGAGAAGAACTGGCTGATAGAGGTGCCTCAGAATTTGGATCCCATGACTGACATGTATGAGAAGAAAGCAAGTGAGAAATCAGAGAAAGTAGCCAAGAATGATCTGCAAAGGCTGAAAAATATTGCCAGGGCAAAGAAAGTGAAAATACCTAGAGTCGGGCTGCCAGTAACTTCTGATAAAGCATCTGCTACACAGGTAAAGTAAAATAGATTGTATTGTTTTTATATTTAAGCGAGAGTGGTGGAATTGTAATGGGCTGATGATGACGATTTTTATAACTAATCCAAGTGTCAAATTTAAATACCTATATTTTAAGTCTAGCTAAAGAAGCACAATCCACAAACAGCTGCAGTACCGTTCAGAATTGCTAAGTTCTGGCAAAAATAGAGAAATATTTTTACCCTTATTATCTTCACAGTTGTCAACAGCGGCAGTTGTAGCTAAAGCCTCTACAGCTTCCCTCGGCAAATTCCAAGACAAGTTGCCCAAAGACAAAGAAGCTCGAGGAAAGGGCATCCATGAACTCATTCCTGGCAAGGAGAGGAAGCGTAAACCAGCTGTGCCCACTCCTCAAGTGGAGAAAGAAAACAACCTGAATTTGCTAGACAGCATATTGAATAAGAGGCCCAAGATTGATATGGATAAAGCTGTGGCTAAACATATTCATGATGAGCAGTCACAGTAAGTACTTATGAATAAATAAATAAATAACGCCCAACAATCACATACATAGATCCTGACCCCTAACTAGGATTCCCTGTATCTAGGGAACCAGGAACTATGAGCAACCAGACACGAAACAAAGGCTTGCGCTTTTTTTTTCTGTGCACAAACATTTGTCCCGTCGCGGGAATCGAACCCGCTCAGTGATGTATGAGATTTGAGCCAACCTGCCCAACCACTACACCACAGAGGCTGTATGAGGCTGAGAGGCTGTGCTTATATTTTGAGGTTGTGTCATTGTTGCCACGTAATGCTTCTTTGCAAGATTTGATTCTCATCAGCAAAACTAGGTATCAATAGGTGTAAGAATACATTATTTTTTATTGCAAAATGAACTATTACAACTGAAAATATTTTCCAGAAAACTAATCCTACTAATATTATAAACGCGAAAGTTTGTATGAATGTATGTTTGTTACTCTTTCGCGCATAAACTACTGAATGGATTTTGATGAAATTTGGTATAAAGTTACTTTAGGTCCTGGATTACCACATAGGCTACTTTTTATTCCGGGATACCGCGGGGCGCAGCTAGTAATGCTATACTTTTTTAAAGTAGGTCCTTAGTAATCTTTAAAGGCCTGCGCATACGACGGACAGTCCGCCGCGTGCTTTTAACCCACTTGGAATTGTAAGCGCCAAAGCAAACGAAAAACATTATCATTATTAAACATTAAGTCCGCGAAAACAAGTTCAGTATACTACCTGTTTTTAATAAAGGCCAAGCTTGTCTGCGCAGACAAGCTTCCTTTGCTGCCTTATTAGTAACATGTGCATGTGTGTATGTGTGTGTGTGAGAGTATGTACTATGTATTATCTCCATTGCTAATCCCTATACAGGTGAAACGATCAAACACAATACCTTAATTTTGACAGCCAGAGCAGGCTGTCAAAATTAATAAATTAATGTAATTAATAAAATATAATAAATAAATTATAATATAATAAATATATATATTAATATAATAAATAATAATAAAATAAATATATATAATAATATAATAAATAAAATTAAGGTACATACTCTCCAAGAGGTGTTCAATCGTTTCACCCTGTATAGGGATTAGCAATGGAGAAAAGTATACAAACATTGTTAACAAGTAACCATTTTGATTATCTCTATTCATTTCAGTCGGTCAGAAGAAAAGAAGACAATGAAACCTTCAAAAGGTGCCGGCAAGCGCAATGCCGGAGGCAAAGGGAATGCAACCAACTTTTCTGCTAAGAAACCTAAAGGAGGGAAGGGCAAACGAGGACCAACCAAGGCTGTTGGTAGAAAGAGAAGGTAGAAATCAAAATACAATATCAGGGTATTGTAATAAGTCATCTATTCAATATAATTCTTTAAAGAAATTACATTGTTTCACTTCACTATCAAAATCAAATTGAAATGTAAATATGTTACTGATGTAACAAAGGATAACACATTATAAATATAAATCTATCTATCTAATACCTTTAAACAAGCAATTCTTGTATATATATATATATAATCTGAATGTAGGAAACGGCTCCGACGATTTTCATGAAATTTACGATTTTTATAACTAATCCAAGTGTCAAATTTAAATACCTATATATGCAGAGGGTATAGGTATAGATAGAGCAGAGGGTATAGATGGTATAGTATGCAGAGGGTTTCGGGGGCGATAAATCGATCTAGCTAGGTTTAATTTTTAGAAAACGTTTTATTTTTAAATACTAAAAGCTAAGCTCGATCATCCAGGTATAGGTCGCGTCACGTAAAAAGAACGCTGGCGGTCAAGCTGCGCATAGGCGATTTATCGGTCTATTTAGTGGAATGAAGTGCGGCGCGGGGCGAGGGGGTCGCGAGCCGCATGCTTGCCGGTGCGCTATTGGTTCGTCAGTCGACCTTTGCTTCCCGCGTTGTGTCCACGTTACGTTCATTCTCAAAATACCATGGCGCACAAAAGTTTTTAATTACGAAATGGTTTTACATAGAAAAGTAAGAAAAATGATTTATGATGTACCTATAATGTTTAATGAAGAGGGAGGCTGATAATTTAAAACAATCTATAAAACGGACCGCTATTCACGTAGGGCAGGACGATTCTGTTTCAAATGATGATAAAAGATGATAAAAGCTCAAGTAAAGACAGCAACGACGATGAAATGGCCACCTCTACCACCAACACCGCGTCTTCATCTGGTGTTCACGTCACCCACGACGACTTAATGGAAGGAGTTTCAACATTACATAATTTTTTTGTAATTAGGTTAAACATTCTACACTAAATCTAAAATGTTTTTAATTCTATTTAATGATATTATATCTAATATATTTTTCAATGCACCTACCAATAACCAATATACGTACCAAGCCGCGAGCGAAAAGCTAGTTAATAAAAACAATAAGCCTAGTACTTTCGTACGCGAGTGTACCCATGCGCAAACACTCCCCCTCCACTTTCTTCCAGCGTTCTTTTTACATGACGCGTACTATACTATGTATGTATCAGAAGAAACGAGAATTGACAATCACAGCCTAATTTTAACATCCTAGTTTTCCGTGTGTAAATGCTATAGGGATTATGAATATTTGATATAGTTAATTATCTGATCTAGGTATCTCAAGAATACATCCCCCTGATATTATTTAGTACTAATAGGCTTTTAAGAATGACGAGACAGTTCATTTTAGGCCTGCAAAGACTACGCGGATCATTTTAACTCATTTTTTCGCGGACTTTTTCATTCATCATACTTATTGGCGAATGAATAAATGTCGTGTTCTTTTTTACGGACTGTCCGCGTCTGCGCAAGCCCTATAATTTTTTCTAGTCATTTCAATTTGTGTCCAAGATATGCTAAATAAAATAGAAAATCATTCTTAAATATTTATTCCATCAACAATTCCGTTCTTTGGCATTACAATTCCATAGTTAATACTGTCACAAACCTTACAACTATATCAGCAGACTAATACACATTTTGAATACAATAATGATATATTTTCTTATTGATACATCAGTAGACAATAGGAGAAGGTAAAATACTGTATACCAATGACTACCAACACTACACCTATAGTCTATAAAGCTATTTTGGAAGCATCTACATCTATTGACTTCTAAACCAGCCTACGCTAGCTGATGGCACACTGTCCAGCTGTCCACATGTCCAGCCAAGTTGATAACTCGTATCACGACGCGCGTCGCCCGCCGCCGCCCTTAAATCGCGCTAGAACTTGTATAGTTTATTTATACATTAGTCACTACATAAATTGAGCTTTATGACAATAAACTAAGGAACATTTATTGACGATTTTAAATGCGATAACTATATAAACTAAATAATAATAATGAATATTTCATGTAATAAGTAGGTATTGGAAGGATGACTGACAGTGTACCGCCAGCTTTATCTTGCCGCATCGTATTCATACATAAATACTTTCAAATTAATATCATGTTAGGTACATGCTACTTTATAGAAAAAATGGATATAAATTGTGTGTATGAATTACGTCACACTTTGTATTCCAAATGTTTAAAACTTTGAAATAAAAATTATATATCTGCAATATAAATACTGATAAAATAAATACTGTTATAATTATTTGTATATAAGAAAAATACAGTAATATTTAATAAAATTAAAATATGAAAATGATAGAGTATTATTTACAATAATAACACATAGTGGTATAAATATAATATAAATAATATAAATATAAATATAATAATATATCACTTTCCTCATAAGATGTTTGTAACAGAGTCTGAGGCATAGAATTACATCAGCTTCTAAAATAAATCATATACCTATAATATATAGCTTAAATAGAGGTCAAAAACAAGTGTGACGTAATTTGTGGATGGTCTATTACAATAAACCTAAGTAGGTGAGGTGCCTAACGAAGCTTAATATCCAAAGATAATAATAATAAATATAAAATTCTATAAGCAAATATAGCCTAGCCATTTTACAAAACCAATTAATAACAGCCAATAGGAGATTCAGAAAAGCGACACGAACTTCCTCCATTTCATAGGCGACTTTACAATATGGCTGTTAAAATTTAGCTGTTTAATAAAATTGCTAGCTCAACACGTAAACTAAAAGAACCTGACAGCCATCGACGTCTATACCAACGCTCAACGAATAACCTCCTACCGCGCCCTGGAGCGCCTTAACAACTAATATTGCTATATTTTGCTATAATTGTAACTACTTACTAAGAACCTTAGAAATAGGTAAACGATTATCAGAAAATAGGACTTATGTTTTCTTATTATAATTAATTGAAACTAAATCACAAATACCAGATTGTTTGCTATGGCACAGCAAGTTTTTAATTACTTATGTAGATGAATTTTGTATTTTATGAATGAGTGATTATATCATCATCATCATCGGCCCACATCAGTCCACTGCTGGACATAGGCCTCTCCCATAGCACGCCACAGAGCCCGATCTTCGGCTTCTCCAGGCGTTACCAGCAACCCTACGTATATCGTCGCGTCCTACGTGTAGGACGCCCTGCGACTAGATGGAGTGATTATATAAAATACATAAACACTTAACAGTAAATAGGTGTCCGATACACAATTTTGAATATGGTATTTGTGATAAATATCTCTCAAATCTGAACGACAATTACTGATGAAAAAATAGTTTCTCATTATGCATGATTAAAATTGATTAAATACCTAATAATAAAGACAAATACATTATGTATAATTTTAATAATTTATAAATAGCAAGGATAATTTGGCACAGTGCGATTTAGCACTAACCTTAGGGGATGTTCAAAATAGTTGTTGCAATATATTATAACCCATAGTTACCACAGCCTAGTAAATATTTAATATATAGGCTGTAGTTGGACATAAAGATTATAAGAGTACACATTATATAAACTGTAAAACTGTCCCTTTATATTTCATAAACAATACCTATCTAAAATAGAAAAGGTAATATAAATCAACTAAGCACCACATGAGCGGCGAAAATATAAAATATTCAGTAGGTAAATATACGATTTCTTTAAGAAATTTAAATGTTGACCTAAGAAATTCGATAAGTGTTACACACCATAATAAGATTATAACAACCAATTTCATAAAAATAAGGGTTCATCTACAATGTGATAACCCTGTTTAATATAAACCGAGCGATTGAAAATAATAACGTTTTATAGTTCATTTCACTAAAACATGTCACTCTTTATAATAACAAGGTAAATAAAGTCGTTTCTCGCTCAAAGGAAGTAGGTATGTACATTATTCATATCACAACAAAAATATATGACATTATTTTACTTAGTTTTAAGAGGCATTTATTTTATTTAATAAATAAAATAACTTATTACAACTATACCTCTAATAAATGAATTACCTCTCCCAAATAAACCATTCGACTTTAGTTTGCATTAATAATGTTATTCAAACCAAATGTGGAACTATCTATAACCCTGTCTTTACATTGAGGTTTAGTTAATCTTCATGTATAAGATTACCTATGTTTATTTTCGTTAAAAAGGCAGAAATAAATACACAACCATAATTACATTAACATCAGAAAAAATAGTAGACTGTTTCACCTTTAACTAACAATAGGGAATATGATTTTTTTAATGCATGAATCGATTCATTGTTGAATACAATTAAAAAATTAAAAAAAAAAATTACGGCATCATTTGACAATAAAATAACTAAATGAATATTTGAATCAACATAAACGCGCCATTTGCGTGTGACGTCACAACTTGGGGACTTAGGATCTCCTCATTGGTCCATCTATGGTAAATGTGTATGTCAATAATTTACCAATAGGGCGGGCTTTATGTCAAAAAATTACCAATAAGCAGCGAGGCGCGTGAAGTCAGATAGTGGTTGCACGTACTCAAACGTTTTGCGATTACGTTCCGTTTCTCCAAAAACAAGAAAAATAAACATTGAAATACAAATAAACTGCGCAATTAATAATAATAATTATATCACTACTAAATGTTTACAGGAATAATCTATCGTAAAAAGTAATTTCCAGATATTTCGTCAACACATGCATATTCTCTATTATATTGTAGTATAAATCATCAGCATAACACTCAGTTTATACAAATAAAAGGTATTAGAGATGTACCAAATATTACAATGAAAATATATCACTTGTGAGTCCAAATAACCGCCCATGAGCAAGTAAAATTCATACTGTTTGATCGCAATAAGAATTTGGCTCTATAATTTATTCAATTTTAATTTGGCTTTATACATTGACATATCTTCTCATATATATCAATGGCTCTATATTAATTCAGGTGGCTGCTACACTTACAGTACCACATCCTAAGCATGTAGCGGGCCAATTAAGAAAGATACTCTTATGTGTGAAACAGTCCTAATGTTAATAAACAAGTTAAAACAATATTATTGCTTAGCCCTTACACCTAAACTACGAAGGGACAGGAGATTAATTAAGGAATAGAAAAATCTTTAAATGACACTAACAACTTCTTAATAATCACTACTTCAAAGGCTATGTCGTTACACTACACTGTACAGATATATTTCTCAGAATAATTAATAATACAAAAGGATTATAATAACTGTTAGTTAACTCTTATATATAAACTGATCAGTGAGATTCAGATGTAAAGTAAACCTAAATGATTGCTGAATAACAAGATATAAAACTAACATCTTAAGCTCAGTTTTAAGCATACTTATTAAAAAATACTATGATTTTCTTGTAAATAAATATTGCACTTTGATGTGTCGTTACATTTCAATTCAAGTAAATTAAAGTAAATTATTATTTTTGTTGAATATTGCCATCATAGCAGTCTTTGCAAACGGTGTACACTGCTGACTCGGCATCGTGTTTGCCTTTATAATGGCAAACAATATGGACCAGCTTCAGATTCTCTTTTGTGAATATTTGTTCATAATATCCATGAGGTTCCACACCTCCTGGTTTCAAAGGCCCCTTGCAGGAAAGGCAGTCAAATTTACCATTGCACAGCTGTTCAACAGCTTCCTTAATTTTAGGGATTATGGATCTTGAAAGCTCTACTTTATGGTCCAAATTCCAAGTCTGGAATAGGATGCGCTCGTCACGGCTCCTATAAGGATTGATAACATGATCTTCACCATATGAACATGTTGTGTAGTTCCAAAGACCGCCGCATTCAAAAATCCCATTTTCGCGGCATAAGCGGCCTTCTGCATTTCGATTGAAGTAGTTCCCATTAAACTCGGCCGATTCGAGAAGCTTCTGAAGATCTGCAATAAACTGGTCGATGAATTTCTTACCGCTCCTAGCGTTCCTACCGCGCTTCGATGCCATCTGCGATTCCACGTAGATGTCCGAACTTTTCAATGCTGTTTTTATTTTGTAGAAATATCCGCGCATCCGCTCTTTAGCGCGCTTCGCCATAGACTGCTCTTTTGTCTTTTCTGATGGCTCTAAGCCTGAAAACAGAAACAACAGTTGGGTCTTGGGCATGCTTGCATAAGAGAATCTAAGCATAAGGGTATTAAAAAAATTACACCTTTGTTACACAACTATAATGAAAGTGGGGAAGCACCTAGATGTTACTGGTTTAACTATCTATTAATAGATAAGCCTGCCATGCCTGAATGTCTGTAATACTTGAGTTCCAAGTAGAATGATTAATTAGGTTGGTTATGACACCCTTTCAAATTGTTTAATAGAGTGAAAATTATAAAAACATGGTACTTAGGTTCATTTACCTGCAGTAAATATAAATTACATATAGCTCAGCTTCAAAACAATTAGGGATAAAAAAATTACAAGGCTTTCAAAACAAAAACAATATAGGACAAAAACTAAGGCCCTAATAGTTTTTAGGCTAAATATAAATATTACTTATTAATATTATATAATTTTTAATGTGTTTTAGGTTTTATTTGGTTTAAGCCCCAACTTCTTAGCCTAGACCTAGACAATGTGAGAAGGTGCATGATATTTTTACTGTTACCTTCAAACCATTCAGGGTCCTGTGTTCGTTTACTGAGAGTGGTCTTTGTATCAGTTGCTGCAGAAATATTTCTCTGGAACACCTTGACCACCTCCTTAACATTCTCAGTAAGGAAATTGTTGGCCATCACTCCAGTTTCAAGATATTCTTTGTTATGAGAACAAATTAGATTAAAGATGTGGTCAAATTCTGAAAAATCATTGTGTCATTATTTATTGACACTTGTTTCTTATCACTGGCTCCTGTGAGCACATACATCATACATACATACATTACCTAACTCCTATAAATGCAAAGATAGTGCTGGACAGTATCACAAATCAACCAATTGATTTTACCTAAATGAGCACTATGTATGGGTGAAGAATTTCATTTATTTTATTTTCATCTTAAATCAATAATAAGTAATCAATTATATAATTATTATTGATAATTGATTACCTATAGGTCAAGTGACCTCACACTTAAAGTACTATATAACAGTACCTAAGTGTGTGGTCACTTGACCCATCTCATGTCATTCTCACTCAACATACCAATATTTAGAGCGCTAAACATACCAGTTACCATTTTTTCACTATCCTTTACCAACACGAAGAGCGTCTGCGGCGGCAGCGTTACGAAGTAATCGTCGTCGTCCACCCGCGTCCCGTCCTCGGCCAAGTAAAGGCGGCATCCTTCGCAACCGACATTGAACTAAAACCAGGCGAAATGGGTCAAGGCGACTTAATAATATAGGTCACGGTTGCGACCGTGACACACTTCACACAATTCAAGGATAAACATCCCTAATCTAACTGAAAAGCCTGTATTTTAGCACCTAAACTCTAAAAAATAAGTAAATCATAAACTTAGGATGTGTGGAATGTACTCATTCATTACCAAAAGAAACTTACGCCCAACTTATTACAAGATTTTTTAATCAACTCTTCGAGGTTCCCGGCTGCGACGCCGATTTTCTTCTCCCTTTTCACATCAGTCACTTTGTATCCCTTTTTATTCATAGTTATCACACATTTAATCACTGATAATATACCAACAAATTAATAGAAACAAAGAAAAGCTACGAATACGTATAACAATAAAACAACGCAATAGCAATTTCTGCGTCTACGACACGAGACGACTCCGCGAACTCGCTCGAATCGAATGATAAAAATGACATCTGTTTGATAAGAGTGTTGCCATACTTGCCATCTCAGAGCTAACAATGTTGGCATCTTGGTCCACAATCCCACCATGCTCGCCGAGCTTGTTTGGTACGTCCATTCCATTGTATTTGCCGACGCGCGACAAGCCTGTACACTACGAGCCTACGGGCGTGATTGATAAACAGATAGAACGTGGTGCGTGGATAGAATTTTATTCAGACAGTATACAATCTATGCGTGGATGGTTTGACTTAGCTTAGCTCTTGACCGACAACGATTAGGCCGATTTAGGCCTGACTCCCAGTCTCGATTCGCCCGCGATATTACGTTTTGTACATAAAGAAAAATGCTTGCAATTCGCAAGCGTAATGTCTTATGCCTTGCATGTAGCGAATCCCCATTTCGCATACGTAAAATATGTAGTATACTTTCTGTTATAGTCTACTGATCAAGCGTCAAGCGTGCGCAATGTTAGTCAGCGTCTGATTATGAAGAAGATTTTAGAAGTCTATCCAGCCCCCCTACCCATATGTCCCTCAAGCGCCAATCGTATATCTTGTTGAGGTCGAATTAAGGTATAGCTTCACTGCTAATAATAAGCTACGGTCTAATTATTGTCGATTCAGGCAAGAAATTGAATTAATCTCATTAATTTATACCAAAATACGATGACTACAAGTTGAGATAAACTTAATGGGACAATAGATGGCAACATAAGAAATTATCGCAGTGAATCTACACCTTAATCCGAGCTCAACACGATATACGATTGGCGCTTGAGGAGCATATGGGTAGGGGGCTGGTAAATGTACTCAGCGAATGTGTTTGCGTGAATGTGCGTGTGGACCACAGTCATAGAGTAAACATTATTAGGTATAGAGCGCGTGTTCCTAAGTGGGAACAGTAGGCACGGGTGAAAACATAGCATCGTCCTGTCTACAAGCGCTAGTAGTCTTACGAGCACTAGCAGTGTGAGCGCCTGTTGCGAGTAACTCTATTAATCTTAAGAAATGGTTAAAAATGCAATAACACCTTGTAAAAACGATACTCCCAAACAAACTAAACAGAATTCTAACATCAAATTTCACCGGTAAGCCAATTTTTAATACTTTTAAGTTCAAAGTTAATTTCGTTTCGCGGGGGTGAAAAAGACGTGAGACGCGGAGATACGTACCGCCCGCACTGACTGACCCGCAACCCCGCTAATATTGCCGACTCAAATAGTGATGTGACGCGTTCGGCCTATTCGATAATGATGTTTGTCATGAGTTATGAGTATGGCGAGCAATAGTTTAAACCGGCACATTATCTGCGCTTACGATTTAAAATTCTAGTAATCTATATAAATAAAAATTAAATGCTGTTATTTGTTAAACGCATCACTTTGACTTTCTTATTTCATATCCCATACATATTTCACATAGGTACTACACATGCATCTTATACATTTATACATTAAAATAAATAATGTTCACTTACTAAAATAACTCTTATAGGTACACAAGACATAACAGACATACACAACAATAGGTACCGTGTGTCCGTGTTACGGCGCACAATTATTACCCATCACTAGTTTACCTGCCTACGCTGCGCATTGGGCGACAAGTACGATACGTGCGCTCTATACTTAGTTATATATACTCTAAGACTACAGTATTCTTAGCTACAGGTGTGGAACTGTGAACTGTGGAACATTGATATGTAGTGTGGAAGCACCTTGATCATCAGCCGACAGATGGCTGACATTCAGCTAATAAGTCATTGTCAAAATGAAAACGTACCGTGGACGACTAGTGTTGACAAACTATCGATAGTTGACCTCGAAAATCATTAAGGATATCGATAGTTCGATACTATCGATAACATAATATGTGATAATATTATTGATAACTAGCAATATTAACGATAGTACTGATGTCAATACTCCCACCATGCTGTCGATAGTGTCGATACTATTTTTGTCCTGGACACATTGACTATCATATCGATAGTATCAATACCATAGATAGTATTGGAATATCTATAGATATTAGATAGTATTATATCCATCGATAGTATTAACAAGGATATAATCGCGGCAAATAAAACGTTGGTATACAAACTTCGTATAAGATTTGTGATTTTCATGTTCGAACCGTTCGTTGGTCGTTCGTATAAAAAAAAACCATTGTAACCATATTATATAGAAACAAACTGTAAACGATACTATTAAAACGAAACAACTGTCGATAGTTCTATACTAAGTATCAATAGCATATCAAGGATTAATTCTATTGAAACTTTTGATCTGTACTATCGATAGTCACGCTATCGATAGTATTTGATAGTTGATAGTGGCCTTTCGAGCGGCAACACTATGGACGACGGAAAAAGGCGGGAACCGCAGAAGTGGAAAGGCGCGTTTTTTGAACATACATTTTGATAAAATCTAATTTTTGAGGAAAGTGCTCGAGGATGGGGAAAAAAAGGCGAAGGAAGGAGGATTCGCCTCCCTTGGACCCGGAGCCGTCTTCGAAATCGCTCCCCGAGTCTTCGGATTCGGATTCGGTGAAGTCGGTAGTAATGGAATCGCCCAAATCTAAAAAAGCTGATAAGTATGATATATATAAGGTTCCAGGCTATTCTCGTCAATACCCTGAAGACTTGAAAAAAAGCGACTTTATTGTCTTCTTGAGCCACTCAGCCGATAATACTGTATTCAGCGATAGGGATCGCATGGCCCTCTCCAAAGGTTTGCGAGACCATGGAGTCTCAGGCGTCATGCACTTGAAGTCTATCAACAAATATAAAGTGGGCATAACATTTGATCTTCCCAATAACGCAAACATGTTCTTGAAAAATAAAAAACTACTGGACCAACTCTCCCTTAAGGCAACCATACCGGCTGGCGACACCGAAGTGACTGGGGTGCTCACCTCGGTTCCGGTGGACATGTCCAACAAGCAAATATTTTCTTTGATCGGTTCTTCAAAAAATGTCATTCAAGTCAGGCGCTTTATGCGTAAAGTAAGAGGCGACGGAGGCGCAGCCTTTGTACCCACACAGGCGGTCGCTGTGACCTTCGCATCTACCATCCTCCCTGAGTATGTATATCTAGATTCATGGCGGCATGAGGTGAGTATGTACGTACCGCCAGTGAAGCAATGCCTCAAATGCATGCGGTACGGGCATATTGCCAAGTTCTGCCGTAATGCTGAGGTATGCTCCATATGCACGGAAAACCATAATTTTAAGAACTGTCAAGTTGATCCTAATAATGCCAAATGCGCTAATTGTAAGGGCAGTCATATAGCCATCTCCTCATCATGCCCATTAAAAAAAGAAAAGATAGAAGAAAACAAAATTAAATCTCGAACGGCCACCTTTTCAGAGCTGTTCAACACAAAATCTTTTCCAGCATTAACAGCACGTACACTGGATGTACAAGTAAACAACCTAATGAAGTCAGAGATTTTTATTAATCTTTTAATAGAAACAATAACCAAAATTATCAGTAACAAAGATGTAGTACCTATCAACTCAGGGTCTATTCGAGAGACTCTAAAAAAAACTCTCAGCAACAAATTACCTCCTACCTCATAATGGATTCATTAAATATAATACAATGGAACGCACAAAGTCTTAACAGTAATAAGCATATATTTATTGACTATCTATATAGACATAACATTCATATTGCAATTATATCAGAAACATGGCTAAGAGCCACTCAAAATTTTAAAATTAGGAATTATAATATTGAACGCAATGATTGTGGCAATAATCATAATGGCGTAGCTATTATAATTCACAAAAATGTCAATTATTCTAAAATAAATACTTATTTTGATAATTCTTTACAAAACATTTGTGTCAAAATTACAGTAAATAAAAAAGATCTGTGTATTATCAGTGTTCACTTTAGTTGTTTAGTCGATTTTAGAAATTGATTGTCTATGTCATAAATAGTTATAGTTTCTAGTTTATGGTAACTTCCGAGTAGATTATTATTCATTCAGAGTTTAACATCCGACTCTCGTGGTTATCGCTTTTCGGTTCCCGCCATCCGCGTGGACAATTTTCTCGTATCCCTCTTTTTCGGTGCCATTATTGCACATAATTTGTCGAGGGCGAAGCCCTATCTATCGTTCTCATATAGAAACAAGTAGTGCTACCAACTACGCGGAATACTGTGCCACCGGCCGGTCCCCTTTCGTCGCCGATCAGGTATCAAAAACTAAACGGAGGTAAGCGCGCAAGCCAAAGGGCAGTTAGAGGTACAAAATATCGGCTTTTAAACCCATCGCCTGGATTATCTGGTGAGTTTGCACAGTATTATAACTTTTCCTAAAACCCTCAGATTTTTGCCTTTTGTTTCGTCCATACAGTCCACTCTTATCGAACATTTATTTGCTCAAAAAACACTCTAAACATAACATTTTTTGGTCCTTCGAACCGGATCTTTGTAGTAGTGACCTTATTTTCGTATATTTCAGTGTTTTTCCATTGATTACATCGAATTACGTCGTAAATAATTTCATTTCTCATAGTCAGAGGGTACCACCTATTTGAGAAAATAGTTAGCCATTTTGTTAACTTTATTAACCTACTTTCGTTTATTGTTGTGTTGGTAGCAACATTTTCGACCATAGACTTACTTTGTTTCGTTTCGGTTGGCAAGAGCTGTCAAAGTCAACAAGTGTCAAGTTATTATATCATAATTGTAAAAAATCAAAACTTTCGTGAAGTTGTTAAAAACAAAACAAAAATTTTATTTGTGTTTGTGAACTAGCATAATGACTGGTAAAAAAGATACTGTCGATGAGCTTCGCGTTGCGCGTGATTATGCGCTAATGAGAATCGAGATGGTGGATATTTCGAAGTTAAGCGGTTATACGCTGGCGGACATAGAGGGAATTGCGTCGGATTTTCATGCTTCGCAACGCAAGCTACTTGCATCGTTAAGTGTGCGCCAAGATCGTGAGAATGAGTTACCAACTACAGTCACTTTCGAATGCAAGTTTCGGGAAGTCAAACAGTGCTTGCTAACTATGTCAGTGCCGGTAATAAATAAACAGGAAACTCCGTCAACAGTATCGGTTAATTTGCCTAAAATATCGATTAAGGTTTTTGATGGAAATGAAGCAAATTGGCTATCATTTATTCAGCTTTTTGACTCACTAGTGCACAAGAGAGAAATATCGAATGTGGAGAAACTCCACTATTTACTATCAAGTCTGCAAGGTAAGGCCTATGACTTAATAAAAAACTTTCCTTTAACTGATGAAAGTTATGTAGATGCATATAATACATTAAACAAATATTATAACAGGAAAAGACAGATGGCTTTCACTTACTATGATAAAATTTTGAATTGTGAGGCAATCAAATCAAAATCTAGTTCTGAATTGGAGCGTGTTTATCGTACATTCGCAGAAAACTTAGCTATTCTGGATAAATACCTACTACCTGATAAAAACTTCATGCTGTTTCATTTATTGTGGTCAAAATTAGACAGGCAGACGCGTGAAGCATTTCAATTGGAATTTAATTCTGATGAAATTCCTAGGTTTGAGAAATTGCAAAGTTTCCTAGAAAAACATTATCGTGCTTTAGATATGTCAAATATTAAACCAGCTAGTACTGTTAATAATATTAAAAAAGGAAAGTCATCATCATTTGTCGTGGCATCGGCCAATTGCGCTTGTTGTTCAGGACAACATAAACTTGATATATGTGACAAGTTTTTAAAATTGTCGATTCAATCTCGCTTTGATTTTGTCAAAGAAAAGAAACTTTGTTTGTTGTGCTTTTCGTGTTCACACACAGTTAGAAATTGTCATTCAAAGGTTAAGTGTGACAGGTGTAACTACTCACATCACAGTTTATTGCATTTTGAAAGGAAGACTTCTGATGTGCCTGCCAGTGACTCCAAGAATCAAAATACAGTTTTAACTTCAACAAATAAAAATAATAATGTGTTGTTTGCAACTGCTAAAATTCTTGTAAGAGATTGTCGGGGTAATTTTAAGCCAGTTAGAGTGCTACTAGATTGTGCAAGTGCTAGTAATTTTGTGTCGCAGTCTTGTGCTAAATATCTGGGGTTGCCACTAACAAAAAGTCAACATTCGGTTAATGGAATTGGAAATGTTGTGGCGGACACATTAGGGTCATTGTCGTGCTGTGTAAAGTCAATGAGTAGGAACTTTAGTTTAGATTTAGAAGCTTTTGTGTTGCCATCAATTTGCTCTGAACAACCCGTACAACAAATAGAGTCATCGTCGTGGTCACACCTCATCGGATTGACACTTGCAGATCCTGAATTTGATCGTCCGGGTCCTATTGACATGCTTTTGAATGCAGATGTTTTCTCGTCATCGTTGCTTCCTGGTTTGAAGAGGGGTCAACCAGGGCAGCCCAATGCTTTGAATACCAGTTTTGGTTGGATTTTGATGGGAGGTTGTGATTCTAGTTATCACACTTCCAGTTCTCCTTGTCGTAACCCCCAAAATAAAATTTGCTTTTTCGTTTCGAATTTGTCGTTGGATAACTCTCTAAAACGGTTTTGGGAAGTAGAGGAAGTTGGACCTCAACCTAAAACATTGTCGAAAGAGGACCAACTCTGTGAAGAGTATTTCACTCAACACCATTGTCGTACTGATGAAGGAAGATTTGTCGTTCCTTTACCCTTTGTCGATCCTTTGGATAAACCTAATTTCATAAATTCTCGTGCCATAGCTTTAAAAAGATTTTCGTCAATTGAGAAAAAACTTCAATTGAACCCAGAATACAAGAAAGCATATGTTTCGTTCATGAAGGACTATGAAGCCTGCTATCATATGGAAGAGGTGGAGCCCCCTGTTGTCGATGATGGACCATTTTATTATATTCCGCATCACGGAATATTGCGTCCTGAGTCTGTTAGTACTCCTCTGCGCGTGGTTTTTGACGCCGGAAGTAAGGACTCTAGATCTCGTTCGTTGAATGACACATTACTGTCGGGGCCTAAACTCCAAACAAATATTTTCGATTTGTTGGTCCGCTTTCGTTGGCATGCAGTTGTGTTCACTGGAGATGTCAAACAAATGTATCGCCAGATTTTGGTGCCGGAAGGTGATGCAGATTATCAGCGCATTGTGTGGAGAGCGTCGCCTGATGAGCCTGTGCGTGATTATAGGCTTCGTACTGTTACGTATGGAGTTAAATCCGCGCCGTACCAAGCTCTACGTGCCGTCGCTCAACTCGCTAGAGAAGCTCGCTCTGACTACCCTCAAGGCTCTGCGGTACTAAGTAGAGACATCTTTGTAGATGATATCGTTAGCGGAGCTGACTCTATCAGTCAGGCTCTAGAGTTGAGGTCACAACTTACAAAAATTTTGTCGTCGGGTGGTTTTGACCTCAGGAAATGGACGTCTAATCATAAAGACTTTTTCGTAGATCTGTCCCCTGAAGACTTGTATTCTGAGGACTTTAAAAGATTCGAGGACACCTCTGACGTGTCTTTGAAGATTTTAGGATTACTATGGCTTTCGCGTTCGGATTGTTTTCGCTTTAAAGTTGTCGTAGAGAGTCGTAGATGTACTAAACGTACAATTTTGTCGGAGCTCTCTCGTATCTACGACCCTCTTGCCTTTCTCGGCCCGGTTACTTTCTACATGAAGTACCTGGTGCAACTTCTTTGGATTTCAGGTGTGGCGTGGGATGATGACGCCCCTGAACCTATCGCTACGGAATGGACGCGATTTAAATCGCAGCTGTCGTTGTTGTCGTCAATCTCCGTCCCTCGTCGGATGGTATCGTCATTTGTCGTTTTGCAAGTCCACGGATTTTGTGACGCCAGCGAACGTGGATTTTGTGGCGTGATTTATGTGCGCGTTGTCGATGCAGAAGGTCGTTGTTCTGTATATTTTTGCTCCGCACGTTGTCGACTTGCACCCCTTCGTAAGCTTTCGATACCCAGACTGGAACTCCAGGCTGCGGTTCTGTTGTCGGATTTGATGACTGCTGTTGTTGAAGCGCTCAGTCCCTTCCACACAGTCAAACATTGTTTCGCATGGTCCGACTCTACAGTCACATTGTCGTGGATCAAGTCTTGTCCATCGAAGTGGAAGACTTATGTGGCGAATAGAGTCAGCCATATTCAGGAACGAATTGCGCCTGAGTGTTGGAGGCATGTGAGAACCTCGGATAATCCCGCGGATTGCGGATCCCGTGGAACTCTACCTTCGGATTTGGTAGAGCAGACAGTTTGGTGGAATGGCCCAACTTGGCTCTCCAAGCCTGAAGCTGAATGGCCTGTTTCGCTTTCGTCAATAGGCGTGGATTCAACTATCGTCGAGGAGGAGCAGAAGATTTTAACTCTCGTGACATCTATTGATTCTAATGTAGTTGAACAAATTTTAAATAAGTATTCGTCACTTTCGACTATCAAGCGTGTTCTCGCGTATATTTTTCGCTTTCTGCACAACTCAAGACCTAGTAACCTCAATTTCAAACTTTTCGGTCCTTTGTCACCTTTTGAAATCAAAAGGTCTTTTATGTTTCTAGTAAAACATGTTCAACAAAGTGCATTTTCAAATGAGATTGAGAAGCTTAAAGCTGGTTTCCCAAACTCTTTACCCAAGAGCTTAAGGAAGCTTTCGCCTTTCGTAGATACGGCGGGTCTTTTGAGGGTGGGCGGTCGGTTAGCCCGCTCAAACCTAGAGTTCGAAACAAAACACGTCTTGCTTTTACCTCGTGACCATCGACTTACCTCATTAATTATCGAAGACTCTCATAAAGCTTTCATGCACCCCGGTGCACAAACTTTGCAAAATCTTCTCGCTCAAACCTTTTGGATTTTATCGCCTAAGCGAGCTGTTCGAGCAGTCATTTCAAAATGTATGAAATGCTTTCGTGTCAATCCTAAACCTGCGCCAGCTCCGCTTATGGGAAATTTACCTTCGTATCGCGTTAGTCAAATCAAACCTTTTTCGACTGTTTGCATCGATTACGGTGGCCCTTTCGACATTGCTCTCGGTCGTGGACGAGGAGTAAAAACATTTAAAAGCTATATTTGCGTTTTCGTGTGCACTAGTACAAAAGCTATTCATTTGGAATTGGCCTCAGAATTGTCGACGGAGGCATTTCTTGCTGCGCTGAAGCGATTCATTGCACGCCGCGGTCGTTGTAGTAAAATCATCTCAGATCAAGGCCGAAACTTTGTAGGCGCAAGTAATTATTTAGAAAATTTAATGAAAAATGCGGCGCGATCTCAAGAAATTCAGTTCTCGTTTAGCCCTCCGGGAAGTCCACATTTCAATGGCCTAGCTGAAGCCGGAATAAAGTCTGTTAAAAGTCATTTAGCTAGAGTCATAGGCACTCAACGACTTACGTTCGAGGAATTTTATACCGTGCTTGCACAAATAGAAGCTTTGTTAAATTCTCGGCCACTGACACCCCTCAGCTCTGATGCAAATGATTTTTCGGCCCTAACTCCTGGACACTTTCTGACGCTAGAACCTTTGTCGATTCTTCCAGAAGAAGAGCTTGTCGATTTGAACGTTAGTGCTCTACATCGCTGGAAGCTACTTCAGAAAATGCACCAGGACTTTTGGCGTAGATGGCATCAAGAATACATCCATACTCTACAGCAACGGATGCGCTGGAATAAGATTCAAGCGGAAAATATAGTTGTCGGTACTCTCGTTTTGATTGTAAATGAACAGAGCAGCCCGATGAAGTGGAGTATGGGTCGTATAGTTGCCTTGCACAAAGGAGCTGATGGTATTTGTCGTGTTGCGAGTGTGCAAACTGCTACAAGTCAATTCAAAAGACCACTTGTTAAACTTTGCCCCTTGCCAATTTCGAACTAATTTCATATTTTAATATTTTTCCTTTCCCAATTTTTGTTGTTTTTTCGAAACTTTGTCGTTTAAATGTACCATTTAGGTGGGCGGAATGTTCACTTTAGTTGTTTAGTCGATTTTAGAAATTGATTGTCTATGTCATAAATAGTTATAGTTTCTAGTTTATGGTAACTTCCGAGTAGATTATTATTCATTCAGAGTTTAACATCCGACTCTCGTGGTTATCGCTTTTCGGTTCCCGCCATCCGCGTGGACAATTTTCTCGTATCCCTCTTTTTCGGTGCCATTATTGCACATAATTTGTCGAGGGCGAAGCCCTATCTATCGTTCTCATATAGAAACAAGTAGTGCTACCAACTACGCGGAATACTGTGCCACCGGCCGGTCCCCTTTCGTCGCCGATCAGGTATCAAAAACTAAACGGAGGTAAGCGCGCAAGCCAAAGGGCAGTTAGAGGTACAAAATATCGGCTTTTAAACCCATCGCCTGGATTATCTGGTGAGTTTGCACAGTATTATAACTTTTCCTAAAACCCTCAGATTTTTGCCTTTTGTTTCGTCCATACAGTCCACTCTTATCGAACATTTATTTGCTCAAAAAACACTCTAAACATAACAGTCAGCTTTTATAGTCCTACAAATTGTAATCCTACTTTCAACAAAATTAAATTTGATTCATTAGTAAAGTCGGTTCCTGGTCCATTCATATTTGCAGGTGATTTTAACGCCCACCATACTTCCTGGGGTTGTGGCACTGATTCTCCTCGAGGTAGGGAAGTTTTGGAAGTCATCGACGACAATAATTTGGTTCTTCTTAATAACGGACAAGCAACTACAATTGGTTCATTAACATGGCGTCCAAACGCACTAGATTTATCATTTGTTTCCCCATCATTGGCACTTCAATGTGAATGGTCTGTTCTCGATAGTCCTCTTGGGTCTAGTTATCATCTTCCTGTAATTATTAAAGTATCAGTTAGTAATAATAGTGAAAATTCAGATGAATATTGTAATGGTAAACATTTGCCCATCTACCCTAACTATAAACGGTTGGATTGGAAAATGTTCAGTAGTTGTGTAGATATATTGCTAGACGAAGTTGAATTAAATTTTTTTAAATCCTCAAAACGCATATTCGATCTTTTGTAAAATTTTGCTTACAGCTGCTGCCAAATCTGTTACTAATAATAAAGGTTCAAGTCATTTCATTCACGCTTCACAGTCATGTCACAGAAACTTTGATAAAAATCCTCACATTCCATGGTGGAATCAGAAATGCTCAGAGGCTGTTTTGAATTTCAAAGAAGCATATTTGAAGTTTAAACATAACCCAACAGAAGAAAGCTATTTGGAATTCAAAAAACTTCGAGCTCTTAAAAAACTCACATTAAAAATTGAAAGACAAAATAGCTGGAAATCTCTTTGCGAAACTTTTAATCGTTGTACTCCAATATCTATTATATGGAACTATATGCGTAGATTCAATAAAACAAACATCCCTAATAATAATAACAATGACTCGTGGATTTTAGATTTCCTAATGAAATTTACTCCTGATTTTGTGCCTAATAGTACCAGGAAACTTAATGCTACTAATTTAAGCTCCACTATCAGTTTTCTTCTTGATTCATTCTCAACTAATGAATTAACATCAGCTATTTCCTCTAGAAGAGATACTGTTTTTGGTCTTGATGGATTACCATACATTATATTCAAGAAACTAAGTAAAAAGAGTCTGGAATTTTTCTTAAAATTGTTGAATTTACTCTGGGAAAATAATGTTATACCCCAAGATTGGAAAATTGATTGTCTGGTACCCATTTTAAAACCTAATAAACCTAAGTTATGTCCTGACTCGTATCGTCCTATAGCACTCACTTCATGTGTGGGTAAGATATTTGAACAATTGTTGAAACAACGTTTGGAGTTTTATGTGGAACAAAATAACATCTTACCTTCTAATCAATATGGTTTCCGTAGAAATCGTTCAGCTAGGGAGAGTATTTGTCAGTTGCAACTTGATATCCATAACAGTTTAGTTGCAAATAATCACATGGTTGCTGTTTTCTTTGACATTGCAGGTGCATTTAACAGTGTAAATATTGATATTCTTTGTCATGAACTGTTACTAACAGGAATTCCTGAAAAGATTATAAACTGGATTAAAAACTTTTTAAGCAGCAGAGAAGTCTTCGTTAAATATAACAGGCATCTCTATGGTCCTAGAGTTTCTTCAAAAGGAGTTTGTCAAGGTGGTATTCTGTCACCTTTACTTTTTATTCTCTATATACGTCGCTTAAATTTAATATTAGGTTCAAATGTTAAAAATCTACAATTTGCAGATGATTTAGTTGTTTATGCATCAGGAAGCAATTTGCCTCAAGTAGTCGAAATTGTTAATGATGCATTAACAAAGCTTAATGAATATTTTTCTTACCTTGACCTTGATGTCAATCCTGCAAAGTCCAAGGTTGTTATATTTGGGAAACGATATTCTTATAAGCCTGCTGTATATTATAATAATTCTGCTTTAACCATAGAGCTTGATGTAAAATTTTTGGGTGTATTATTCTCCCGTAACTTATCCTGGAATAATTATATAAAACATATAATTAATAAAGCTAACAGAGCCTTTAATGTATTGAAATCCCTGTCTGGGTCATACTGGGGTGCAGACCCCAAAATCTTGTTAATATTGTACAAATCATTAGTTCGTAGTCACTTTGAATATGGTTTTTTTTGTTTTGCTGCAGAAGAAAAATTTGTAAATACTTTAGATACTTTTCAAAATAAATGTTTGCGTCTAATTACTGGGGCATTCAGAAGTACTCCTATAAATGCAATGCAGATTGAGTGTAGCCTTCCACCAATTGGCATTCGTTTTAAGTATTTAAAAGAAAGATTTCTCCTAAAACTTTATAGTGTTTCTAACAATAACCTTATAGCCAATTTGTCCAGCACACACACTCAATCAACACTTAAACCATTTTACATGCTACAAGGATTTCAAAGTTTTTTGGAGTTTCTTAAAAATCTAAACATTTATCAATCAAATCATATTTTACCCTGTTACGAAGGGTCATTCATTAGCAAATTCCCAGCAATGAATATAGTCATAAACAGTAATTTGTCCATTAAAGAAGAGGTATATTCAATGTTGGCTGAGTGGATAAATCACAAATTTGTTTACACAGATGGATCCAAGAACGACAGTGCTGTGTCTTATGCTATATTTGAACCATCTTTGAACATAGGCATTGGTCATAAGATTGATAAACACGCCAGTGTTTTTACTGCTGAAGCTGTTGCTATCTTGAGTGCTCTTAAACACATTAAGAATAATAATCTAGGGCACACTAAATGGGTTGTGGTAAGTGATAGCATGAGTGTATTGAAAAACTTGGCAAACAACAAATTACATGCTAACACTAACTACTTAATTTATTTTATAAAACATTTATGGGTAGAATTAACAAGATTAAACATAGATGTAAGTTTTACATGGGTGCCTTCACACATTGGCGTTGAAGGAAATGAAAAAGCAGACTATCTAGCCAATGCTATAATTAAATTTGCAGATATTATTTCGAACAACACCAGTGGGAATGATGCAAATGTCTTATTACCATACACAGATGTTGTAAGTATTTTAAAACAACGAATGTGTCATTCTTGGGGAAGACATTCGTATCATTGTACACAGGTGGAAAACAAAGGATCCTGGTATGCTAACTTAGATGTACAGATTAATTCCATACCATGGTTCTGTAAGAGTAAATCTTTCTTGAATAGAAAGTTTTACTCGACTATCTGTCGTATGCGTTTTGGTCATTGTCGGTTGAATTATCATCTCCATCGTCTTAGAATGGTCAGTTCGTCAGACTGTTATTATTGCCAGTCACAAATGGTCCAATCATTAGATCATATTTTCTTTGAGTGCCCGTCTTTTAACATTCAGCGCCTTGTGTTGATAGATGAGCTTTTTCAAGTCTATGATGAACCTGAATTGGTCCCGCGTTGCATTCAGGAGTTACTTATGAATGCCTCCACATTTATTTACTTGTATAAATTTATAATAAGTACGGTAAAAGAAATTTAGTTTAGTTTTGTAAAATGTAAATAATTAAAATAACAATGTGTATATTATTATAATAACAACATATTTTTTTTTTTTTTTTTTTTTTTTTTTCTCCTCTTTCTGAGGAGTTTGGCGTCGCACGTTGTGCATTTGCCAGCGTCTTGTTTTTGTTTTTTTCGTTGATTTTCTAATTTTCTTCTTTCTTTAGGATTAAATTTATCTTCTTTTTAGGATGTAGTTTTTCTTTTTAATATTTTATAAAACGAGGAAACAGGATAAATTGGTAAAAAATCGGATCGAACGGATATAAGGATAGGGTCAGAGGAGTAATTTGGAAGGAAATGGTATAAAAATAGGAAAAATGATCAAATTAAACATTGGTTAAGTTTATTTTTTTTATAATTTTATGTCATTAGCTTCAATAAATGAAGCTATGACTTTGTAAATAGGTATAGAATTAGATAAAAGTAAACATATAATATTGGTTGGCAAGGGAACTTTAAGTTCTATAAGATCTTGGTATATTTGAGAATAATCATATCGTGGGCAGTTAAGAAGAATATGGTTGGTATCACCTATATCCTCCCCGCATTCACAAAGGTCCGAGTCAATTATGCGAAGCCGAGCAAGATGCGCTGGACTACACATGTGCCCCAATCTCATTCGTATAAGTACAGATGTAGCTCTTTTGCTCAGTTTAGTTCTGAAATACCAGGGTTTGATAGGAATATTGGGTTGAATATGATAATAATATTTGCCTTTTAACCGGGTGCTGTTCTTCCAAGCTTCACTCCAAGAATTTTGGAGGTAAAGTTTTGGAAGGGCAGCGAGATCCACAGTATAGTTTTTATAAGGAAACATATCACCACATTGTATCGCACTATTTGCAAGTCGGTCAGCTATTTCATTACCTTTTATACCGGTGTGGCTGGGAATCCAGGCAAAGCAAACAGAACGTCCCCCACTTACACACTTGAAAAGTTTTTCTCTAGACGATATAATTATTGGAGAGTAGGAATTTCTTTTGAAAGGAAATTTTTCAAGGGCTTGTAATGCACTTTTAGAATCGCAAAATATAACAGTTTTAGAAAGTTTCATTAAATTAATATATTCTAAAGCCTTATAAATCCCGTAACATTCAGCTGTAAAAATCGAGGTCTGCGGGGGAAATTTAATTTTCTCGACTATGTTGTATTGTTGGTGGAATAATCCTACTCCAACACAATTACTCTTGGTATGTTTGGAAGCATCACTATAAATATAATGCCAATCTTGCCAACAGTCATCAATTATAGAATTAAAATTAATGTTTGCGTGAGGATCACCTTTTATAATACCTAAATTGTAATTTATTTTTGGTGAAATTATTAGGGCATCATAATTTGATTCAAAAAGAGGAAGAGTATGAGAACGGTGAGTTGGAGAATCTATTGTTTTATATTTAATGTAAGAGTTAATCAAGCAAGGCGAAGATTTGTGAGTCCAGTATGAAGATGAATTGATTTGTTCTTTAAGGAGAAGAAGTTTTGGAAACAGGGGATGTCCAGAAAACTGTAATATTCGGAAAAAATATCTGTCGGCTAAAAATTGACGTCGAAGATGAAGTGGTGGATCAACGCACTCAACTTGTAACGCATTTATAGGACTGCTTTTCATCGCTCCTGTTATGGTCCTAAGACATTTTGCCTGGACGGCATCTAATTTTCTCATACCTTCTACGTTACATGGCTCTAACAAGAAGGTTCCATAATCAAGAACACTTCTTATCAGAGCGTTATAAACAAGTTTCAGTGAAAAGGGATGCGCGCCCCACCAGACGCCTGACAGACATCGAATGACGTTTAATGAGCGTTCACACTTTGCAGAAATGTAATCGCAATGAGGCAAACCGGTAAGTTTTGAATCCAAAATAAGGCCTAAAAATTTAACTTGTGTTTTAATTGGAATGAGTTCATTATTATAATTTAATGTTAAGGGAGGGGGCATTCTCTGTCTAGTGAACAACATTGCGCAACTTTTATGTACAGATAATTCCAGGCCATTGTTGTCCAACCATGTTTTAAGAAGAATTAAGGAATTTGATAGTGAAGAAGAGGCAGTATTTACACATATATTAGAACTATACAAAACCACATCATCAGCATATTGTAAAATATGAGATGTTCCATTTATTGAGCTTTCTAGATCATACGTATAAATATTATAGAGGATGGGACTCAGCACAGATCCCTGTGGGAGACCCTTCCAGATTTTTCTATCGTGAGATTCTAGCTTGACTGACCGCCCAGACATCAAACTTATAATAAAATTTGTAAGGATTTTGGGTACTGCTATTAATTCAAGTTTGTTCTTTAAAATTGAAAGGCTTACATTATCATAAGCAGATTTAATATCCAAAAAAACTGCCACAAGTGATTCTTTTTTGGAAAACGCTAAACGTATGTCAGATATAAGGATACTAATATTATCAATCGTACTTTTTCCTTTGCGGAATCCATATTGAGAATCAGCCAGTAAATTTTTACTTTCAATAAACCATTCCAATCTATTTTTTATTAAGTGCTCAGCGATTTTTGTTAATACTGGAGATAACGCTATCGGACGATATGAAGAGATTTCTGCAGAGTTTTTATTTGGTTTTAAAAATGGCAACACAATTTGAGACTTCCATGTCAACGGTACGTCACCTGTCATAACTACAGAATTTATAAGTTGTAAACAATAGTCAATGCCGTTTTCTCCAAGATTACAGAAAAAGGAGTATGGAATACCATCTTCGCCGGGAGCAGAATCCCGAACACTAGAAAGTACACCTTTGAGTTCATTTATGGTAAAAGGAGAACACAGGAAAGAATCATCATTGCCAAGTGATACCTGAAGAGGAATAAACAGCGCTTGTTCTGGAACGAAAGGAGGTGCTAAATGATTCAAAAACTCGCTAGACATGGATGATGGGATTGTACTAAATGTGGAATCTGAAACACCTAGTCTGAAACGTTTAATGTTGGTCCACATCATTGTAGAAGGTGTCCTAGGAGAAATAGAAATACAATATTGTCTCCAGCTTAAAAACTTCTTTTCTTTGAATAATTTTTTGGTATCAGCTATTGTATCTAATAAATTTTTGAAATTTTGGTCAGTCATGTTTGTATTGTATTCTACCTCTGCATGTTTCCTTTTTTTGATAGCAGCTGTGCATTGACTGTCCCACCATGGTGGAGAAGGTAATTTTCCTGTTGAGGCATTCTTAATAGGAAAGGAGGCATCAGCTGCTTCTATCATTATGTTACATAATGCTGTAGTACATTGCTGTTTATCACCTGATACACTAGGTAAATGTTCAAGGTTATTTTCAATATGATCTTTAAATTTAGGCCAATTAGCATTTGATAATCTGTATTTCATCCTAGGTTTAGGTGGGACTTTTTTAATTTTATGACCAGGGAATGAAATTAGTATTGGGTAATGGTCACTGCCAAAAGTAGATGGAAGGGTGATCCAAGAAAGTGAAGTTGCTAAAATTGGTGAAGTGAATGACAGATCTATAGCACTGATATTTTCATTAGGTTTAGTACGCCGTGTTGGTGCACCAGTGTTTAATAAACAGAGGTTATGTTGGTCTAATAAATCAACTAATTCATCTCCGTAGGAACTAGATATAGAACTCCCCCATGACCTGTGCTGACAATTGAAATCCCCTAATATCATAAATGGTTTTGGAAGCCTGTTTAAAATATTACTAAGCTCATGGAGTATACTAGAAGATGGGTTAGGAATATAAATAGATACAAAGCATATATCAATAATAAGAGCTGCAACAATAGAAAATTCATTATGATGTGGAAGAGGAATAGATTTAATAAATAAATTATTTTTGACAAGTAAGGCTACTCCGCCATACCCGTCACTTCTGTCTTGTCGAAGACAGGTGTAACCACTTATTTTGAAGGAAGAGTCTGGTCGAAGCCAGGTCTCTCCCAAAGCGATTACAGATGGTTCATACTTATTGATGAGATAAATTACATCAGATTTTTTACTAACCACACTTCGGCAGTTCCACTGCACCACCACATGAGGGTAGTGCAGTGGAACCGCCAAAGTGTGATTATTGTTTATGTTCATTTGATGGTGTATATCCATTATGGATATTTAAGATATTTTTAAACAATTCAAGCAAGGGGGCAGCGTGGTTCGGTGTCAAGATGTTGGACTGAGAAAGAGTATTAATCAATAACATTATAATTTCGGTCAAAGTATTTTGTTCAGAATTTGTTTGGAGACCGCAGCCATTGGCGGGTTCCGGCATATTGTACTCCTTTACAAGTTGTTGATGAGCAACACGGTCATATCCTTTAAGGGATTGGCGTGCTGGGCGTGGGTTTATTGTTATAGTTTTTCTATATGATTGGGTGTGTGTAGATGCAGGTGTCATTTTGACTATTGTAGGGTTTGGTTGATTCAGTTTAGTAGAAGTTACTTCGGCATATGATTTTGAAACTGGGGGGTGAAATTTGCAGGCTTCAGAGTATGATACACAAGATTCCGCCATGGATTGCTTGATTCTTCTCTGTCTTTCAAGTTCCGGGCAACACTTGCTAATTGCAAAGTGAGTGCCAGAACATAGGCAGCAGGAAGAATGATCTTCTTCAATTTTACAGCTATCTGCGGTGTGGTCTTGGCCACATTTATAACATCGTGGTTTAGATCTACATTGTATTTTAGTGTGTCCAAAACGGCAGCAGTTATAACATTGTATGGTGGGATATGTGTATAGTTCAACAGCTAAGGCATTATAACACATAAACACTCTTTTTGGTAGGACCTGGCCATCAAACGTAACAACAACCGTCTGTGAGGGCTTCCATGTAGGAGTTCCTGCTACGATAGTTTTATAATTCAACCTCCTAATTTTCAAAATTTTACCGCAACCTATTGGTACATTAATGTTTTGCTCAACCTCTTCAGGGGTCCACTCAGCTGGGACTCCTCGAACGAGGCCCATGCGCGTCAAATTGAAAGTAGGTATAAACGCTTTCAGTTTGTCTTTACTTAGGCTACCATGACTTATGAATGAATTAGCATCATTAAAGTGTGTAAATGCAAGGGAAATTCTATTTCTTCCAATTCGTTTAAGGCTGCCATTAACAATATTGTGGAAGCATTGTCTCTGTAAAAACTTACCAAAGGCAATGGGATGTAGACTAGTGTTATCATCTGGATTTGTTTGTTCTCTCTGAACATGTACAATAAAGGGAGCTACATCTGTGGGTTCATACATTGTCCTACCAATAGGTGGAGGACGAGGGCGGGATTCGCTTGTATTGGTTGTATCCACTGTCATATTATTATTTGTAGGATGAGTCAAATCTGGTTTGGGGGGAGTTAAGTCTGGTTTGGGGGGAGTTAAATCTGGTTTGGGGGTGGTCAAATCTGATGTATTATCGTTTTCTTTTAAGGTTTGATCACATGCGCAATCTGTTTCTCTATGTTCAGAAGTAGAAGTTCGTTTACGCCTACGTTTATTGCAGTGTTTGCACATCTTACTCGGACGGATTCTCTTTAAAGAACGAGACATAGTTACAGAGGCCACAGAGCCATCGGTCTCCATGCCCGACTCGTTAGATATCGTAACGAAACATGCTGCAGGAGGTGCTGAGCCCCCCGGGTCAGGGGGCTTAGCCTCAGCCATACCGAAAATAGGTAAAATTGACTTACCAATAGATTATATACACTACTAAATAAACTATATACAAAATAAATACAAAATATGTACAAATAAGTCTCTTCTGACCACTAATTTACAATTTGAAAATTTTTCGCGTTCGCGCCCGCCAAGTTTCCCGCGCTTTTTTTCAACAACATATTTGATCTCAGTATTTGATGAATTCTCAGAGTAATTAATGACTTATTCATGTCATTGTCATCACGACAATGACAACAACGAAAGAAATGACTGTACTTTTCCAAACTATCAATAAAAAACTACGTAAGACAAGGCGGTATGGTCCTAGAGACTTTAGCCTGCCCAAACGGGCGAATTAAAAAAAAAAAAAAAAAAAAAAACTATGGACGACGTCGATTTTCGCGCCAAGATTAGTTGTAGGTTATTTTGAAGTTTAGTTTAGTTAAAGTGTTTTTTATTTATACAGTAACTATAGGCTGATTAGCCCAACTAGTAAAAGCGTGAACTTTAATAATTCATTGCCAATCATTGTGCTATAATTATTAGCTAACGTGGACAACCTACCTACCGAATAGGTATATTGTTCATAAGCTCAAAACTCAAGATTCAAAATGAAACGAGGAGCTCTGATTGTGATAGAAGGTGTAGATAGGACTGGAAAATCCACACAAGCTAAAGCACTAGGTAATTTTTAGACAGACCATAAAAATATTGTGCAACATTCGCCGCTTTTGTAACCGTAAACAGTAAACACTTATTTTTAGTTGAAAGTTTGAAGAAGCGGCACATCCAAGCTGAGTACACTAACTTCCCGGCACGAGATACGGAGATCGGCAAAGTCATCAACAGCTATTTAACCTCAAAGGTAATTTCTCAAAGATTAGGTTCCATATATAGCTATTCTAATTATATTGTTATTGTAAATATGTAAAGACACCACTATAATCATTACATACTTAAATATATAATGGGAAATAATTCTGATTATATATTTAAACAACATACAGCATGACCTGTCCGATGAAGCAATCCATCTTCTATTCTCTGCGAACCGATGGGAGTGCGCTAACCACATCATCAAGAAACTAGAAGCTGGTACCACACTTGTTGTCGACAGATATTGCTACTCTGGAGTTGCATTCTCAGCTTCAAAAGGTACCTAACTTCATAACATTAATGTACCTCCTAAATATGTTTTGATTAACCCTTTCACACATTGTTATATTAATGCAACCTTCTTTATTTTCAGGGCTAAATCTAAACTGGTGCAAGTCTCCAGATGTTGGGCTTCCTCAACCAGACAAAGTATTCTTCTTAACCATGCCATTTGATAATATTCTCCAGCGGAATGGCTTTGGCAAAGAGAGGTAGGCTAAGGTGTACACCATTAACAGAGACCATCTTTCCCTCATGTTGAACAATCTTCTATTAACCGAACATAATGAACTAAAACTGAGTTTATCATCAATAACACTTGTATTTTCAGATATGAAGTGTTGGACTTCCAGAAAAAAGTATCAGAATTGTATTTAAAATTAAAGGACGAAAGTTGGGAAGTGCTGGATGCTAACAGGTAATTTATTGTGCATCTTTTAAGCAAAATTATACAAAAGTGCACTTTTAAAGGTCATAAACACATCTCTGTCTCGCTATATACACAACAAAAATACATACATAAAATAAATAATTTGTGCCTCAGTATGTAGCTCATTGAATATTTCTTTTGTTACAGATCCATAGAAGAAATTCACAAAGATTTACTGAAAAAGTCCCTCAACATTGTTGAAAGTAGCACAGACAAGCCTATAGGCAAAGTTTGGGTGGATCCTCAATAACTACCAGCTTACTGCTACAGCTGACAGCTAACTTTAGTACAATATTACATTTTGTAATGGAGCCAGTGATGTAATACAAGTTTAAATAATGGAAATGAAACAATATAAACTAATTTCCTACAACTTTTCTCATTGACATGGTGTAATGATAAAATAGCCAAGTAAAATGATGTGATGTAAATAAAATATATTTTAAATTACATAAAACTATTTATTATGTACATTCTGCAACAATAGTTTAGCTCCTTCTGAAGGTTGCTGCTTCAATAGATTAGCATGGGACTTGATCTTTTTCCTAAGTGCCTTAGCGGTGGTGTCACTGTTACTTTCTATCAGCTTTAAAAGGAAGAAACATCCGCGGTTTGTTGCCAGCCACATTTTAAGCTGAAAAGAATAATTGTTTATAATGATACAAGTCAGTGATGATTATGAAATCTCCTTGGAATAACTACTATGTCCCTTATTAATAAACCATAAATAAAGTTAATGTTTAACATGTTTTGTCTTGTTAAACAAAATAAGTTGTTAGTAGTTATTTATAAGGCTTAGTTATGGCTGTTTTAGGCAATTGTTTTCACTCTGGCTGATAACTTGAAGAACACTGCGCAATGCGCATTGTCTGCGCATCTGCCTTGTTTATTTGGTTAGTACTTCTCAACTAAGATGGATTGTGATGCGGTTTTCAACATCATTTCATTTTAAAGGTTTTAAGTGTAATAATAATTATAAAATATCTTTATTTAGCCAGCTAACAATTAACATTTTTTTTATACATATCGGCGATGTGGAACAATTTGCAATTGTTAGGATTGTTATGCAATGCAAGGTGAACCCTGGAACCTACACTAGGATAGATAACCTGTGTCGTGGGTTTCAGTGTTTTCCATTTTAATGACAATGGTCCCAAGCATGCAAAATCCAGGACGGGTTGATCAAATAGATTTTATATAACCCAACTTATTAATAGCTAATGTTTTTATTGTATTTAATTTCTGGATGGCACTGCAATTGTTGAGGGCAGGCGTGGCGCTTACCGCCAAGCGAACAATTTGATTGTCTCATTACTCAGTTCCATAAAAACTTTTACCTATTATAAATCATAATTAGACAAATATATCACTGTTGTTACTCACAGCGTCATCTTCCAAACATTCGGCCACTGCTTCTCCCAGAGTACCGTCATCCTTGCCCTTATCTAGGAGAGCCAGTTTCTTCAAACACATGTGTATGCCGGCGTCTTCCACGGCCAGAGACTCCTTGCCATCAGTAGTCACTCGCCAGGCCGACTTGCAAATAACTTGAGCAAGTGCTGATAAGATCTCTTTTGTGGACTCTGTTGAAAAACATGATTATTTTAATTAAATCTGCAATTATGCACTGCAATTATTCCAATAAAATCTGCATAATTATAGCCCTGGAAATGGTAAGCTACTAGTCTGCATGCACTGTACATGCATGACAATGATAACGCGTAATTACAGGCTGGCTAGTATATTTCAGTTAAGTCTCTATAAAGTATTTTTTACGCTCACCTATAGACAACACGGCGATAACCAGTAGCATATTTGCTTTATTGCTCAGCCAGAAGTCAGGGTCAGACTCGATGTCTTGCTTTAAAGCCGGGAGGATAGCCTCTCGGAGCTCCGCCACGCGAATCTCGGCGTCTTTCTTTGAGGTGCCGCTTCGGGAGCCTTCCGCGAGGAATTTGACGAATGTAGGGTGGAACGCGGCCGAATCGCCGGGCTTGACCAGCCAGTGGAGAGTCTGAAATGAATGTACATATTTCATTTTTAGGTTTCTGTAATGATGATAACTAGAAAAATTATGACATTACTTATTCAATGTTTTTACTGTGTAAGCTACAAATCTTAAATAATTGACATGGATTTATACATTCACAATCTTATTGAGAACCTCCTCCTTTTTGAAGTCGTTCAAAAACGTCTGTTACTGAATCTCCTGTTCTTCAAGGATACTCACCATGTTACCCCAATGGTCCTTTGCAATGTCTTTCAAGTTAGCAGCCAGGGTGGAAACGATTGCCTTTTTCACAAGCACTGTGTCATCAACAGAGTCGAATATGGCAATGAGCAGCCGGTAGCCAGTCTTGTGCTTACTGAGAGCAACTCCATGTTCTTTTACCACTTTTAAAATAGCCTGAAACACAGAAAAAAATACTATACTGATGACTACATAGGTTCTTATAGGTTGAAACGCAATTAAATAATGTAATTCCGCTGAATATATCAGCGGGATTACACTACATATTTTCATTGCATTTCAGTTTTGAGATGAATTTCCGCAATTTCACTCCTGATTCCATTACATTTGTGTAGGTTGGTCAACAAGGGTCTGCTTGAGAGAGTTTCAATTATTAAGAACACCAGGTATTTGTCATAAGCCGATTTACCTTCTTATCTTTATTAGTGCCCTGCCATACACATATACTTGCAGCATTGACACCCGGCAGTGAATTACTGAGTGGCACTATCAAAGGACTGAGGGTTGTGATCATTTCAACCTTCTCATCTGCACTGCATTCACGAATGTAGTCATACAGCACTGAGTGGAGCAGCCTGGTAACATTAAATTGAAAATGTCAATGTTTATGTTTATAATAAAAAATACCTTGAGCGGTGGTACTGCACTGCATACAATCGAGATCAAATCGAGAAATCGGATCTAGGACTCAGATCTAGTGTATAACCTGTCTTACAAATAGAAGAAAGAAAGAAAAACCATTTATTCTGCACACAACAAACAAATAATACAAAAAATAAAAACTTAAAT
The DNA here is from genome assembly GCA_951640565.1 of Petrophora chlorosata. Classification (NCBI taxonomy): domain Eukaryota; kingdom Metazoa; phylum Arthropoda; class Insecta; order Lepidoptera; family Geometridae; genus Petrophora; species Petrophora chlorosata. The sequence goes on from OX621195.1 coordinate 15,317,227, forward strand.
AATAAATATATGTGCCGAATGGGCTCAGCTCAGCATAAAATGCCGAGAGTTTTACACAACTCGGTGCTGATTTTCAGCTGATACCCGTTTTGGTATAGGAATAGTGAAAAATTGACTGAACTTATCCACAAAAATAATTATCTTTACTTATACATTTAAAATAATAATATCCTACAAATAATGATGATACATTACTCATAATAAACATACAAAGTGAGTAAAATGTAAAATGAAGTAGCATGCAAAATAGTGTGGTGGTTACTTTGGACAGCAGTTTTTTGGATTCAGATCAGATGCAGTACGGAACCGCTCTGATGAGAGATAAGGGAAATGAGATGTGAGATGTTTTCAAAATTATAGGTATAGAAAATGTAATGATCCCTCTCATATTTGTTCACATAACAGCAATAAATAACGGGATATACATAAAAATCACACTGAAAATAACACTACAAATTTCCTCCCAATCATTTTTGAATAGCTTGCTGCTATAGATGTAGATGTACGAAAATACCATAACTTACTCTCCATCATGCAAGTTCTTGTCAAGTATCTTCTGTATATTTGCTTTGCAAGACTGTAAGATGGCAGACTTCATCTCAGGGCTGTTTTTGTATGTATCACTCAAGGTTTTTACTTTGTCATCTTTAGACTGAAACAAAGAGCAATTTCAGAATTTAAAATGAACAATTTGGCTATAGACCCGAAAATACTGTTCACAATAATAAATTATATCCTTATACTTCGTACTTACATTTTTATAAATATCTCCATAAAACTCCTGTTGCATATGAGACTTCTCTTTCTTCGTAGCAAACTCTCCATACGCATAATCAAGTAATGGCGCGCTTATAGTATGAGATGCCAATGACACAATGTGACCTGCAAACTTCTTCAGCACTTCATGTCTTATGAAATCTGTCCCATTTTTCAATATTCTTTTAACTGCATGGTGAGCATATTTTGACTGTGCCATTTGGACAATGATGTCAAGTAACTCCTCAGTTATTTCAGTCTTTATATCTTCAGGACCATGCTTTAGCAGAACTTGGATGACTCGACTGAGATCATGGGTCAGGGCTATGGATTTGTACTGCTTTTTGAGTATGCCATGGAGCTCTTTACAAGAGTTTATTCTGAATTCTTCTTTAACTACTTTCCTGAAATATTTAACAAGATTTCTGTATAGTAATTAACTTACGCCCCTCACAGGAAAACATTAAACAATCAGGGAATTTTTAGTTACACCCAACAATTACATATAAAGGTCCTGCCACAAAGAACTACAACAATAAAGACTATCTTTTTAACTTAAATTCTGGATGTTGATGCGTAATTTCCTTATAAGCAGTAAATCAAGTGGGTTTACCTCTGAATCTGTGCAGCCAGCAGCTTTGCTTTGTGCGAGATCTCAAACACTTCAGCTGTAGCTTTGGCCTTGCGCCTCACAAGCCTAAGCTCTTTCTTTTCTTTCTTCATTTCTGACCATTTTGGCTTCTCCCCATTTGCTTGCTCCTTGCCAAAGATGGGCTTCCCTTTGCCTGGTTTTCCAAAACCTTTGCCATCTTTAGCACCACCTTTCTTGAAGTCTTTTTTACTACCTTTATCACCGAATTTCTTCACGCCTTTTCCATCTTTTTGATCTTTGTCACCGAATTTCTTCACGTTTTTTCCATCTTTCTTACCTTTGTCACTAAATTTTATGCCATTCTTTGAATTTCCTTTTTGAAAATCTTTTTTGCCTTTTCCAACCGTATTTTTCTTTTGTGTTTCATCAACGATGCCCTTGCCGAACTTAACCTTCTTTTTCTTTGGAGACCCAGCGTCGATATCATCTGGTTTTCTTGCGACTTTCTGCATGTTTGTATAGGATGTTAAAGGTTATAAAATATGGGTACCTATACTTCAAAAACTCAAAAGAAATGTAATTGTATCAGTAAGAACCGATGCGCCGGAAAATGAATGAAGCTATAGTGCTTCAATAACATTTCAAAAGCCAAGAAGCCGGTATAAGCGTAAAATCTATTTGATATTATCCTTAAAAACACGTGCCGACATGCTATTTATTATTGACACTGACAGCAAAGAGTATTATTAGTGATGGTCAACTCGAGTAACTAACTCGAGTTGGGCTTAACTCGAACCAACTCGAATTGAATTATCTCTGACTCGAGTTTGAAAACCGAATGAAACCAACATGGAGCGAAGTTTGCCGATCATTTGAGACTATATTAATTCATAACAAACAAGTGTCACATTTATGCAGGTTTGAGGTTAACTTTAAAGTGCCGGTTATTACTGTAGTCTATCGTGTTTTAAATTCTGTTTTTGAAAAATGCCGGGTCCTAGAAGAAAATATTTGGTTTGGAATGTATTTGAATCGCCAGTGAGTGGACGTGTTACGTGTAAACAGTGTTCAGATTCTTTTAAATATAATGGAAATACGACTACATTATTAAACCACATTAAAGAAGCATCCAAGTGCTACTGTCGAAGAAAGTCCGACTTCATCATCAACAAATGAAAATAATACGAGTACTTCGGTCGATTCATCCCAGTCACTGGCACATTAAATGTTGAGCCTCCTCAAAAAAGGTTAAAGCACACCTAAACCTGAATTTAAAAAAAACATTAACTCTTCCATCTAGTTAACTCGAGTTACGTAACTCGAGTTCAACCCGAGTTACGTGAATTTTAACTCGGGTTAAATCGAGTTTTGTTTTTTCCGAGTTGGCACATCACTAAGTATTATAACTGTCCTATACAGACTGACAGTTTCAGTTTGATGGTGACAGTGTGACATTGAGACGGTGAATGAGACTGACGTCTGATAGACTTAGCCCGCGTTCAGAAATCACCCAGTTAATGTAATTATACTTACGGGTAGATTAGTCCCTATTTAGAGAACAAATAACATTTCTGTTTAATGAAAACACACATTCCTTTTATTATTTTACAATGACATCTCAAGCAAGACAGCTCTACATAAATCAAACTTATTTTTTTTTAAATGGACACATATTGTTACAATAAAAGTATGCATCAAGTCAACTGAAGAGGTTGCATGCTTTAACACCTTCTCTCAATATATCATCATCATCATCATCAGCCGGAAGACGTCCACTGCTGAACATAGGCCTCCCCCATAGATCGCCACAGCGAGCGGTTGCTCGCTGTATGCATCCAGCGGCTCCCCGCGTTTTTTACCAGGTCGTCGGTCCACCTTGTGGGGGGCCGTCCTACGCTCTGCCTTCCGGTCCGTGGTCGCCACTCGAGAACCTTTTTGCCCCAACGGTTATCGGTTCTACGAGCTATATGGCCGGCCCATTGCCACTTCAACTTGCTAATTTTGAGAGCTATGTCGGTTACCTTTGTTCTTTTGCGGATTTCCACATTCCGGATCTTATCTCGCAAAGAAATCCCAAGCATAGCTCTCTCCATAGCTCTTTGAGTGACTTTGAGCTTATGAATCAGGCCAATAGTCAGCGACCACGTTTCAGTGCCGTAAGTCATCACTGGCAACACACACTGGTTGTACACCCGCGTCTTCAGGCTCTGGGGAATTTTAGAGGAAAAGATATAACGTAGCTTCCCGAACGCTGCCCAGCCGAGTTGGATTCTTCGTTTGACCTCTTTCTCGAAGTTGGACCTACCTAATTGGATAATCTGTCCTAGGTAAACGTATTCGTCAACAACTTCGAGAGTATCGTCTCCAACAATTACCGGTATAGGTGCGACATGGGCATTTGACATGAGCTTTGTCTTGTCCATGTTCATTTTAGACCTACCTGTTGAGAGACTTTACTGAGATCACTAAGCATAGTACTGAGTTCCTCCAGCGACTCCGACATAATCACTATGTCATCAGCAAAACGAAGGTGAGTGATGTATTCGCCATTGATGTAAATACCCATTTTGTTCCAGACCAAGAGCTTGAAAACGTCCTCCAATGTGTTCGTGAAGAGTTTCGGGGAAATTACGTCTCCCTGTCTCACGCCTCTCTGTAATTGGATTGGTTCCGAGCTCTGGCCTTGTAGTCGAACTGACATGGTGGCCTTGTTGTACAAACACTTCAACACTTCGATATACCTATAGTCGATTTGGCATCGCTGAAGGGACTGCAGCACCGCCCAGGTCTGGACTGAATCGAAGGCTTTTTCGTAATCCACAAACGCAAGATATAATGGCCTGTTATATTCCTCACTCTTCTGTATAACCTGGCGAAGCGTATGGATATGGTCTATGGTACTATAGCCTTTTCGGAAACCTGCTTGTTCGGGTGGTTGGAAGTCATCAAACCTGCGTGCGAGACGATTAGTAATTACTCTCGAAAACAATTTGTATACGTGGCTCAAGAGTGAGATGGGCCTATAATTCTTCAATAAGGTTTTATCACCTTTCTTGAAGAACAGCACCACCACACTCTTGTGCCACGCTTCTGGCGTAGTACCCTCCAGGATGACGGAATTAAAGAGCCTCTGAAGGACTAAAAGTACCGGTTTCCACCCGCTTTCAGAAGCTCCGTGGTAATTCCGTCCTCGCCTGGCGCCTTGTTGTTTTTTAGTTGCTTGAGAGCCATCCTAATCTCGTAAAGGCTGATGTCCGGGATATCTTCGGTATAGTGTCGGGTTAATTTGGCTCTTATGTCTTTAACTGTGCTGGTAGCGGGTTTTCGTGTCGTAGTGTATAACTGCTCATAAAACTTCTCAATCTCTCTCAAAATCTCTGGTTTGGATGAAACGACACTACCACTGTCAGTCTTAAGTTTTGTCATTTGGCTTTGCCCTATAGACAAATCTTTTGCGAACACTTTGGAGCCCTTGTGACGCTCAATTGCGTGTATAATACATGACGTATTATAGTTACGCAAATCGCGTCGCATGGACTTGGAGATTTATCTATTAAGCTTTAAGCTCTCAATATATAGTCCAGAAAATTCCATAAGTTTGCGAAGCCTTTGTCTGGGCAACGGCTTTGTGAGAAGATCCGCTAACTGTAGCTCGCTGGTGACCTTCTTCACTAGCAGCTCTCCATTAGTCACTAACTCTCTTACAAAGAAGTGACGTGTGCGGATGTGTTTGGTGCGTCGGTGAAACTCGGGATTCTCAGCTAACTTTATCGCTGCTTCGTTATCAATTTGTAACGTAGGAAGGCCCTTGAGTTGCACGAGACTTCCTATGAGCCGAGTCAACCATACACATTCTCTCGCAGCTTCACTGGCAGCAACCACTTCTGCTTCCGTGGTCGAAATTGCGACACTTTGCCACCTTTGACGCATCCAGGAGACTGGTCCACCAGCATATAGGCAAGGTACTCCAGAAGTTGATCTTCCAGTTCCAATATCACCTGCGTGGTCGGCATCACAGTATGACTCTATATCTATCAGAAAGTTAGTAGGAACCACGCATCGAGTAAATGTGCCCCTAAGATCTATAAATGGTACCCTTTTAGTCACAAAAGGAGAAGTTCTGAATCGATGGGCAGAACATTACAACAATCTACTTAATGTAAATCGGTCAGCTGATCTGGGGTTTCTGCAATCACTCCCTAACTATCCACTAGTTGAAACATTGGATTGTCCTCCTTCTCTACAGGAAGTTGTCACAGCTATTACAGCTCAAAAGAACAACAAAGCAGTTGGCGTTGACAACATACCGGGAGAACTTCTTAGATATGGTGGAGAAGAACTGCATCACATAATCTGGCAGTTATTTGAGTTGATGTGGAAAAAGAAACAGTTCCTTCTGAATTTGGAGTATCACTTATTTGCTCACTGTATAAAAACACGCGGGCGATCGCTCGGATTGTAACTCTTATAGGGGAATTTCACTCTTGTCTTCCCCAGGAAAGGCTTTTGCAAGGATTCTCCTAAACCGCCTAATGGAGCTGTCTGAAAGCATATTACCAGAGACTCAATTTGGGTTTCGGCCAAACAGAGGCACCAGCGAAGCTATCTTTTCTCTCAGACAACTACAAGAGAAAAGCAGAGAGCAAAACCAGCCTTTGTTTCTCTGTTTTATTGACCTCGAGAAAGCTTTCGATAGTGTGCCTCGTGAGACTTTATGGATAGTGTTGTCAAAACTAGGCTGCACCGATAAGTTCATACGTCTCATAAGGCTTCTCCACGACAACATGACATGTCGCGTAACTGTGAATGGTGAGCAAACAGAGCACTTCCCTGTCACCTGTGGCGTGAAACAAGGCTGCGTATTAGCGCCCACTCTCTTTGCACTGTACTTCTCTGTTGTTGTGAAGGAGGCATTACAAAATAATAGCGAAGGAATTCGTATTTGGTACCGAACCGACCGAAGCATCTTTGATCTGTCAAGGTTCAAAGCTCGCACTAAAGTAGCATACGACCTTATCACAGAATTCATGTACGCTGATGATCTGTGCTTTGTGGCGGAATCTCCAGAAGGACTCCAGGACTTGATTACCAGACTTGACTCTACCTGTTGTAGATTTGGTCTCAAAATTAATATAAAGAAAACTGAAGTGATGGCCGTGGATGCAGCAGATCAGCGCCCACTTAATATACATATAGGGGGTCAAGTCCTTAATCAGGTCGATAAATTTAAATACTTGGGAAGCTCGGTAACGGTAAAAGGCGACCTTGACCTGGAGATTAACTGCAGACTTGGCGCTGCTATGGCTGCGTTTGGTAAGCTCCGAGCCAAGGTGTTTCGGTCCCATAGCATAAAACTTGAGACCAAGATATCGGTTTATATGGCGATCGTCCCTAACCTCCTATATTCGTCTGAGACGTGGTGCCTGTACCGTAGACACATACGCACGCTAGACAGGTTCCATCTGAAATGCCTCCGCGATATTATGAACATTAAGTGGTCAGATCGTGTACGCAACACCGATGTTCTACGACGGAGTAATGTCTGCGGAATAGAGGCATATCTGATGCGTCGTCAGCTGCGTTGGTGCGGGCACCTGTCTCGAATGTCTGACGAAAGGAAAGGGAAACGAATTTTCTACAGTGAATTGGAAAGCGGCAAAAGGAAATGTGGCGGCCAATACTTGCGTTTTAAAGATGTCCAAAAGCGACATCTAAAAAAATGCAATATTGAGCCATCCCTTTTAGAGACTCTCGCTTCAAACCGCCTGGAATGGCGTCACCTTGTACAAACGAATGTGTACGATTTTGAAAACTGTAGAAGGCGCGAACTAGACCTGAAACGCGATCACATTAAAAACAAACCGCCTTCTAACATGTCATATAATTTTGTGAACGGTACCCTGACGTGCCCTTATTGCGCACGGACCTTCACAGCAAAAATTGGATATGCGAACCACTTAAAAAGTAAACATCCCGGCTCTATCTATTAATTTAGCGTTGAAGCGAAGTCTGATCGCCGAGGCCGAAACCGGCCAGGATGAATATATATATATATGACTCTATAATTCCCTTTTTATAGTTCTTTTTATACATAATGCCGAGGTCAGGTGTGTACTGTAGGTATCTCATGATACGTTTTACTCTGACACAATCTGCTTGAGTCGGTTTCTCCAGACTCCTTGACACCACGCTGACCGCGTATGCAATGTCAGGTCTTATTCCAACCATTAAATAGGCAAGTGCCCCAACTACTTGTCGGTAGTTCTTCAGAATGAAGTCATCATCTTCATTTTGTGGCACTATCTCCTCCTTAGTTATTGGTGTAGTCAGAGGTTTACAGTCCTGCATTCCAAACCTGTTCAAGACTTTTTTAACATAAGATGTTTGATGTATTACCACATCATGACCTTCTCTGGTTGAAATCTCTATTCCTAGGAAATACGAAGCTGGCTTGGTTGTTATTTTAAACCTTCCTTTTAGCTCTTCAAGAAACTCATCAATGAGTTCTTGATCTGTTCCAGCTACAAGTCCATCATCTACGTAAAGAACCACAATCAGTTTCCAGTGGTCTTTCTCTCTTACAAATAGACAAGTATCAGCTTCACTGATTTTAAAGCCAACTTCCTTGAAGAAATTAAGAATTTTCTGATTCCAGCATCTAGGGGCTTGCTTCAACCCATACAGACTTTTCTTCAATAAGCATACCCTTCCAGAGCCATCGTCATAGCCTTCGGGTTGCTTTAAGAAAATGTATTCTTCAGAGAGTGTTCCATTCAAAAATGCTGTCGATACATCAAACTGACATATTTTCATACCTTCGCTAGCTGCGATGCTAATTAAAGTTCGCACTGTGGTCATTTTCGCAACAGGGCTAAAAGTTTGATCAAAATCCTCCCCTTTCTTCTGGCGAAAACCCTTAGCTACAAGCCTTGCCTTGTATTTGTCAACTGAACCATCAGCATTCAGTTTCACACGAAAAACCCATTTGCATGGAATAGCTTTCCTATTTTTTGGCAACTTTTCAAGAACCCATGTTTCGTTCTCCTTTAGAGAGTTCATCTCGCTATCCATTGCTTTCGTCCAAAGCTCCCTTTCTTCACAGGATACTGCGTCTTTGTAACATGTCGGTTTGACAAATCCCTTTGCGACCATGACATAATCATTGAACCTGGCTGGACGTTTGATTAAAGACCGATCTCTCAGTAAACGATCACTCTGCGCGTTTATTAGTTGCTCAAGATTATCTTCATCTTCATCAACATCGTCATTTCCAATCAACTGCTCAAAATCATCATCAAAAACATCGTCATTTCCATCAACATTCTCTTCCCTTGGTTCAATTGATTCTTCATGAGTCGACACCGCATCATCAAAATTGTCTTCTTCGATAACAGGGGTATGACTATCCATTTGACAGTCCGTTTCGTTATCAATCGTTACGACTTCATTGTTGATCGAAGCGGGGGGTGTCACTTCCCCGTTATATTCCCTTCGTACCTGAAGAGGAATTTCCACTTCTGTGACTCCTGTTTCCTGTTCTGTGACTCTTGGAATTTGGTTTCCAATGGCTTTTCGTCAAAAGTGATGTCTTTTGACCTGACTATGTGGTTTGAATCCTTGTTCCAAAGTATATAACCGTCATCATTATCGTATCCAACCAGTACGCATCTCTTAGCTTTCTTTTGCAGTTTCTTCCTATTCTGCTTAGGAACATGCACATAGCACTCAGAGCCGATAATTCTCAGGTGCTTAATCCGTGGTTTCTTCCCAAACCAAAGCTCAAACGGAGTCTTGTGTTCCACGCAAGTTGGTCCTGTTCGGTTCAATACATAAACAGCTGTCTGTACCAACTCCGCCCACAAATGTTGAGGCAACTCTTCATGTGCATGCATCATTGCTCTAGCTGATCCTACGATTGTACGGTTTTCTCTTTCGCTACACCCATTTTGTTCGGGCGTATGCGGCATAACAAGTCTTTGATGTATTCCGTATTTCGATAACTGTGTCCGAACTGATTCATTATCGAACTCTTCACCGTTATCGCTAAGGAACTCCTTTATCGCGTGTCCTGCTACTCTAGCTTCAGCCAGCATTTTCTTCAGCTTTTCAGGTACTTCTGATTTTGTTTTCATAAAGTAGACATAACGAAAGCGGGTGTATTCATCTTTGAACAATACGAAATACCAGAACTTTGAGACTGAAGACGGGAAAGGACCGCAAACATCCGAATGTATGCGTTCTCCATGCATTTTAGCTTTTTCTCTAGTACCAAACTTCTGTCTGTGTGCCTTTCCGAAAATACATCCTTCGCACAGTATGCCATTATCCTTTGCCTTTATGTTCAGCTCTCGCTCTATAAGAGCTTTCGCATGCCTTTTATCCTGGTGGCCCATGCGTTCATGGCAAAGCTGCAAGGTATCTACTGCATTTATCGATGCAGCTACCTTTGGTTCCACTGCTACACAGTTCAGCTTATATAGCCCACCATATCTTTTCCTGGTTCCAGTCACAGCGACAATTCCATTCACCTTCATAGAGCACGTAGTTACTCTTGACTCAAACAAACTGTTTGTGTTCTTGTCCTGTGTCGCTAGCACAGAAAAAAGATTCTCGCTAATGCAAGGAACTAGCCAGACATCGCTGAGTAAAAACTCTTTTCCACCATAAGGGTTTATTTTAATTGTCCCTTTTCCTAAGAAAAAGATATGGCTCCCCAGCTAGCAACGAATGTGTATTCATGTTCCGAAAACATCCCGCCTATAACAGGCTACGAGGTTCATCACGCGCTAGCAAACATGAAGTACAGCAAAAGTCCTGGCGAAGATGGCATTACCACCGAAGCCTTAAAAATTGGGGAACCTGTCTTATTACCGAAAATAACGAATCTCTTCAACTCAATATTAGAAACTGGAATATTCCCCGCCAAATTTTGCCACTCTAATATAATTCTTCTCCATAAAAAGGGAGATAAGTCAGATTTATCAAATTACAGACCCATAAGCCTCGTTTCACATCTTTAAAAAGCATTCATAAAGGTCATAGAGAATAGAATCGCTGGTACTCTGGACTCACGTCAACCTGCGGAACAAGCAGGATTCCGACGCGGCCTCTCTACTACCGACCACCTTCATACCCTCAATCAAATAATAGAAAAACACCACGAATACAAACTTCCCCTTTATCTAGCATTTGTTGACTATTCCAAGGCCTTTGACAGTATAAAACATTCCGCTATATTCCAAGCCCTACACAATCAAGACATTGAACCCACCTACATTAAACTACTCCAGGAAATTTATATTAACAGCACAGCAGCCGTAAAATTAGATACGCTCGGACAACCCTTCCCCATATGCAAAGGAGTTAAGCAAGGCGACCCGCTGTCTCCGAAACTCTTCACAGCCACCCTAGAAGAGATTTTTAAAAAGCTAGCAGCAAACTGGGAGGAAAAGGGAGTTGTTGTCGGTGAAAAAAGGTTGACAAACCTTCGATTCGCCGACGACATTGTCCTTTTCTCACCCTCTGCAGTGGAACTAGGTTCCATGATCACACAATTAAATCAGGCAAGCCTCGAGGTCGGACTGAAGATGAATATGTCGAAGACCAAGCTTATAACGAATAGCATGAAACGTAGGCTAGAAGTTGATGGCGAGGAGATTGCATACGTCCATGAGTACCTTTATCTAGGCCAATTAGTTTCCTTCCAGGCGAGACAAGATTTAGAAGTTGCAAGACGCACCGAAAACGCCTGGAGGAGCTATTGGTCTATGAAAAATCTCATGAAAGGTAACCTTCCTTTAACACTTAAAAGGAAACTAATGGACGTATGTATTCTCCCCATCCTCACCTACGGTGCTCAGACTTGGTCTTTGACAAAACATCAGAAGTCCGCACTCGGGGTTTGCCAGCGAGCTATGGAGCGTAGCATCTTAGGTTTCAAAATGTCGGACCGAATAAGAAACAGTGAGCTGCGCTCCAAAACCCAAATCGCCGACGTGGGACAAAAAGCTGCTAGCTTGAAATGGAACTGGGCTGGACACGTCTGCCGCATGTCGAACGAGATGTGGGCTAAACTTATCACTGAGTGGATCCCACATAACGTCAGACGACAACGCGGCAGGCCCAGACGGAGATGGCGGGATGAGCTGGACTCCTACTGGAAGGATTGGCCGCAAGGAGCATTGAACCGTGAGGAGTGGAAGGAGGGTAGGGAGGCCTTTGCCCTGCAGTGGGACGACCACGGCTGAAAAATAAAATAATAAATAATTTTCCTAAGGCCTCTATTACATTTCCATCAGCCGTAGTAACTGTGTGAGGTTCACTGAAAGGCTCGAAACTTTCAAATAAATCTCTCCTCATCGTAACATGATGTGTAGCTCCGTTATCTACAAACCATCCTTCACGATCTTGGCTCCATTCAGTCGCATTTATTAGTACTATCATATTTGTGCTTCCACTACTGTTCCCTCTATCTTGTTTACTATTATTTGGACAATATTTCCTAAAGTGACCAACCTCTTTACAGATATGACATCTAAACATGGTGACTTTTTTATTCCCTGTTCTTTCGTTTTCTCGACACTTTTCTTATATGTTCTTGTGAGAAGCGCTTCACTAGACGTGCCTTCTTTGCTTCCTGTCAGTGCTCTTTCATGCGCACAAAGTTGGCTGGTAATATTCTCAACAGTTCTTTCCTTTTTAGACATCAACATCCAAAACTGAAACGCAATGAAAATATATAGTGTAATCCCGCTGAATATTATGTAGGTTGTTGTTAGTTCCTAACAACAACACTCTTTGTACGACACGTGTTTCGCCGTCTGCACGAGGCATCATCAGGTGTCGACTCACCGAACGCTGGAACGAGAGATCTCTCGTTCCAGTTACGCAGTCCAATAACGCAGTTAAATCTGATAAACAAAAGCGCGGGAAATCTCGGTCTTGAAAATGATTGGTTTTGATTGGCTGGCTCATTGTATTACTCGATGCCCGTTCAGAAAGGCGTTAGTTAATTTTTAACTAGGCATATCACTGAGATTAACTGACAAGTATTCACTCGTGAACATTTACCCATTTTTGAACGCGGCCTAACACATGACACCAAAGACAAATTATAACAGACAAGTGCAGACAAGCAAGTAAGACAACCATAGAGAAATATATACAGTGGAAAAAGACAACTGACATATGACAACAACAAATTAACAAGACAACACTAAACGTAACCTTGAACGACTACTAAACAAACTTTTTTATAAATTACAAATACTAAAATAAATAGATTCGCCAAAATATGTGAAAATGGTTGATATTAATAAGTATCTCGAAAGCCAACTGCTATTAGCCAACCAAAGAGAAAAGCAAAGCACCAAAAAGGAAGCAAAAGTCTCTCAAAAAAGCAAAGAGGCCGCCGATTTCATCTCAAAGAAACAAGTTAAAAGTTTTAGTAAAACCGTTTCGAAAAAAGGAAATGATTTAATGGTTAGAAATTCCAGCACTTCCGCCGATTCTGATGACTGTGAATACATTCCATCGGGAGATGAAGAGGACCCAGATCCTGACATAAACCCTATCCTACTTTCTACCACTCGGTCTAAACAGAGAGTAAAGAAAATTATAGATGATGGTGATTCTCACATGTACGACGAAAGAATAAAAATATGGCGAGATAATTTAGCAGCTGCTTCTTCGGCTAAATATGATGGCAATATTTTAACAGCTGATATACAATATGTACTAGATGGTCATGAAAATCCTGAAGAAAAACATCAGCTGCAGAATGGTCTAGGTGTACCTAACTACATATGGAAGCAATTGTATAAGTTCCAGAGGACAGGTGTTAAATGGTTATGGGAACTACATCAAGTGCAGGTGGGTGGCATGCTTGGTGATGAGATGGGGTTAGGGAAAACCATTCAAATCATTGCATTTCTTGCTGGACTCTCTAACACTGAAGTTGGATCTTGGGGAGGACTCGGTCCAAGCATCATCGTAGCACCAGCGACAGTAATATACCAGTGGGTCTCTCATTTTCACTTCTGGTGCCCTTATCTCAGGGTTGCAGTACTGCATCATTCTGGGTCTCATGCTGGGAATCATAATAAATTAATCAGAGATCTTCATGGCTCCCATGGAATACTCCTAATTACCTATGCTGGTATTGTGAAATACTCAAAAGATTTAATGTCTCGAAAATGGCATTACCTAATTTTAGATGAAGGCCATAAAATAAGAAATCCTGATACTCAAGTGAGTAAGCTTGTGAAGAAATTTGAAACCCCTCACAAACTGCTTATAACAGGATCTCCGATGCAAAATAACTTACAGGAGCTTTGGTCTTTATTTGATTTCATGAGACCCGGACTTTTGGGCACATATAATGCATTTATGGAACATTTCGCTCAACCTATTACAGTGGGTGGGTATGCAAATGCCACAGAGTTCCAAGAAGCTACTGCTTTGGAGATAGCTAAAGCTCTCAAAACTATTATCACCCCTTACATGCTGAGAAGAACAAAAGCTGAAGTTCAAGAAGATATTAAACTACCAGAAAAGAATGAGCAAGTGCTATTCTGTGCTCTTACAAGAGAACAAAGAGATCTGTATATGGGGTACCTTATGAGTGGTACAGTCAGAGGCATATTGGACAAAGAAAACAAATATGGAGATCCAATAAGAGCTAGAATGTTGGTTGCATTGTCAACCCTAAGGAAATTATGCAACCACCCTGATTTGTATTTGTATGATGCACAAGATGATATTGAGACTATAGATGAAGAACAGTTTGGACATTGGAAAAGATCAGGGAAAATGACAGTAGTTAATTCCTTACTCAAAATTTGGCAAAAGCAGGGGCATAGAACCCTTATATTTTCTCAGTCCAGAGCTATGTTGTGTGTATTGGAGCAATATTTGCAAAATCAAAACTTCAAGTATTTAAAAATGGACGGATCTGTGTCAGTGAGTCAAAGACAAAGCTTAATCAAGACTTTCAATGAAAATTCTGATTATTTGGTATTCCTAGCCACAACCAGAGTAGGAGGCTTGGGAGTTAACTTAACTGGTGCTGACAGAGTAATCATATATGACCCAGACTGGAATCCAGCTACTGACGATCAAGCCAAAGAGAGAGCATGGCGAATTGGACAAGAGAGAAATGTAACTGTATACAGGCTCCTCTCTGCTGGCACCATCGAAGAAAAAATATATCAAAGACAGATTTTCAAACATTTCTTGAGTAATAAAATACTTGTTGATCCAAATCAAAAGAATGTTTTAACAACAACAACCCTTCAGTGTCTGTTTAATTATGAGGAGCCCAACTGTGATGGAGATACTGCAACTGCATCACTATTCAAACATACAAAAGTAAACATTAATGATTACAAGAATAAAAAAGAGGACACAAACTCGAACAAGGAGATAGACAAGAAAAAGAAAATCGAAGCTATGAAGAGAATGGCAAAAGCTATTAGTAAAAAAATATCTAACAGCTGCGATAGGACAAAAAAAGATGAGATAAAAAAAGACCCTAGGGAAGAGTATAAAAAAAAAGAGAGTTATTATTAAATCCACAAAAAGTTGAGGCACCTGAAATAAATCTAGTTGATGACAAGGTAACTGATGTTCCTTTTGACAGCATTCTGTCTGAACTTGATATTATCAGTAAGCATGCAAAAAAAGATTACGAAGAGAATTTACTAAAACAAGTATTAAAAAGCAATGAAGAAGAAATAGAAGATGGTGAAATAAAAGAAGAACAGACAGAAAATAGTAACATTGAAAGTGCAGATAACAATGATCTTCAGTTACCAACATCTTCATTAGACAAAAAGGCCACTGAACATGCACACAGGAAGGAAAAAAAGTCGCGAAAGAGAAGACACTCAGTATCAGAAACGGAAGTAGAAAATTTAGTTGCCATTAAAAAAGTTAAAAAGAAGAAACATAAAAGAGAAAAAGACACGAAACACAATGACGATGATTATGTCTTGAGTAAACTATTTGCTAAATCATCAGTTAAAAGTGCTTTACAACATGATGAGGTGGTTGGATTAGCTGAAAAGGAGAAAAGATACAAGTTGAAAGAAGAAGCATCTAAAAAAGCAAGAGATGCCATCAGAGCTATAAAATTCTCGTACAATTAATTTCCATGATTATGTAGTTGATTAAGAGGTAATGTTATATACAATCCGTCTATTTTTGTTACAATAAATAAATAATTTTGTGTTACTATAATATATTTTGTTTCCTTTGTGCTGGAGAGCCGCTAATAGATAATAGCTGGCGATTCGCCCCGCCCCTGTTGAATATGCATGTATTATGTAATGATTACATTTAACAGATTCTTAAATTTTCTTCATGATGGTAAAACTGCATATATATCTATCTAAAATTTTTTAATAGGTTAGAATTTTTTAAAAGTACTTCGAATAACGGGCAGAAGCATCAACTATGTTATCTAGCTAGAATCACTAGAATCTACAATATAAATGGGAAAAGAAGTAAACAAAATTCTTCAATATGCAAAAAAACAAATTCTAACTTTTGTTTTTGTTTGTGATACTCTTGAGAATGACTGCATAGAAAAATTGCAACATTGCATTGCCGAAAACGCCGAATTTTTAATTTCTGGCAGCACTCAAGGTTTACTGTCAAAGTTGTTGCTACCTACTGCCTGCCTACTTCTTCTACATTTTTTTTGGATTTTTTTATAGTTTTATCACTTTTAGACAGTGTATTTGATGAAAAGAAATACGCGATAATAATTTGAAATAACGTTGCACATGTTTTTAAAAATGTGGTGATCAATATTAAAGTTGAGAGTGCCTGCCAATTCGTTACGAAAACGGGCGCTCTGGTCTAGTTTCGTTGGTAGATCTTAGCTCTATTTGTAAATCAATTTGCATTTTCAACTTACTAAGACTTTAATTTGTGGTAGCAATATGTCTGGACGAAGAAAGCCACCGCCGGGCTTTAAATTTAATAAGGAGCCGCCGGAGCAAGTAGTGTATGTAACCAATCCATTCCACAACAGCAAATCTTATTTAGAAGTACCTCTTATTGCTTTACATCGTCTGTTTCTTGTTATTATTTATCTACATGGCATATCGCATACACATACAGAAAAAGCATTGTATTTTTCAAATGAAAACATTTATGTAGTATTTTAATTTAAAATAAGATTAATTATCGTTTAAATTAAATATATTTGGAAAAGATAATAATTTTGCAGCTTTGTGTTAAATTTTGCAGGACACCGCCTGGTAACTTGGATAAACAGACTACTATTACTGTGGAAGATAAGACTTTCACTGTACATGCAGATGACTTGGTGAAGATCTGTGACCTTGGCCGCGGAGCCTATGGAATTGTTGAGAAGATGCGCCATATACCTAGCGATACTGTAATGGCAGTAAAGGTATGAATGAACAACACATAGTCTCCATTATTTAGTAGTCAGTTAATTATGTAACAAATACAGGTTAGAAATTATAGATACAACATGTTTTATGGTATAGTTTGTTCTGTAGGTAGGATACAGTAGCAAATGGTAGTTACTATCATCTTATCTTCCTTTACAGAGAATCACTGCTACATTCAACAGTAGCCAGTCGCAGGAACTGAAACGTCTCCTCATGGATCTGGACGTGTCTATGAGGGCCAGTGCTTGCCCTTACACAGTTCACTTTTACGGTGCCATGTTCCGAGAAGGAGACGTTTGGATCTGTATGGAGGTCATGGACATGAGCCTCGACAAATTTTATGCTACTGTCTACAAAAACAACAGAACCATCCCGGAGAACATTCTAGGGAAAATTGTATTTTCCGTAGTCAGTGCTTTACATTACCTTTATTCAGAACTGAGAGTCATCCACAGAGATGTTAAACCATCAAACATCCTCATTAACAGGAAGGGAGAAGTCAAAATGTGTGACTTTGGTATCTCAGGATATCTTGTTGACTCTGTAGCTAAGACTATTGATGCAGGTTGTAAACCCTACATGGCTCCTGAGAGAATCGATCCCACTGGTAATCCGGGCCAGTATGACATCCGTAGTGATGTGTGGTCGTTGGGTATATCGATGATTGAGCTTGCTACAGGTACATTTCCATATAACACCTGGGGCACACCATTCGAGCAATTGAAACAAGTTGTTAAAGATGATCCTCCAAGGCTACCTAGTGGAAAATTCTCAGCAGAGTTTGAAGATTTGATAGTGAAGTGCCTGCAAAAAGACTACAGACAGAGGCCTAACTATGATGCATTGCTCACCCACCAATTCTGTGTGGAACACAGCAAAAAGGACACGGATGTGGCTTCATTTGTTCAAGAAATATTAGACTTACCTAACAACTCCTAGTATTAGAAATACTTATTTTACGTACCTATAAGTACAATGTTTAGTAACTAACAATCATGTAGATTATATAAATATAACCATATAAAAATGTTATAACCAAATTAATTTATGTATAATGAGGAGAGTGGTAAAGTTTGTGGAATGATTTGCCCATATTTCTGAGTTTGTCATTGTTACTTAGGGCTGCAAAGTTATAACTATGTAGGAGCAATTCTGGTGTGTATTAAGTTGAATTTGTAGAGGTTTTAATCAAAGCAGACCACTTGAATTTGTTTAAAATTAGATTTGAATAGGCCGAGTTTAAAGTGGCAAAGCAGTGCATTTGCAGAGTGCAAGCAAACATTCAAATGGAAATAGTGTATATCAAATAGTTTAAAATTTCATCATTGTCAAATTAGTGGACTGCTAACATTAGTATTTACGTAGGATGGCTAACCAGAGGTGGGCTGATTGCGCCTTCGATTCTCGGCCTTATTAGACTAAAGTCATGGTGACAATTCGTTACTCTTATTTGACTAGGTACTAAACCTGTTACATCACAAGTTAATTTAGTCATAATAAACTACCTACATTGTTTTTATTTTGGTTTATTTGTGTGAAGACCCCTTGTATTTTCGTAGGTAAACCAGTGAAAATAATAAAGTTACCTTAAATAAAAGTTTTCAAAATATTTATTTAAAATCATCAAAACATGAGTACCACAATAAATAAGTACAAAATACGTACATACTAAGTACATCGTCACATTTTCACTTAAAATTAAGTTAGTTTCATTTATGGCTACACCAACACGCTAGCGACTCGCCCACATTTCCAAAAATATTTGTAGGATGAGAAATGTTAATTCGAAAAAGCTCTTCCTTTTTCTGGGCATCAGTTACTATTTTTAGCCTTACTAAATATAAAAATAGGTAAGTTAATACAAAAAGAGGCAGTTGCGAGGCGATATTGCGCGTCTTCGCTTATACCTATAGGATGCAAGTTACAGTACACATTCAAAAATTAAGCGTAATTGACTAGAAGAGGCCATTGGATTTAGAACGGAGAATTCATTCCAAGTTTAGTGCCGAAGTCGAGGCGGGCACGGCGCTGGTTGCGGCCGTCCGCTCTGGGAACAACAACAAAACATTTGTTAGCAAGTCATGTCAAAAGATATTCATTAGTCATTTCTTTAAATGATCGTTTTATTTTGCAAAAACAGCAAGCAAAAGCATCTGCACGGTTCACTTTTTTAATGATTGATCCTCTTTCTCTGAGACATAAAATAAATCAAATCAATCGATAATTCGAACTCGGGTGCGTCGCGGTCGGATTGAAAGTCGCACATGCTCACACTGAGCCACACTCGCATAGTTTGAATTAATTGTAGCAAACAAAAGTTTCACAAGGTTTCAAAAGTTTGTTATTGTAATTACTTGATCTCCTGCCACTTGATGAGCTCGACGACCGCGAACACGGCCGCGAGCGAGGCTGCGTACGCGGCGGCGAGCGGCGCCGGCACAGAGTACCGCAGCGCGCCGAGCTCCCACCGCGAGCAGTCCCCGTAACTGCTGCTCAGCATCACGCCGCTGAATATACTCTGAATTATTACTCTGGAATACAAACAACGTTTTCACTTCTCTTGCCTCTCTTGCTTATCTTTATTTATTGAGGCAATCAACAGCATTACAAAAATAGCATCAGAAATAGGTACATGTACATGTTCTACAAATAAGGCAAATTATAGATTACCATAATTAAATCATAACTTAATCAGACGTGAATGATGTTATACATACATAAGTGCACCAATACCTAAATGCTGATATGAGCATCATGACTACAACCATTAATTTATTCTTCTTTATTTATTCTTTTAGGAAAACTCTTTTATTGTGAACTAGCTGTTGCCCGCGACTTCGTACGCGTACTAAAGTAATCTAACCTGCAGCGCAAGTACGGTTCTTACCGATCGATAAATTTGACATTATAAAGATAACGTTTTTTTACAATGACGTTTGGGATCTAGTTGAATTTTGTCTATTTAAGAGAGACTCTTTGTTTTTTTATTTTTACTGACCCGGATACCGGATGACCTTGACCATGGCCATGACTGGGAGAACAAAAAGAACGAAAAAAAAAACTCTTTATTGTGAATTGGCTTGCGTTTGAACACTATGTCACCTGATAGTACGCGACGATGCGGTCGACGATCTAGCACGCTTGCCAAGATAGTACTAGTTCCATCGAGACTTGAAAACTACAGCTAAACTTAGTACAATGTGGGTAAAAGTGTTTGGACAGGTTGGTAGCTTATAAAAGTTTCCACAGTGCGACAACTAAGTGACAATACATGTCATTTACGGATTTTTTTTTTAATGTAACTGTGTGACGAGACGAGCTGGTCGTTTGCCTGATGGTAAGCAATACGCCAGCCCATAACAATAGCAGCACCACCCAGAACTTTGTTTTGCAAAACCTGCGCGGCGCTGCACTGCGCTCGTCACCCTGAGACAATTAGCTGTTGAGTCTCATAATGCCCAGTAATTTCGCTGGCTACAATGCCCTTCAAGCCGGAACACAGTAATGCTTGCGCACTACTGCTTGGCGGTTGAATAACTGGCAAAGCGGTGGTACCCACCCAGACGGCCTCTCGCATACGAGAAACCTACCACCAGTAAATGAGTGTCAGAACATTTACATCGTGTATTATAAAGTACATGTACAAATGCGAGCCTAACGCTAATAAGTTTCTTTTTTAAATATTTCAAAATTTTCAAGACAAGCTTCGTAATCGGAACCGCGAGCACATTAAAATTAGCCCAAACACTATTAGTTTACGATTATCCGTCAAGGAGTTCCATTGCCCACCTTCCGTCTCCATCATCAGATCAGCTGGCTGTCACCATAATATTGCATTGTCATCGGACTTTGACAAGTGTGCAAATTTCAACTCCGTAGGATAAGAGGAAGTGGTTCTAATTCAGCTTGCAAGATTCCACCCGGACCAACATACATACATTGCAAGTAAAATAAAAGCTTGTAAAACGAGTTTTCTTCCAGCAAACCCTTGAAGAAAGAGAGCTGTCACATGAGCAAATAGGTTTCAGTGTATGGTTACGGTTACAAAAAAATATTGTTTTAATTTATATTAATCTGACATTTCGCGTTTCACAAGCCATTTTTATTAATTTGTAAAAAACGAAACGTCAGCGTAATCCAGTACTTACAAAAACACAACAGTCCCACACCACACTTTGTTCGACCAGAATCCCCTCTGCCAAATCGAGGATTGTCGGTGGACGAACGATAATGATATGATAACTGAAACAAACGTTAGTACTGTTACTACCGCGCTTCGGAGAGCACGTTCCGTCGGTCCCGGTTGTTGTCTTAGGACAACAGACGTTAGGCCATGTCGGAGGCGAACAGGCGGCCTAAAAACTCCGACACCAGGGTTGGCCACACCCACACGAGAGAAGAAGAAGAAGATTGTTACAACAAAAGAAGAAGAAAATTGTTTGAAAGAAGACTATTTTTTATTCTTTGTTTTTTATTTTTTTCTTTTTTGGTTTGTTCAGTGTATGTTCCGTGTCAGAAATAAATGTTTTCTTTCTTTCTAACAAAATAGAAGAAATGAAAGAGCGCCGAGATACTTTAGGAATTTGAAAATATTTTTTTCCATTTTCTAACTCAAATATCTTGGAAAGTACCGCTTACGACATTTTATCACTGAATACTTTTTGTTTTTAAACAATGACTCTACCGATTGACACATGTTTCATCACTTGCCACAGGCCGCCAAATCGATATTTTTTCAAAATGGCGGACGCCACAAATGTGTAGGTATGCTAGATTCCATACTAAAACGTCCGAAGCACTTTACAATATGTATAAAATAATATTTATTTTTTAAATTGGATCTCTAAACTGGACCCTAATTCACTATGACAAATTGGCGATTCCTTGCTTCGAGGAAACGTCTATTCTTTAATTAATAACCGACATCTGCGAAATTTGTATTCTCTATGACGCGTCATATATA
Source organism: Petrophora chlorosata (assembly GCA_951640565.1). NCBI lineage: Eukaryota > Metazoa > Arthropoda > Insecta > Lepidoptera > Geometridae > Petrophora > Petrophora chlorosata. The sequence continues at coordinate 15,338,963 of OX621195.1, forward strand.
TAAATATATGAATCCGTCATCGAGATGTCGTTTATTAATGAAGGAATCGACGTGATTTCGAAGCAAGGAATCGCCAAGTTGTCATAGTGAATTGGGGCCCAGGTCTGTACACAGGTCTTGCTTAAAAAACATTGAATAGGTTACAGTATGTGGTGAGTGTACGACTTTCTTGATGAGAACACAGCATACTAATTAAAATGAAATTGTTTGTTATGGTACACTACAAAAAAAAAGATATAAGTACTTACTTAAATGCAAGGTAATCAGTGCCAAAGTGATATGTTGCGCCACGTAGAATCCATCGTAAAAGTCATCGCCCCATCCGTGCCAACTTTTCAACGTTAAGTCGTGAGCCTCCGAGAAATTTCCGACATTGACCGGGTAGACTAACCAACAGCCCGTGGCGCCGGTCGCTTCGGAGATTTGCTCGCAAAACGAGCGCAGAGTAAACCAGTACAGGACCAGTATAGATATGATGGACGGAAGGAATTTGCACGCGTAACTCCAGAATATGAATAGCGCCATCTGTGGGTACAAATTTGAAGTTACAAGTTATGTCCACTCGCGGTAGGTCTCTCGTATGCGGGAGGCCGTCTGGGTAGGTACCACAGCTTTGCCAGTTATCCTGCCAAGCATTACTGCTTGGTATAAAATGTAATTTCACTTCACTTGTAAACATATATTTTTTTCTTCAATGCATAATAATTATAAGTACATCTAGATGCAAAAAGCCACTGGCACCCGAAACACAGTTTTTAACTAGTTCGGGAGCCTGCGGGATTCAAAATTCATATGTAAACCTTTTATGCAAATAAACGCATTTATTATTATTATTACTGTGTTCCGGAGTGGCACTTCAATTTTATTGTTATGGGCAGGCGTGAGCGTTTACCATCAGGCGAACGACTTGCTTGTTTTCAGTACCATAAAAAAGTTAGTACATTTCTGCATGTTTGCAAGTTCACACCGGCCGTTCCACGCGGCAAACTCACGATACAAACGCGCGGTCGGTATGGACGCGTTTCGTCTGATTCATACTACAAAAGAACAAGGTGTTAATTAGTAATTAGTAAGTAATCTGTGACGACGAAACAAATGTTCGAACGTAGATCGCCCGGTGTGGACTCGCTTGTTGACTTTATTTTATTTTGTGTACAGAGTCCTATATATTTTCAAGTTCTCCAAAGAAACATTGTTATTATGTTATGCTTGGGTAAAGTTCAATAGTTATAATCGTTATAATTGGTTTGACATCTATACGTCAAGCAAATATCATGACAAGTATAACATTTTACATAAAGAAAAAAAAATATTTATGCCACATTATCATTCTCGTCAACTGAATGTCACATGTTACTGGCTGAAAGAAAAAACTTGCGATGTCCCATTTTTCTTTTTAAGACGTCACCCACCGCGCCTCGTGCGCCGTGTGCTTACCCTCGCGGTGAGCACGCGCGCGGGCCGCGTGCTGCATGACGTCACCCACCGCGCCTCGTGCGCCGTGTGCTTACCCTCGCGGTGAGCACGCGCGCGGGCCGCGTGGCGGCGCGCTGCATGACGGCGGGGTCGAGCGGCGCGAACGCCAGCGCGTGCGCGAGCAGCGGGCACGTCGCCACCGCGCACCACACCGCGCCGCCCGCGCTCAGCGCCAGCGGCAGGAACCCGCATAGGGACCCCGTCTGGAATGTTACACTGGCTTCATTAATTTTTTTTTAATGTAATATGTCGGCAAACAAGCAGACGGCCCGCCTGATGGTAAGCGGTTACCGTCGCCTATGGACATCTGCAGCACCAAAAGCATTGCTGACGCGTTGCCAACCCTTCAGAACCCCCCTTAAATCCCCTCCCCTAATCCCCTTAATTCCCCTTTTAAAGGGCTCTATGTTGTAGCTCATAGGGAATACCGACGAAGGTCAATACTACTACTACTAATAATACTATTCAAGTCTTATAGGCTCCAAGTTCCAGCGGTGCATAAGGAACTGTTCCTGAATTCTGACTTCTGGCCTGTAGGGGTAGTATACCGGAGATACAGGGAAGGAGCGAAATTTTATTTAATGTAATGTTATATTTTTGTATGTATGTTAGTCTGTAAGGTATATATTCTATGGGCCTCTGTTAATTTTACTTTATTGTACTTTAATATTGCCTGAAATAAAGAGTTTAATAATGAAAATAATACTGCAAGTAAAGAGATTAATCATGTGAAAGGCGTTGATGGATGGCCGTCACGTGATAGGCCCGATGGAAGGCCGTCACGTGTTAGGCCCGATTGATGGCCGTCACGTGATATGTGCGATGGATGGCCGTCACGTGATTGGCCCGATAGATAGCCATCACGCTATAGGCCCTATGGATGGCCGTCACCAGATAAGCCAAAGGATGGCCGTCACGAGATAGGCCCGTTGGATGGCCGTCACGTGATACGCCCGGTGGATGGCCGTCACGTGATATGCCCGATGGATGACCGTCACATGATAGGCCCGATGGATAGCCGTAAGATACCCATTATAAAAAAAATATCAGGCTTTCCGATGAGTTAGGAAAGATGATATAAATAAAAATATGGTTGAGGGAGGTGTTTTGGACAAAACTACAGGCTAAACTACAGGTCCCACATGCGGGACGCCTTGACGGCTGACGTCAGAAAAGCGGGCGTATGACTGAACTGTCACGTGACAGCCACACGTATAGCTCGCGTCAAACTTGATGGCGGCTGACTGGCGCATCACGTGATCTGCGCAGATACAATTTTGTGTGCGATTTTGTTACTGCGCAGGTCACGTGGTGCGTCTGTCAGCCGCCATTAAGTTTGACGCGATGTATAGCTACCTATAGATTCGACTGAATTTAGCGCTATAAGTCCAGAATCACAAAAACTGCACTAGTTTACACCACTCCCACCTGTATCAAGGCGATGAAGCAGACGCTGCACATCCAGAACTGCGTGCTGTTCCACACACACATCATGAAGTGGCGCGACATCGTGATCAGCGCGAACAGAGATACGTCCGCGTCGCGGCTCATCTACATACATCATAAAACACTCATTAACTACAATCCGGGTATCTTCAAGGCCAGAGTGAATAGGTATCTTCTAGATCTACGTGCTACATCTTCGGTCAAACGTAGATCTATCTTTTGTAAAAAATATGAAAATATATTATTATTATTATTCACATTATTTATTTACATTCTTAAATCTAAGTTTTCAAAATATTTCAATAAAAATAAATTATACAAAAATATTATAAAAAACCTAAACTTAGAGTGCCGCCGGCAGCGGGGCAGGGCCCAAACTACCTGTGGTTAGGGCTGCAGAGTGAGGAACCTCCTGACAATACGTGCCGTGTCAAGGAGTACTGCCTTCTGACCCTTAATCCAACCGTCTAGCGAGAGCCTCTTGAGATGTTGGTCGAGGCTCTTCGCTATTAGGCCGTTCGCCGAAACAACTATCGGGACAATGATCATCGAGTCAACAATCCACGTGGTGGTCACTTCATTATTGTTATTATTTGGATTTATTAAATTAAAGAGGCAAAGGTACATATTGGTTACATTAGGTACATATGTAAATGAATTATAATAAAAAATAATTAACCCACTCGCTCCTACTGTGTCGTGTGACTATTGTAAATATAAATGAATTATAATGGAAAATAACTTTGACTAATGTAGATGTAAATTAATTATATAATTGACTATTTAGATTTAAATGAATTGTAATGTTGACATACACTATTGAACTGGGAAATTCCTGTAATGATAGTTGTATTTGAATTTGAATAAATAAATAAATATTTAAGGGTGTGGAGCACCAGCATCAATCAATCAATCAAATTTCGAGCGAGTGTGGCTCAGCGGAAACTCGTGCGCCTTTCGATCCGACGCACCTGGGTTCGAATCCCGACTCGGCCCTGCACCAATGACTTATAGTTAAGTGCAGATTTTGTACGCTCGCTCTAAAACGGTGAAGGAAAACATCGTGATGAAACCCGCTTACGCGCTTTGGAGTGGTAGGCTCTGGCCGTGGTTGTAATACCACCCACCGAACAAAGCCATGCCGTCAAGCGACCTAGTCGTGTTTCGGGATGATGTTCGGTGAACCATCGGGGAGACAGGTCTGAGCAGCCGCTCAACTGCCGTCTCTCTCTAGATCTATGTGCTCCATCTTAGGCCACATCATCGCTTCACATCAGGCGAGATAGTGGCCAATCATAGACCTAGTAAGTGTAAAAAAAAAAAAAATCAAAAGTTCTTTATTCAATTTTGTCATCACAGACGCACTTATGAACGTCAATTTATTAAAATGACTCCGTATCGGAAAAAAAAAACCACTACTCAGAAAATACGGCAAGAAACTGAGGTGGATTTTTTTTTTTAAACTTTTGTTGTGAATAATTTATGTTTTTTTATGTGCCAGTTGGCTACTTGGCACAAGCGGAATGTTCCATGCATATTTGTCTTTTATGTAATTACTAACTGTATAGTATGCTTTTTCATTAGAATATTTTTCACACTATTTTACTTTCTGTGATTTCCGTTATACATTTTGGAATTTTATTGTAAAAACGTACGCAATATATTTCATAGGCATTCTATTTCATTCGACTCGTTTCTGTGACGGAAACGGCAGATTTCCACGGATTCGAATTCGAATCCGAGAGATGCTGCTCCTGCACAACTCGTCTCGCGTATGAGTGAGAGACTTTTTGGCGGGAAGTGAATAGTGATACAGTTCGATTTTATTTTATTTTCCAAACAAGTGTTATTTCGAGTGACCATGTGTAATATCGGTGGAATATTAACCATTATGTGTTCGTAAACGTGACAAGTGTAGGCAAATGAAACAAAATAGAGAAAGACATTGCTTTTTATGTTCTCCCAAAAGTCCATGGGAAGCTTGAAAAAAGTTCCACCACTTTATTAAAGCACTAGGAGAGTGTCCGGTTTGTTGCTGATGACCCTCATTCTCAACAAAACTATAATAAATGGAATATTAAACTATTAAATAAAAACTACGTAAGACAAGGCGGTATGGTCCTAGAGACTTTAGCCTGCCCAAACGGGCAAACTTTAAAAAAACAAAATTTATGAGTTAGAACGCTGCACGCACCTCACTATAGACAGTGCTGCCTCCTAACGCGAGTCTCGAGTATAAAGGTATTGTGCACTCCTTCCTTATTTCTGAAATGCCTCTTTTCTAGCCAAGTACTCCTACGCAGTTCAATTGTCACCTAGTCGAATTTGCATCAACAAAAATTGTACGTACTTTCACTATCCTCGCTAAACCGCGTCAAGAATAATCCAATTTCAAAAGTTTCTTTAGCTAGGTGATATTTTTCTGGGCCCCAATTCACTATGACAACTTGGCGATTCCTTGCTTCGAAATCACGTCGATTCCTTCATTAATAAACGACATCTCTATGACGCATTCATATATATGATGCTCTATGACAGAAGAAATTTCGCAGATGTCATTTATTAAGGGCCTATACTATCTCAGCAAAAGTTCCATTTTTCCCCTCGCACGGCTAGCGCGTCTATCCCGCTCGCTCACAAGATCGCGACGCGAGGCCGCCTTCGCTACGGCGCGGCGCGGCTCGCCGCGCCGTCCACGCCGGCCGTAGCGACGTCGCGAGGACTACATACCGCTAGTACAAACTCTTAATGAAGGAAATGACGAATTCGAAGCAAGGATTCGCCAAGTTGTCATAGTGAATTGGGGCCCTGATATAGGTAGGTACATCAATTTGTAACTTTCCTATTTTGGTGTACAATAAAGTCTTATTTTATTGTATTGATTTATTGGTAAAAACGAGCATTTTCAACTTATATGTAAATTAAGCTAAGTTGACTACAGACTGGAGGCCAGACAACGCAAGAAGACGGCGCGGCAGACCGAGAAGGAGATGGCGGGACGAGCTCGACAAATTTTATCCAGACTGGGCGCAACTGGCGCAAGACAGGGACGAGTGGAAAGATTGGGGGGAGGCCTTTGCCCAGCAGTGGGACACTAACGGCTAAAATAATAATAATAATGTAAATTATACTTACATTTTGACTGCAGTAATTCGTGTACGGCTGATTTTGCCACTTGCTTTGCAACTAAGCAGCGTGCAAACATAATTTTGGAAGCTATGAAATTGTCGTGTTTATTATATTATATATATAGTAACTAGCTTTTTCCTGCGACTTCGTCCGCGGAGACGCCCATGGTCGTTTTTTTTTTCAAAACTATTTTAGGAAGACCTCCCCAGTATATGGGAGCGTGTACTACTAAGAGGTCAAGCTGTATCTTCGTAGTCACCCAACCAATTTGAATGTTACATACCCTATAATCTAAGTTGGAAATAATACTACCAAACTCTAAAAACCACATTTATATCCGTTCAGCAGTTCCTCTAAATACTTGATCCCAGTTAGTTTTGTAAGTTTTGTAGTGTTTGCAAAAATATTTTCATGTACAGAATTGGCTGAGTTCCATTTTTATAATAGTAAATAGATTATATTTTATTATTTCTTATTAATCATCATCATCAGCCTTACGTTTACACTTACGGGACATGGGCCTTCTCTCTCAGAGAGAGAGAGAGTATGGGTCACACATGATCAGCCTCTGTGATGTAGTGGTTGGGCAGGTTGGCTCAAATCCCATACATCACTGAGGTTGCGGGTTCGATACCCGCGATGGGACAAATGTTTGTGCATAGAAAAAAGCGCAAGCATTTGTTTCGTGTCTGGGTTTTGTGGGACCATGGTCCTAGTAGTTCCTGCTTATTATAAAAAAAAGTGACATTTAAGAAGTCGAGATTCATGATTGATTTGTCGGAAAATATAACTTACTGAAACGGAACAGGGCACAGAGTTGAGTGCTCGCGCCAAGTCGATAGGCCCGATGCAGGATTCCGGGACTTTGTAAGGGGGCAACTTTTGGCACAATACTGGGTAAAGAGGCTCCACAGCTATGCTGAAATAATACAGAAAAATTACTACATAAATTAAAGAATGTTTGAGTCAAAATTCTAAAATAATAAATTATAAAAAAGCGGACAAAATCTCGCTAAACAACAACTGTAGCATAGCAATGGCGGTGGCGTTATGTTTGTGTTAGTGGATGGAGGGTCGGCGATGTGACGGCCGATCGGCATAGCATGATGTAAATGTGTGCGTGATGCTTGTGTACGAACTAGCGGATCGGCATAGCTTAAGTGCTTCACTTTTGAATATGGCGACTAAGCGTCCTCCTTTTTTATTCTTTCAAGGATATGCTATAAAGTTTCCTTTTTTATTCGTTCAAATACCTATATTCTATAAACTTTCCTTTTTATATTCGTTCAAGGGTATGCTATATACTTTCCTTTTTTTATTCGTTCTAGGGTATGCTATAAAGTTTCCTATCCTTATTCGTTCAAGGATATGCTATAAAGTTTCCCTTTTTATTCGTGCAAGGGTATGCTATAAACTTTCCTTTTTTTATTCGTTCAAGGGTATGCTATATTTTTCTTTTTTTATTCGTTCAAGGGTATGCTATAATTTCCTTGTTTATTCGTTCAAGGATATGATATAAAGTCTTCTTTTTTATTCATTCAAAGGTACGCTATAAAGTTTTCCGACCTGGTAATTGATAGAGCGCGCCGCGTGCGGTCCAATAAGCCACAAACGGAACCCAGAGAATAAAACACCTTATTACCGAGAACGTATGGTTTACTTTACCAACCTCTTAAAACTCTTAACGTTACAATGAAAAGCTTCTGCGATCTAACTTTGCCTGTGTCGCCATCTAGTTTCGATTGCATTAACTAAACAAAATCAATATGGATTCATCAGTAATGCTATTGTTTAGATCAAACATTTTAAAATAAATAATAATACATTTTATAACAAAAAACCCGACTTCAATTCAAGTATATTTTTGATGTCCAAGGTCGAATATCGATGAAATTAAATGGGACCACTTTGAAGCTATACTGAACCCAACGCAAATTTCCAGATCAGTTTATAAATTTATTTATTTATTTATTGACTTAACAACGGAATTCTGGGATAACAAACATAAAAAACATACAATCGAATTGAGAACTCCTCTTTTGAAGTCAGTTGAAAAAATAATAAATTTCACATAAATTATTAGAAATTGTATAATCAAATTATTATTATTAAAAACAATGATATAATAGTGAGCGAGTGTGGCTCAGTGGGAGCTCGTGCGACTTTCGATCCGACGCACCCGAGTTCGAATTCCGCTGGCCCCGCACCACTGACTTTCTTAAGTTATGTGCGGATTTAACACTCGCTCTAAAAACGGTGAAGGAAAACATCGTGAGGAAACCGGCATGTCCAAGAATTTTTCACAAAAAATTCAAGGACATGTGACATCCACCAACCCGCACTGGGCCAGCGTGGTGGATTATGGCCCATTCTCTCTCTATGAGGGAAGACCCGTGTCCCAGCAGTGGTAACGTGATGGGCTGATGATGATATAAAAAATACTTAGTAGATAAATATTGTCATTTATAACATATTATACTTTATGTATGAAGTATAATATATGCTATAAATGACAATATTTATCTACTATATATTTTTTATATCATTGTTTTTAATTATAATACTTTGATAATTTTATTATACAATTTCTAATAATTTATGTGAAACTTATATTTTTCAACTGACTTCAAAAGAGGAGTTCTCAATTCGATTGTATTTCTTTTATGAAAAATTAAATTAAAATATGTACCAATATAAAATGTAATCTTATAAATAAATTCTTGTTATTCTTATTCTTAAAATTAAAAAAAAAACCCGATACGTTTTGATAAAAAATGTCTAAGAACCACCGCTAGAAAAAATGCTTTCAATTTATAAAAACCGCATCCAAATCGGTTCACCCGTGGCACAGACAGACTGAAACTTATAACACCCCTCCTTTTTGCGTCGGGGGTTAAAATGTGTTTCAATGAGCAGTTTTTATATCTGCAAAGAAAGGAGAAGGTATAAGAGGCTGTCAAATTGAACTCACCTTGCGTCAGCCTGCATGAATATTTCCATGTTCAGACAATTCGCGGCCGATCCCATGACGCACACTACTTCGCCATAATCCTTTGAAATAAGACAAACACGTGGAGTTTAGATTAGACTAGCTGGGCCCCGCGGTTTCATCCGCGATTACTCGGGAAAAATCTAGCCTATGTTCTTTTTCAGAACTTTAAGTACCTACATACCAAATATCATTAAAATCCGTTTAGTAGTTTTGGCGTGATTGAGTAACAAACATCCGTCCATCCAAACAAGGTTTATCGGAAAAAACTAATATTAATATGGGTTCGAGTTCACAGAACAAGTATTGCAACATTGATCTTGCTTGTTTAGAAAAAGGTTCACTCGAATCTCAATAGATGGCGTACACGTCACACGACGGTTAAATAATGGAAGAAAATATTCGACACTCGACTTGGTGACCACCGTAGCTTAATTGGGCAGAGCACTTCCCGCGTTGACCTAAGATTGAGATGCAGGTTCAAGTCCCAGCCGGTGGTGGTCCCATTTTTTTTGCCGTTATTATAGGCCGACCGTTTAACTCGCGTATCGCCTGCGCGGTAAATAGGGAGCGAGGGGAGATGTTAGCGGGTGGGTGAAAGGGTGCGCGGAGCAGAGAGCTTACGTCCTTTCCCTTTCACCCACCCGCTAACATCTCCCCTCGCTCCCTTCTTACCGCGCAGGCGATACGCGAGTTAAACGGTCGGCCTATAGTCGTTAGGCCATGTCGGAGGCTTCGGGCGGTCTAAAAACTCCGACACCAGGGTTGGCCACACACCCACACGAGAGAAAAAGAAGATAATGATTATCTCTCACCTGCATAATCTGTATCATGTGATGCACCGATTGGTGCGTGCAGTCTGTGAACAGTGACACGAGCAGCGGCACGTTGTCCACTTGTTCAATGTGTGGACGAATGTTCTCTATGCCGCGCGGGAGTTTCGCCTGACACACACACATAAATCACACTTAAAAATTTATAAACACACATACAATTTTATTTTATACACGAATGTAAAGTTTGCAATGCAGATTTAACATGTAAGTAATTGAATATTTTAAATCGGATAATTTTTAACCGTTCACCAAAAATACTGATTGTGCACCAAATTTCGACCGTTTTTAGCACTCAAACGTATACGGGGCAGCGCTAGGTAGTTGAGCCACCCCAACGGTATAAGGGGCAGCCCTCGGTAGGTTAGGGTGCGGCGGGGGTAACGCCGTGAACATGTAATATTCATAAAATAGGTGCTCATTATGAAATATTTTAATGAACATATTTTGGTGCACAATCAGTATATTTGGCGAGAAACGGGAATAAATCCTTTTAAATCTAGTTAAATTTGTAACTTAAAATATCATGAGTGAAAAAAGAACGGTAAGCATGTCTACCCATTCCTTTCCCACACTCTAATTGAAGTCCGGGCCCAGATAAGAAATGCGAAAACTGACTCTACCAGTGCGTCCGCTAGAGAAGATAGCACCAAGAAACTCTGCGGAGATGTCTCTTTTTTAAATCTTTTAAAATGTCTAAAAATAGAACACTAAACAATGAGGTATAAATTACGATTTACATAACACAATGCCAAACTAGAAGTGCGAGTGAGATGTCCCATAGTCATAGTATATGAGTATAAAATTGTAACAAAATCTTTAAAAAATTGCCCCTCAGTTTCTTGCCATATCTTCTGAGTAGGGGTAGGGGTTTTCCGATACGGTGCCGGTGGTAGAGTCATTATGATAATTTGACATTCATAAATGCGTCTGTGATGCCAGTACGATTAAAGAGACTTTGACTTTATCACTAACATGAAAATATGAGTAATATATAAATAGGTATATAGATGCAGTAGCAGTTAGAGTGAGCAGACCAGAGAGGTACAATAACAAACAGTCAGATGTCACACACCCGGTTACTCATGTCGAAGTTGACCGGCGCGGAGTGGTCCGTGGAGTCTGTGAGGCAGGACAGCGAGCGGCACCCGTCCGCATCGGCCGGGGACTCCGCCCCCTCGTCCTCCTCCTCGTCCAGGAGAGAATCTGCGGACGCGGACGGGTGCGTCGTCGCCACGCTGCCGCGCTGTGGAAAAGGACAATCGTTTAGGTAATAAAGGAAGGAAAGAACCCTCGAAGCACGGTACCACTTCTCTAAGTTATTCAACCGCCAAGCAGTAGTGCGCGAGCATTACTGTGTTCCAGTTTGAAGGGCATTGTAGCCAGCGAAATTACTGGCATTGTGAGACTCAACAGCTAATTGTCTCAGGGTGACGAGTGCAGGATTTTGCAATACAAAGTTCTGGGTGGTGTTTTTGTTATGAATTATAAAAAAGTGGAAAATAAAAAGAAATGGTAGAAAACGGATTTCATGGAAGAAAATTTGATAACGAAAAATCTCAAGTAATTCTGCATTTTAATTTCAAAACGTTTCGCTTAAATTTCAATAACACATATTTCAAGTCACAGATATAAGTATACTATTTGTACCTACACCAAACAAAACTTTGTTTGAAGGAATTTTAAAACAAAAGTGCAAAGTAGCCTCGTAAATGTCAACATTTCACCAAACCATTTACTATAAAAAGATATAGAGGACTTCTACCATTAAAAAAAACCGGACAAGTGCGAGCGGACTCTCTCACCGAGGGCTACGTACAAATTTAACCTCGATGATTGATTATGTACTTTCAATAAAGACTATATTTTTTCCTGTACTTGTAGTATATGCCGATATTACTTGCCAAATTTCATAATTCTAGGTCAATGGAAAGTACCCTATAAATTTTGATTCCCTTGAGTGTCAAAATATACGTTTTGTGCGGCATAAACGTCCGTATCTTTTTTTTTACGGTAACTTAGAAGTTTGATTTTTCATAGCTTCAAGGGACTGTGTACCTGAGAATATGGTTTTCATTTCAACTCGATACCTCCACGCGTACCCGAGATTTTTGGGTCGTGACAGACAGACGGACAACAAAGTGATCCTATAAGGGTTCCGTTTTTTTTCCTTTTGAGGTACGGAACCCTAAAAAAGAACGGGTGGAATAATCACACAAAATTATACAAAATCGAATAAAATCCGGCCATCTTCTAGTACATGCAATTCCACTGATGAAATCTTACACACTTCATTCATAACCACAATAATACACATAAACATTAAATATTCACAAATTATGTAAACAGAATACTAGAGAAGAATACTACGAAAGTTGAACCGTAAATCGGTTCAGTCACTGTGACTAAAAATGGCTGACCCAGCCGAAAAGCGGAGCTACGTGACGTCATCACAAAAAAGTGGCCCATAAACGAAGTAACTACTGCTACCTTTTTCTTTCATGAAAATATTATACTTTTTACTAGAGTGCAAAAGAGACTATTTTGGTAGTTCAGTGTCGGTTTGTCTAACACACAAAATGTATAGACGCATGTTATCACTCTTGTTACATACTCTATGCACCAGTTTATCAAATGTCAAATGATTATCAGCTGATCAGCAAATTACCGTGAATTTGTGATTGGTTTTGATTCGTCGCATCAGCTAGCGGTTCTGTAAAGTAATAACGCCTATTCTTTCTCTCTGTTTATAGCCCTATAATGTGTTCCCTCTACTCAACAAAATTGGAAACAATGTATTGTTATAATAATAATCTAAAAGTTGGTAAAAGAATAAGTAATTTTGGGGCAAAACCACAAAACAGAGAGTAAACCCCTATTGATTCAACACTAACTTCACAATATAATTACCATAGTTAATTATTTTTTAAAGATAAATATGGAATTTCTGAATTTCGTAAGCGTTTCCGACAGCAAATTGCTCTCGGAAAGATTTGCGCATAATATCCGAATTGGAGTGTCAAACATTTCCGAATTTGGATTTGAGAATAACGTTTCTCGGAAACCCGTTGGAAAGTTCCGAAATCCGATGTTGACATTTACTTGAAATATGTGTTATTGAAAATTAAGCGAAACGTTTTGAAATTAAAATGCAGAATTACTTGAGATTTTTCGTTATCAAATTTTCTTCCATGAAATCCGTTTTCTACCATTACAAAGCTATCTTCGTAAACATTTTTACGTAAACTTCGTAAACTTTTCGACGAACGAGTCGAATGAATTATAATGCCTCTGCAGGTGGTTCATCTAGCTAGAGTATATTAGAAGAAAAAAGATTTATTTCTGCCGAGACGCGCCTTTTTTATTTATTTATTTTATTTATTTTCTTAAATTTAAGAATTTTTACAGAAAGTCAAGGACGTGTGACATCCACCAACGCGCACTGGGCCAGCGTGGTGGATTATGGCCCATTCTCTCTCTATGAGAGAAGACCCGTGTCCCAGCAGGGGGAACGCGCGTTATGGGTTGATGATGATGATGATTTTCTTAAATTCACAACATATTATTTTGTTACTTATAGCTAGTTACATTTAATTTGAACATAAGCCAAAAATAATCTACATTATATAAATTAATAATTTAGGTATAAATTACTGCGAGAACAGGTGTAAATGTTGAGGCACCCGCAGCTAATGTGAATTGTTGCTAGAGAATTGTAAGAGCTAGGTATATAAGTAGATGGAGGTCAAAATCGCAATGTTCCAAAGATTCTTACCTTCAATCCTGTATGCGTGGTGATAGAATGCCGAGCCTTCTTGATCTCGTTGTCAAACTTCACCGTCGTAAGATCCAAGTTGATAGCCCCAGGAGCGGACATCGACAGCGCTTTAGTCGACACCATGTTGTTGCTACACCGTACAGAACAAATGTATTGTCATTGGTAGGAAATTGAATCTTATTGTAATATCTTTAGGTTCATTATAGTGGTTGACGGCACAGGATGTAGCGAGAGCAACGTAGCAAGCATGGCTGTAAAGGATTCATTTCTTAAATGATGTTGTATTTGATGTCAGCACCAATTCAGGAACAAGTAAGATAGTTTTTGATATTGAATGCATTAGCGCATGCTAGACCAAAATCATATGATTTTAAGTAATTAGGACAAGGAAAATTATATTGCTCGGGCAGGGATCGAACTTGCGATCAATTAATAATGAATAACTCTTTATTCGTGACACCACAATACAGAAAAAGTAACAGCTTAAACAAACTTACAATATCAATGCGAATATTGACAACAGATGACATCGTCCTCGTAAGCCGATATACGAAGGATAGAAGAAATTAGCTTGCCCAAGCAGTAGGCTCGGTGGCTCAGTGGTTAAGGCGTCGGGCGGTATTAAGAAGACGCAGGTTTGATCCCTGCCCGAGCAATATATATTTTTTTCTTCTTCCTAATCATTTAAAATCTTAATTAAGATTGTCTATGAAAGAATACTTTCGATAGTAATTTTAAACTCGCGATTCGAACACATAATATAACAATAAAACGTTTTAGCGCGATTAAGTGTCGTTTTATTATCATAAACTATGAATTCTTTCGATTGTATAAGTTCATTGAGACTAAGATACTATCGCTCGAGTAAGTTCCGCCTCAGAGGAAAGAAAACTGCAAATACTAACAGCATACTATACCTTCATAAATTTTAAAATTTTACACGCAAGTTCTGCATACTTTTCCTTGATTTATAGACCATAGATTTAGGATTATGTTTCTTTTTATCTATTATGTTTCTTTTAACTCTATGGTTTAGTTTTTTTTAATGTAAAGGAGTGGCAAACAATACGGCCTCTCTCTCTCTCTTTAAATGTATGTAAACCGTTGCCTACACATCTGCAACGCCAGAAGCATTGCTTACGCGTACCCTGTAGCGGGGAGAAATTTTATCATCAAATGTTGTTAAGTGTTAGAAAAAAGCTCGAACTACGAGAATTTAGCGGAAACATTCGCCAAGTACAGCTACAGTGCAAAGCAAACATAAAAATATGGAAGTTAGAACATAATGCAAAGCGGTCGACATGTCTTGTCTCTGTCTTTTTATATTATCAACGTACGCATACGCTATAGAAGGAATTTAGGGCTCCCGTTTATTGAAATTGTGCGGTGTGGACTGTAACGAGGAAAAGTAATCTAATAAAGCTGAAAATCAGCGCCGAGTTGTGTAAAATTCTCGGCATTTTATGCTGAGCTGAGCCCATTCGGCACATATATCTTTTATTTTTTATTTGTCTTCAAAAGTCCAGAGTAAATCGGTATCTTTTAGGCAAGCATGAACCATCGTCGACTGCTTCGTCACTTTCCATCAGGTGAGACAGCGGTCAAATGTTTGCATATCAGGATCCAAAAAAAAAATGTGTGCCGAACAAATGGTTTTTCTTTCTTTTCTTTCTATCTAATATCACACATATATTATATATGCGAAAGTATTTACATATGTGTGTTAATGTGTACATGTGTTTGTTCCCTCTTCACGCTGCAACAAAGTTCGGGATGAAATTTGGAATGGAGATAGCTTATACCCTAGATGAACAGGCAGGCTACTTTTTGTCTTGAGAAACCACGGGTGAAACCGCGGGGTGCTGCTAGTAATTTAAAAAAACCGTCGATTTAAAACAAGAACTAAAAACGGTGAACGAAAATATCGTGAAGAAACCTACGAACTCGCTTTGGAGCCGCAGTGTAACATCTACCACCGAACAAAGAACTAACCTTGTTTCGGGATTATGTTCGGTGAACCATCAGTGAGACGGGTCTGAGTAGTCGCTTAACTGCCTTCTTTTTCTAGATCTATGTGTTTCATCTTCGTCCACATCATCGCCAAACATCAGGCGAGATAGTGGCCATACATAGCGATAAAAAAGCGAATCCACACGATTACCAATACGAATTGGTTATTATTTACTCGCTTCAATCCGCACAGTTTAGTTAGACAGCCAGCCTTCAGCGTATGTGAACGTGAAAGACCGAAGAATCAAAGATTACTTCAAACTTCAAAGGTTTTCAATAGTACTCCCGGTACTGCGGGTTGAATTGTTTAAATTTAAGGTTGTCTGGTTAGTTCAAAACCAACGCGTTGAATTCCACGGAAAATAAATGCGTTGACCACTTTTCTCTATTTCTCATAGTTCCAAAGGCCAACCAAGCCCATCTCAAATACTTATGAAACAAACGTCACACCGAATCTTTCCCATTTCTATTAATTTTGTAGAAAGTTTGGGAGATACCAGGCGAAATATAATAAAAAATCTTTTATACAGATATCAAGTGAAATCAAAACAAAAAGTAGCAGAGACAAAACCGCGACGAGGTGCGCGATAGAGCGACAGGAACAAACCTATAGTAAAAGGCTCGCGGCGTCGCATAGGTTTGCGCGGGCCGGGCGTGCGGCGAGCCGGGCGCGCCCGGGGAGCCGCTGCTGTCGACAAGACGCCGGTTCACTCACGGATTGCGGGTTTCTGGGCATATAAGACTTAATATCTGATGTCTCAGGGGTGATGAGCGCTACGCAGTGCTCTTTATAGTATTAAAAGCTTTGGGTGGCATTGCAATAGTTATGAGCAGGCTTGGCGCTTAGCATCAGGCGAACGACTTTAATCCCGGAATTATCTTACCGAAAGTTACCATTTCAGTTTCTATATCAACTGTTTTTTTTATGTAATCGAGCAGCAAACGGGACGAGCAAATGGTTCGCCTGATGGTAAGCTATACGCATGCTGATAACAATTTTAGAGCCACCCAGAACTTTTATAATTATGCAAAGTACTGCGTAGCACTACATTGCTCTCGTCACCCCGAGACATCAAGTATAGTCTTATATGACCAGTTATTTTGCTGGCTACAATGTCTAATAACTTAGATTAGAGTTTCAGACAATGATGCTCCTTTTTTATAAATATCATGAATTAGGAGTTACGTAGTTTTTCGAATATGTGGACTTGTAAAATTTGGCGATTCTGGATATCTTTTATATAAAATCTTTATTTATCATGTTGCCAATTTCTTTCCTATGTTATAGTAAACGCCGCAATTCATGACTGCCACCAGTTAGTTGTTCCAAACGTCGTTATTACAACAAATGAATGAATGTCAAATATGTTGTGTAAACTGACATTTCATATCTTTACTTTAAGACAAGTATACGTTTTATCAAACAAAAAACCAACTTCAAAGTCCAAGATCAAATATCGATGAAATTTATATGGAACCACTTCATAGCTGATCATTCATACTGATCCCAACGCAAATCGGTTCATGAATGACGGAGTTCTGAGGTAACAAACATAAAAAAATAATTAAAAAACGTACAATCGAATAAAGAACCTTCTCCTTTTTGAAGTCGGTTAAAATTTTAAATAATTTCTTCGATATTTCTATAAGAAGAATTTAAAAAAATATAAGACGCGTAAGGAGACATACAATCTAAATAACACTTAGGGAAAGTCCTACACATCGAGAATTCAAAACATACAACACCAAAACTATTAGAAGAGACATCCTAGAATCAAAATCAAGATTAAAAAACAAACATTAAATTGGAACTATGTGTTATGTTTGTCTGAAATGATATGAATGTTATTTGAACTATGTGTTAATCACCAATTCTTAGCTGAGTTTGTTAATTTTACAACGACAAAGCATCTAAACTGAAAATTTAGGTACCGACAATGATGCTTTTTCTGACAAAACCAAATCTTCTTAACAGCCAATAGGTGCCAATTTGTGCATATCATCAAGTTAACAAGCAATGTCAAGCTAATTTTGCAATATTTTGTATGTGCACGCAATTGTGCGTGCTCGTACGCATGCACGTACGCATTTTGCGTGTGCACTTTATTTTGATTGAATTTTGTTTTAGATTATATGGAGTTTGAATGAATTACTGTACATAATGGTTTCTCTTTCACATTTTAATATCATAGTTACCCCACAGGGGGTACAATGGTATGAAATGATGGCGATACATGTCTACCAGTGAGTGTGTTTAGGCCGTAACAGCTAAAAATCTAGTATTATGGTTTTAAACGATAAAAATATTCATACCTGGACGCCTCCTCACTCATCAGCGATATATGGCAGTTCCACCCTGACTCCAGGCCCATCTTCTCACTGAAGACCCTGGACCGCAGCTCGTTCTCCTTGCTGAAGTGCACGAACCGTATGCACGCGCGTTCAAGTCGCTCGATCAACTCGACCATGTCGCTTTGGGCTTGGTACTGCATCGTCACCATACCTATGAACACCTGGAAACAATTTGTATTAATCACCAATTCTTAGCTGAGTTTGTTAATACCGACAAAGCATCTAACAAGCAAGCATTACTGTGTTACAGTTTGAAGGGCATTGTAGCCAGCGAAATTACTGGGCATATGAGAGTTAATATCTGATGTCTCGGGGTGATGAGCGCAATCCAGTGCTACGCAGTGCTTTTTATGGTATTAAAAGTGCTGGATGGCACTGCAATTATTATGGGCAGGCGTGGCGCTTGCCATCAGGCGAACGACTTGCTCGTCTCATCACTTAGTAACAAAAAAAGATCAATATTTCAGTTCTGCGTGATTTTCTGCCAACTTGTAAACAAAATGTTGGAGAGAATTATTCACTTTGTCCTTTAATTTATGTTTGCAAGGGTAGAGACGTTAGCGTGGTACATCTTCAACCACATCCTCACTCTCCAACAGGTAAAAAGAAACCCTTTCGTCAAGGCTAAAACCACAGAATACTAAGGGACTCTTGTGACTCAAGTAGCGACTCTTGCTTTGACGCAATAAAATTCAATTCAGCTCGCGTAGCGCTGCATACCTACCAGCCTTATTAACCTACAGAGCGCCTCTCTTTCTATCGCATAGCTCTTATCTCTTCTGACGCGGCACGTGTAACGACGCGCGACCCGACGTCGGTGTCCGGCTATGTACTTGTAGCTTCGTACCTACAGTGCGGAGTGCACTAGGCCTGCTAAAACGTAAATTGAAAATATCTAGTGTAACTCCGCTGAATATGCAGTGCTAGATATTTTCATTGCGTTTCAGATTTGAGATGAATTTCCGCAACGTCACGTCTGATTCCATTAGGTTTATTAGGTTTTATGATCATCACCCAAGCCCTTAGACTTTTTGCTTATAAGACAACACTTTTTGATGGAATGTGCCCGGAGTGAATCTATTAGATGTAAATTAAGAGATTTAGGATTAAATTATTTAGATGTAGGCATAGTGTGTTAGCGGTGTCTACGTCAGACATTGCTAAGACTCTTTTTGGTCTCTGCTATACAGTATTCAATAAATAAATTTTCATGTACCAAAGGGGCTGGCATGGTCGTCTCGACTAAAAGTCCCTAAAAATCGTAGAAAAAAAAACAAAAAACGAAAGTTCTATGAATTAAAGTAATCATGCAGTTACCTGATTACATTGCAAGTCAAAAAACCCTTCGGCGTCGTTCACATCTTCATCTGTCACCTCGTTAAATAGTAAGGAGTCTGAAAAATAAACAGTCATTATGGGTTCGGTCTATAGATTTAGAAAAAAATATATAGAATAATATCTTTTAATTTTTTAGAGGTGTTAGTTAGCTGACTTTGTTTCGTTAGACTAGATTAATCTTGATCTACATGCTTTAGTTACATATTAAAATACATATAAATTATATGTGACATACATTGTTTACATAATATAAAAATAGTAAAAAAAATACAAAATATCAGAACATGTTTAAGATTTAGGTCAGAGCTGGAACCCACGACTTCATCTGCATACGAGACGACATCCGCTTTGGGGGTCCGCATGGGATTAGGTTTACAGGAATTTTCAGATTTTTCGAGATAAATAAATAAATAAAATAAATCCTATAATTTAATCGAGGACAAAGTGAAACGAATTAAAAGTGTCAGCCTTGTCGCCTAATGATTTATCAGAAGTACCTACATACAAATAACTAATGAAATTGAAAAGTCAAAATTAGTTAGTATTTCTTTTTAAGGAACTGAGTGATGAGACGAGCAAGTCGTTCGCCTGATGGTAAGCGCTACGTCACTCATAACAATTGCAGTGCCACCCAGAACTTTTAATGCCATAAGAAGGACTGCATAGCACTGCATTGCGCTCATCACCCCGAGACATAGTCTCAGTGGTAATTTACCAGTGGAGTGGAAGTGTAAGGCGGGGGTGGCGCCCCAGGACTGCGCACGCGGTGCGAACTGACGGCTGTCGGGCGGTAGCTCCAGGTACATGCGAGACAGGGACGGCGCGATGCCGCGGTTCAGAGGCCTGAAAGAGATGCCAATATTCGTTAGGGCAGCAGTTCCAGGCCCATGTGAGACTGGAACGGCGCGATGCCACGGTTTAGAGGCCTGAATAAGATGCCAAAATTCGTTAGGGCAGCAGTTCCAGGTACATGCGAAACAGGGATAGCGCGATGCCGCGGTTTAGTGGCCTGAAGGAGATGCCAATATTTGTTAGGGCAGCAGTTCCAGGTACATGCGAGACAGGGATGGCGCGATGCCGCGGTTTAGTGGCCTGAAGGAGATGCCAATATTTGTTAGGGTAGCAGTTCTAGATACATGCGAGACAAGGACGGCACGATGCCGCAATTTAAAGGTCTGAAAGAGATGCCAATATATTCGCTAGAGCCAAACTACACTTACTACTTTTAGCATTGGGCATCGACGATTCGACGTATTCTCCGGAATATTTTCGAAGCACTGGTAGATTTAGTTTTTGTTTTTCTATTCTGGGCCCGGTCATCAATTTGAGTATGAGAACGAAATGGGTAGGCACGCTTACCTTTTTTTTCATAAATTTCGTTTAAAAGTGCATTTTAATAAATCGGGCCATAATCCACCGCGCTGGCCCAGTGCAGGTTGGTGGATGAATTCTTGGACAATTCAAACATGTCTGTGGGGGTGTTATGGGATGGTCATGGTCCTCATAGTTCCTGGTTCTCTAGATAATGGGAATCTATGTTAGGGGCCAGGATCTATATATATGATCGTTGGGCGTATTTATTAATTTATTCATTCTGTTTTCTCACGATGTTTACGTTCGCTTTTTTTAGAACGAGTGTTAATGTCTACAGACTTAGGTATTTTTTGTCTGCAGTGGACAGATCGTTGTGATAAAAGGAAGACGAAAAACAAGAACCCGTATTAGAAAAATAATAATAATCTAAACCCCACGTCTTTATGGATTTAGAATACATTGTCATCGAGTAGCTACCCTAAAAGTTTCAGCCGGATAGCTAATCGGGAAGTGCTCGAAACTTCAGTTGCAAGATTCCACCCGGGACGACAGACAGACAAACAAGAAAGTGACTTAATAAAAACGTTTTTTTTTTTTTCTTTTTTTTTACCTCTGACTGGGTCAGCGTTTGACCACGATCTCACCTGATGGGAAGCGACGATGTGGTCGAAGATGTAGCACGCTTACCCAGTAAGTACTTGTTCACTCTTGATTTGAACAAACCCAGATTGTATTTATGTGGAAACACAGACGACGGCAAGGCGTTCCACTCCTTCGACGTTCGCACCAAAAAGGAAGATTCGAAACGTTTAGTACGGATAGGCGGAACGTCCACCATATAGGGGTGACGTTGTGCCGATCGTCTGGTTGTCCGATGGTAAAAAGGTGATGGGGGAATCAGATTGATTGTTGACGTAGTAAAAAGAAGCCTTACTTGTAAGCAAAAGCAGTGCAATAAGCCGTCAACGAGTTCCGTTGGTAGAAGTCGATGATCTTCTTTCTATCGGCCGCCGATATTGGGGATAAGTCACGTCCATTCCAGTACTCCACGCTTGAGTCCAGGATTATGTCTGCCGTGCCCTGGATGGGAGAAAATAGGAATGTTTTATGTGTGTCTTTCTTTTATAACCGACTCAAAGAAAGAGGATTTCAATTCGATTGTATTTTTTAATCAATAAATTTTTAACCGACTTCAAAAAAGGGAGGAGGTTCTTTATTATATTGTATGCTTTTTTATGTTTGTTACCGCAGAACTCCATCATTTATGAACCGATTTGAATAATTATTTTTGCGTTGGCTTCAGTATAGCTACGAAGTGGTCCCATATAAATTTCATCGATATTTGACTTTGACTTCGAATATGCATTGAAGTCGGTTTTTTTATTTTGATAAAATGTATACTTGTATAACAAAAATAACTAACTTCAATTCTGATGTATCTTCGAATTCCAAGGTCAAATATCGATGACATTTATATGGGACCACATTGTAGCTATACTAACGAACTAACAGCGAAATTACTGGGCATTATGAGACTCAACAGCTAATTGTCTCAGGGTGACGAGCGCAGTAAAGCGCCGCGCAGGATTTTGCTAAACAAAGTTCTGGTTGGCGCTGTTATTGTTATGGGCTGGCGTATTGCTTACCATCAGACATCGTCTCGTCATTCAGTTACATTAAAAATAAAAAATAAATAAATAGGTTTCAGTGTACGGTTACGTTTTCAGACTTTCATATCATATGTTATGAATGCAGCAGACTTGCTCGCCAACAAATCGGTCCGCTCGCTAACTCACTTGTGTCAACATCTGCAGCTGACTGGCGTGGTCCTTGACGAGCACGGCGAGCATGTGCGGCAGCGGGACCTTCACGCGCGTGCTCAGCGCCAGCGAGCGGACAAACTTGCTCGACCGGCGGATCGTGTCCGCTTGCTGGTCAAATAAAGATAACATTTTAGGAAGATCAAATTATGACATATGAAAACGATCGCTTCTCACTAATATAAATATTTACATATTATTATTATATTATATTCAGCCCATATCGTCCCACTGCAGGGCAAAGGCCTCCCTACTTTCCTTTATTTCTCGCGGTCTTGAGATTTAATGGGCCAATCTAATAGAAATGTATCCAGCTCGTCTCGCCATCTCCGTCTTGGTCTGCCGCGTTGTCTGCATCCATTGTTGGCAACCCATTCGGTTGTTCTTTTGGCCCAAAGTTTGACAGAAGTTTGCCCAATCCCATTTCAACCTAGCAGCTTTCTGAGTGACATCAGTGATCTGAGTTCTGGAGCGCAGTGTGGTGTTACGTATTCGGTCGGTGAGTTTAACTCCGACAATACTGCGCTCCATCGCTCGTTGACAAAATTTACATATTAATAAATAAATTATATTTTTTTATATAAATTATATATAGGCATGTTAGTTCTAAGGTATATATTTATATGGCCGTAGAATAAGTAAATAACATCTGTAACTTATTTTAATGTTGCATAAAATAAAGATTAAATAAATAAATAAATAATATTTTAAACGCGAAAGTTTGTATGTAAGGATGTATGGATGTTTGTTACTCTTTCACGCTGCAACGGCTAACGGATTGGGATGAAATTTAGTATGGAGATAGCTTATACCCTGTATTAACACTCAGGCTACTTTTTATCCCGGGAAACCGCGGGTGAAACAGCAAGACGCGTCTTGTCACTACATAGTATAAAACAAAGTCGCTTTCTCTGTCCCTATATCCCTATGTATGCTTAAATCTTTAAAACTACGCAACGGATTTTGATGCGGTTTTTTTAATAGATAGAGTGAGTGAAAAGGAAGGTTTATGTATAATAACCGAAGCCGGGGCGGGTCGCTAGTACTAAATAATTCGTTATTATATAAAAAAACACAATAAGATAATACAGTTAATAAATTATTCTGATTCTGACCTGATCAATCAAGATTCAGATTCTTTATTGCTTCCACACGTAGTATAAGGTGTAATTTGGTAAACGTACAAAGTCTCATATCCCCGTCGGGCACAGCAACATTAGAAGAGATTAGGACGCAATTATTAGCATTTCAAAGTCAATGCTTCATTATTAGCAATTTTATTTTTATTAGTTTTAGTCATAATTTCGTAGTTTTCTTATTATGCAGTTAATAATGTTTTTGTATGATATTTGTGTATTTATTATTATTGATTCGCTATTATTTAACCATCAAAGATATTGGTTCCAAATATGTGACACTAAAATGTATCTACACGACTTCAAGTAACTGTGATCTGTGTGTGAACCGTGACGCACGTGAGACCGCGGGTAAATGTTAGTGTTTTCAGAAATATAAAAATCACGACACAGATTTCTGGGACGAATCATCAAAATCAATAAGAATACTTCTTGAGTAACTGGCAAAAACCATTTTAGCAAGACCGCCTCGGTATATGTGAGCGCGTACTACGAAGAGGTCATGTAACTTCGTAGTCACCCAACCCAATACCTAATCTAAGTTGGAACTAACCCTGAAAACCACATTAAAATCCGTTCAGCCGTTTCCGAGTCTAAAGATAACAAACAAACAATCAGACAAAAGTTATAAAACCGCACACCAGTACGGTTTTTAGAAATGGTCAGTTGGCTTTTCAAAAATATTTTTAATGTACAGAATTGGCTCAGTTCTTTTTCATTTTTATAATAGTATAGATAGACTCACCAAATGTCTGAAAATCGCCAGACAGTCTTGCACTGTATAGTTATCGGCGACAGAGTCATTAAATCCGATTTGCTTGGCCAACTCGCATAGACATCGTCGGTTCGTCACTGGCACCAAATCTTCGCTGGAATGTAAGAACATTGTTGTTAACAATATTATTGTTACTCAAGCAAGACCCAACGCACAAGTTATGTGCGGATACAAAGGTACCCGGAATATAGGGTGTGGCAACATTTTAAGACCTTCAGGGTACCTTTTCTCTTGTAGGTACGTTAGTGAGGAACGTCAGATGAATTTGGAGAAAATAAAAACAGCATTTTTGGATTTTTGAAAAAGATCATCTTCGGCCACATCGTCGCTTAACATCAGGCGAGATGGTGGTCAAACGTAGATTTATCACAAATAAAAAAAAGGCAGTCAAGTCAAAAATGTGAAATGTTAAATTTCTAAAAAATAAAACAATAGTCATAATCGACCCCGTTTCCTATCAAGAATGTTTCCCTCAAAGCATCAAATCAATCAAATCAGTTTTTGAGAAATTTCAAAAATACTTTTTCCATAGGTAACCCCGCAATCAATCAATCAATAAATCAAAATTTCTTTATTAATTTATGGCATCTCAGACGCACTTATGAACGTCAAATTATCACCGTACCGAAAAAAGAACCACTACTCAGAAGATATGGCAAGAAACTGAGAATGCCGGAAACGGCATACCTACTACCTCGTTACCTAAGACATTTTCACTCTCTACGCCCCCCGCTAGTTGCGATACCTAAAGTGCGCCTCGGTGGTGAGATGCGCGCAGAAGTGCGCGTACGTGTGCCGCGCGGCGGGCGCGCACGTGTTGAGCAGCGCCGCCAGCCCGAGCGGCTTGAGCCGCGCGAGGTGCGCGCGCCAGCGCTGGTCGTCGAACTCCACGCAGAACGGCGCGTTCTGATCGTGGGTTAGATCGAGCACCTGGACAGATGGAATTAAGTTTTTTTTATTACAATATTATATTACACTGTAAAGGTATACAAAAACAAGCGAATTTCAGTAAACTAAAATTTAAAAAACCCCCGACAACTCAAAAACCTATAAAAAGTAAAAAACGGCTGAACACATTTTGATAAGACATGTCTAGAACCACTGCCAGAAAACCTGCTTTCAAATAAAAAACGGCATCCAAATCGGTTCACCCGTTTAAGAGTTATGGTGCCAGAGACAGACAGACACACATAGTGGTCAAACTAAACTTGTTATAAGTTTGACCACTATGTGTGTCTGTCCCCTTCCTTTTTGCGTCGGGGGTTAGAAAGAGAAAGCGCAGATGCCTATATTTTTGAAATTGAATGACGTGACGAGTATTAAATCGACTCTCAATTCTAAAAAATGCTTATATATAACCTCGGGTGCAATACGCGCCGCGAGGGAGTTACTGCTTAATTGCAATAATTTACTTAGCTTAGTTCATTAACTTCGATTACAACAGTTCGCAGGATCCACATCATCATCATCAGCCCATTACGTTCCCACTGCTGGGACTTAGGCCTTCCCTCGTAGAGAGAGAATGGGCCATTATCCACCACGCTGGCCCAGTGCGGGTTGGTGGATGTCCTTGAATTTTTGTGATACAGTTTTGGACATGCCGGTTTCCTCACGATGTTTTCCTTAACCATTTTTAGAGCGAGTGTTAAATCCGCACATAACTTAAGAAAGTCAGTGGTGCGGGGCCAGCGGGATTCGAACTCGGGTGCATCGGATCGAAAGTCGCACGTGTTCCCACTTAGCCACACTCGCTCAGGAACCACACTGAAACGCAAATCTCGATCGCACGGTCATTGTAACTTACCTCAACGATAGTGGACGGTTCGTTCTGCTTCCCATCGCTCATGGGGTCCAGATTGTCTCCACTGTGGTGCTCAATGGAGCCGACTAGACTCGTCTTGCTCGAGTCGTTCGAGGACGGACTGGAGTTGCGAAGGAAGAATACTTTCTCCGCGGTCGGGTTGGGCCACGATAGCACGCCTTTCTTGTCCACACAGCATAGCGCCTAAAAGGTAATGTGAAACGAGAGTGAACAGGTTTCTTTTAGGCGAGCGAGCTAAGTCAGATAGAATTCAAACACCGCCTATATCAAGAAAAAAAAATAAAAAAAAAAAAACATACCGTCGAATTGTAAACCTCCTCCTTTTTGAAGTCGGTTAATAAGATTTTTGTAGAGAAATATTTTTTCAAGACAAGCTTTTAACATTGTTTTTATTTTTATTACGCGATAGGCAAGCATTTCACCGCAGTCTTACCTGATGGAAAGTGATGACGTGGTCGACGATGGATAATGCTTACGTAGGCGATACCGATTTTCTCTGGATAAAATGCACAAATTCGTAATCGGAACCGCGAGCAAATTAAAATGAGCCCTAACACTAGTAGTTTACAATTATCTGTCAAGGAGTTCCATTGCCTACCTTCCGTCTCTATCATCAGATCAGCTGGCTGTCACCATATTGCATTTTCATTGGACAAGTATAATAATAACAATAATAATAACAACGTTTATTGAAACTTAAAGTACATTGTAACAGTATGATACTTACACCTAGTATTTACAAAAGAATATCAATATGCAAAATTACAACCTCGTAGGATAAGAGGAAGGTGTTTTGATTCAATACTAAGGGACAGAAGCATCACTCCGCAAAGAAATTTAAACAAATAGCGAAAATTCAATTCAGCTCGCGTAGCGCTGCATCCCTACCAGTCATATTAACCTACAAAGCACGTCTTTTTCCATTGCATAGCTCTTATCTCTTCTGACGCGGCACGTGTAACGACGCGCGACCCGCCGTCGGTGTCCAGCTATACTTGTAGCTTCGTACCTACAGTGCGGAGTGCGCTATGCCTGATATAGGAAAGAAATGGGTAAACATACTTACCTTTTTTAAATTAAGTTTTTAACATATTTTTAATTTTATTTGTATTGTATTTATGACCTTTAAAAGTGCACTTTGTGTGCTTTAAAAGTGACTTTGCGGGGCGCAGCTATTACGATATACATGTGTTTCAATTATCAATTCTTCAAACAAATAATCTATGTTTATTAGCAAAATTCCATGAAAATTGCCTCGTTGAAATAAGAAGAACTTTGATAAGTCGAACACGAACAGAAATTAACGATCCGTGGCATGTGTTTTGACTATCAATCCTTATCAAAGTAATGGCCAACTTAAGAGGAAATGAGTTACAAAAACATGGAAACTTAATATCTACTAATATTACGGCGTTAATTAATAAAAACAATTATAAATAACTAGTTCCTTCCCGCGACTTCGTCCGCGTGAACGACAGAGAAAGCCCATATTCGTAGTTTTTCCTAGACCATCTTAGCAAGACCTCTCCAGCATATGAGAGCGCGTACTACGAAGAGATTAAACTGTATCTTCGTAGGCACTCAACCGATTTTGATGTAATATACCTTATAATCTAAGTTGGGACTAATGCTACCAAACCTTGAAAACCGTATTGAAATCCGTTCAGCCGTTTCCGAGTCAATAGATAACAAAAATACAAACAAACAAAATTTTTAAAAAGTGCCCTCTAAAATATTTAGTAGTTAGTTTTTTAAAATATCTTAAATGTACAGAATTGGCTTAGTTTCATTTTTATAATACTATTGATAACATATTTTAATTTGTTAAAATTACATTAATACTGTAATTTTAATAAATTAAAATTATATACCTCTTACAACATTACACCACACCCATGCACGTAGTAACTATTGTAAGGTTTCAAAATAAAGTCTGTTGTTTTAGAATAAATTTCAAGATTCGTTTCATTATTATAGGATTTTTTAGCACTAGCAACACTGAATTTATAAATTGGTTGGAAAAAGTCGCTATGTTGACTTTGCCACGTTTCCGTTGGAAGTATTTTTCGGACGAGTCACTCGGAGGTTGAGGCATTCTGTCGACGGTGATCGAACTGTACGGTTGTGCTGAAGAGTGTGATTTTTACAGTGTGAAATAATAAGTGTTTTTAAAAGTGAAAATAGTGAAGTTTTATTGAAAGGAAGTTCCCATCGCTTACACTATTAAATAATCTGTGCCCTAATTACAGCTAAACTAATCACCTACAAAAGATTAGCAAAGAATTTAGAGAAAGAATATTTTTAAAACAAATTAAGTTTTTCATCGTGTGCTAACTATGTAGTTCTAGTGATAATATTAAAAGAGGGAAGGATGTTCCTTTTAACGTCTCATTTCATCCCACTGTTGGACATCACGGTCTTGAGCTCATTTTTGAGCTTAAATAGCAGTCACCTAGATTCTTATTTAAATTGAAAATAATAAATAAGAAAGAAGAAAAATGAATTTGCTCGTGCAGGGATCGACCCAGCAGCGTCTTTGGAACCGTCCCGACACCTTTACCAAAGAAAATGAAATATCCTTAACCACTGGGCCACCGAGCCCACTATTTCTACTTTTAATACAGATGACGTCTTAATAGAACTAATTTCCAACCAAAGAAAGAAAAAAAAAAGGAACCAAAAGCATACTGACCTCCGTTCTCTGCCTATGCTATTATTTATTCCTATGCCGCCGGGCAGGCCATATGGCGTAAGTATTGCTTGATAAATTGAACCAATCTATCTATTCAATAAAAAATTAGATCAACGTA
Organism: Petrophora chlorosata; assembly: GCA_951640565.1. NCBI lineage: Eukaryota > Metazoa > Arthropoda > Insecta > Lepidoptera > Geometridae > Petrophora > Petrophora chlorosata. The sequence continues at coordinate 15,367,991 of OX621195.1, forward strand.
ATTACATTCACTGAACGTTTGTGCTGATTAAATTATAAAAAATCATACGTGTGGCCGTCGCAATATTGAGATCAATAAGTATTTATTATTATGATTAATGAATACATACCTAACCATTCTTTTAGTTTTTCTTTAAGAACGCCCAACGATCACATACATAGATCTTGTCCCCTAACTAGGATTCCCTGCATCTAGGGAAACAGGAACTATAAAGACCATGGTCCCACAACACCCAAACACGAAACAAATGCTTGCGCTTTTTTCTGTGCACAAACATTTGTTCCGTCGGCGTCACGGAAATCGAACCCGCAACCTCAATGGTGTATGAGATTTAAATTGTCTGCAAACCTATAAAACGAGTACACTAAAGGCGCGGGTAGATAGATGCATTAGGCAAAAGAGGAAAACCAATCACCCTCACAAACAACCTTGGTTACCTACTTACAATTATTTATTCTGTGGCTAAACAACGATATGATATTAAAAAAATCTCGCGAAAGAATTACAGAAAATGAGGTTGTCAAGAAACTAGCACTGTTATCTTGGAAAACATTATACTTCTGACACTTAACCGAAACATATATAACTTCATAGAATAACGACAAAATATAATAAAGAGCCAAGGTTAATGTAAATTCCTAGTATTTAGCCGACCTTGGCGGTCAACCGACTTTTTGAAAGTATGTCCACAATGTTTTTACGACCATGGGTTCGACTCCAATATTTATTACTATAGTTATTCTTCACTACAGTATTCAAAATTTTTTTTTAGGGTTCCGTATCCAAAGAGTAAAACGGGACCCTATTACTAAGACTTCGCTGTCCGTCCGTCTGTTTGTCTGTCTGTCTGTCTGTCCGTCTGTCACCGGGCTGTAGCTCATGAACCGTGATAATTAGACAGTTGAAATTTTCACAGATGATGCCGCATGCCGCTATAACAACAAATACTAAAAAACATAATAAAATAAATATTTAAGCGGGCTCCCATACAACAAACGTGATTTTTTGCAGTTTTTATAAATAATGGTATGGAACCCTTCGTCCGCGAGTCCGACTCGCACTTGGTCGGTTTTTTATTAACGAATTCCTAAATTACCTATGTTTATTATTGTATTATTGTAAAACCCCCAAAAATTTTAACAAAATCTCTAAAAAAATGCCCCTCAGTTTCTTGCCGTATCTTCTGTAGTTGTATTCTGTGGTAGTGGTTCTTTTTCCGATACGGTGGTAGAGTCATTGTGATAATTCGACGTTCATAAGTACGTCTGTGATGCCAAAATGATTAAAGAAATTTTGATTGATTGATTGATTAAGTGTTTACTAGGTACTTTACTTATGTCTTAAGTTTGTTTGGCATAATTTGAGGAAATAAGTTATATGTTTAAATGGTTACGAGATAATTATGTTTTTGCATGTTACCTCATTATCAATCAATCAATCAATCAATCAATCAATCAATCATTTTATTGCAAATACAAATCGTGTACAATCAATTCTATGAGCTCTGAATCCCACACTAGGATAACTCCTGTGTCGTAGGATTCAGTCTCTTTCATTCGGTATAGCAGTTTACAAAGCGAAACAAATAATAGGTTAGATTTATTAATCAGTGTACTGAATGTGATAAGTGGTAGCAATATAAGAACTAACTCATATGATGGGGGTAGGTATCGAAAAAGTAAGAGAAACGCACAGACATGGATCACCTGCCTACCGACCGGTGCCGAATGGGAGTCGTGTATGTGAGTGTGTGGATGCGTCTATTGTGTCAGTAGTTAGGTAGGTAGTATCCAGAATCGAGTTTATCAAGTGTGTCATTACGTATGTTTAACTTTGTGTGCGGTTGCATACAAAAGAACTGCAAAAGAATGCTTCGTAAGCTATTACTTACTATGTGCGGTTCCTAATAGGATACTGAAATAAAATTAAATGATTTTAAATAATAATTAGATACGGGCACAACTCACATAAATCTATATAAGACGAGATAATATGATGTGTTATTTCAATAGCTAGGCTATGTCAATAGTGCTTAGTTAGGTATGTATTGATATATGTATATATCTATATTTATGCGGCGTTAGTAGGTACTTAGATAATTTAGATATTAGTTAATGGGTTAGTTGAGTAAGAAAGTCAGAAATTAGTTAGATATACAAGCACTTAGAAATTTTCCGGCCAATAATATACCGAGGTCTCATATATTAATTAGAGTAGATATATTATATTATAAATTCGGGCATCTATAGCCCCATCATTGACCCAGGCAAATCCAATGTAAGATAATAGTAAAGGGGCCTGAGTCCTCCAACAGCCGACAGAGCTCCGCCCATGTAACGTATGTGCATTGTTGGTTTGGTCTTAAAACAGAAGGTTTCTGTCTTGCAAAGGGCACAATATTTTTTATTTATTTTTTTTTTATAAAAAAAACCAAAATAAATATATACCTAGTACATAAATATAGCCTACTCTACGATGTAACCAGGTTATTTCTTAGTCTTAATAATTGATTTAATTTATTTTTTTTACCTTTTTTTATCTCGTTGTCGTCACACTCGACGGAGCAAGACGGACCACGGAAAAGTGGGGTGCTACGATATTTTTTTAGTTAACAGTAATATTTGCGCACAACTGGTTGGCGGCAGAATAACTGGCAAAACTGGGGCCCCAGATGGCCCCAGATGGCATCCCTGGCATACGAGAAACCACACAAATTTATTATGGCACCAGTCAATCAGGTATACCCAGGCCTAGCGTACTCCGCACTGTAGGTACGAAGCTACAAGTACATAGCCGGACACCGACGGCGGGTCGCGCGTCGTTACACGCGCCGCGTCAGAAGAGATAAGAGCTATGCGATAGAATAAGAGGCGCTCTGTAGGTTAATATAACTGGTAGGTATGCAGCACTTCGCGAGCTGAATTGAATTTTATTGCGTCATAGCAAGAGTCGCTATTTGTTTAATTTAAATTTCTTTGCGGAGTGATGCTTCTGTCCCTTAGTATTCTGTGGTATACCTTCGAGTCTTTGGGTTTACCTTAGAGATAAAATGGCTTCATCGAAAAATACGACTGAGGAAATTTTATTTATGTACTGTTTACTACAATTTAACGACTTACTTTTATCACTTGTTTATATATAATTTATAGTTATAATGAATGATTGAAATTTCTAGAAATCTATAAAGTTATTAATTACATGACTTCTGATGCTGAGGGCATCTATCTGTTATCGGCGACTAGTTACTAGTACTGGACAATTTACGAGTTACACGAGTTACGGGAATGGAAGAAAACATATATAGAATAGTCATTACACGTGTTTATATAGTTTCTTGGAAGCTAAGAGTACAGATAATGTACAGTCAGCGACAAAAATAGCTGAACATTTGTGAATCTTTGATTACGCCTTCAATATTGGGCTTATTTCTCTGATCGGCTTTTAAAAAGTCTGTTGATATCCTGTGCAAATGGGGAAATTGCAAAAAATTGCATGTAATTTGTATATTTTCAGTGTTGTCACATGAAATATTGTAAAAGTTCAGCTACTTATGTCGCTGACTGTACTACGTATTTCAATTTCTAAATATGGATGTGTATTGTCCGAAATAAACATTTTTTTTAATGTTATATATGTGAAAACATTTGTATGTTAGTGCGTAAGTGTGTTTGTTACTTCTTTACGCTGTATCGGTTCAATGGATTTGAATGAAATTAGGAATGGAGATAGTCTGGATTAACACAAAGGTTACTTTTTATTCTGAGAAACCGCAGGGCGCAGCTAGTTGTATCTATAAAACAAAGTTGCCATGCGCTACTTCTAATTCTAGATTACTTGATCGATATTGATGCGGCTTTCAGTATAATTTAGAGAATTTCTTCAGAAAGGTGACCTATACATTGATATTGGCCCTCGTACGAAGTCGGGGCAGGTCTCTAGGTTTACTCAAATACTCACCGAAAGAGATCCAAGAACATGAACTATATTCGCCGTACGGCACACCATGTCTTCCCTCCCGGTTAGAATGTTGAAGAACGTCTTCCAAAAGGACTTTAAGTTCTCTGGCTTCAGGTTGGATTCGCTAAGCGCTTGGATGAGAGGGTCGCTGGCATCCTCGGATATCGAGCAGGACTTCGGACGGACGTACTTCTGACGGGTTTCCGAGAGGAGTTTAAATCTGCAACAAACTTATATTTTAATGTTAGGTACATTATTAGTTTTATTGGTCTGTAAATAAAAGATTGAAATTTGAATTATAAGTATTTTAACACGGTAAAAAAATAATAATAATATTTAGATATAACAACACGGCTTAACTGTGTTAAAAAACTTTTTTTTTGCTAAAAATTTAGCAAATAATAGAATAGAATAGAATAACTCTTTATTGTAACACCAAAATACAGAAATAATTAAAAACTAAAATAACAACTAACTTAATAATAATGTCACAATGGGCGGTCTTATCGCTCAAAGCGATCTCTTCCAGACAACCCACAAGTGAAGGAATGATAAATTATATCAATAAATAATTATTAATTAATTATTATTAATTTATAATATAGGAATAATTTATATCTTCAGTATAAAGGATGTATATTCCATGCACATTTTTTTAATATTCATCGTGTCACGCTGGACAGACTGACACGCTGGGCCACGTGACAAACATTCTGAGTTTAACTGTCTATTAATTATTCTGGCAATGAGGAAATGAATTCTGAAAATGGTGTGAGGAAGAGGCCTATACCCAGCAGTGGGCGGACACGGGCTGAAATGATGATTATTCTGTGGTTTAAATAAACACTATAACACTATCTGTAGCAGAGACAACGGTCGACGTCACGCCAGGTCGATATATAACGTGACACTCACCATAACGTAAAAGTTATGTACTCGTAAAGTTACCTATCTAGTAACAATTGAACACGACATATGCGATTGGGAGCGATGTTTAGCAATGGTAAAGACACGGTGATGGTCTGTATAAAGTATTATCTCCAACCGGTGCGTCACGTGGGGCAGATACGTCACGTGACACCCTTAATAACGTTAAACAGAGATGTAAAAGTTACCTAGCTAGTCCGTAACAGTTGAGCACGACCCAGGCGATTGGAAACACTATTTGTAGCAGTGGTAGAGACGCGGCGATTGTCTGTAGAAAGTATATCTCTGTCCAGTGTGTCACGCCGGGTAAATGGTACACGTGACGCACGAAGCTGGCGATCACGACGATAGAAATCACCAGTGGCAACACTATCCCTTCCATTATTTTTACTGTACACTGGAAAGAGATAATAAAATTGTACAATATTCTAATTAAGAATACTTATTTAATCAAATAGGATCTAATATCAATAACAGATAGATAATACAAAGCTTTGTTTTTCAAGTACCTACTATGTTTAGGATAAAACATTACGTTAGGTAGAGCGAGTGTGGCTCAGTGGAAGAACGTGCGACTTTCGATCCGACGCACCCGAGTTCGAATCGCGTTAGCCCCGCAACACTGAGTTTCTTAAGTTTGTCTAACACTCGCTCTAAAAACGGTGAAGGAGAACATCGTGAGTAAACCGGTATGTCCAAGAATTAAACACAATTAAGGACGTGTAACATCCACCAACCCGCACTGGGCCAGCGTGGTGGCCCATATTCTCTATGAGAGAAGGCTCGTGTCCCCAGCAGTGGGGAAGTAATGGGCTGATGATGACATTACTTTAGATGATACATTTGGTAAATGTGCGTAATATGTGGGTAATATGAAGTGATATCCCTGCCCAGGCATATGTTTATGCAAACCCTTCAGCCAGCCAGATAGTTACTTTTTATGATCACTTTATAATCTTCTGAGTAGTGGCAGGCCTAGCGCACTCCGCACTGTAGGTACGAAGCTACAAGTACATAGCCGGACACCAACGGCGGGTCACGCGTCGTTACACGTGCCGCGTCAGAAGAGATAAGAGCTATGCGATAGAAAGAGAGGCGCTCTGTAGGTTAATATGACTGGTAGGTATGCAGCGCTACGCGAGCTGAATTGAATTTTATTGCGTCAAAGCAATCGCTATTTGTTTATATTTCTTTGCGGAGTGATACTTCTGTTCCTTAGTATTCTGTGTTAGTGGTTCTTTTTCCGATACGGTGCTAGAGTCATTGTAATAATTGCCGTTCATAAGTGCGTCTGTGATGCCAAAACTGAATAAAGAACCTTTGTACTTTGAACAAGTGATCGCTTTTAAATATGCGGAGAAGCGCTTGTAGCGCTCGCCTAGCCGTTTGTAACAGATCTTGTAGGTTAAGCAACGTTTGCAGCGGTCACAAGTTGGATGGGTGACCGTTTATGTGGTATTTACATCTGAACGCTACCGTTCTTCGGAGGGCACGTTAAGCCGTCGGTCTCGGTTGTTGTCTTAGGACAACAGTTGTTTGGCTATGTCGGAGACCTTCGGGCGGTCTAAAAACTCCGACACCAGGGTTAGCCACACGAGAGAAGAATAATATGCGGGTATACCTTTCATTTTCAAAAAATATAGGAAAATATAATGAGCATCAAAATCATCATCATCATCATCATCAACAGCCCGTATTAGTCCACTGCTGGACATAGGCCTTTCCCAATGCTCGCCACTGAGCCCGATCTTCGGCTCTCCTCATGTAATTGCTGCCAGCTACTTTGCACAGGTCGTCGCTCCATCTAGCCGGACCATCAAAATAATCTTTGAGATCCCCATACAATTCTATTCAAAAAATGTATAGGCAGATCAGATTCAGTAAATATTCACCAAATTTAGTAAATTACCACCAAATGTTACCCGAGTTGCCGCACCTCACTCTTCCGTGTTCCAACTCGCTCTTACCCCTAGTATTTATATACACTAGCGCGGAGCCAGAAGCTTGTGAAGAAGGTCCTGAATGAAGCAAGCCTACGAGGCCGAGTGGAGCGAAGGGTGGAGGTGGCGAGTAAAGCGAGCCGGCGACTTCCGCAGCCGAGCGAAGGTCAGCAAACGACGCGACATGATGAACGACAGGGTCAAGGGTGACGAGCAAGAATTCTGGTGGAGCCTACTTTGGTGATCATTTACTATTATTGGTGATCATTCACTATGTCTGGTAATCATTTACTATTTTTTTGGTGATTATATTTTTAGTTGGTGATATTTTTTGGTGTTTATTTTCTATTTATGGGGTTACATTTTACTATAAGTATCTGGTGGTCAGTTAAACATAAGCCAAAAAATATTATAGTTACCAAATATCTTTGTTTCTCAAACACAGTGACGGGCCGCGCCGTGGCTTGCTGCAGCGCCAGCTTCAAGTTGTTCAAGTAAGGCGTCTCACACATCCGATACGCCTTATTCTGATGCGGGTTTCGCACTCGCGGCGTGCTGAAATTGTCTTTGTACTGAAAACATACTTCGAGGTGACTAAAGTGCTAATTGATATAAAAACGGCTAAGACTCACAGTTACACGTCTTAATTACTCCGGGCCTTACTCTGATTCTTAATTACGAAGGTTCGTTCCGTCGTATGAAATGGACAGCGCTATGCGACAGATATAAGAGTGTCTCTTTTATTTTGTTCATCCGAACAAACGAATTAAAGCAACTAATTTCGCTGGCTGATGCTAGAGTTATGACCCTTGATCTGATTTAAGTGACTAATAGCTATAATACTCTTGTAAGTACATCTGAGGTGGGTTGGAAGGTCTGTCCGAAGAACAGCTCGGGATCATCTGGCTGCAGCCCGCGGCAATGGCCTGGCACATCTTGTCCTGGCCGCAGCACAATCACATCCCCCTCAACCAATAAAGCCCAGGGGAGGTTCACTATAGTTGCTGCAAATGATACAAAAAACTGAACTTTAAAAAAAGATTGATATAATTATTTCTAGTGTTTTGTTACTTCTGACCAATTTACCAACTATCATCTTGACTTCTGCCGAATTGTTACTATTCTTTCTTTCTATTTAACAAACTGAAATCTTAGATATTTGTAATTCGTCTATCATACTTAGTGCCATTGATCATTTGTGTTGATTGGTTCGGCTTTCCATAGCTAAAAAGTAATCAAGGAAACATTTCCTGTGGAGGCTACCCATAATCAACAATTCCATCAATCTAAACTTCATTCTATTAAACTCATCATCATATCATTTTAATTAATTTAAAACATAGGTAGATCTTTTTATATCAATTGTAAATATTATAAGTATAGATTTACTAAATCTAAAATACCTATATACAAGAACTAGATCAAAACGCAAATAGCAAATAGGCAACCTAACAAGATAAACACCTAGTTTGGTGACATTCCACCGAACAAAGCCATGCCGTCAAGCGACCTAGTTGTGTTTTGGGATGATGTTCGGTGAACCATCGGGGAGACGGGTCTGAGCAGCCGCTCAACTGCCGTCTCTCTCTAGATCTATGTGCTCCATCTTAGGCCACATCATCGCTTCACATCAGGCGAGATAGTGGCCAAACATAGATCTATTAAGCGTAAAAAAAAAAAAATCCATATGGAATAGTATTTATTTATTTAGAAGACCAACAGCATTATGATAAAATAATAGTACTAATATTAAAGAGTTATACTAATAGTCTCCTTATAGTATAATTACAAAAGTTATTTCCTACATACATTTATCCATACTATTCCTATTAATATCATAAATGTGAAAGTATCTCTGTTTGTTACATTTTCACTACTAAATGTCCTTGATGAAAGGCACATAGATAGCCTGTAGCCCACAAAAGGATGTAGGATAATTTTCATCCCAATTTAGCATGGTGCTTGAGGAATTGCAATAAATCCTAGACGCACGAAGTCGCGGCAGCAGCTAGCAGTATCATTTTTAATGTTAAGTTTGACTACTGCCTTAATGTTCAAACAGCAATACCTTCTGCTCTTATATCTTCGGCCCTGAGCAATTTTATTGCACAAAATATAAAATAGTTTTTATATAATAATACTAGCGACCCGCCCCGGCTTCGCACATAAGAGGAAGGATTGTATGCATGTATTATACATATAAAACCTTCCTATTGAATCACTCTGTCTGTTCATGAAAACCGCATTAAAATCCGTTGTGTAGTTTAAAAGATCTAAGCGTACACACGACGGGAAGTGACTTTAGTTTTATACTATGTAAAGATTTACCATCTCGATATGCCCACTGCAGTATCACACATGGTGAGAATGGTGCACATAAATGAGGGAAGTGTTCTTCCTTCCATTTTGAAGTCTCTATAGCATCTTCTAATGTTTCTGAAATATAATGAAACTTGAGTGATTTTTTGTTTTTGAGAAGTAAGAAGTTTAAAATAGCTGTCAAAAGTGATAGGTTTAGGCAATACTTACCTAAGACTTTTCTTACTCTATGAGGTATTTCATTCCTGTGCTGGTATTCTTCATTGAATGCAACGAGAAAGTTTATCACCAATATAATAAACAAAAACAATGCTTCCCAAAGTAAGTATGTATGAGCTTGCACTGACTCGCCCAGGAAAAACGTCAGTATCAGGCAAATTATATATATCACAGTGATTGTGTATGCAACGCCTGATAGCAGCACTTTCTCGGAAGAGAAAGATATTATGTCTCGAACTAAACGGTATCTGAAAATTAACATAAACATAGAATACGATGTTATCTTTTTGATCCGAATAGCAGATTATCTCGATCAAGATAACAATAGGTAACCTTATCCTACTTATTTACAAGTTTATTGACTGAAGTTTCTGCTTATAAATTATGCGGACTGGAAACGCAATGTTGTGAAATGGGTGTAAAAACATTTGGATGACTTAAAATCTGAATGTTTGAAATAGATGTAACCATAACATACCCAGTAGGATTTTTCGCTTTATATTCCTTCACTACAACGCTTATTTCATCGCGTAATTTTATCAGTGCCTCTTTAGTTGAATAACCTAATATTTGCTGATTATGATCATCCATTGTAAGCCGTTCCATTCACATAGTTATTATAAATTAATTAAGGAAAATCGTAAACACCATAACACAGGGAGTCAAAAATAAATCGATGACAGGAGTCAGCTGTGATGTCTTACTTTGCTTGTGTCAATGTCAAATAACAAGCAAAGATTGTCAAATTGTAAAAAGTGCGTTCCTTGCTCAGAGGAAGCACCATAGAGTAAATTTGTATATATGGAAGCACACTCCCCTGAGCACAGAACAATAATACTGCAGTGCAATTCTAATTCATATTCATATTCATTCGTATATAAAAGAACGCTGCACCGCGCCAGTGGCTGCCGCCACCGCGTCGAATAAGTAACACAGAATTGAATTAACTTGAAATGGTGCTGGTAACCTGGTTACATTTTATTTTCATTAATTTTTTTTTTGGTGTTTGATTTGACGTATTTTTATTTTATGTTCGCCCGTTAGATCAAGCTAAAGTCTCCAGGACCATACCGCCATGTCTTACGTAGTTTTTATTTGAAAGAAAGAAAGAAGAAAGAAAATACATTTATTCCGGACATCACACAACATTACACTGAATATATACATACTAAAATAAATACAAAACAAAAAACAATAAAAACAATACAGTGAAATGTTGCGCGATGTCAGGAAAAGGTTCCGACTCAGCAAACGCTAAGGTATCTTAAGTAGGTACCTTAGCACTGATTTTCAGTCGGAACCCTTCCCATGACATCACGAACAATCAGACGAAGATAAAAAAACAAACATTATTATTTGATAGTTTAATATTCCATTTATTATACTTTTGTTGAGAATGAGGGTCAACAGCAATAAGCCGGACCCTCTCCTAGTGCTTCAATAAAGTGGTAGAACTTTATTCAAGCTTTCCATGGACTTTTTGGGAGAACATAAAAAGATGATTTGACGTCTCAGATAAAGTATCCAGCCCATTGAGGAATGACACGACCTCAATGATCCAGCCCAATGATCCAGCCTGTCTGGCTGTCTACTCGAAGTTTGACGTATTACTCGACCTTAGTGATGCACAATTGCACAATAATGCAAATAAGGAAATCGATTTATTGTTGTGAAATTAGTTTTTGTGTCAATAATCGAGTTTTTACTGTCGTTCTGTTTTTTTACAGAGCCAAGAAACATTTATTACGGCAAGATTTATGTCATCAATGTCACTGAATTGATGAAATTACTGGGCATTATGTTCTGGGGGTGCTGTAAATGTAGGCGTGTTGCTATCAGGCGAATGACCTACTCATCTCGTCCTCCATTACATAAAAAATCTATTTGTTAATTAATTAATTCTGATCGTTGGGTAAATACCTATACTAGGCTTCCCTAATATCATTAAAATAACACATCGTCTCTCGCTAGATCTATGTGCTTCATCTTAGGCCACATCATCGCTTCACATCAGGCGAGATAGTAGCCAAACATGGATCTATTAAGCGTAAAAAAAAAACTTCTATTCTACTAATATTATGCACGGATGTTTGTTACTCAATCACGCGAAAACTATTGAAGGGATTATATGAAATTTGGTATGTAAGTAAAAAAAAGGTCCCAGAAAAGAATACTTTTTATAGCGAAAAATTAAAGGTCAAACCACAGGGCGCAGCTGGTTTAATTTTAAACTAATGTCGCAGCGGCTGACGATGCGCCAGAAGAAGAATATCACACATAAATATGACTTTGGCTTATTCTGGCGTATCGCTGGCCACTGCCGCGGCACGCTCGCTTCGCTCGCTTGGCTCGCGCGTAACAGTGCACCAGTAACCTAATACTCCTCCTCGCTTCGCTTGTCGTCATACCTATGTATGACTTTGTCCTGAACTAGTTATTAAAACAATACTGTATTAAACAAACTTTTAAGAAATATATGAAACGTTCATCATGGTTGTTCCAATGTTCTCCATAATAGGGGATCGGACAACTTTTCAGAAAGTGTTTTAAATTAACTACAATGAATATATATAGCCATGAAAAATACTATTTTAATTAAATAACGCTCTTGAAGTACCTAAAACGAACGAACTTAATAAGATGAAAAAATTAGCAAAAATACATTATATGAAAACCAAAAACGTAAAATAAACACAAGCTTGACTCACGGCATTTGCCTACAAATGACGTCATGCGCTGTGATTGTTATTTCGTTTGATATGAAGAACAGATTAAAAATGTCAGAATTATTTATTGATTTCAAAATATAAATAATTATTATTTCACAAAAATATTAATTGACTGATCATTCTGGTTCGACGAACATTGGTTCTAACTACATTTTAGATTTTTTCTCGATTACTGTCCGATCTCCTATTTGGACTATATTAAAGCTCGATTACAGTACAATACAAAATGATTTATTGTCTAATGACTTCAGCAGCCAGTTTACGCAAAACTTTATTTTCTATTGGAGGCCGTGAAAAGTCCCTTAAGATCTTTAACCACAGCTGTAACACAATAAAAGCAGCGGTGCCTACAGTATAATTTTTCTCAAATAAAACAAAAAAAGTACCGTGCAATCGATCAACTAACAATCGGGGAACTCTCAATACAAGCAAGTCAAGCAACATCACTGAGAGATTCAACATTGGTTTTAAAAGACCTCTGTCTGTCGATACTCAATAATGTTACATAATAATATGGACAATCATGAACGAATATTACAATTCCAAAATGTTTAAAAATAGCTATTAGTAACAAAAAATATTGTTTGATACTATTAATCGAACTTAAAATCGTAAGACTCGAGTTGGTTGAGTCATGATGGCGTACATCACTAGACTGACGTGAAGTTGGTGTTTCCAAGAAATTCTCCGAAGTTTTTCTTTCTATTTTATGTAAGTACTTTACGCTGCAAGCGCAACAAATTCCCCCTGTGTAGTGTAACGATCCTCCGGAATTCCAGTCTAGTCTCGTCAGTTTAGTATCAGCTAATAACTAGTTCTCAAAACAATAATTGTAATATAACAGTGGCGATAAATGTAGAGTGCTTGCAGCGAACGTGTTCAGTCAGTGTGTTGTGTGTCATCGTATCGGGACTACTGGTGCGCCATTTAGCTCGCGATATAAAAAAAAAACAAGGAATGTGTCGACCGACTCGTTCAGTATAGTCGGACCAAGTGCTTATTTTCGTAATGGAGTGACATCTGTTCATAGTCAACAGTTATGGCTGATCTACTTTACACTCGAAAAAGGAAGTGCGGTTTGCGCAGAGGCCCACAGTTCGGACTGTGGTTGTGGTGCATAACAATCCAGTGCTCACTTTGTTTACCAGGAGTCTTCGCGAAATGTCAAGGAATCGAGAACTTGTCATTATCTGTGTACCCAGAAGGTTTGATCAAAGTGCCGTATGGTCAACCCGTGGAGATATTCTGTGTCGACGAAAAGTACTCTGCTGATGACCTTTACTTCGCAAAAGGTGGTATCGAAGAACCATCTCTAAAAGTCAATGCTACAACTAGGAGCTTTTACAAAGAAAATAATGGAAAAGGAGTGTTTGTTTACTATTGTCATAATAAGAAAACAAACAAAACTTGCACATCGAGGGTCTTGGTGGACTCAGCACCACAGAATGTAACAGATTTTGTTTGTAAATCTAATAACCTCGAGGAATTAAACTGCTCATGGACAGCTCCTGAAGGGTACAGTGTCACTAACTATTCATTAACATTCGTAATGCATGGAACCACATTGGAATCTTGTATAGCTCGACGGACTGGAAAAACACACTATTGCTTATGGACTACAAATAGTCGCCCAAGATATAGGCAATTAGAAAAACAATTTTTATTAAATCTAAAGTTTTGGAATGCATTTGGCTCTAATGAACAAAATTTTACTGTGGATCACTTTTCTATAGTAAAACCTGCCCCTGTGAGCAATCTGAAAGTAGTTCTTAATGGTACACACAGTGTCCTTCTATCTTGGTCTATACCCAACAACATGGTTGATCTCTTACCTAATGGGGTTGAGCATAAAATAGAGTATCAGATTGCTAAAATTGACAATACATCATACTTCCGTAGTGTGGATGCATCAAGTTTGCCGCATAGGAATAAAACATACAAATTCCTGCTCTCTGATTTACCATATGCTCACATGCAATATGAGGTCAGGATATACATAAGACCTGTAGAAGCAACAAAAGATGAATTTTGGTCTAAGCACACTTATCTAGTGTTTTATACAGCCAATGAGAGACCAAATAGACCACCGGATACTGTAGCTGGGGCATTTGACCAATCCCCTTATGAAAAAAAAAGAGTAATTTATGTGTATTGGAAACAAATTGAAGAATATGAGGAAGCAGGAGCCAACTTTACATACAAAGTTGTGGCATACGAAAACTCAAGGAGTCCGCAAACTCTGATAGCAGACCCCAAAAAACGAAGCTTTGTTATTCTGAACCCAGCATCATTGGGGCCCATCCATATTGACATACAGTCAAGAAATGACAATGGATCCTCAATAAATAGCAGCCATCTATACATTCCACCTATGAAAGATACTGAATCTCTGAGGGTTCCTTCATTCACAAAACTTGCTTATGAAAATGGAACATACAAATTGTCATGGGTTGGTATTGAAAAAGTTGATAACTATACTCTATTTTGGTGTCAACAAAACTCAACAAAAATATGTACTGGTAGACTAAATTTCACAGTCCTTAATCCAGAGAAGACAGAACATGTGATAGACTTAGCAAAAGAGAATAGATACCAATTTGCTATATCTGCTAATAAAGGCCTTCAAACCAGTGGCATGATTTGGGCAACATGTGATATTTCAAAAGATGGAATCCCTATGTATGGTTTCCCTGTTAAAGTAAATCATGGAGCAGCAGGAAAAACTCATGTCAAAATCACATGGTCTTTGGCCTGTACTTTGCAAGAAGGTATTATCACAGGCTATAACATTTCATACTGTCCAGTCTTAGACACTAGCACCTTGTGTGATAAAGAATTAGACAGTAAGTCATATAAATACATTGCTGATCCAAAACAAATGGAAACAAATATCACAGGTCTAAAACCATACCGAACTTACCAATTTACATTAGCTCTGAATACTACTTATGGATTAAAAACACTTGAAAATGCTTCAACTGGAGTCACTACAACTGAGGACACACCAACTAGTCCAATAAATGTCACTATAACTGATGTGCAAAGTGATTCATTAACTATATCATGGTCTGCACCTCTTCAAAAGAATGGAATTATAGGAAAATATATAATTTACAATTATTCTACTGAATATTATGTTGATAAAGATCCAGATAAAGATATGGATCAAAGACAAGTGAAACTGGTTGGACTTGAAGGATTTCATAACTATTCATGGTCTGTTGTTGCTTGTAATAGCGCAATAGGAACTTGCTCTGAAAGAAGTCCTCTTAATGGAATTTTCCTAAGAACTAGAATTGGCCCCCCAAGCAAAATGAATCCACCTAGAATACATAGTAGTCCTGATTATGTTGATTGGGATGTGCCTGAGAAGCCTCTAGGTACTCTTGATCGATATCAGATTATGAGAATCAAAGATGACCAATTACCAGGTGAAGTATTCAACACAACAAACCTGAACTACTCACTTACCCACTGTGAAGTTGGAGTAGCAGTAGAGAAGTATCAAGTCAGGGCAATTAACTTTGATGAAGCCTCTTTTTATGGAGCATTGACTGATGGAGTAGATGTTGTCTTGCCTATGAGACAAGACAAGGGTCGTATAGAGTATGCAGGCGAGTGGAGTGAGCCTAGTACAATGACATGTAGAAGCAGGGATGGCCTTACAATGACTTTTATTCTGATGGCTATATGCACGCTGGCGGGCGTAATGTACGGCTCGACTAAGTTCTACAAAAAATATAGAAAAATGGAAGATATAAAACCAGTTTTACCTGACGGCCTAGGTATACCAGAGAAAGACATTTCGAAATATGCTTTTGGTGGTTGGAATCCTTCTGGTAAAGATGAAAAGCCTTCGTCTGATGAAATGTTACTGCTGCCAAATAGTAGAGGTACCGTTTCGTCTACTGAAAATAAACAAATGGACGATAATAACTGCGCGGCCAGCGACCACACAGGTAGCACTGTTATTTCAGAAACATCTCGAGGCCCAGTCGACCGACAAGCTTCTACTTCAGACGCCGGATCAGACGCTTGCCTTCATATAGAAATAGAGACTATCAAGGGTGATGGTGAAAACGAGCCGCAAGACGAAGAGGATTCTTGTAATTCGGATTCGGAGCCCTCTCGTGAGAACTCTCCTTATTTTAGCAATAAAGAGTTTAAAATAAACCCTACAAGTGGTTATGTGCAGCAGCCTGCTGTCAATCCCGTGTCTGGTTACGTGCAATCAGCCCCGGCACCTGCGGTAGTAAAGAGCCCACAAGCGCAGCCTGCAAGCTCCAGTTACGTCATGGCCGCATTATCACCTCCCATATTCACGACGGGCGTCGCGCCGCCCAGTCTTCATAGTAATCTGCCTCCTTCGTCGGGATACGTTCGCCCCGAAGACGCTCATCTCAGCAGATCCATGCTCAACTTTGCAAACCCGAACCTTTCGCCGACTAAGCTGTTCGGGCCAGAAAGCTTGCCGATAATGCCGACCTTGCCACCGCCCGCCAAAAACACCGTGGACAGCAGCTATATCCAGCTGCAGTCTTTGGACTCGTTGCCTAGTCATAAGCAGCCCGTACGGAGCAGCGTGCCATTGAAGCCACCCGCGTCGAGCGGGTACGTGAGTCCCGGGGACGCCGTCATCAGCAAACACCTCAACAATATGCTGTCTGCGGGGCAGCTGGCTGAGGAGTCCGCCATGATAGACCCGATGATGTCCCCCGACGCCTACTGCCGATTCTCATGGAGCACCGACCCAGCAAATGACAATTTACATTCGTTACTCGCCGATTCGCCTACGATAAAACCATCAAAGAATTGAATCCTTTAATCGTCGAGTTATATTATTGTGCTGATAAACTTTTAGTGACTGAATTGTAAATAAATAGTGATGAACTCAATGAGCTTTACAAAGTGCTACAAAAATTATGGACATAATATTATTTCACACAAGAACGTTGATGTGTTATCTAGTGATAATTCTTGTGCCTTATTAATTTATTTTAGGTGATTTTTAAGAAGCTTAGTAGGTAAGAACTGCACTGATTACGATATAATAACATAATAACAATAACCCACAGATACCCTAACGATCTAATTACGAGTTAATAATGTAACGATCTAAAAGTAAATCTAATCTAATTACGATTTCGACGATTTGATCTTTCCATTGTTTGAGTCTCACGTAAGTAATGCTAAAATAGATTACGAAGGAGATTAAAATAGATTAATAGAGAAAATGTATTTGTTTCAGAAAATACACGCGTAAACTTTTGACATGGAAGGTATATATAAAGTAAATTTGATTCCCAGCGATCTGAGTACTGAGGAGACTATTCTCCAGATCGCGGACACGCTCGATAATCTCAACGGTATAGTGGAGGATGTTTTTTCGCGCATATTAACTAGGATTAAGCAGAACACAGATAAGACAAACAAATTGAATGAAAGGATCGAAGCTTCTCGTTCGAAAGTGGAAAAGCTGACTGGAATGCAGAAGGCCATCAAAGTGTTCTCGAGCGCCAAGTACCCGGCGTCGATAACGCACGAGCACTACCAGTCGCTGTTCGACTTGGACGGATATAAACATGAATCTAAGAAGATAACTCTGAGCGGGAAGTCTCAGGGGCTATCTAATGAAAAATCTTTACAGGTACTTAATAATCTTATTACCATACTATTTTCCGACTACTTTTCTGCGTAGTTCTTCGAAACTTACATTATGTATCTGTTTATAGGAGAAGCTCCACTTCTATCACGTCAAGGTGGCCGATCGTATCACGCCGAAGCCTAACCAGGACTTTAGCTTGAAAGCAGTGATCGACAATTTGGAAAGTGTTGGGGAGCTATTAATCTTCAACACCGACGAGAGCCCTTATTTGGGAACAGTAACTAAGACTTCCGCGTATGTGCCTACAATCACCTCTAAAGCCGTTAGCAAGAGTTTGCTGGAGGAGGCGCCTTCATCTATCATGAAACGGGACGTGTTAAAGAGAGAAGCTGACGAGTACATGTACGCACCTGGAATGGGAATGGTAAGCATTTTATCTGGTATTTGTTTTATGGTTGTAATTTTATAAATTATAACACTATCTGGTCAATTACCTCAATGACATTCAATGATTTAGGGTTGTAATTTGTTTCTTTCAAATTGAGTTGCATGAGACGAAATCGCTTATTAAATTTACAAAGCGATATGTGCGATGTGAATTGGTTTTTCCAATCACGTAGTAATAATACAAACGTCCGATTTGTTTAAATAATTTGAATCACTACTTGAATTTGTCATTTGTGGACATGGTTCCCTCACGTTTTTCTGTCACCGTTTTTAGAGCGAGTGAAGAATCCTCACATAAATTAATATTACTTCACATAATATATGAAATATATCTCTGACCTTAACTGTTAGCCTAGCTAGAGTAACTGAATAGTCCATACCCGATAAAATTTCTCGCGGGAAAGCAGGAAAAAATGGACAAAAGTATAAAATTATGGGCTAAGCCATTTTTCCAAGCATTTTTTAAATACACTAGAATTAATAGACCTGCCTAGTGTATCTGTGGAATCTTCTTCATCATGATTGATAAATGTAGATTGCATGTCAGTTTACATAATCATGCCAACAAGTGTAGGTACATTGTTTAGATTACAAGGAAAACATTATTTTCCTATCGCTTAACACTTAAGATTTTTCCTGTACAGTTATGTAATTCAAAGAAAACACTTCTTCATAATCCAATTCATAATAACATAATGCTCATGCAGTTATCTTGACCCTCCCAAACTCGATTCCTGGTAAGCAATTTTGGCTATTTTCTGAGAAGGAGGCAATTGACGTTTCAAAGACAAGAATTACCGCTCTAGATTGAGCGTAACCGTCACTTATTTAGCGAGAGGAAACGTATAAAGCATCTCTAGATTCTCTAGGTTAGGCTGGGGCGTAAAGTATTAAGTCTGAACCCTTATCCAAGGGGATAAATATTTGTCTGCAATTCTATAAGTCGTGTTTCTCTTTAGGTACCTGAACTGGAAATGCCGCTTGACCTGCCTAACCTGGCGAACATCGCCGGCGACATTCAATTTTCCATTACCAACGACGGTTCCATCGCGCCATCCGTCGTCACATCTCCAATGGCTATTACCCTCCTTGAGTCTGAACTCCCGGAACTGCCTGAGCTGAAGATACCTGAGCCGACGCCGGAGAGTGTGCCATTTATACCGGATAAGGTGCCAGATATGCCCGATGCACCGCCGCCACCGCCGCCGGTGCCAGTCAATATCCAAGCATTGCCGCCCCCGCCCCCGCCACCGCCTCCACCACCGCCCCCAATGATGGAACCCGTGACACCTACTGAAGTAAAACGGTAAGTGATTTTAAAACTGGAGTTGTTTTGATAATTTCAGGTCGACCTCCAATAGTATTAAGGATTATGTTTCTCGCTAATTAATCTTCTTAAAAAAAACTCTAATCTTCTAAGTGTTTCATATTTCTGTTTGTATTTATTATTGTCTGTATTTTTTTTACTTTGCCTAATTAATGAGTGCTCGCAATATTTTAACGGTTAGCTTTAACGGCTACGTTTTCTGAGTAAAGTCGTAAAGAACTTCCCGTTGAATAATGATATAATTATGCAACGTTCTAGCTATTGTTAAAGAGGAAATGTTCCAAATGCAATCAGTACTTATTCCAAATAATTCAAAAAAAAAAGTAAATGTTGATTTCTTCATCCCTTGAACATGTGTTTAGTTTTTTCACTGCAAAGGGAACATTAGCGCTCTCGTATTTCATTAGTAACCTGATTTTTTGTACGCGTTCAAATATCCTTAAACATATGTGTGACTTTTTTTACTCTGGCTACTAAAATTGCAAGGTGCACAACATACTTGTAACTGCAGTCATGGTTAATATACATGTATAACACTTATGACATTTATTAGAAAGCTTCTTTAAGCTTATCAAAGATCTGTTGAATGAGGAAAGCTGATGCAAAATAATTGCCTACACAGAATGTTCTGAACTCTATGAGATGCTTTATGACTTCTTCGTCTTTAGGGTTCATACTGCGTAGGTCTGCGAGTGGAGTAGGTAATTAAACAACACTTAGGATCGGAGTAAAGAGTCGTGTTCATAGTCTATGCAGTCTGTGAATATTTGTCACGAGCATTTTGTGAACCTAATTCGCTAAATTATTTCATTGATATTCTAGAAGAATAAGTTATAAATATTTTAAAGGATAATTCGGAGTTGCCGATCTAATAAGATTTTCCAGCCAAGATACATCCGTTTCGAGCTTTAGTTACGCCGCGGATTGAATCACTTGAATCTTAATATATAATAAGCTCTTCTACAAAAGAAAGGTGTATTTCAAACAGTTTCTTAGAATCCCTCTTTAGAATAATGTAAATTCGTGTTTTCCAAGCGGTCCCGCGCCGGGATCAGAGTTATGGGTCACTTGACCCCGGTTTACTCCTTCGATGGAATATTAAATAGCGTTAAAGAAGGATAAACAACCTTAACTGTGATTTAAACGGTTGCGCAAGGAATACTTACTGACATATATTTTTTATTACCTTGGGAGCCTTTCCGAGCCACACCTTAGCGTGACATAAAGTCACCTACTTGGAGTATAACGTAATGTATGACGCTTTTGGTCGTATAACTATTTGTATTACTTTTCGTGGTCAAATTAATGCGATACATTGCGGCTACAATGTGCAGAATTGCCCAGAAAGCGAAATGGAATGCGCAATAAATACTTCTTAAAGTTAGCGTTCGTAAGGTTAACTTGAAGAAATTATACCTCAGGATCTAGTTGCCTCATTGGGCTTGTAATGTCCCATGTTCCTATTAAAATTGCATGTAGACTCGAATTCTCAGATCGAATGTCGCAACTCGCAAGTCGGGGAAAAGCATTAGAAAAACATGAAGTCGCAGGCGCGGAGATTTCGAGAAACGTCTGGCAGAAGTCCGCACCCAATACATGCGCACATACTCTTATTCCAAAAGCGCGCAGCATTTATGTCGTCGATTGTGGCTTCTATGGTCTATTACTTAATAACCAATTAGTACATGAGAAGTTAATTAAAAATAAAACAAAATCGTTCGCATATCTTCTGGAGCTCGCTCGAACGTTATTAACACATGAGGCTAAAAACATACTTAGTATTTTTATTCACTAATGGCTTCAAGCTTGATAATTAACAAGTATCTAGATTGGATATCGCGCCATAAACGGCCAAGTGAATAAGAATTTACATGTTTGTTTTATTAATATGCATTAGTACTGATCCTTAGACGTTGTTAGTGATAGTAATTACTACCCAGCTTCACATTGTGAACACACACACAAAAACTCATCCAAGATTCTCATGGGATCTAGAATTTTTTTATCGCATAGTATAGATCTTTGTTTACTACTACCTCGCCTGATGTCATCTTCTTTTAGATAATTTCGTCATTATTTTTAGTAGGTCTTTAGTTTTAAATTTAATCTTTATAATTTCGCATTGTTGTGTTGTATGTATTTATTATTTCTATATCGCATATACAATACAATGCAAGAACACTTTATTACACACCAAATAACACACAACACAAAAAAAATGACAATATACATTAATTTGAGGTATAATGGGCGGCCTTATCGCTTAGAGCGATATTTGCTGGATGAAAAGAGAACAGTACAAAAATACTTAAATTGTAAAACCAAAGATGAAAAATAAAGGTCTTGTCGCTAAATGTAATATCTTATAGAAAATCTATGAACAGAATGCGTTATGAAAATGATAAATCAAATTGTTTGTGTCGAAGAGCTAATGCCAAATGATTAGGCTGCCGAGGTGTTAAGAATAGGGTTATATTTACAAACCGTCGCGTTCTCCGTACCGTGTTAATAAGTAGAAACAGCCGTTTTGAAAACAATGCGCGTGCGGGTGTTCCTCTGAACACACTATTGTACTAATAATATAAATGTTTCACTATAGCTACTTTGTTTTTTTTTTCATCTTAAAATGATCTAGTAGTGCGTTACTCGTTGAAGATTTAAGGAGGCATTTTATTTTATCTTAGTTATATTAGAGTGCCGTAAACTCAAAGGAATTCCAATATTCCCCAGGCACTAGGTACTTATTTGCTTTAATATTGCTATTTTGTATAACCAAATGACGAGTCAAAACGATGAACTCAGTAGTAGAGAGCTCTTCTGATATTATTTACGTATTGATATATTGCAAATTGTTTTCATATTAATTCGATAAAGATATTTTGAAGAGATTTGTCATGACTTAATTCTTTTTATGTCTACCCACAGAATATTAAGGGACAGAAGCATCACTCCGCAAAGAAATTTAAACAAATAGCGACTTTTGCTATGACGCAATAAAATTCAATTCAGCTCGCGTAGCGCTGCATACCTGCCAGTCATATTAGCCTACAGAGCGCCTCTCTTTCTATCGCATAGCTCTTATCTCTTCTGACGCGGCACGTGTAACGACGCGCGACCCGCCGTCGGTGTCCGGCTATGTACTTGTAGCTTCGTACCTACAGTGCGGAGTGCGCTAGGCCTGATATAACTAAGCGCTTTGACTACGTAGGTAATCTCTTTTAAATTTTTTTAAATGTAATTTGTGGAACGCCGTGCGTCCCACTCTGCCCCAGTAATAAGCCAGAGTCGCGTGCCTGTTTTATTAAAATATCTCAATCCGTCGCCACGATACAAAAGCTCGCTATCAACATAATATTAATACCTTCCTAGAAACAACAAAGAGTTGGTTCTCAGAAACAACACCTGTACACATAACCCGCAGATAAATACCGGCATCCAGATATTTTTATTATCAACGAGAACACTGCTGATGAATCGAATTAATTTCCAACTCGTCCTGAGCCCGGTTTCGTTCCGATACAGACTGTCGTGAAACACGCTTAGCGACACTTTTTCATGTAATCTAATTAATTATAAAATCTTAGTTAAAGATTATGGTTGGGAATTGTTTGAAGTTTTTGCGTGGCCGGGTTGCTTATATGGCTTGGCATAATCATAAAGATTTTCAAAATGTTTGCTGTGACATTATGGCAGTGTTTAATTTCCCACGTTTTGTATGAGAGCAGGGGTGTCAAATCAGGTTCAATTTGCCGGGTGACATGCAAACGAGCCCACTGACATGTAGTAATTGGATAAACTGCGGGCAGAACAACTTAACAATGTTTTCTGACAACGGACATGATCCAATCTGCCTGTGATTGCTATTGTACAGTCTCACTTCCTGTTTAACACCCTCCTGCTTATGAAATAAAGTTCAAATTGGCACGGTGCGAGAGAAATCCTTTGAACTCCGTCCAATTTAACCATTATGGAAAAAATATTTATTTACGATTATCCAGTAACACTTTAGTTTTTAAGTTTGTATTTTTTCTTTTGCTGTAATAATTTCTGGTGGTGTAACAATAAAGAGTTATCTAATCTAATCCAGTAGTTTAGGTAATATACCGACCCGTTATAATGTAGTAAGCGTGAAAAGATCTCTTGGCACTTTGGACCCTGTGGAGGAATCAATTTGGCCTCTGGCTTAAAAGTTTAGAAACCCCTGGTATATACTCTGACAAATTATTTTAATTCATTTTACTGGTCCTTTTCCGGTTTGGTATTTATTTATTTATTTTAGGAAAACTTACAGTATGATAATTAAATTAAGGATAACTAGGCCAACATGTAATGTGTATAATACCAAACCGGAGAAAAATCATTTCCACCTTTACTCAGCCTGCCATCGGAGTGCGCTAGGCCTGCTATGGGTTTATATTTCTTTGTCTGTAAATAACTTCTTACACAACAATTTCTTCTCTTCTCTCGTGTGGGTGTGTGGCCAAACCTGGTGTCAGAGTTTTTAAACCGCCCGAAGGCCTCCGACAAGGCCTAACGACTGTTGTCCTAAGACAACAACCGGGACCGAAGGATAGCGCTCAGATGTAAATACCACACTAACGGTCACCCATCCAAGTAGTGTCAGCTGCGAGCGTTACTTAAGCTAGCAGAACTGTTACGAACGACTAAGCAAGCTACGCTACGAGCGCTACATGTAAATAACCGATCGTCGTCGTCAGGTCTAGACCCCAAATTTTAAAGATGGTGTAATAGACTGTCTCAAATAAATGTACGTTGGGTTTTCTAACAAAACTTTTCGCGCATAGAATGCTAATGTCGCCAGACACAAAAAACATGAGATAAGTAATTGAGATATGCATGAAAATATTTATTTACATATGTCAGCTTAGTAGGTACCGGATATCATTATTTTATAACCCAACCAGCTAAAGTGACCAGTTTTTAACGTGCGCGAATAACATTGTTCATTCCAGCATTGTTTCTGTGATGCTAATTACTTTCGTATGTATATGGTCGTCTTAAAGTTTACTATTGACATTTGAATACATATGTTAAATAACTTTAATTTATACTTCTTAGTTTTCCTTGATCGATACAAAGTAGAGTTCTCTGATGTACGTTTATTTATAGGTTTTCCTATGAAACACTATCTGGCGGCTTTCTAACGTTCGTCACCGTCTTAGAAAGTGCACTTTGCTATGTATGGATATTTTTAAGTGTTTATTAGCTCTAAGCGTGATGTTATAATTTCAGTAATCTGAGGAAAACTGTAGCTACTTTTATTTATGTCTTGGAACTCTTTAATTACATTTTGTAATCTCATTTAACCTTTGAATGTTTATAAATAAATGATCATCAATTTACGAGTACGATCTTGTGTACAATTTTAAATTAACGCGTTCACTTCAATCAATATTAGCAACGAGATGTTTACCATGAATCCTTTCAGTTTCCGATTGGTTAAATAACGCTTCATCCCGTCCTTCGCATGCACAACAGACAAACACTCTACCACAACATTCAAATAGCTCACTATATCCAGCTACCTTTTTATGAGTTCCTCGAATCCGCCGACACTGGCATTCCCATAACTCAGTCGTAAACTGATCAGTATATAGGCGGTGATGACAAACTGATTGATGTCCTCAGAACTCTTCCAAATAAAATCTTAATAGCATTTTGAAACACATTGTAGAGCTGCTATATAAAAAAGATGTGTTGTGCATAAAATTCGATTGATTATAATTTATTAATAAAAACTGGGGAAGGCCTTTGCTTTGAATAAATAAATATTGGGGGAGGCCCATTATTTATTTATTCAAAGCAAAGGCCTTTACCCAGCAGTGGGACAGTATAGGCTAGGAAAAAAAAACTTATGATATAAAAATCCAAGGACTGGTTTTATAGGCCTTATAATTAGCTTTGAATAAATAAATATTGGGCCTCCCCCAATATTTATTTATTCAAAGCAATGGCCTTTGCCCAGCAGTGGGACAGTATAGACTAGGGAAAAAAAGTTGTGATAATAAAATCCTGGTTTTATCTGCGTTTCACTTTGCGACGGACAAAAAAGATGACGATGCTTCAACTGTAACTAAAATAATAAAAGAAAAAAAATTAAGAAAAGCTTTATGCCCTTGGGCATTCACGACTCAATATGGTCCTATAATCTAATAACGATGCAGAAAGAGCCCAATCACTAACTAGGTCCAAAACCAAATCGTATCATGGTGCATACGCGAATGTAATTATCGTTTGCATGCAAATTGGGCATTGTTCTCCGAAAATATTGTTTTGCACGTATTTCTTAGGACATCGATATTTGCTAAACAGCAAAACTGTACCTAAAAGGTTCGTGTAAAATACACCTAATTAGGTAATTGCACCATTAGCGCCATATTTAGCGCACAGTAAACAATTCTTCATAGAAAAGCTTTTAAAGCATCAGGCTTTTTATTTTGTCTCCATTCGCCGATCGGTAATGTTGCCAGCGTTTTTTGTTCTCAATTTATAGGATTAATTAAAAGGGATCAACATTTTTAAGATTAAGATAAGGATTTTAAAAGCTAGCTGACTTTCCATTAACGTTTTACACAAAATAAGAGAATAACCATAAGTCTTACCAGGCCTAGCGCACTCCGCACTGTAGGTACGAAACTACAAGTACATAGCCGGACACCGACGGCGGGTCGCGCGTCGTTACACGTGCCGCGTCAGAAGAGATAAGAGCTATACGACAGAAAGAGAGGCGTTCTGTAGGTTAATATGATTGGTAAGTATGCAGCGCTACGCGAGCTGAATTGAATTTTATTGCGTCATAGCAAGAGTCGCTATTTGTTTAAATTTCTTTGCAGATAGATAGATAGATAGATAAACACTTTATTGTTAAAAACCTGAAAAATAGGTACATGAAAAACAAGTACATTTCACAGTGATCAGCATAATAATAGGCGGAGAGATGCTTCTGTCCCTTAGTATTCTGTGGTCTAACTTCTTTGTTATATTTTTACGCCATCGACATCGCGGTTCTATGAATGAAGTGATATAGAGTTATTTTTGATATTGAATGCATGAGCGCATGCTAGGCGAATCGTACCTGTAAGACAATTTAAGAAAGATCGAATAAATTTGGTTGCTCGAGCAGTTGGCTCGGTGGCCCAGTGGTTAAAGCGTCGGGACGGTATGCCAAAGACTCAGGTCAGATCCCTGCCCAAGCAATTTATTTTTGTCTTACTGTCTCTTTAAAATCTTATGATATAGAGTTAGTGGTTAAATTAATTTCTGACATTAATGCATCGGGATCTCCCTTTCCCATTTTCCTTATTGCAAACCTAAGGTCGACATCAACCTTTAATGATTTCATGAGAAATATTAGTTTCATTTCGTTGTCCGAGGGTTCCATACAGGTTTGATTACCTTCAATACAACGACACGTTTTCCTCATTTGTATGAATCTATGAATCTATCTGCATGTTTACCGTGATATGCAAATGTATGATTGAGTAGGTAGATATGATAATATTGACGTTGCGTCATCTAGATATTTTCTTCTAACATTATTAGGGTAGGTCGTTTCGGTTGTTTTTTATAGCTTACCGGCGCAAAGGTTTGATTTGTGAAGGTGATTCAGCAGATACGTCAATGAAAGATAATATTTATTTTTTGTTAGATTTAATGAATCTCTATGATTTGCTACAAGGATTAGAACAAGACACTAAACCTAAGATTTAGTATAGTATTAGATTTACCGAAAAAAGTTGTACTTCCAAAACAGAATGCATCCTTTCCTACTTATCACAAAAGTTACTTGAAATAAAAGAGACCACTATAGTTGCTCAATACCCAAAAAATACCCAATTGTCTCCACTTTGTCTATATTTACTTACTTGTCAAATGATTATACATATATTGTACATTAGCGATGTCCTATTTTCATACCGATAAAACGTTTCGACCTCCGGTCTTATAAGAAAATGTTCAAAATTTTTTTTGTAAGACCGGAGGTGAAAAGTTCTCGTGTAAAGTTTTGAAGGAAGGGACTTGTTACGATGAACTGATTGTATGCTTGGAAGTAGTGTATGCTTTATTAACACTTTAGACTATCTCGTTTTTCGTTCGCGCTAGATAAAGCATACTTTAGCTATTTCACACCAGCCGACCTACATTCCGGTCCACGATCAAAAGTTTGTTTAGTTGATCGGGTGTTTAGTTCGTGGTTTCCTTTTGATTTCTCGTCCGACGCGTGCATGATACAAACGCATTGTATCATGCACGCGTCGGACGAGAAATATAATGTGATACACCCAGTAGGTATCACATAGAGGTGCATCAGGCAAGACGCGTCCACACCGACTACAACTGTGCACCGCGCAAGTTCGAGCGGTTCTGGATGGGCCGGTGTGGACCCGGCTATTGACTTTTAGACTGCTGGAACGGAATAAATTAATAACGCACACTCTTTCAAAATACGTTGAATTTATTTATTTACTGTATACGCTAGTGGCGATATCTAACATCTAACCAATAAGAACGCTAAATATGCTTTTAAGATTGCATGACATACAATACAATAAAGAATAATTTCATTATTATTTATGATTATTTTAATTATTAATTACAGCGAGCACTACTATCAGTATTAACTAGGTATAGGTTGCGAAGCTCATCTTATAAGTCTCCGCTTCACAGGTATTTTCTGCAAACAAAAGAATATACTTATAAAAAAGAATATACAAAAGAATACACTAAATAAATGTTCAAATAATTTCTTACAATTGATTGAATTTTATTTATTATGTCAAGCAACCCAGCTTAACATACTGAAATTGAGCTAAATTACATTTTCCAATACTTAAGTCCAAAGATATTTAATGTTAGAAGTTAGTAGAGGGGGAGCCCCGCTCTTGTTCTTTTTGACCTCTGCATGTTTTTTATCCATGCGTTTCGCAATTCTGCTAACACCGGGAACCTAAAACAAGAACAAGAACCTAAGTATTCTAAATATATTTAACATAATTAATTAGCTACAAGTATACATTTTATAAAAAAAAAACGACTTCAATGTATCTTCGAAGTCCAAGGTCATATACATATCGATGAAATTTATATGGAACCACTTCATCGCTATACTAATCCTCACTAAACACAACGCAAAAAGAAATTTCCAAATCAGTTTATATATGACGGAGTTCTGAGGTAACAAACATATTATTAAAAAAAACAATCAAATAGATAACCTCCAACTTTTTTAAGTCGGTTAAAAATGAAAAATATAGACTGTGAAATTAACTAGAACATATTCAAGTGTGCCACTTGAATAAATTATGTTCTATTATCATATCTATATTCATACTATGGTTGTGAATTTTACCACATCACTAGACGAGTACATGAAATGCCAAACACGTCGATCGGTATGCAAAAATCCGTGTTTATTTAGATATGGGAATTCTTCTGCTCGTCATGTGAAGCTAAAATAGCACCTAGTGTAACTTACATACTTTTCAAACGTACGAGAAGGCTAGCACATACAAATATTCGCATTAGGAGGTGAAATACACAAATCAGACTTACCGGTGAAATGTTATAGCCCTTGGTTTTTGCTTTAAATCCTTGACGTGGCTCTTGCAGCCTATCACAACACACGCCATGGTTCATTTACTTGTTGTTTATTGCTTGATATAATGTTTTTCCCGCAAAATTCCTTAGAAAACACCAAAACCACTGCACACAATAAAATACCAGCTGGTATCGACCAAACATCACCAAACGTCACACCCGTTGGCTGATGGCCCGCAGGGTTTAAAGATGGTGCCATGCGCATAATGCTTTCTCTTTTTAACACATGCAAACGGCCGTTTGAGAAAAAAGAAATGTGTATATGTTTAATTGTTCATATTTTTGTTTTACGTCTAATTATATAATACGTCTTTGCACTAAACGATCAGAAACGTCTGTCAATAGCAGATTGTTTGTCGTTCGGTTATCGTATACGTCATCGCAACACCGTCATCTGTCTGGTTATCTGATATGAATTGGCGTTGGTCAAAACGTTGATTAATCCTTGGTTTCTGGGAACTCCCCCAGGGCAGTACATTAATTTATTTTCCCCTAAAATTGTCGCGGTTATACAATTTCATCATCGCAAAATATGAGGCATTACCTATTCATTTATTCATACCAAAAAGGCTATGAAGTTGACCTCATCTATGAGTGCGCAACCAAACATACTCAATTAAATGACTACATTCTACATAGTTTATACTTCTTCGGGTTCCGTAGTCCAACAAGGAACCCTTATAACATCATTCTGTCCGTCCGGCTGTCTATCTGTGCTAATTCTTTACAGATATACATTTATGATCGCCATGAAATTTGGTACAATGATTTTGACGATATAGATCTTAATTTTAAAATATATTATAAAAAAATATACCTAATCATGCATTTTAGCTTTTTAGCATTTTTCATTTTAGCTGCCATACCGGTAAAGTGAGGATGAAAAAAATTTGACTGCGTCGTGTGAGATATCGTTGAATAGATCTTTCAAAATGAAAGTAAGCTCTGATATATTATTACTTTTCTATCAACTGTGCCGTTTGCGAGAGTGTTGCCAAAGTCTATGGAGTCTTGGGGACATATTGTTAGCGACTGCTCGACCCTCTGGATTTCTAAGCTACTCCACATAAAACTAGTGATTTTTTACACTGTCAGATCATGCTAAAATCTAATAAAATTATTTCGGACATTGTGTAAAGTAGCTATACTTTTTGAGTTATAAATAGAAATCTGTAATATATTGAAGACTTCCTAACTCAAAGATCATTTTGGTCTAAAGATGGCTCTAACAAAATACGTTTAGTACCTTCAAGTACTAAGTAGTCTTCTTTCAGAGTATACCATAAAAAGCAGTGACTACAAAATCCTGCCTTACTTGACCACGCACTTGATTATTTTAATTTATTGACATACGGGTATCAGATATTACAAAGGTATATATTTAATTTTAAAAAAGTACTATTTTGTGCGTAATAATTTTTCAAAGCTCGTATCGCATGACAAAGCTTAATTATTCTATCTCTATTATGTTCTCAATCCTTTAATAACAAAGGTTACATAATCCAATCATTAGTTTTACTCTGAAAATATTATCCAAGTTACTTTTTATGGCTTCGAACAGTTATAGCATTTAGCCAGTGTCGGGTATAGTTTTTATGCTGCCTGCATCACAGAACATAATAGTACCACAGAATACTAAGGGACAGAAGCATCACTCCGCAAAGTACTAACATCATACCCCCCTCCCTTTAAACTTCCTTCGGTAAAGTGTCCTTTAAACATAATAATTATTATTTAATCTCTGGGTTTTCATTAATTTAATGATTTAATATTTTTTTATTTAAAATCAAATGACCTGTACGCTTGTGTGTTCGGATGAGGATGGTCTCTGTTAATTATCTATAACTGTATTACTGCTTGTGTTTAATCACGCTGTGTACACATGGTTAGAGATACTGTCTAGTTCACAACTTCATGTTTAAATGCTATTATAATATATATTTTTCGACTGTATCCTTTTTTTGTTTCATAATAAATAAATAAATAAATTAAACCAGGTGAAGAGCGAGTGTGGCTCAGTGGGAGCACTTGCGAGATTCGATCCGACGCACCCGAGTTCGAATCCCGCTGGCCCCGCACCACTGACTACCTTAAGTTATGTGCGGATTTTAACACTTTCACTAGAAACGGTGAAGGAAAACATCGTGAGAAAACCGGCATAATCAAGAATTAATCACAAAAATTCAAGGGTATGTGACATCTACCAACCCGCACTGGGCCAGCGTAGTGGATTATGGCCCATATGAGAGAAGGCCCGTGTCCCAGCAGTGGGAACCTGATGGGCTGATGATGATGATGATGATGAACCATGTGAAAAACAATACAGAAAAAATTGTTCTTAAAATCAAAAACTGCAACAGTACGTTAATGAAATAATATTTGATATCAACAAACACCCATCAACAACCTCACTATACCTTCACTATAAAGCGCTAAAGAACCACATTTAATTAACTGAATATGTATCATACATTTAGTAAACAAATGTGGCAATCCAACAGCTATTTATATGCATAATGATTCAATACTAGTCTGCTGGGTAAATTGGTTCTATAGCGTACGTTTACAGAGTATTGTACTCAATTACCTAGTACCGATAGTGTCGGAGTAAACTGCAGGAAATCAACGCGTGACGTAATGCAGCCAGTACGTGCG
Source organism: Petrophora chlorosata (assembly GCA_951640565.1). Lineage (NCBI taxonomy): Eukaryota > Metazoa > Arthropoda > Insecta > Lepidoptera > Geometridae > Petrophora > Petrophora chlorosata. The sequence goes on from OX621195.1 coordinate 15,399,734, forward strand.
TAGACCAAGTTTGAAGCTAGCCTTGCTCTTTGTTAACCAATAGGTTATTTCTTAGAAGTTTGCTTGTCTGGTAGAGTTCGAAATGGCATGTTCTCCAAAATAAATTATCTGTTTTTTGTGTTGTAGGACCATGGTCCTTGTTCCTGCTTCCCTAGACAGGGAATTGGAGGCTGGGTGTGCGCTCGGCTTACAAAAATGTATTTCAATTTTAATATATTGCTGTGATTCCAAATCTACCAACAATGAAATCTATGCAATTATTAAAAATTCTGAATATCATACATTTATCAAATTATAAAGGATGACAACGAAACAACTGGATGAAAACGACACGAATTAGTAATTCGAACTGTAGGCAAATAGATATGCAAATATCAAAAGTTTCAACGCCCATGCACATGTTAATTTTGGGAGTGTAGAGCTGTTTCGTCTGTTTAAGCCTCATCAGGTGCGGTAACTGCCACACGACAGCCAGATTACTGTCTGAAGAAGGTCTAACGACCGGGATGTGTCACTTTTTAACCGACTTATGAAAGGAGGAGGTTCTCAATTCAACTGTATTTTGTTTGTTTGTTACGCAATCTCCGGCCTTTCAGTATAGTTTCAAGATGGTCCCATATAAATTTCACCGACATTTGACCTTGAACTTCGATGATGCATCAGAATGAAGTCGGTTTTTTTTGTTTCATCATCATCATCATCAGCCCATTACGTTCCCACTGCTGGGACTCGGGCCTTCCCTCGTACTATGGGCCATAATCCACCACGCTGGCCCAGTGCGGATTGGTGGAAGTCACATGTCCTTGAATTTTTGTGATAAATTCTTGGACATGCCGGTTTCCTCACGATGTTTTCCTTCACCGTTTTTAGAGCGAGTGTTCAATCCGCACATAACTTAAGAAAATCAATGGTGCGGGGCCAGCGGGATTCGAACTCAGATGCGTCGGATTGAAAGTCGCACGTGCTGCCACTAAACCACACTCGCTCTTTAATTCATTTTTTTGTTTTTTGTTACGTACATTTTATCACACATCATGTTCACACACCGTATAATGTTATCTGAGTAGTAATATTAATAAACGGTTTATACTTTCTGTGGCTACAGGATGTAAGTATGTAATACGTAAGTAGTCCCTGAGGGGCATACCGCATTTACAAGCACCGGCAATTAAGGCTATCGGCTTATCGATCTAAAACGAGCCCAGTACTATGTAAAACCGCTGCATACCTACATAGCTAAGCAGTTGCTTCAAATCTAAGAAACATATCTTTCCACCAAACCATTAGTGCTTCTCTGTATTATATCTGTGCTGTATCATCAGTATCCTCGAGTACACCAATTTATATACCTTGTCATAAATGGGCATGCGCGACATTTACATAAGTACTTACATAATAATCCTTACTAATATTATAAATGCGAAAGTAACTCTGTCTGTCTGTCTGTCGCGCTTTCACGCCAAAACTACTGAACCGATTTAAATGAAATTTGGTACACAGATAATCTAGAGCCTGAGAAAGGACATAGGCTACTTTTGCGAAAAGGGCTGTAAGGGGTTGAAAGGGGGGATGAAAAGTGGTATGGAAGCGACGCGAACGAAGTCGCGGGCACGGCTAGTCAATAATAATAATAAAGCTTTTATTATATTTCATAGCTGACTTATATGTAGGTAAGTGTTATGTTACATTAATTTAATTGTTAGTACTCAGTAGTAGTGTTAGTAAATCGCTTATGTCTTTTTAGTAAGGTTACTTGTCTTGAGGTAATGAGCTATGGACCCTTTCTTGGGTGAAGGCCTCCTCAATCTTATCCCACATTTATCTTACTTTCCCTGCGTTCGTTCAGTCTCTACCAGTAATTTGGATTATGTCATCAGCATTTAGTACTTACATAGACAGTTATAATTTTCATTTATGTGGTGGGTCTCTCGTATATATGCGTCTGGGTATGTACCACCGCTTTGCCACTTATCTGCCGCCAAGCAGTAGTGCGCAAGCATTATTGTGTTCTGGTTTGAATGGCACTGTAGCCAGCGAAATTACTGGGCATATGAGACTTAATGTCTGACGTCTCGGGGTGATGAGCGCAGTGCAGTGCTATGCAGTGATGTTTATGGTTTTAAAAGTTCTGGACTAAAATTGTTACGGGCAGGCGTGGCGCTTACCATCAGGGGAACGACTTGCTCGTCTCAATACTCAGTTTCATAAAAACATTACCTTGTCATAAATGGGCATGCGCAACATTTAAAGTACTTACATAGACGGTCATAATTATTTATTTATATTTGGCATGATCGTATCGCTGTACTGCAAATTTCTTCCTTCTCTCCTTCCATTCGTCGCTATAAATTTCCCATAGACGAATGTCACCCTGGAGAGACAAAGTTCTAATATTTTCCATTGTAAAAAGTACGGAAGCTTCAGAGCTGGGGATTGCAATCCCGCAGCTAATTCAATCCTGCGGGATTGATATGCGGCATTACTCAATGCCGCGCGGGATCACGCGGGATCCCGCATCTTTAAACTTATGTTATAAAATCAAATTGAAACTACAGATTTTTGTGTAAAAATCAACTTTTATTAAACATTTCTTACATAAAGCAACAGAAATTATTTCTTTTCTATTAATTAAGTATAAGTAAATAGTTATCTGTTTTCTTAGATTCATCTTTAAATGTTTGGCATAGTTTAATAGTTTTGTTTAATTTTACCCTTACTCCTAACAACAGTTGTATATTTTTAATTCGGTCTTAATCATATAATGACTAATAATCAAATCACAACTTTATCTTAGCTATTACTGCATCAACCTATGGTGATAACTTTTGAAAATACGCTCTTAAGAAGCAAATGGCATTTATTTTATCGTTTCCGAGCCTGCTTCTGAGTGAACTGCAAATATATCCTGATGCTAAAAACGCTCTCTTGGCTTCTACGCTAGTAGGCTGAACCGTCAGAATATATTCATCGGCGAGCGTCAGGTACGGCAACATCGCTCTCGTGCTGCTCGCGATTTAAGCGAAAGTTTAACGCCAAATTTTTAGTTTGTGGGATCCGCGGATCCGCGCTTTGAAGGTGCAGGATCCAGCAGATTAATAAAAGCAGCGGGATCCCGCGGGAATGCGTGATCCCGTTATGCGGGATTGCAATCCCTATTCAAAGCATAAAATATATCAATTTAAAACAGGTCCTCGCAGTTGCCAAGCAATTAATCTTCTCAAATCTTGGAAGCGCATCTTTCCACCGAAGTACCATTAGGTGCTATCTAGCTCAAGGCAGTAATTATACAGGCGATATTATTCCGCGATTCCTCTAGCTGCCCGCTGCCTCGAAGGTTTTCGAGAAAATCTCTACTACTGAAACTAGATTCGCGATTTATGAAAATGACGCCATTTAAATATGCTTTTTTTTAATGTAACTTAATGACAATCCTGCGCGGCACTGCACTGCTCTCGTCACCCTGAGACATTTAGCTGTTGAGTCTCATAATGCCCAGTAATTTCGCTGGCTACAATGCCCTTCAAACCGAAACACAGTAATGCTTGCGCACTACTGCTTGGCGGTTGATTAACTGGCAAAGCGGTGGTACCCACCCAGACGGCCTCTCGCATACGAGAAACCTGTGGTAGGTTTCTCGTATGCGAGAGGCCGTCTGGGTGGGTACCACCGCTTTGCCAGTTATTCAGCCGCCAAGCAGTAATGCGCAAGCATTACTGTGTTCCGGCTTGGAGGGCATTGTAGCCTGCGAAATTACTAGGCATTATGAGACTCAACAGCTAATTCAGGGTGACGAGCGCAGTGCAGCGCCGCGCAGGATTTTGTAAAACAAAGTTCTGGGTGGTGCTGTTATTGTGGGCTGGCGTATTGCTTATCATCAGTCAAACGATCAGGTCGTCTCCTCATACAGTTACATTAAAATAAAAAACAAATTGATGACAAAAATGAATACATTTTTTCAAAAAAACAACGACTTTAATTCTGATGTATCTTGGAAGTCGAATATCAATGAATTTTTTATATGGGACCACTTCGTAGCTATACTAAATCCAACGCAAAAAGAATTTTCCAAATCAGTTTATAAGTAACGGAGCTCTGAGGTAACAAACTTTAAAAAAAATACAATCGAATTGAGAACCTTCTCTTTTTTGTCTCTGTTATAAACATGTATCTGGTACGTAAGGTACGCCTGTATCGCCTGATAAAGCACATACATACCTCCACGCTATATTTATTTTGCTGTGTTAATTATTATTTTGTTATCAAAACTCGCCGTAGCAAACATTAATTGGGCACATCTGCTAATTATAATTAGCATCAGTGTAAAAACAATATACCTACCGAGGCTTGAAAATAGAGGACTTTTGATAATAAACATTATTATTTTAACAGTTGTTATGGTCTGTTTTAGGGTTCCGTACTTAAAGGACCCTATTACTAAGAATCCTCTGTCCGTCCGTCTGTCACCAGGCTATATATCTCATGAACCGTGATAGTTAAACAGTCGAAATTTTCACAGATGAGGTATTTCTGTTGCCGCTATAAAAACAAATACTAAAAAACAATTAAAAAAAATAAGTGGGGCTCCCATACAACAGACATAATTTTTTGTTTATAATGTATGTTACCGTTTTTATATGTATATAATGATGAGAAACCCTTCGTTCGCACGACTCGCACTTGGCCGGTTTTTTAACTGATTTCTCGAATTGATTATGACTGAATAAAATTTAGTGTTTCATCATCATCATCAGCCTATTGCAGTCCACTGCTGGACATAGGCCTCTCCAATTGCACGCCACTGAGCACGATGCCCGGCTACTCTCATCCAGCTGCTGCCAGCCACCTTGCGAAGATCGTCGCTCCACCTTGCCTGAGGGCGTCCTACACTACGTTTGCCAATTCGCGGTCTCCACTCTAGAACACGTCTACCCCAGCGGTTATCGGTTCTGCGGCTAATATGTCCGGCCCACTGCCACTTCAGCTGACTAATTCTGTGGGCTATGTCAATGACTTTGGTTCTCTGTCGGATAACCTCGTTCCGGATATGATCCTTCAGAGAGACTCCAAGCATAGCCCTTTCCATAGCCCGCTGAGCGACTTTAAATTGGTGAACCAGTCGTACCGTGAGTGTCCACGTCTTGGCTCCGTAAGTCATGACAGGTAGGACGCACTGATTGAAGACTTTTGTCTTAAGGCTTTGTGGGATAGGCGACGAAAATACTCGACGCAATTTCCCAAACGCTGCCCAGCCCAGCTGTATTCTTCTGTTGGCCTCTCTTTTGAAGTTGTTTTTACCCAACTGCATTGTTTGCCCAAGGTAAACGTATTCTTTAACAACTTCGAGAGTATGGCCATTAACGGCGATCGGTTCCGGAGTAACATGTTCGTTGAACATTATCTTAGTTTTATCTAAGTTCATCCGGAGACCAATGCGTTGAGAAGAATCAGCTAGGCCGTCCAGCATCTGTTGCAGCTCTTGCAACGACTCAGCTATTATGACGATATCATCTGCAAATCGTAAATGTGAGATGTGCTCGCCGTTTACGTTAATGCCCCGTCCTTTCCAATTCAGCGTCTTAAACATATCCTCCAGTACGTTGGTAAACAATTTGGGGGAAATAACATCCCCTTGTCTTACCCCTCGACGTAGGTGGATATGTTTAGTCTGGCTATTCTGTACTTGGACGGACATTGTTGCGGCATCGTAAAGACATCTCAACACTTGGATGTATCGCCAGTCAACTTGACATCGTTGCAGAGAGTCCAGAACTGACCAGATTTCGACGGAGTCAAAAGCTTTCTCATAGTCCACAAATGCTAAGCACAGGGGCCGATTATACTCTTCGGACTTCTGTATAATCTGCCGCAATGTGTGGATGTGGTCTATGGTGCTATATCCTCCTCGAAACCCAGCCTGTTCCGGTGGCTGAAATTCATCGAGTCTTCGCGCGAGGCGATTTGTGATAACTCTTGAAAACAGCTTGTACACATGGCTAAGGAGCGAAATGGGTCTGTAATTTTTCAATAAGGTCTTGTCACCTTTTTTGAAAAACAGAACGACCACACTCCTCCGCCATGCTTCTGGAGTTCTCCCGGAAAAAAGGACAGAGTTGAAAATCTCTTGGAGCTGCTTCAGCACCGTAGTACCTCCTGCTTTAAGAAGCTCCGTGGTAACTCCATCCTCGCCCGGGGCTTTTCCATTTTTAAGCTGTTTAAGAGCAATCACAATTTCACCTAGGCTGACTTCTGGCAGGTCTTCAGTGAAGTGGCGGGTCAGCGTGGCTCTGGAATCCTCATTTTCTGGATCAGGTCGAGATGCATGCGAGGCGTAAAGCTGGCTGTAAAAGTGTTCTACTTCCGCAAGAACCTCCGGCTTTGACACGACAACGTTTCCAGTGCTTGTGGTCAACTTCGTCAGGTGGCTTCTCCCAAGAGACTGGACGAACACTTTAGACCCCCGGTTCTGCTCAATCGCTCGTTCTATAGAGCGTGTATTGGAGCACCGGAGGTCACGTCGTACCAGTTTACTTATTCTTTTGTTGAGCGCCCGATGTTCTGACGAAGTGCCAGGTGGAGTTTCGCGTCGTGTTGTCATTAGCTGTATAGTTTCTTGCGAAAGTTTCGACTTCTTACCTGTACGCTGCATTCTACAAAATCTCGTACCTTCCTCCCTGAGGATTTCTACCACATGTTCGAGGGCTTGGTCGACGTCATTTGTGGTTTCCACGGCAACGAATCGGTTTTCCAGATTTGTCTGGAACGTTTCAGATCCAATCACGGTTTGGAGCATGTTAGGTCGGAGCGTAGACTTCATCAAACGGAGTCGCTCAAGCTTGAAGTCAATATTCAGAGAGCCTCGGACAAGTCGGTGATCACTTCCGGTATTAAACCTGTTGATCACAGAGACATCTCTGAATATATGCTTTTTGTCCGTTATGATGAAGTCAATCTCATTTTTAGTCATAGTATCGGGGCTTTGCCACGTCCACTTCCTCTGAGGCTGCTTCTTAAAGAAAGAGTTCATTAAGAAAAGCCCAAAAAATTTAGTGTTTGAGGCGCCACAACTCCGAAAAACAATGAGCTACCTTTTTTTTAATAAAATGACGGGACGAGCATATCGTTCACCTGATGGTAAGCAACACCACCTAGAATTTTGTTTTGAAAATTTAAAATCCTACGCGGCACCGCACTGCGCTCGTCACCCTGAGTCAGCCTGTTGCTCCTAAGTCTCATAATGCCCACTAAAACAGAATAATTGAATAGTGCCAGTAATTTCGTTGAATAAAATGCCCTTCAAACTAGAACAGTTATACTTGCGCACTACTGATTGGCGGTAGAATAACTGGCAAAACGGTGGTACGGTCAGCGACAAAAGTAGCTGAACATTTGTGAATCTTTGATATACTACACCTTCAATATTTGTCTTATCTGAATTTTGCATTTATAAAGCCTGTTAATATCCTGTGTGAATAGGGAAATTGCAAAAACTCCTATGATATTTGTATGTTTTCGGTGTTAAATTAAAAGATTATAAAAGTTCAGCTACTTATGTCGCTGACTGTACCAAACCAGACGGCCTCTCGCATGCAAAAAACCAACCACCTAGTAAAATCTTTAAGTCGGGGGTTAAATTCTGATGAAAATCTAGATGCTGAATGCAAAAAGTACGTTTCAGTCCAGTGTTTATTTTCCGTGACTAGACGCCACGTAATTGGCGCGGCGCGGCGCCGGATCGATACGCGCTCAAAGGTTGGAACTCATTTAGAAACAGCCATGAAACTACGCTACTCACTACTATATTGCATATGTCTCGATTCTGGGAACTTTCAGAGTGAGCTCATGTGTGAGTTCAATTGCTACATTTGCCATACCTAAAAGTGATACGAAAGCAGTCAAACTACGTCGAGAGCTAGAGCTTACTTTTAACCGACTTCAAAAAGGCGAAGGTTCTCTATTCGATTGTTTTTTTTATGTTTGTTACCTCAGAGCTCCGTCATTCAATTTCAATTCAATGTCAGAAAATTCTTTTTGCGTTGGGTTCAGTATAGCTACGAAGTGTTCCCTTATAAATTTCATCGATGTTTTACCTTGGACTTCGAAGATACATTGAAGTCGGTTTTTTTTGTTTGATAAAACGTATACTTGTCTTATTTTATTATCGACTAATAATAATTTACGATGTCTTAAAATCTTAGTAAAATTAAGACTCAATTTGCATACCCACACAAAACCACAGAAATATAACTTGGGGAATTCTTTGAAATCATAAATGTGTATAATTTGGCATCCACGTTCCTACTTATAAATATATAGTGCATTATTTAGTCATAAATACAGCGTAGTCTTAATAAAGATACCGCATATCTTTGCCCGTTAAGGTCAAGACGGGACCGAAAATATTCTTTAATCGATTTTCCCAGAAGCACAATGACATTCGGGGGAATGGGCCAAAATCAGAATCTCGAAGTGATAAATGCTGTATTAAATAATGAGCTAAGAAAAATAAGAGGTTGCGTGTTAGCTTAGCTTTTTTACAGCCTCTGTGGTGCAGTGGTTGGGCAGGTTGGCTCAAATCTCATACACCACTGAGGTTGCGGGATCGATTCCCGCGACGGGACAAATGTTTGTGAACAAAAAAGCGCAAGTATTTGTTTCGTGTCTGGGTGTTGTGGGACCATGGTCCTCATAGTTTCCTGGTTCCCTAGATACAGGGAATCCTAGTTAGGGGTCAGGATCTATGTATGTGATCGTTGGGCGTTATTTATTATATATTTATATTTATTAACTTAAAAACAGATGGACGACGGAGACGATCGATTTGCTTGGCCATTGACTTTAGCTTAGCTGGATATAATTATTACGACAGCCTCTGTGGTGTAGTGGTTGGGCAGGTTAGCTAAAAAAAACATACACCATTAAGGTTGCGGGTTCGATTTCCGCGACGAGACAAATGTTTGTGCACAGAATAAAATATAAGCTCAAGCATTTGTTTTGTGTCTGAGTGTTGTGGGACCATGGTCCTCGTAATTCCTGGTTCCCTAGGTTCAGAGAATCCTAGTTAAGGGCCAGGGTCTATGTTTGTGATCGTTGGCGTTATTATTATGACGGTCTTTCTCACGGGTTATACACCCGGTCCTTTGGAAGGCTTGCGCGGGGACATGAGTCCAACACGTAGAGGCCTCTTAGAGCATTTAGTTTAGATATGTAATGGGCAACACTTCAGGGACTGTTTCTAAGTGCAACATTAAGAAGATGCAATCAATGACAGTCTAAGTAAGAGGACGATAAGTGCGAGGACTATTATTGGAGATATGAAAATTATTTATGATTGGGCTATTGAGGTGATGTATAGGTAACTCAATGCATAGAACGTTTCATTCTCGGCTTTTCTGAGGCGTATATCTATGAAATTACGTTTTACTTATTGTCTATCACCATTATCATCATCATCATCATCAGCCCATTACGTGCTCACTGTTGGGACACGGGCGTTCTCTCATAGAGAGGGAACTCATAATTCTGTCTAAACTCCTACAAAAATCAGTTTTTCGTCTCTAACCCTTGTTATCTTTTGTCACCAGACAAGAGAAGCCAGCATCCGCCCCTCCACCACCTCCTGTGGGCGACGCGCACGCAAGCCTGATGGATGCCATCCGCAAGGCGGGAGGCGCTGGTCGCGCCAAGCTCCGGTCGGCGGCTGAATCCACTCCAGCTAAGGTAAGACACCTCGTGGAAGTTCTTCAAAGGTCAAACATACTCAAAGTCCCGGTAAATATACCCTAGATAATTTAAGAGATCATTAAATGATACGGCAAGGAGCAACTATATTCGGTAAGCTATATTGAAATTTCCAGCTTGATAAACTAGACACATATTCAGTTCTTATTAAGACAAACATCATCAGCCTGTAGTCGTCCACTGCTGGATATAGGCCTCTCCTAATGAACGCCACTGAGTCCGGTCTTCGGCTCTTTTCATCCAGTTTCTTCGCACTCCCTGCCCCGCCGTTACATTGACCGCCACCTTGGTCAGGAATAGCGGGGCGACCGGACATATGTCCATCGAGTTACTAATCCTCTTGGCAAACTAACCGCGGTTCAGGAAAAGAAATCCGTACCGTGTAGTAAATATTCCTTATTTGCTCAGATAAAAAACTATTAGCAGACTTAAATATTATAGATGTCAATAACATCTCGACTTTCGAAAGTGTCTGCAACCTCTAAAATTGAAGTGATTGAATCCACGAGACAAAAGGAAAAGGTATTCCAATTACAGAAACTTTTCAAATTGAATTTCTTTATAACTTTCATAGATCATTATGACTGTTAAAACTATGTATCTAGGTATTAATATTGCTAAAGTTGTTCACAAAACTGTTGTCAACGGTGTCTTTGACACAAAATCAGATTAATAGCTGTTCTCTACAAGTATATTAAATTAAATTGAGCAAGCCTTGTAATAAAAGCCGAATATGTGTAGGCTAGAATGCCCTTTCGAGGAAAGCGAGCCAAATAAAATGCAACAATGGAAGTGACCACCTTAACTGAAGCATGTTTCTGCTGCCCACAATTCAATATTCCTGTTTAGGCCTCGTGCTCCGTTCGCGGAACCGCCGCCTTTCTAACCGACCTTTATTCGAATCTCGTTTTATTTAAACCCCACCTACTCGCTTTATTAATTTATTAGTTGGTGTTATGGATGTGCGAATGTAGTTGCGACAAAAAACATACACATCCGCAATATAAAAAGATTTACACGGTTCTCGCTCATACCGCGATTTCAAAGAAAAGCCAGCCGTAAAGATGATCAATTAACATTATACAACAAGAATCGCCGTTAGCGCTTAGTTTTTTGATAAGAGTAGCGATTATTGAATTCGCAGAAAATTAATTAATTACTCAAGATTATTCAGAGTCGAAGACCCGTTTTTGCATCACGATAACCTCTAATCGCGTATTTAATTAAAGCGCTCCTTTTAACTTGAGATAAATCTGTGATTAATTTAAAATAATTAATCAAAGAAAAACATTTTTCATTTCGAAGAATTGCCGATAAAGTATTATTAATTAAACACCTCATACGAAAATAAAAACATTTTAAATTCGCAAGTCACTTAATGAGAAATCATTTTTATTCAAGACCACTGTCAAACATCGTAATGGAAAAGACTTGAACTTGCAAATGAGTCAGGCGCCAACCACTTCGAAATAGTTTTTATCTGAACGCAGCACCTTCTTTGAAAACGTCAAAGTAAAGCCATGTAATTACGGTTGGAGAACAGACGGGGACTTCTGTGAAGCGACGATAATTGTACGCTAGCTGGCTCGCTTCCTAGAACTGCCATTATAATAGTCCATGATAAGGTAACGATAATGGTATCAGCTATTTCCATTGTCATCCACGTGCCATCGCTACGCATTTTCATTTGTTTAACATAATATTTTTCTCTCGTTTCTCGCAAGTTGTTTCGTCACCAGTGACGACCGCGCGTTCTATATCGGGGGCCTTGGGCCTCTTAATACACTTCGGTCACCGCCGATCGGCCGTAATTCATTTGCGAATTAAAACAAATCGCGAGGAAACGTAAACAAACGTAATCGATTATGCGTAGGAGGAATGCATGCCGCCTATACAATCGCACTACGAGGAACATAGCGTAAATCGGCAGAAAAACTTTATTTTTATATTGTTCTATCATTAAAAACATCTCAACGGCCACGTATTTTTAGGAATTTTACAATTGCAAGCATCCTAAATGATATAATCGTTGCGGTTTCCGGTTAAGGCCAGACTGGAAACTTTTAAGACTTTTTCTTTTTGCGGTTGCGTAAGATCACATCCCTTTTTTAACCGACTTCGAAAGGAAGAAGGTTCTCTATTCGAATGGTTTTTTTTAATGTTTGTTACCTCAGAACTCCGTCGTTCATGAACCGATTTGGAAAATTCTTTTTGCGTTGGGTTCAGTATAGCTACGAAGTGGTTACATATAAATTTCATCGATATTTGACCTTGGACTTCAAAGATACATTTAATTCGGTTTTTTTGTTTGATAAAACGTATACTTGTTGCTGTACCTGTTTCAAAACTACCAAATGAAATTAAATTTGATCCTAAGTCCATCGACTTCAGGGGAATTCACATGCTTAAGATACGATACGATAGTACCGTAGGACGCCCTGCGACTAGATGGAGCGACGATATACGCAGGGTTGCTGGTAGCGACTGGAGAAGGAAACCCGAAGATCGGGCTCAGTGGCGTGCTATGGGAGAGGCCTATGTTCAGCAGTGGATTGATGTAGGCTGATGATGATGATGATGAAGACGAGTAGCAAGAATAAAAAAATGCAGTTACAAGTAGGTAGGTACCTACTCCCCGAGTCAATCTGTATTGCAGTTGTAAAAAAGCAAACGCCGCGCCGTCCGTTTAGTATTCGTGTCAAATGGAAGTCACAAATCGATCAGCTTACAGTTTAACAGAATCCGTATTTCTCATGATTCGGCTTTGTTGGCCATTCCAGCGAACCTGTACGATTCTCGTGAATGTGTATATATTATATACATATAGATACACGATACGCGCGTACGCTTTTTGTACCATTCTGCTCTTGGCTCTTCCCTGAAATACCAACCATCAATTCTATGAATATTTATTTGACAATTTGTTGACATACGACGAAATGACACACTGGTTGGTTTTGCACGCTTTAAAACAAACATCCCGATAGTTCGCACTCGGTGTAAGCAAACAAAATATTTGGTATTTTTTATAATTTTCAATTATTTCGTTGCCACCTTAAAGTTTTGGAGTTCTAGAAATACGTGACCGAATGTATTGAATCGTACTCGCAGTGAAGCGACTCGAATCGATCTATTGTGCGGTTCTATAGAGTAGGCCTGGCCTATTCTTGTTATTATGTAGCTGCATGCAATGAATACCTAACTTATTCTGGTATTGTTATGTGGAATTTCTTTTCCTACGCAGCGTGTACACAGACGAATTTAATCTGAATGGAACGGTACCACCTATCCATTCATCTGTTAGCAAAGCTGAGCGTGTCAAATTAGTTATGAGATTCAGCAAGCCTGTCCGGCTGACAGGCAGGTTAAAGTCAGTATGAATGCGAAACCGCATGCACCTGAGATTTGTTAAAAATACAGTACTTAAGAGAATGAGTTCATCGTACCTACCTACTACTGATTTAGTGCAAACATTTTAAATGCCATAGACAAAAGTGCATTGTTCAGCTTAACTCGTTATCTGAACAGTTGTAGACTTTCCAAAGACGGTTAACATTGCACGGCAGCCGGCGACATCGCAGAGCGTGCCAAAACAATGATTAACTTGCACATAGAGATTTTATCATTACCCTCGGAGCTGGTTTGACAAGCGTGCCGAGTGCCGACCTTACGCAGAATGTATTCCGACCGTCTCATGAATTTTTTCCCCGTAAAATATCTCCGCAAGGTTGACAATGATACAAAAAGGAGATTTCCACGAAGAAGCTTCTTTTAAAGGCAATGAGCGAGATAAGGTGATAATATATCTTTCATTAGCCAGAAAGCGCGCTAAATGAAATCGTAACTCATTTCCTGGTAGGGCGCTTTTATCTCAACCTTTTGACCGGATTCAGATAAGAGGGTTATCTTTTCAATTTACGCTGGAAGCTTGTCAATGCCGTCGATATCGCGTGATATCTTGTATATAATTAAGAGCTCAATATAACTTCTTTACGAAGAAATATTGGAATCATTAATTAAAATCATGAACTTGAGAAGTTATTTCCTATTTATACAAATATTAATTAATACAATAGGGCATACGCCCTTAATGTCCTTGACAGTTAGTAGAGGTTACTAGAATAATTTCACAGTTTCACAACTTTTAGCACTAAAGTTCTATTGTTATACCGAGGAACAACACACCATGATCGGCAGCATCTTCGACGGACAATCCACGTTTATATTTCCCTCCATGTGTTGGAGCACGTTGGTTTTCGTGTTAAACAAGTTAATTTATTCACGCATGATTTCCGTTTATTCTAGGTACCTACATGTGATTCATTATGGTATTTCAATGTAATTCCGTACTATTAAATTAAAATTATTGTAATCATTTTCTTTGGAACTGAGTGATAAGACGAGCAAGCCGTTTGCCTGAGCCGATCGCAGTACCCCACAAAACTTTCAATAGTACCTTAAAAAGCACTGCGTGGCACTGCATTGCGCTGATGACCCCTAGACATCAGATATTAAGTCTTCAGTAATTTCACAATAGGACAATTAATCACTCGAAACGAAACCTAATGAATATATTGCAAAAGTCATAGATAACTGCCATTGACCTTTCTTCGAAGCTGATCGATTGCGTACACATGCCGTTGATAGAAAAACAAGTTCTGCGTATTAGAAGCAGTACTAATTAAATATTTTGCGCTGATAAGGGGCTAGGAAGTATTTATCTATACCGCGGAGACTGGCGCTGCTGCGTGCATGAATGGGCTTGATAACAGTGCAGTGTGTTCTATCTCTGTATGTTTTGTTATCAAATGGCGTTATGCTATCGCTTCATGATATTACGTATTAGAGTTTGAACTTCACATCTACCTGCCAAAGTTAACCAATAACATCTCTTCCTGATCCGTGTCGGTTTAGATTTTCCGTCATTATAGATAGGTAGGTACTTTACTTCAGGAAGCTTGACTCTACAGCATCCTACTAATATTATAAACGCGAAAGTTTGTAAGAATGGATGTATGGATGTACCTTTGTTACTCTTTCACGCAAAAACTACTGAATGGATTTTGATGAAATTTGGTATGGAGATAGCTTATACCCTGGATTAACACATAGGCTACTTTTTATCCCGGGAAATCGCGGGTGAAACCGCAGGGCGCAGTTAGTAAAAAATAATCTTAGGCAGAAAAAATAATATCGTTACAGCTTTCAAAGCTTTATATACATGGTATTTATTCAGCAGTGCCCTGACCAAGCTATCATTGCTTTTTAATCTGATTTACAACAAAACGACTGGCCACATAGTTCGACCGCATCGCATGATAGGTAAACACTTTTTTATTCACAATTTATTTAAGATTTAAGAAATTAAGTACAAGTTAAATGTTTACTATGGTGTAACAATCGCTTAAAGCTATCTCTTCCAGACAACTTTTGGATGAAGAGGAATAGCGAAACATTAACGGACGGCGGTGATGGAAATTATCACTACATAGTACAAAACAAAGTCGCTTTCTCTGTCCCTATATCCCTATGTATGCTTAAATCTTTAAAACTTCGCAACGGATTTTGATGCGGTTTTTTTTAATAGATAGAGTGATTAAGGAGGAAGGTTTATATCTATAATAACCGTGCGAAACCGGGGCGGGTCGCTAGTAATATATATACTAAGTGCTTATAATAGATACATTAATGGTTCGATCAATTTAACTATGTACGGTTCCAGTTATTAAGTTAAAACATAGTAAGGACGGACTTTAATGGTAAATGGTAACTCTTAAAAACCATTAATCACCATTTCTCCCACAGGGTTCCAAAGCCCCGACTGGCGATCTGATGGCCGACCTTCACGCCAAGCTGTCGATGCGCCGGCGCGGCATCTCGGGCGCCGAGCGCTCAGGCGGCTCAGTACTTCACACCCTGGCTTCCATCATACCTGAACCGGGCGAGTCGTCGCAGCAAGGGTCAGAGAGCGGTGAGGACTGGGAGTAAACTACCTATATAGCTAGAACAGCTGATCTTCTTAAGGAAAATTCTTCACGTTTGTGGTCAACATTCCGGATTTATTAAACTACACCGTTGGGACGGAGTTTAGGGAGTAATCTCTATTAGTGGTATCTTCTTAGTGTTACATCGATTTATTACTTAAGTTCCATCTGGACCAAATTGACTGAAATGAAATGTTTTTAGAATGCTTTCAGTGTCTTAATGTCTAGGTAGCCTTTTAGCGTATGATGTCTCAGTATGTAAGAAACTAGCAAATTGCAATGGCGAAAATGACAGTTTAAAATCAGTTCACTAAAGGACATGTAACTAAAAGGTGGAAAATGAAATGGTTATCGTACTAAAGATACATCCGCGTTTTAGTCGGGATGTTTTCTTTCTTGGCAGAATGTTGAAACCTTTCATTAGCCATCATTTAAGTTTTGATAACTTAAAAGTTTATTTTTCCGATCTATTTTTCGTCTGCCAGTTTCTTACATACCGGGACCCCTGGTTTTCCCAGTGGTAAAGATTAGAAGTAAGGGTTACTGGTCTTCCAAGGTAGACGCGTGCTAGATGGATATCTACAGGCCGGTTCTGTATGATGCTGGACACCTCTTGTTATAACTTATCTTAATGGATACCCCGTACTTTGCAGGTTGAACCGTAACATTATGGCATAAACAAATATAGAATTCCGTTACCATAGAGTTCCGTTTCGTAATATTTTTTAATTAAAAATAATTATAGGAACAAAGTTATTTCAATGTTTCAATTTAAGTTGTACAATCAATGCAATTCATTTCATATATTACTAAACTGTTTGAGATAAACAGATTTATTTTGTATTTATAGTTTTAGTTGAAATATTGATGTATTTTATTAATTATTATTTATGATACGGAACTCAGCTGTATATTGAGCGTTTCTCGTGTAATTAATGTCTACGTTTAGCCTGCAGCGTGTGTCGGCTCAAGTCCCGACCGACAGACGACACATTCGTGTTATACGGTTGTCGGACGTGTCAGTTACTGGAACGGATAAAAGCCGGTCGAGTCGTCGGCTTCCAGGCAAATATGCGAAATAACATACTAACAAATTACTCATCTTTGGTGATGTTTGTAAATTGTTGATTTGAGCACTTGTACCCAAAAATGTTGCGTGTAAATTTAAATAGAAATTAAACAACTGGTATAATTAAGTACTTCTAAATGTGTAACCCCATTTTTAACTAAAGATATGTTATTAATATAAAATAAATGCTGATGTTACTTTGTCAAATCAAATATTTTATAAAATCTTAATATAATAAGGAAGTCATAAAACTTGGGTCATAATTTTTAACCATAAAAAGATATGATAATTGAGTAAAAAGATCACTTTTCCCGGAGAGTTGTAATTAAGATCGTGCAACAGTCAGTAATAACATTAAAGATAATTTTCCTGGTAGACTCCGGGCGGGGTTCTAAGTAAAAACATTAATTCCTTCCCCGAAAACTGCCACTATTGATTGTTGGTTAACTTGCCCATTAACTTCTTCTACTTAATGCTGTAACACGAATCAGCTTTTTATGTGACTTCTAATCTTCGTACTTCTCGGAGTTAGTTGTTATAAATCGATTATGAGACCAACATCGTCGGTGCTTCCGAATACTTTCAAGATCAATGTTTAAATATATTATTACGTGAGTGTTTTTATAGAGCCGCGAGTTAATGCGATTTGTGTGTTTGCAAACAGATGTTGAGAACGATCTGTTTATCCAAACATCGGCTTTGGAAATACCCCAAAAAATGTCTTCACTGTTGTTGCTGTAATCTTTTATATTGTCCTTCATTAAATTTTTTTATTCGAATACTTAGAAACATATAGTCACAAAATTCCCCGCGGGCGATTATTTCGAAATTAAATTGTAAACAGATGTTGTCAACAACTAAAGATTTCATTCAAAGATTTCAAGATATCATTCAGTAGATTTTCCTTATTTCAATAGACTGTTCAGTCATAACATCTACGTAATAACTTTTAATTTCAGGGCGTGAATAAAGGAAGCACACTGCATAAAAGTTACGGAACGAAAGCTTTTTTTTGACTATCATAAAATTACTAAAGCAATTAGCTACGCGAAACTTAATGAATGGCACAAATCATACACACTGCGAACCGTGACGTTAATAACAAAACGAATTCGTGTCATGTTTTATTTGGAATGCCATTTGACAAGCATACGTTTCCTGGTGCATATATATGAGGCACGCAATGGTAATGCGTTCTATTTACAAAACGAAAATATCGGAAACGGTCCTTCTCGTTATGGGAGGTTATTACGATAATCGCATTTCTTACTAGCGGCTATCTCGCTTTCGTTTCTGAGAAGGCGGGCCGGCCGAGGCTCCGGCGCGCCACCGCGGGAACAGGCTTCCCCGCAAACTATCAACTGGTTTGGGCGATTAGCATTTCCAGAATTGAGAAAAAGTTAGACGAGAAATTAATCGAGTCGTGGCTCGCTCGCCGCGGCGCTACGCGGAACTAGATAACATCGGCGCTAGGCTCTGATCTACGATCGAGATAGAGCTAGTCTATGATCATGATAGAGTTCCGAGTGTTGCATGATTTTGTAATCAATGCTCTCGTTATTTACGGTTCGAAAAGCTTAAGTTATGGACTTATTACATACGTAATTATGATAAGTCAAAATGTTATCAAAGCTACTTATACTTATTACGTTGTACAGATATAGTTTCAAGAAACTATATTATAAGTTAGCACCATTTATTGCTTTTTAAAGATTTCTAAAGGGCCTGTAGAATCATATATCAGCTTTATACAGTTTATAATTGTTGGTTTTAAATAATTTTACGTTACAAGATCTGAGTAGCATTTTTAGGGTAGATTAAGATTCACGGGGCTGGCGTGATTATAGAAATAGATTTTATATATGTATTGACGTGCGAGCGGAGGTGTGGATAGGCGATTTCTAGATTCGTAAGAAAAGTGATGCGCGTGCCTGAATGTACTTACAGTGCTACAGTATACAACTGTTTACAAACAACAATATACCTACTGTTATTGTTCAAAATGTTGGTTAGGAATATTCTTTATTGAATAGGAATGTTGAAAAGACTGGCGTAACAACGAGATATTAATGTTAATGTATTTCGCAACTTCGTAATGACGTCATGTTAAATGCTTTTTTAATTACGCCGCCTTTTTTTACCGAACAAAAGCGGCTCGCGATTACGCTCGACCTTTCTCTGACCGCGTCAGCATTTCCGAGCAACCGATTTTAAATAATCGAGTTAAAAATACCGGGCGTGCTTACTTTAGCCATCTCTAGCTGCGAGCGGAATGCAGTCGCATAACATTGAACGACGTTGTGCAGGAGTTAGGTCAAATCTCCATTGGTGTTAAATTGTTTTTTTCACGTTTTATGTTTAACATCTTGTTGTAACTAAGCTTTATAACAACATTTCAATGAATGAATTTATGTAAAGATAACTTTAGAATGAATAAATCTTAATCAATGTTAAAAACTGTTCCTCAAAACGTTACAAACGGACGGAGCGTTTAGTGAATAATTTGAAATGTAAAAATGACCGTTTATGGGGGAATTATTTTGGCGTGTCCAATACAAATGTGTGCTGCACGTGTCTCGGGTCCGTAACGCAAGAATTAGGCAAATGGCGGTCGGCGAGCGCTTTTTATTCCAACTTCGGACATTCGTATGCGCCGCGACGTTTGTCACCGACAGTTAGTTCCGACGAAGTAGCTGTAAGCTCACACTCGGATTAAGACTAATACCCTTATATAGGACGTCTAGGATGTCGTTATACGTATAAATCTCGGGGCCATCAAATATACTATTGCCCAGTTTGGTCGGCAAAAAGCTCGTGTGCCACCGCCGCCGTCGACGGCCGCCTCCCGCCGGTCGGTCAATGGTATACGGTGGCCAACATGTGGCAGAGTGATGGGCTGGAGCCGGAACGCGGGGAATTGTGTATTCCGGTCGTAAGGCCCATTATTTTGTTGCATGTCAAGCGCTGGCTCATCCATCGCACCTTTATAGGACTAGGAATCGTCTTTGATTTTAATACGTACTCAATAGTTTTACATTCTGTCTCTTAAAAGCACCGGAAGAGAAACATTTTTAATAAATAATTCGATAAGTTCTAATTTACTACTACATTGATTAGCTTTAAACAACTAAACTAGTAATAATACAAGGATATTTAATTGTTTTAATATACATGTTTCATCTAATTAATATTAATGTTTGTTAATATAAATGTAAAGTTACGTGATATCGTCAATTAGTTGAGTTAGGGATGTGTGCGTGTTTGCAACATTGCTTGTAAACAAGTCGATAGCGTTTATTTGCCTCAATTACAAGGCAGCTTCTGATTCGACCCAGTGTCACGATAAGGGTTCTAATTTAACCTAAATGTTTCTTTTTACTTTAATAAATAGTATATAATCTCTTAGTAGCAAGATCGTTTGACAAGCTTGGCGTGTTCTGCTTTAGTTTGTATGTCAATATTAGCGCGAAGAAACACTAATGAGAAGTCTGACGCGAGCCTTATCGAGGTCCCCAGATAAACACGACGCCCGATAAAGGAGTCGTGACCTCTGGAGCACAACATCTTTTTATAGGAATAAAGACCTCCCGATAACAAGATCGTGTATAAATAACATTAGTTTGATTAAGCCCGGTCTTGCCTGCAACGTGCGACCTCAAACCTTAGTCTGCGCTTTTTTTTTTAGCTATATGTATTATAGCTTATATTTTATTTGTAATCACGAGCGGAAATTGCTTCTCTAAAAGCAAACTACCCCTCGCTGTGTCGAAAATTAATAGATAATCTTAATAGATAAAATTACACGGTTACTTTGGAGATTAAATCGGGTACAACGCAGCTGTCCGTGGGTGGGTGCTATAAGTAATGCCATTGTTTTAGCTTGTAAATGTAAAGTTAAGTTTGTAATCCGCCAATATTTTACTTTATATATTAATGTTTGGAAGTTTGTTCATTCGAACGAGCGAGCATTGTTGTGCAAGTCGATGGTCTATTATTAAGTTTTTCCTGGATATATTTCGATGCTTGTTTGGTCGAGTTTCTTTCTTCGAAACATGAGTAGCTCTAAGCTTATTCACTATCGGCTAATGAAATTACAACTATGTTGATATTATAATGAATTTGTTAACAAAATTATGTATATAAATAGCGAATAATATAGATTTTATTATAAATGTATATAAATGGTTAGCCCTATTTGATGTAACGTAGGAGTACTTGCCTTTCATAGATTTATATTAAGTTTTTGACTGATTGATTTAAATGACCTACATACATGTTATATTACTTTTTATACAGCCCGTGCATTTATTTGCAAGTCAATGCAAATGTTTTCACATGTGTAGGTACAACAAACAATAGTCAAATACGTTTAGGATGGATTAGTGTGATGTTAGTCGTTTACGTAAGGCTTTTGTAAGTCATCTATTTATTTGCAGCGTATATTGTACTAGAAAATTTGATACCCTCAGCTTTATCGTGTTTCCTATTGAATCTGTATCACTAATCCGTCTGTTATATTAAGATGCAATGTAAATAAAGCGCCGCGACAGGTCGGCGCTCTTGTAATCATGTTGTCATACGCGCGTTTGTTGTACGATCGAATTTTATATGTTACGATGTATGTCATTCATTTAATATAATGAAATTATAAATCATCTGATATTTTATTTGTGTCCCGCAGTTCCATAGAATCCAATAAGGCAGATGAGTAGGTGTGCCGGTACTCAAAAGACAAATGATGCCAGTAATTGAAATTGAGGGTCACCGACTCCTTTTTACGCATTCTGATTATTTATAACGGCTGGCAGAGGTGGCTCGCTAGAAAGCTACGTGTTTCGGGTTTTACACGGCATTGCCCCAGAATAACGCGAGTCGAGATTTCCTGGTATCACCGCGCAGCGTCAAGTATTTCGGAATCGGAAATAAGGATTCTGGGAAACGGCCGGCCTCAGCGCGCGGCCGCGGGTGCGGGGCTCTCGCGTCGCGGGGCGTCCGCCCGCGGCGTGCCGCGCGCTTGATAAATGGCTCCGCCGCGGGACGTTTTCGTATTTGGCGAATTGGCGACTTTACTTTATTATACAAATTATTTGATGTGAATTTTATGGTTATTGAGTTTTTTTTAGAGGTAAGTAAATATTGAATTCTAAAAGAAGTCAAAACATACTCAGAATGCATAAAAGTGTAAGCTGACCTAAACTCATTCAAATTGAAAAAATCTTTACCTGTACAGGTAAGGTTTAATAACCAAAAATACCTACTATGTGTAACTGTGTCTGTATTTTAGTGCTAGTATTCATTATTATGTACTGTACCTATAGTCTTCTATTTCTATTTAGGTACTATTATAAATATGTAACTTTGAATGGTAGTAACCTATAGACTCAAGGT
Organism: Petrophora chlorosata; assembly: GCA_951640565.1. Lineage (NCBI taxonomy): Eukaryota > Metazoa > Arthropoda > Insecta > Lepidoptera > Geometridae > Petrophora > Petrophora chlorosata. The sequence continues at coordinate 15,421,913 of OX621195.1, forward strand.
CCAAGGTTTGGCACTAATTGGCACCATAAGTTCATAATTAGATTACATATTATAGGGTATGTCATGTCAAAATCGGTTGGGTGACTACAAACATACAAGTATGAGAGGTCTTGGAAAAAATACAACTAGATATTGGGCTTCCTCACTCGTCAACGTGGAATGTGCCATTTTATGTTACATGTGGTTATCAGCGGCCTAGACTCGGAAACTATAATACCTCATAAGTAGTATTGTTTCCTCTATGGTAATACAAGTACGTTAGCGTTTCGTAGTGTTAAAAAAATGTAGTAGAAGTTTTAGCACTAGCAGTTCTTGTGAATAGCATCAATCCTCAGCATTGAGGAATGACACTTGACCTCAATGATCCTCAGAGTAATTACTAAAACAATTACTCTGAGCATCAATCCGTTCTTCTTTGACAGATGTCAGAATCAGTAATGTCATGTCTGTGTATCTGTCACTCTCATTCATCTGTCAAAAATAGATTTCGTGTGTTGTGTTTATTTTGATTTAATTGCTGCTCAATTATTTAATTTTCAATGAATTGGACGTAAATATGAAATATTAGTATAAATACATTGTATCCCAATCATGGCTGCAGCATTCCAGCAACAGATATTTGCACTTGACGCTCGGTTCAATGCTTACAGGGCTCCAAACAACCCGAACTTCAGTAAGTAAGAAAACGTCCACTTTCAAAACTTCTAAATTATTATGTACATACGCCGTCAAGACGTATAAAAATCACAATAAAATCAAACTTCCGGTACACGATGTAGTACATGTACCTACATGTTTTTTTAACACGCTTTTATTATAGAATAGGAACAACAAAAACTTTCTTATAAACCTACCTAATCAAAACATAAACTATTCATGAAACTGATTCGGTCATTGTATTTTACCTAAATACAGTCAGACTTGTTAATTAATTTGAAGGCCTGTGTCCCAGCAGTGGGAATGTGATGGGCAATGTGTGGGAATGTGATGATGTGTACCTACCTACAGAACATAACAGTACATATTTTTTGCATTATAGAAACTCTATACATACGCCGTCGCAGTCAGCTTCTGCGAGAAAATGCAAAGTTTAAGGTATGAATCCTATAAATTGTAATATTTATTCCAACTGTTTAATTAACATTCTCAGACGTCAGACTTTGTAAGAAGTCAGTGAATATGAGTTATAATTAAGTAGCTACAATAGTTTTAAATAGTTGTGCTAAAGTACTTCTATTTTTTTCTCAAACTTTATCAGCTGCATATTCTCCTTTTTTAAAAATTTCTGGCCATTTGAGACTTAACACCTCAAAGTTACACGAGCAGAGTAGTTTCTTTCAGGACTTTGCAATTAAATAAATATATCTGGGCAGCAGTGCAGTTAAGCAGTACTTGGTGCATTCCAGCAAGAGCACAACTTTCAAGGCAAGAAAGAAAAAGTACTAATAAAATTCCAATGCATTTTATAGGATATAGAAACAATAAAAAAGTACATAAACGTAAGGAGCCAGTTGCTGCAGCGACGATACGGAGTCCAGGACAACATTTCAATCAGCTCGGCATCATCTAGACCTCGGTCTAGCAGCAAAGTGAGTTGTATAATTTCTCCAATCCTGTATTTAATATCTGGATGAAATTGATTTTGCATTACGACCTCTTGCCAACTTTACTGCACTCTTAATAATTAATTACCTATATTTGTTAGTTAATTACTGGTGTACATGTAGGTACAGTGCACCCAAAATATAAGTGCATCGTCTTAATTTTCTAAAACTTCTTACGGGTGTGATAGGATATTGTCTTGGAGTTTATTACTAACATACAATTAAAATACATTCTGAAACTAATTTTATATATATATAAATGTTTGTTTATATATAAGTGGCATTTCCTCAAAAAATGTAACATACCTAACATTTAGTATTTATTATTTCAGGCAAGCATTGCTGTAGATGACACTCCATCCAATGCCAACACAAAGAGGAAAAATGACATGACTATTTCTGAGAATTACGCTTTCACTGGAGTGCATCACATTTTTGATCAGGTACATCATTTGCTTCATTGTTGCTACTTCAAAATGAAAGTAAGGTTTTAGACATTATTTTTTAACTTTGATCCCACTGCTGGGCAAACGTCTCCCCGATCTCCATCCTTTGGATCGCTCTCCATTGCGATCTCAGGCCAGTCACATAAAAGAATTGGTAAAAGAAAAACCTACTGCTGATGTAAGGTACTCATAACACCGCAATGGAGGATCTGTTAAAGACAAAAGAAGAGACCTCTGCTCAGCAATCGGATCCAAAATTGAAGGATGAATAAGTTTTGATGTCTATGAAGCACACAGAACAAGTAAGCGTGGTGAAGTTTGCGAACAACGACCGCTCCAAGCTGTGCTGCGCGTCGGACGACGGCACCGTTTCTATTTGCGACGTGACGGCCGCGCCGCCGAGAGTCAGCTTTATCATAGAGGCACACACTAAGGCGGTCACTGGTAAGAGAGCGTTCATTAATTACGTGAGGCGATTTTGGCGATTTTTCGACCTCCCCTCACCCCTTGGTGAGATATAGTAAGATTTAAATCGACCATCTCCCCCTTCCCCCTAATATCACGTGAGATTTTTCAAAATGCGTACAGTACACATCAGGGAGAGAAGGTCTGAGCAGTTGTTCAACTGCAGTCTTCCTCTTGATAAATGTGCTCCATCTTCGGCGAGATAGTGGCCAAACCAGTCAGTATACAAGAAGCTCACGGGGCGTGAAGTAACCTTCGAATACCCCGAGCCCTACTTTTAAATTAGACTATGGCTTTACTTTACAATAAAACTAAACATGCTACTAATTCTATCCTACTTCCTTAATACTAATATTATGACGGAAGTTTGTATGTTAGTGTTTTTGTTACCTCTTCACGCCGCAATGGCTGAACGGATTTTAATGACATTTGGTATAGTGATACTCTAGGCTAGGTTCAAGAATCTAACTCTAGGTCACAAGAGTCCCGAGTGAAGTATAGGTCGAGTACGCGAGTGGTGCGAAAGGATGACGAAGCGAGAGTTCTGGCGAGAGCCTATTTATTAAAACTGTACGTCGTATCCCTAGGAATTTCGTGAAATCCCTGGTATCTTCATTTCCTGGCGACACAGTTTGTAATGCAATACCCCCGCTTCCTATCCTTCCTCCTCTTCCTCCCCTTCTCACCCTAGCACTTCCTGGCACCCTCGGCACCTATGCTTCCTTTTAAAAATAATGCTTTGGTACATCCGCTGAATGAGATCTATATATTATAACCTTTTATTCTTTCTCCCTTTGAGTCTGGTTCTTATTTAATACTACTGTTATATATTTATTGCATATTTTTTGTTTGAAGCACTATTCATATGTATTTATTATATTATATTACTTTTAAAATATTCCATATTATTTTCGGTTAATCTTTTATATATGTCTTTTGTATATTTTATACTGTATATAGTTAAATTATTACGAGTATGTCCGTGCGTCACCAAAGGTCGGAGCTGAAAACCAGCGTTGCGATACAATCACAACATTAAGCTGAGCTCAAACCTTTTCTGGCAACACTGTGCACGGCAGCTATCTACGTACACGGGCGCCTTATAATTATTGTAGACATTGTTTTTTGTTAATGGACGGATGATTTGTGTATTTGTGTGTTGTTGTGTGCAGTTTTGCAAGAATAAATCATTTTCTTTCTTTCTTTCTGTCTTTCTAATGTTTGTCTTACCAAATAATCCTTTTAAAATACCATAGAAAAGTTATTTTTGTCATTTCACGGAACCAGTTCTGGTATTTTTTTTTACGCTTAATAGACCTATGTTTGGCCACTGTCTCGCCTAATGTGAAGCGATGATGTGGCCTAAGATGGAGCACATAGATCTAGAGAGAGACGGCAGTCGAGCGGCTGCTCAGGCCCGTCTCCCCGATGATTCACCGAACATCATCCCGAAACACGACTAGGTCGCTTGACGGCATGGCTTTGTTCGGTGGCTGGTAATACAACCACGGCCAGAGCCTACCACTCCAAAAATTTGTTCAAATCACTAGATGTTGTATAGGGAAATGATAAAATATTTTAACATCCTCCGTTATTTGATCAAGTCACTTAGGGAATTGACCAAATCTCTGTTTTTACAAGCTTTTATTTACCTTCCAATGTATGTACGTATGTATGTAACTATGTTCGGGTGAAATCTTGCAAGCTGAATCAGAACTGCTTCCTCTTATCCTACGAAGTTGAGTTGCATACTTGTCAAAGTCCGATGACAATGCAATATTATGGTGACATCCAGCTGATCTGATGATGGAGACGGAAGGTGGGCAATGGAACTCCTTGGCCAATAATCGTAAACTACTAGTGTTTGGGCTCATTTAATCTGCTCGCGGTTTTGATTACGAATTTGTTAAAAGCTTGTTAAAATATATTTTTCAACATAAAACTTATTGTCACATCCCTGCGACATACCTATGTGTGTGTTGTTTGGTGCGTGAGATTGCGACTGGTCGGCGTCCAACGAGCTGGTGGTGACGTGCGGCGCGGACGGCGCGCTCGCGCTGTGGGACGTGGCGGCGCGCGCGCGGCTGCGCCTTGTGCGCTCGCACCTCAACGCGCCGCTGCTCTGCTGCGTCTTCCAGCCCGCTAACAATAACATGGTTATTGTATCCTTTTTAACACACTACAAAAAGGAGGAGGTTTCCATTAGTTTTCTTTTCATAATTGATATAAAATTATGATATAAACTTATATAATATTTTTGATATTGAATGCATTAGCGCATGCTAGGCGAAAATCCTAAGATTTTAAAAATTAGGAAGAAGAAAAATGATATGGCTCGGGCAGGGATCGAACCTGCGTCTTCGGAATACCGTCCCGACGCCTTAACCACTGGGCCACCGAGCCTACTGCTCGAGCTACCAAATTTCTTCTATCCTTCTTATATCGTCTTACGGGGACGATTCTACGTCATGTGTCGTCAATCTTATTATTTAAAATCTTAAGAATTTCGCCTAGCTTGCGCTAATGCATACAATAACAAAAATCGTTTTTTTGGTATAAAATGTACAATTTAAATTGTTATAAAGTCTACAGTTCTACACATCACACCCGAGATTGGGCCTTAACCTTTGAATTCCGTGTCATACGCATTATCGTAAGGCATTCTCCCTCGCGCCCTTCTCCTCCCTTAACGCCCTCTTGTTGCTCATGGGTCAGTATCCCAAGACCGCGAGAAATGGAAGAAAGGGAGGTAAATAATGGAAGAAAAATGTATACATGAATGTGCTTGTAGTCCTTCATATATTTCTTGTCAATTTGCGGAAAATATGGTAAAAATGTATGCACAAAAGGATACGTAGAATTGGCCTTATATGCCTAAACTGATAAATATAGTGGAAAATTCAAAGCAAACTTAGTATTTACTACTTTCGCACTCATATTGATTTTTCGCGTGTTTATGTATGATTTTTATCAATAGTCAGTAATATAATATCTATTTCCTTAAATTAATCAATTCAGACGGGAAATGCAAGAGGGATGGTGGCAGTACTTAACGTGTCTACTGGAATTTATCCCAGAGGTATGCATCTTAGTTGTACTCGAACAAAATAAAGCAATGGAACAATCTAACTCTAAGCAATGGAACACCTTACCCGCGTCTTTGTTATTCGATTCTTATAATCTGGGTCATCAAGTCTCGAGTAAATCAGTATCTAGGCAAGCATTTTTCCATCGTCGACCGCGTCGTCACTTTCCATCACGTGAGACTGCGGTCAAATGCTAGCCTATAAGGTAATAAATCAAAAACTTTAACATTAATTTATTTACTTATTTTGATGTCTAGGAGGCAGTAGCATTTTGGGCGGAAGAGTGATGTCGATAGCTTGCGAATCCAGCGGCAGAATGTTCTGGGCGGCCAACGACAAGGTATCTCTAAATAGTATAAAACAAAGTCCCTACTCCAGTAGCAGTAGTTCGCTTGTGAGTCCGGTTAACCGAACTAGTGCAACTCTTCAGTTGCAATAGTCCGGCATCTCGGATAACCTCGGCTGCGGCAAAATATTTTGCATACCTAAAGAGTTTGGTAATGAATGCATTAGAGCATGCTATATTGACGAAAATCTCGAGATTTTAAGTAAACAGAAGAAAAATTATATTGCTCGGGCATGGATCGAATCTAAATACCTTTTTTTTCTTCCTTACTATTTAAAATACCTAAAAGTGTTGAATTGTCAACAAGTGATTTTCCCCAGGGTATCATCGTAAGCTACCGGCTGGAGGGCGCGGGCTCGCTGAACAAGCTGCGGCGCTGCTGCGTGGGCGCCGCCGTCACGAGCCTCAGCTGGAGCCCCTGGCTGGCGCGCCACCCGGCGCTGCTCGTCAGCGCCGCGCACAACGCCTTGTATCTCTTCAGGTGAGACTACTCAAAAGTCTAAAGATATTTATTAAATAGGCACAATAAATGCACTTTTAAACGTCATATTATGCAGATAATACAAATCAATTAAAATACGTTAAATATTGTTACTCAAAATATCATGCCTTTGAAAAAAAAGCGGTGGTACCCACCCAGACCTCGCATACGAGATACCTACCACCAGTAAAATCAGTTTAGTCCCGGACTAACGAAAGTAACTCCAGACTAACTTTCTTACTATAATTTAGGTACCTACATAATTCAGGATCTATCTTTCCCCACAATCTAGACTGGTTTACTCTACCTAGAATTCATATTCTGATTCCCCACGCCCTTGACTGCAATGTGCATCGACCGACCGACGCCGACGCCGGCGGTTGATAATTCAACATAAACAACGAAAATCGGATAAGGCGCATCAATCATGCCGAGCTGTCATCGTTTCCCCTCAGTAAACCGTCGCGACGATAGAGCTCGTAGATCGGTAGAGCGTCGCTCTCGCCTCGCGGTACCAACGCGGGGATGGTACTTCAACGGGTGCTGTTATGTCTGGTGTGGGACGTGTTCTCGGAAAGTAGCGCGAAGGTCTGGCCATTGATGTGAAGATAAATTATAAATTGTATAAATATCTTATACTTATACCATAGAATAACCACGGAATACTAAGGGACAGAAGCATCACACCGCAAAGAAATTTAAACAAATAGCGACTCTTGCTATGACGCAATAAAGTTCAATTCAACTCGCGTAGCGCTGCATACCTACTAGTCATATTAACCTACAGAGCGCCTCTCTTTCTATCGCATAGCTCTTATCTCTTCTGACGCGGCACGTGTGACGATGCGCGACCCGCCGTCAGTGTCCGGCTTTGTACTTGTAGCTTCGTATCTACAGTGCGGAGTGCGCTAGGCCTGGAATAACAGAGGTTGCGGATTCGATTCCCGCTATGGGACAAGGTTTAATATTCAGAAAAAAGTAGCAAAGGTGTGTGCGTATATTTAGCGGACTCACGAACGAATTTGGTGGTTTTAACTATCTTTCATATGGTGCCTTAGGGTCGAACTACATCTCGCCGCAACGAATCGCACTTTCCTATGCTTCTATCCTTTTCTGTCACTTAGAACCGTCGTAGAGCGAGAAAGAGAGCGGGAATAGGACGCGGCGGAATCGACGAGTCGGCCACACTCCTTTTGAAACAAAATCTATGTCAACAAATATTCCTTCATTCGTTGCCAATTTTTATTTCAAAATAACCTAGATTTATGTGCTTTGGGCACTATTTAGAACTATGAAGGCACCATATGTTGGGATAGTTAAAACCACCAAATTTTTTGGTGAGTCCGCTGACTATACGCACATGCAAGGACTTGTTTTGTGTCTGGGTATCTATCTACTAAAAATTATATCAAAGTACGTACGAATGTTATCTAAGTACCTAACTATACTATCACCGTACTTCCAAATTATGTTAGTCCTTTCTGTTCAAAGGTTGTCTGGAAGAGATCGTATTGAGCGATAAGACCGCCTATTGTTATGCTGATTACTGTGAAATGTACTTCTATTTCGTTTACCTATTTTTAAGGTTTTTAACAATAAAGTGTTTATGTATCTAACTATATCTCAGGATCTCGGACCGCGAAGGCAGCCTCACGCTAAAGAAGCGTTTCGACGTCCTCCACACGCAACACAGCGTGAAGTCTACATTCTGCCCCATCATGTCGTTCCGTCGTGGCGTGTGCGTCGTCTCGGGCAGCGAGGACTCGTGCGTCTACTTCCTGGATATCGAGGGCCACGCCGACCAGCCCGTCGTCAACAAGCTGCAAGGTAATGTAGATGTCATCATCAGCATATTACGTTACCACTGCTTGGACTCGGGCCTTCCCTCGTAGAGAGAGGTATGGGCCATAATCCATCACCCGTGGTAGGTTTTCCGTATGCGAGAGGCCGTCTGGGTGGGTACCACCGCTTTGCCAGTTATTCGGCTGCCAAGCAGTAGTGTGCAAGCATTACTGTGTTCCGGTTTGAAGGGCATTGTAGCTAGCGAAATTACTGGCCATTATGAAACTCAACAGCTAATTATCTCAGGGTGACGAGCGCAGTGCAGCGCTGCGCATGATTTTGCAAAACAAAGTTCTGGGTGGTGCTGTTATTGTTATTGGCGTATTGCTTACCATCAGGCAAACGACCAGCTCGTCTCGTCATTCATTAAAAAGCCCTGACCCAGTGCGGGTTGGTGGATTTCAAATGTCCTTGAATATTTGTGATTAACTCTTGGACATGCCAGTTTCCTCGCGATTTTAGAGCGAGTGGTGCATTATGGCCCTTACTCTCTCTATGACAGGTCCGTTTCCTAGCAGTGGGAACGTGTTGGGCTGATGATGATACTATCTAACAACATATTCGAGGATTCGCGCGTGTTTCCTTCAGCTACAAGCGCATTTCAGTGAAATTTAAAAAGCCCCTGTCAAAACCTTTAAAAAGTAAAAAACGGTTGAACCGATTGTGATTAAACATGTCTAAGAACCAATTCTGCTTTCAAAAAAAAACCGCATCTAAATCGGTTCACCCATTTAAGAGTGCCACAGACAGACAGACACACATAGTGGTCAAACTTATAACACCCCTCCTTTTTGCGTTGGGGGTTAGTAAAAATCATTTTTTTTTTGTGTTCCCTACATAATGTTCCGTTTCATCAATGACTAAGTGTGTATGTGGCAGGTCACGCATCGCCCGTGCTCGGCGTGAGCTTCAGCTACGACGAGAGTCTGCTGGCGACAAGCGACCTGTCCGGCCTCGTCATCATATGGCGACGGAGTTGACCTCCGGTGTTAACCGACGAACAAGAAACACTAAGAAAACGATGTCAAACTATTGGAGAAGCCGATGAAATGTAATATTTATTAATAGTATCAAAGTAGTAACTAAGAATAATGATCTGTATACTTTATTGCTTGCAAATAAAAGGCATGTACTGAGTCACATATTATTTTATTTTTTCATAGAAATACTTTTAAAAGACTCGACAAATTCACAGTATGAAAAGATTTCCAATGCGTTCACATTCATCACTAAATACTGACAGCTCATACAAATCAATAACAACTTATAAACAATAAATACCGTAATTATTGGACAATTCATTCAAATAAATTCCTTGTATGCACATCTGTAAAAGTGAAATTCTAATTTTATGTTTCTCAGAAGAATCGATGACTTATTTTATGATTCATTCCTACAAAAAATACTTGATAAATTAAAAAATTATTTGCCTTGGTATGAAAATGACTGTCGACTGGTTCGCACAACCGCCATGCCACAGCATTTCCAACATTACCTCGAGCGGACATATTTCGAGTTGCCTTCACTACATGATAACAAAATGAACATCTATCACTATTTACACCTGTACATTAACGAAAACTTCTAAAAAATAATGTTTAGAACAATAAACATGTAGTACAATTAATTCAATAAATTTTCATATTCAAAAAGATTCTTTTCTTCAATACATAATAATAATATTAAATTATATTTACAGCAATAACTAAACAATTAAAACGCGATGATATGGAAATGAGAAAAATTGCACATTAGGTTTCACACATGGACGTATTGCATACAATGTTGATGACATTATCTTAGTGGCACACACTTCGTGGAATACAGTCAGCAACAGTTACACTTCTGTGGAAATTATATCTATGCAGTTTCTTTTTAACCAATACCAACTGGGATTCGAGAGAACCGACAATGTAAACATCCTGTTGCTGAGTGTACGATAAATACGCTACATCGATCTATCGCCACATTCCATTACATCTAAATCTACACTTAACTATTAAACTTTTACTTATCTAAGAATTGGCTTTATAACCTCATTTGTAGACCGAAACATTTCAATTTATTTACTTTGAGGTTTAAAAGATGGAAGATGCGACTCATTTGTGCGTAAACGTATAGACCGTCACAAATAAGATTACAATTATTATGTTAGACATTGATTTAATTTTATGTGTGAGGTACCACGTCCCAGTATCTCTAAACGATTACTATTGTTAATATGAGGATAGTTTGTCATGGCAGAAGCAACGTATACAGTGCTCGATATCTTTTTATTACAGAACAAATGTACACTGGGAACATGTACCCGAAACACGATAGGTATACAATCTAATGCACTACAACAATAAGAAATAAGAGTAAAACGTTTACGTATGAAAATTTCTAGCATATACGTACCTAGAAGGATGGTTTAAAAATGTTCAAAAATTTGATAGGCCATTTCAACTTGCAAGTTAGTGTAAAATTACCTGAATTTGGCTTTTAAACAGGCTTTTTGTTTGTATGTAATGTGTTGGCATGAATAGATAGATTTGAAGTATCAGCTGCTGTAACGTGAAGATATTCGATGAAATCTGCGATCGATCAGTTTAAAACATAAGCACTCAGGCTGTATTCAATACTAAAAAAAGCTATCTTTTAATATAATAATTAACGGATATTTGTACCTTAGTTGAGTAGATCCACAAACAAACCACTGGTTCTCCCGCACGGTGCCTTCACACGTCCCTGGACGTTTAGACAAATCGATATATCGTTTGATGACGCAATGAATCCGTATAAATCCGATATGTTCATAGACTTTCGAGAATCCGGCTCCGGTTTACTTACAATATAAACTTACCGGTAAATACTAAAATAACATCAGCTATCGTAATGGCATTATATCACATCGACGACCTTCTACTAAATACTCGTCGACGCGCGAACCGAAGCGCTCACTCGCCGCCGCCGCCGCCGCCGCCGCCGCCGCCGCCGCCGCTGCCGCCGCCGCCGCCGCTGCCGCCGCCGCCGCCGCCGCCGCGGTTCATCTGGCGCGGTCGGTTTACTGCATCCGTTCGCAACCCGCGGAGCTCATTCATATTTTAGCGATATCTGTTCACCGTCGATCGGCGGCGCGCGGCGGCGGGCGGCGGCGGGCGGCGGCGGGCGGCGGCGGGCGGCGGCGGGCGGCGAGCGAGCCGAGACTATTCATACAATAACAAAATGACCGCGCGCGGCCCGCTCGGCCTACGAGACGTCGGGCGCCTTCCGCTCGAGCGTGGCCTTCGAGCTGCTCTCGATGCCGGAGTCCTCGTCGCCGCTGTCGAGCACCGTGCCCTCGCCCTTGACGGCGTCCGCGAGCCGCGCGCCCTCGCCGCCACCCTCCGACAGGATCAGCTTCTGCTCGGGCTCGGCTCGCGGCGCGCTCTTGCCGAATGTCGAGAAGGTGGGCTCGGGCAGCGGCGAGGCGGCGGCGGCGGTCGCCAGCGGCAGCGCCGGCGCGGCCACAGGCGTCTCGTCCGACATGACGAGGGGCGCGGGGGGCGCGGCGGGCGCGGCGCGCGGCTTGTCCAGCACGAAGCTGAAGACGCGCGCGTGGCGCGGCGAGGGCGCGTGCGGGCGCGGGCTCGGCGGCAGGTCCAGCTTGAGGCGGTCGCGCGTGTGGCGCAGCCCGCCGAGCGCCTCGCCGCCCGCGCCGGGCGAGCTCGGGCTGGCCGCCTCGCTGGAGCTGCCGCTGTCGGCGCGCCACGGCAGCTCGCTCTCGGGCGGCCGCTTGGCCTTGAAGTCGTCGTCGATGGTCGAGCCGGGCGTTATGTCCTCGACGCCGGAGTCGGGCGTCGTGAAGTCGAGCGAGGGGGTGCGCTCGGGCGCGGCGGCGGAGGGCAGCGGCGAGGGCGGCGGGGGGAAGTCGTCGGGGAGGTGCGGGGGGTGCGGCTCGCGGTCGAGCAGCGCGCGCTTGGCGTGCATGCCGCCGGGGAAGAACTGGCTCGTCGTCGACATGATGCCGAGGCTCTCGAACGGACGCGCCGACGACGAGATGAAGAAGTCTTCGTCGTAATCTGGGGCAGACACGAAACGATATTTGAACACATTCCATCTTCTATCTCTATTTTATTTATTTGTACCTACAAATTTGTTTGTGCAATAAAGAATTTTCTATCTATCTATCTATGTCTCAGTAGAAAGCTGAAGAAGGACCATCGACATTCAGTACTCAATTATTTATTGCAATTAAATAGGATAGGTCTTATAAAAGAGTGAGTAATCATATGACCCTGACAGGGTAGTATAGCAATAGGAGCTATAGCGAGCGGAGCAATTCATTAAATAAACAAATTATATTTTTATTAATAGTCAAATAAAAATAATTATTTGAATTTTAATTATTTGTCATTGAAAAACTCGCCTGAATTATAATAGTATTTTTAATTAGATGTTGTTTTAACTTTTTTAATTGACAAAGGCTAATAAGAAAGTGGGTAGTTTAATAAGTAAAGTGACCGACCGGCGCCGAACGCGATGCCGGCGCGCAGCGGGTAGGCGGCGCCGAGCGCGGCGGGCGACGAGAACAGCTGGCCGTAGCACAGCTCCGCCTCCTCGGCGCTCGTCGGGTCCCACTCTGTCACAAAACAAATCACATGCTATCTGACAAAAGGTAAAAATTAACATAAAAAAAACTGACACGAATCTTGATAGATAGATAAACACTTTATTGTTAAAAACCTTAAAAATAGATACATGAAGAACTGGTAAATTCACAGTAATCAGCATAACTATAGGCGGTCTTATCGCTCAAAGCGATCTCTTGCAGACAACCTTTGAACAGAAAGTACTAACACAATTTGGAAGGAACTCTTCCTATATTATTATTAAAATAAGGGAACTCTTCCTTTAGTAGTCAATAATGGAACCCAAATAAAGAAAAGTATAATTTATAAAAAATACATAAATATATGCGATCGTTCAAATAAAAAAAAAATCAGTAACGGCGGTTCGTTTGTAAACACGAGGAAAAATGCAAAGGAAACAAAAACTCCTTTCGACTAGAATGCACAGCGCGGCGGGTGCGAGCGAGTCAGCTGTAAACGAAGCACCACGACCCCATCTCTAGTAACAGTTATTTCCTCACACAGCTTAGGTACTTTAGATAATCTGAATCCTTTATAATTATACACATACGCCCATGGAGAGTAAGAAGTCAAGCGACTTAGTCTTGTTTCGGGATGATGTTCGGTAAACCATCAGAGAAACGGGACTGAGTAGTCGCTCAACTGCACTCTGTTCGACCACATTATCACTTAACATCAGGCGCGAGATAGTGGCCAGAACTATAAACGAGAAAATTGCTCACCACAATAAGTAGAGAGGTCGGGCAGGTAGGCGGGGGAGTGGGCCTCCGCATCAGGCGCCTCGCGCGGGTACTCGTACACGCAGTGGTACTTCTGCCGCTTGAACACCACGCGCTTCTTGCTGTCCTGTACCGGGGGAAGAATAAGTGTTGCGTCTCTTTCACACACATTGTTCTTATCTTTCAATCAATCAAATCATTTATTGCGAGATTATAGTACATAAAGGTGATAAAATTCTAAAAATAAGTCCTTACATTCTACCATGACAATGGTGAGCAATAAAATGTCTTATTAATTATTTCAATTACATTAGATCTCATATACAAACAAATTATTATTTTTAAATTAATTTCAAAAAGCTTTAAGTGTCATACAAATTAATAAATTTAATAATAAAAATGTCAAAATATTATTAGTCTAATAAATGTCAAATCAGTGATCAATTTGCGAAAACTGACCGTTTGCGAAAAATCACAGTAGCAGTATTGGCTATTTTGTTGCAGCAAACTTTTTAAGAGAAGTGGCAGCGAAATTATTGGACATCGGAGCCTTGATGGCTGTTTCATCGCAGTGCCCTACCAAGGGTCTTGGTTCAGCACTATGAATTCAAAGTTCTTATGATCGCCACAGTGGTAGAGAACCATAAAGAAATACCTTGTTATTTTCCTTTAATACCCTTATTCTAGTGAGTGTTTACACAAACTCCAACGAAATTGAAGAATCCCAATAAAACATTTTGTTCTGGCCTGACTATCAAAACGCGCGAAGCGTAATACGTACAGGCGTGGCTTGCTCCAGACTTCGCAGCGAACTTTTAGAGGGCGCAGCCCTACAGTCCCACGACGAAGGCACGAATTCCACCTCGTCGCCTTCCGAGCCCGAGCCGGAATCCCCCGAGCCGTCAGAGGCGCCCGAGCCGCGGCCGGAGCCCTGCCCGCCGCCGCGACCGCCCTCGCCTCCCGGGGGCGCGCCACCGCTGCCGCGTTGCTGTACAATATACACCTACTTATGGAACATCTAATACAGCTGTGTGTCTTGAATATTATTCACAACAGTAATGTGGAAACTTAAATCGTGAATGTAAGTATACACTGTGGTGAATTGCGACCGTTTTACCCTGGCTTTGTTAAGAACATTCAAATTCTAATCTTGGGTGTTTAAAAAATTAAGTTGATACAGTTTCTTCTTTCTCTAGACCCTTGTTAATATGAACTGTATTAATAAAATCTTACTTTAAGATTGAGGTAATTAATGTTTTTCAATATTAAAGTTTGCTAGCCAAAGTAAAACGGCCGGACTGTAATACTCATGATTAACATTATAATGTCAGGCATTTCTACAATACAAGCAATGAACTTCAGCACAAAATCAACCAAAGCCAAACCTAAGCTATGGGAGAAACTATGATTTTACAGATGAAACATTTTATCACTACAATGTTTGTGTATAGTATATCATCTAATTACTTTAATTTTACCCGCAGCATCGAGTGTCAGCCCTAGCGAAACGACATATTTTATGATCAGTGTATTTTGGCATATCTAGCATGTAAATAATAAATCAGATGCAGAATAAATACTACATCTTCTCTATGACATCTGTGTATATATAATATGAAAATTAATTAATGAAATTATTCTATAACAGAGAGAAGTGATGTCTCTATAGTTTTGTAAATTTTAAAAATATAAGAAGTATGGCTCTTTCAAATGGTTACGTAGTATATAGACCCTTTATTATATATTTAGTAGGCATCCATTCTGTAATCTTTGTATACATGAACGAAACTTCCTGTTACCAAGCATTTTCGTTCCTTTAAGGATGCGATTCGATTGAAATGATTTTCTACATTATTGACAGGTGAAGATGAGATGATGTAATGTACAGAGGACTTACATGATCGAAGTGTGTGGTCGGCACGACAGAAGTCTCGTGTCCATCGCCGTCCTAGCGCCACACAAATAACATTTACATGCAAGCACACCCACACCACAGCATTGTATTATACACAATGAAGAGAGAAATGGACCAAATCACACGAGACTGACTCAAGATAAAACATCATATTCAGCTAAATTGTTGAGTTGGTCCATTTCTCTATGAAAAGCAAAATATTGTTCTTTATTTCCATATGGGATATCGTATGGGACTTGTGGGAGTCAAGAGTTTACCATACCAAGCAGGAATTTACGTATGTATGCTTTTCATATTGTTTATGATTGTTTAACTTGGTAGATTCAGGTTAAAAATAAAAATTAACACCAACATAAATATATTTCGTTTTTATTTTTTAACGTTCATGAAACTACCAAGTTAAACGGCAACCTAAGAAAAAAGAACATACTTTATAATGTATATAAGAGATAGCTAATATAATTACAGGAAAGGGGCTTCTACCCAAACCATAGCAATAATCAGTAATCAAAGACAGGGCATTTTATTCATCCAATTACATATTCATTGTAATACCAACTATGACGAGTTTCGTTATCTTTTAGCACAAACATACATGAAGTAACTTTGCAAATTCTAATAAAGAAAATAACCTCCAAATAAAAATGAGTAAGTGCGGGAGTAAAACTTATTATTTCACTACAGACAAACAAACGAAAACTCCACACTTTCACTCCCGCTCTGACGCATTTTGCTGTCTTCAAAGCAGTTTATTTCATAACCCGACCCCGTAATCTGCCAGTCATCTAAACCCACCTTCCAAATGAACTCGCCGCTAGAGGAGTTACTGGAATGCGAGTCGCTATCGCTGTCCCACTCTTTCAGTATCTCGGCGGCAGTCGTGGGCTTGCTGTCCTGCTCGCACTCGGGGGAGTTCGGCGAAGTGGGCGAGTCTTGGAACGAGGTGCTCATCATTTCGGATGCTGGACCTGGAGAGAACGAGGAATTTGATGAAGTCTTCTAAAAAGGTGTGACTAGATACAACAGGGTCTGCTTCACTTGATCTCTGATCTATTCTAATAATAGCTTTTTCCCGCGACTTTGACTGGTTTTTTCTGTGTAGACGATAACGGAAGTCGTCTTTTTTTCAAGACCATTTTCGCAAGACCTGCCCAGTAAATGAGAGCTTGTTCTACGAAGAGGTTAAGGGCCTATACAACCTCAGCTAAAATTCCAATTTTTCTCCCCGCACGGCTAGCGTCCGCGCCGGCCGTAGCGACGTCGCGAGGACTACATACCGCTAGTACCGCGCCACGGTAGTAGCGGTATTATGTTAGGATAAAATTGACGGTTTTATACTTTTGACTGACTATTTTTTAATTCATTCATTTCATATTATAGATCGAGCTCAGTATAAACGGCAATTTTGTTTTATAATGAATTATTTAATAGTATTATACAATTTATATAAAGGTATTTAGACAGAACAGATTTTGATGAAATTTGTTAAGAATATACTTTGGTCTTAGAATAGGAAATAATGATACTTGTGCGTGTGTATGGCGACATCATCCATGTACACCAGATTTATAGGAACGCTAAAAAGTTCAACTTCTAGAAACTGGAAAGAACCTATTTACCTAGGATTAAATACTAGGGTCACTTTCATGTATTAATACTCAAATATTATTACCCAACACCAGAGTGCTAGGAAGAGTAACCGAAAATACCGTTAGCTCATTTGAACGACTTCCCCTTTTCAAAACCCAAAATACTGATTGATCAGTCCTTAGGTAGGATGACTGACAAACGTCAAAATTGGTGTATTGAAACGACGGCGGGCGGGACTATACTTACATAAATTAGGAGTAGGTACTACTAGGTAGTAGGTACCTACTAGGCATTTGTATATTTATTCGAACAAAAATATAGGTACCTATCTTCTAAACTAGGTAGGTAGTTATTAGGTTCATAAAACTAAATACGTATATTTACACAGTTTAGATAAAGTTCGTAATGCGTAATGACCAAGTATGCTGTGAAGATAGGTAGGTACTTACTTCATTACGCTAATCATGAGTCTGACTTTTTTTACGTCATTATTCTTTTTTTTTTGTTGCGCTTATCTCCCATTATTGCGTCAGAAAACTTTCTGTAGCGCCGTTTGTGGTGCGTAATTTTTGAGCCCAAGAGAAAAGCCGGAGCAAGACTGATGCGACGACCGGGCGGCAGGGGCGGTCTGAGTGAGAATGGTTCCGACGCGCGATAGTTTAGGCATGGACCAATCCATGGTTTAGGTAATGTTTTTTTACAGTGTAAATAATACATATTTTTAAAATTTGAATCTTTAAAGTGCTTGATAATATTTAATTCAGTTGTTATGCAAAGTTTCATGTTCTAATTTCAAGTATTTATTGAATAATTTAGGTTTATTGTACGGTTTGGAGGCTACTTTACAATTTTTTTCTATCGAGAAAACTTTATGGAATCGTGTTTTTGCAAAGGAAACGTGTTAGCAATAATACTCTAATTTAACGTATGTTTATTACAAAGCGAATGCTGCAGTATTGTTGATTTAATATGAGATCAAGCTAAGCGATTTGTCATCGTACAAACTCTTAAGTTGTATCTTTGTAGTCAACCAACCATTTTTGTTGTCACATACCCTATAATCTAAGTGGGGCCATATACCAAACTGAAATCCGTTCAGCAGTTTTCGAGTCTATAGGTAACATACATTCGAGTAAATAATATTCAATCAACAGAAAAAAAAGTTGATTATCTGGATAAGAAAGATAATAAATGAGTGACATATTAGGTGATATCTTTTTGACTATTAGGTGATATCTTTTGACTTACCAGTGAATCTTATATCACTCAGCAACGGAAAATAAGAATCCAAGGTGGCGTATTTCTTCTCGTTCTGTAAAAAATCTTCCGTTACTGCGGACATCTTGACCTCAGCTTCTGTTACTCCGTTCGTCTTAACTTCGTTCTCCTGTGATCCTGAACTCCTGGGACAATCCAAAGGAAGCTTTTCTGTGGACGTTTCCAAAGACTTGTCTTCAACTGGACTGTTTATTTTCTCCTCTGATTCCGAAACTAATTCTGCGGTTGTTTCTTGAAGAGACGATTGTTCATCGATTATCAGTTTGTCGTCTTTGCTGTCGCCATCGTCGACACTGCTTTCGATGAGTTCTTCAAAAGTTTCGCTGAGAAAGTTCACTGTAGCGTATTTCTCACTACTGCCATTCAGTTGGACTACTTTGGGAGTGTTTGCGGTACGAGGTACGT
Organism: Petrophora chlorosata; assembly: GCA_951640565.1. Classification (NCBI taxonomy): domain Eukaryota; kingdom Metazoa; phylum Arthropoda; class Insecta; order Lepidoptera; family Geometridae; genus Petrophora; species Petrophora chlorosata. The sequence continues at coordinate 15,440,703 of OX621195.1, forward strand.
CTTCATTAGGCAGTTCCGTTGAACCGTTCGGAAAATCTTGTTGGGTATTCGACAGCGATTTGTCAATGCTGATACCATTTGATTGCCTTCTTTCTACTTCATTTTCGGCATCTTCAATAGCTTGATTGAGAAAAGCGATCGTTTGTTCTTCGATAGTCGGCGACTTCTGTTCAATTACTATCAAACTTTCAGGTTGCTCATCGCCGATTTCACCGTTTAGTTTTGGCTGACTTAATTCTGGTTTCCGTTCATCAGAAACTTCACTTCTACTTTCATGTGAATCATATGTATGATTGAAAGGTAATATATTCGGATCAGCGTGCAAATCACGAGTCCTGTTAGGACTGACCCTCATCGGATTCATCGGAACCTCGGTCACGATGATAGAATGAGGTTGCTCAGTTTCGTCTTCCATATCAAAATTGATTAAAAAAGTGCTAGACGGTTCTCTCGTATCAACTATCTCATGAGATTCTATTAAATTCGTAATACTAGGCGGACTTATATCTAGAGATTGCATGTGTTCGTTACTTCTGGTATCGGATTGACTAGTCCGGTCGAGCAGGCCCGGCAGCGAGCTCATCGCCAGCTCGCTGGTGAGGCGCTCGCTCCGCAGTAGCAGCGAGCTGGCGTCGACCAGCGAGGACAGATCCTGTGGGCGGATCTTCACGCTTGTTTCAAAGTTGCGAAACTCCTCTGAGCTTATGCCGCTCTCCATGCTTCGACTAGACCTGTCTCTGGAGCTCATCTCCTGCGGCTTGTACACTGCCGAGTTCTCGAAATCCGAGTAGGCAGGCGTGCGCTCGGATACGATCAGGCTGTCTCTGTTGCTGTTGCGGCTGAGCGTTTTGCTTTCCCCTTCGAGAAGAACCTCGGATTCTTGATTAGACGACAAATCTTGGGGTCTCACTTCAGCCGATTGCTGGAAAGCTCGGAAGTTGGGTACGTTCACGTCGACGTTTTCTGTTCCGGTTTCGGGTAGATTCATCGGTATCTCCTCGACGTTATCTTCGGCGTCAGCAAAATCGACCAGCGGGGTGCTCGTCACGGAGGGCGCCATGTTTCTGTAGTTGTAATTCGGGCTTTCGTTGATCACGATTAGATCTCGATTCTCGGTCTCGGGTCGATCGTTCGGGCTCTCGTTGAGATCGTCTCGCAGACAGGATATCTCGACGCTGTCCATCTTTCTGAGACAGGGCTCGGACTCTAAACGAGGACTGGAAATTTCCGCGTAATCTTTGGCGTCGATAAGTTTAGGCGGGGACAGGTCGGCGTCGGCTTCAACTGGAGACCTGCGTACCAGCTCGGGCTGCTGTCTCCAGGCGTCTTCCCGCATCGACGCGACTTCGGTGGCGCAGTTAGAACAGGACGGCAATCCCGACACGAGGCTTCCGTACGCGAGATCCTTGGTCTGCGTGTTCTTCGTAGAATCGTTTAACGTGGAGGGTGTCGCGTCCGGCTTGGCCTTCGTATACGTGTAGTTGTCGTTCGCAGTTATCGAGTCGGGGGAGAACGTTTCGCAGGGCTGCGATTCGCTGTCGTGGACGATGTAGGTGGAACAGTGGCTGAGTTCCTTATCGTCGTCGTGTGTGAGAGTCTCGGTGCTGGCGCTGTGTCCTTCGTCTTTCGTTTCGTATTCCGGGAGGTCGGGATCCATCGCGAGGTCGTCGAAATTTTCTTCCACGTTGTAGAGAGTGTCGTTTGAGCACCACGAGTCGATGCTCGTGGCTTTTGATAGGCACTGCGTCTCGGAGGGTTTCGATAGCTTGGCGTCGGTGGGGAGCGTGGTCTTGGAAAGTGTGGACACTCGCGTGGGCGTCTCTCCCGTGTCTGACGTGTCCGTGGTCGGGCTTACGAGGAACGGTGACACCTGCGAAATGTGCTCACAGCTGGCTTCCTTGTCGTCTGCCTTGTTGTAGGTTCTATCGTCGATTGGGGAGAGTACGACTTCTTGTTCTTTTTGGACTTTGTGGGGGCTGTTGTTCAAGCTGTCAGCGCTCATTGATAATCTGTGGAATGGAATGTTATCAATGAAGTCATTATAAGGTAAACTTTAAATAAGGAGGCACTGTGAAAAGACTAGTTTAATGGCACTAGAAGTTTAGTAACCACAACCTACACAGTACGTCTATCGCATAAAAAACACACGAAGTGCGATAGTAACTAAAGGTTTCATGAGACAGAAAATGGGACATTTTGGTCGGTACAAAGTACAAGTACATCAATTTTGGGTCAAAACCTTATAGCAGTCTGTGGAGCTGTTGCAAGGCTCAGGGTAGCTCTCGGCCGAGTCCGTGCGGGTAGCTAGTAGTACTCACTCGCGGCTGCTGTGCGCGCGCGCGTCCGGTTCCGGCGCGGTGCGGAGCGTGTAGGTGTGTTCGCGCGACGGCACGGTGTAGGTGTCGCGCGCCGGCAGCTCGGTCGCCGAGTCCGTGGAGTTGTTGCACGGCTCGGGGTAGCTCTCGGCCGAGTCCGTGCGGGTAGCTAGTAGTACTCACTCGCGGCTGCTGTGCGCGCGCGCGTCCGGTTCCGGCGCGGTGCGGAGCGTGTAGGTGTGTTCGCGCGACGGCACGGTGTAGGTGTCGCGCGCCGGCAGCTCGGTCGCCGAGTCCGTGGAGTTGTTGCACGGCTCGGGGTAGCTCTCGGCCGAGTCCGTGCGGGTAGCTAGTAGTACTCACTCGCGGCTGCTGTGCGCGCGCGCGTCCGGTTCCGGCGCGGTGCGGAGCGTGTAGGTGTGTTCGCGCGACGGCACGGTGTAGGTGTCGCGCGCCGGCAGCTCGGTCGCCGAGTCCGTGGAGTTGTTGCACGGCTCGGGGTAGCTCTCGGCCGAGTCCGTGCGGGTAGCTAGTAGTACTCACTCGCGGCTGCTGTGCGCGCGCGCGTCCGGTTCCGGCGCGGTGCGGAGCGTGTAGGTGTGTTCGCGCGACGGCACGGTGTAGGTGTCGCGCGCCGGCAGCTCGGTCGCCGAGTCCGTGGAGTTGTTGCACGGCTCGGGGTAGCTCTCGGCCGAGTCCGTGCGGGTAGCTAGTAGTACTCACTCGCGGCTGCTGTGCGCGCGCGCGTCCGGTTCCGGCGCGGTGCGGAGCGTGTAGGTGTGTTCGCGCGACGGCACGGTGTAGGTGTCGCGCGCCGGCAGCTCGGTCGCCGAGTCCGTGGAGTTGTTGCACGGCTCGGGGTAGCTCTCGGACGAGTCCGTGCGGGTGGATGGGTTCCCTGCGAGAGAGAGAAGGTTGAAGGGATTTGCTCTGCGAACACTTGCACTACTTCTCAGGTGCGAGAGCTTAAATTTCACAAAATATTTTTCCTCTCAGATTTTGAAATCAGAGTGATAAAAGATTTTACAAAATACTGAGTTTTATAAATAGTTACCATAAAAACGATCTTGAAAATTGTATAAACACTCAAAATTGACAATTGTTTTGGACAGCAAAAGCATAACACAAAGGTGAAATTCATTTAACAGATAATGAACATCACCAAATCAACCTACTTGTCCATAAAACGCACTAATTCAGACACAGTTCCTACTAAAATTTGTATCGTTATAATCTCCATGTATTTTACACGCAATATTAGATAATGCTGCACAAAATCACAACACAAAATACTAAAGTTAATTGAATACATGTATCGAACGCTGCCTCATGCGTGTCTCGAACGATTATTGTTCAGTTCGAGTTTCACCTGACATTGAAGACGTCGCTGTTTCGGAAGTCGGTTCATTAACTTCTACTTGAATTTGTAATAACTAAATATTATCGAATAATTCGATGTAAGCCGTCATGCAAACTATTGATGGTGTAAACGAGTTCTAGAGTGGATACCACGTTTAGGCAAACGTAGTGTAGGACACCCTCTGGCTTGATATAGCAACGACCTGCGTAATGTCTATCTTTGCCTTTTGTAACCAACTTAGTTAGAAGACCAACAAAATACTCTGTTTTGATTCAGATCAGAAAGTTAATTATTCGTAGAATATTCTTTTTCAGATGAAAGTAGCAAGGATGAAACGCAAAATCGTGATGTCTTCCACATTTTCGAAACTGTAATTTTTATTGTGTATTTTTTATAATTTGACAATACGAGATCACTGTAGCTCACTGTAGATCATTAGAGCTCTAAGCGAAGCTTTATTCCTGACGTACATTTGCTTTTCTGTCTGACACACAAGTTTTCGATGTCCAATAAGCGGTCGATAGAGTCGAGTCGCATTGTAAAGGAGTCTGGAGACATCTACCCGACAACTAGAACCATTGCCCCTCAGTTTCTTGCCGTATCTTCTGAGTAGTGGTTCTTTTTCCGATACGGTGGTAGAGTCATTGTGATAATTTGACGTTCATAAGTGCGTCTGTGATGCCAAAATGATTAAAGAGATTTTGATTTTTGATTTTTTTTGATTGATTGCTAGCAGTAGGTTAACTCACAGTTGGCGTCGTTTTCGTAGGCGGACAGCTGCTGGCCCGTCTCCTCTTGTATCGGACTGAGCGCTCCCGGGTAGCTGACGACGAGCTCGGGCGGCGGCGGGAGCTCCGCCTGCCACTCTTCGGCGTCGCCTTCGCACTGCGGCTCGATCGCCGCAACCTGAGGGTAACAGATGTCAATTTATTTATCAACAGGTGACCAAAGAGCAGCCACTGGATAAAAACCCATGAAAATTGAGTAGCTTAGCGTGGAGAGCATGGCTATGCTTCTAAGGCGTGTAAGGCGTGGCGTTCAAAAGGTTAAGCTTTACACCTATGGCTCGGTTACCGCTGTATTTTGTTTACTTGTGTGCTAGAAAAGGGTCTTGTCTTATGGTGCTAGAAAAAAATATCTTACCTGTCGCAGAGATATCTAAATCTATTTTTGTTAAGGTTCAACAATTTATTTTAGAGGTAACCGGGCAACGCTAATTAGATTTTTAAAATAAGCCCTGTACTGTGCTTGTTACCTGAGAATTAAGCTTTCAAGCATTGTTATTCATAGTTGTCGTATTCAAATACTATAGGAATAAATAATACAGACTCATGACATTCAACTACATGAGCTACCTGCAAAAGAACTCTACCACCAATAGAAGTATAACTCTGGGACACATCAGTGTAAAGTCTAGATTATAAGATTTAAAATAAGTCTTACCTGTGCCAATGGCAGCTTCAGTTCCAACTCGTTCCTCAAAGCTTGGACGCACTCTTCATCCAACAATAGCTCTTCTCTAACGTCCTCCACCGAGCCTCCGTTTCCCGCCAAAAAAGATTCCGGAATGGCGTCACTCTCACGCATCGCACCACCTTCCTCAATCAAACCCTCAACCGTCAAAGGACCGGAGTATTCGATATTCAAATTGTTCTCATTCTCCGCCATTGCGAGCTTCGACGTTATCTGCAATTCGATCTGGTTCAGATCGATCGATCTTAGCGACGACGAATCCGGGTCGGGTGCGTTGTCGCTGTCGTTTAAATCGATTTCGACTAAGTACTTCGGTTGGGACGTCGTGGCGAGGGATATTCCGGGCGAGTTAGGTGGGGTTGAAGGTGAGACACGTTTTTGAGTGCCCGATGCGCTTCCCTCGGTGTCCTCACTCGGTGGCTCGGCGAGTTCGATTCTCGGCTCGCTGATGGATACAATATCCGAGAACTGACAATCATCGGGAATTATATCCGGCACTTCATTCAGAAAATTTCCATCACGCAACGGTGAAGGCGTCTCTAAGTTCATCTCACTGAAGTTAGACGAGAACGCTAGCAGTTCCTCTCTTGGTAGTTCGACCGGTTCGACGTTATGTTTCCCGCCTTTGAATAGCTCAACGGCGCAGTTTTCGAACGGGCCTAGAACTACTGAGCTGTTCTCGTCGTAGGTATCCGTGTGGTGGCTTTTGTGAGACGGCGATTCGAACGGGCTCATACTGTCTTGGACGCACTTCTGTTCTAACTTCGTAGCTGACATTCCCGACACGCTCTCCGGTACTTTGGTCGCCGACATTACTACAGTTTCGTCTCTCACATTCTCGATTGTATTGTCTGTGGTTTCGACAGAGTTGTCGCTCACGATCGGCGTGCTCGAAACAATCTTGTGGTCGAATTGGTCGCTACTTATTGCTTTTTCCATGCGTAAAAAATCCTCCGTCTTCTTCGTAACATCGAAACTTGGCAGATCTAAGTATACTGTAGAATCATATTTGCTTAAAGTGCTCTCATCGGTTGCAGGAGCGGTCGAAGCGGCCTCTAAGTTCTCTTTTACTTCTACATCTTTAACGCTATTATCTACGGTGCTATCTTTTAGTATTTGACTATTAGTATTATTAATGAGATCCATGTACGCGGTGCTATCTTCTAACCGCTCGTTTATATCTTTCACTACATAACTATCAGATCTAGGCTTGTTATTCGCTTCGCGATCCTTACTATTTACATTCTCATTTTTCGCCTCGACAACTTCCTTACGAACTAAACTTTCTGTATTTTCAACAGGTGCAGCGTTATCTGTGTTTTGTACTATTTCAGGTGGCAAATGTGTTGGCGTTATTTCTACATCTTGTGTTACGGTTTTGGAATCAACTGCTACGATTTCTTTAATATCGGCCGGTTCTTGAATTTCATCTATTATATTTTGTACTGATACAGGCATCTGTTCTGGAGTTATAGGTTCTAAATCTACTTTAATATTGATTTTCACTACTTCATCTTGGTTTTTTAGTTCCTCATCTTTAGAAGTATCTGTTATAGTATCGATGAGATCACTAACTAATATTGTTTCATCTTTACTATAATTATTTTCACTTTCTATAGATTCAGGCCCAATTTCGTCTAGTCTTATATGCGACGTATCATTTTCAAGTGTCGTGCTCGATACGTCATCGGTTACGGAAGGAAGAGTGTCGACTCCTTCATTGCTAGTAGTCGTTTCATCGGCCGATATGGGCAAGATCATTTCCTGTACACATTTCGACTCTATTTGTTCGGGATTCTGTACAGATTCGGTGGTTTCTATTTCTTCATGAGGCATACTATCTGCGATTACTTCTCTTACATCATCTATTGACTTAGTTTCTTCATTATCAGTTCTTATATCTGTTACATTATCACACGATGTTTGGCAGTCTTTACTCACAAGCGATTGTTCATTATTACTTTCACTTACACTAGGCATCGAGGCTACGCATAATTCCATGAGTTTAGGTACGCTACTATCAACTACTTCGTTTGGCAATTCAGTATCTCGTTCTACAGACTTATGTGTTTCGACTACAATGTTGGGTTCAACATCGATCACCATTTCGACCGGTTCTTCGACTTCAACAACTTCGGCTGGTTCCATTTGACTATCGACTTCGGCAATTTCTATATGTTTCAACTGTCTTTCGACTTCGAGTACTACCGTTCGCGTCATTTGACTTTCAACCTTAATAACATCCGAGTGTTTCACTGGACTCTCGACATCGGAAAATTCCGCGTTTTCCATTTGACTCTCGATATCGACAACTACATCGAAATTTTTCATCGGAGTATCAGGCGTAAGGTTCTCCAAAGTGTGCTGGCTGGTGCTATCGCTATGACGTTCGAACGAGTGACTGAGCGTGCCGATAGTGTCTCGGTCCAACTCTTCGTCTGCTCCGAGTTCACTGTCTTCCGGCTTTTCAGCGAAACCCGTATCCAGAATGTTCTGGAAATTGGTTATCCCGGGCGACTTGACCAGGCTGGACTGCACCGGATACTCCTTCTTGCAGTCCAGGCTGAGATTGTCCCGCGACGGGCTCGCCTGGTGGCTGGACTCCGAGCTTGAGGTCTTCTCGGAGTTGAGGATGTTGTCGAGATTTTTGATGACGTCGCTGACATCCTTGTAGTAGCTGACGTCATCCTGGCTTCCGGCCACGATGTCCTTGAGCCAGGGATCGAGCGAGGCGTCCGATCGGTCGTTCTCCCTCTCGCAGGGGTCCTCGAGCCGCACATTCCCCTGGTGGCACTCGAGAGCCGCGGTCTCGTTGTGCGTAAGATAGATGTTGCGCACATCCTCCAGCGAGCCGTGAAGGTTCGTCAAGCTCTCCGACTTGAGTTGGACCGAGAGCGGGTCTCGATCGGACATTATGCTGCTCGATCTGGACACCGCCGTATCCATGTCGACGCTCAGAGTGTTGTTTTCGAAGTCCTGGTCGGATCCCGTGAAGTGCGAGGCGACGGAGGTCGAGGGCGCGTGGACTATGGCCACATGCTCGTCTATCTTCGGAATGGTGTTCGGCTTGAGGCGCTGCCAGCGGTCCTCGAAGTCAGGCGCGTCGTGCGTGCCGGCGGGGGCGTCGTGCGTACCGGCGGCGGCGCGCGCGCGTGCCGCGTGCGTGCCGTGCAGATGCGCGAGTAGTGCGTGCACTTGAGCGGCGGTGGGCCGCGCGCCCGCGGACCCGTGCCAGCACAGCTGCATCACTTGGTAGCTGCGGACAGAACTCATATTCATCATCATCATCATTTTAATTATTTTAATTTATTATTACAATAATCAAAACGGCCAGTAGACCAATTACATGAATTATTTAGTATCATCGGCATCATTTTCATTATCATTATTATCACCATCATCAAATTAAAGATATCTGTATAATTCTATATGCGGTGTATACTCACAGATGGCTCTTGTAAGGGCAGGGCAGGTCAGGCGGGGGCGAGGGCCGGCCGGAGGGCACGGCGCCCCACGAGCACACCTCCCATATCAGGGTACCGAGGGACCAGACTTCACTGCTTGTCTGCGGGACGAAACAAAACATTTCTATAAACTAGCTGCACCTAGCGGTTTCACCAACGATTTCTGGAGATCTATACCCTTTTCCAGTGCCTAAAGTATCTACATATCTTTTATCTTCTTCTTACTGGTGGTAGGTTTCGCTTATGCGAGAGGCCGTCTGGGTGGGTACCACAGCATTGCCAGTTATTCAACCGCCAAGCAGTAGTGCGCAAGCATTACTGTGTTCCAGTTTGAAAGGCATTGTAGCCAGCGAAATTACTGGGCATTATGAGACTCAACAGCTAATTGTCTCAGGGTGACGAGCGCAGAGCAGCGCCGCGCAGGATTTTGCAAAACAAAGTTTTGGGTGGGTTATTGTGATGGGCTGGCGTATTGCTTACCATCAGGCAAACGACCAGCTCGTCTCGTCATTCAGCTACATAAAAAAAAACTGAATCCGTTCAGTACTTTTTGCGTTAAACATCCATACATACACTCCATACATTCAACTTTCGGATTTTTATGGTCTCAGTGTGACGAGCGCAGTGTAGTGCGGAAGATTTTGCATAACAATATTCTGAGTGGTGCTGCAACTTTTATAGTCAGACTTGTTGCTTAACATCAGAAAGACCTTCTCGTCTCGTCACCTATAACAAGATTATGTAAATAAGATGAGCCCAAACACTAGTAGTTCACAATTATCCGTCAAGGAGTTCCATTGTCCACCTTCCGTCTCCATCATCAGGTCAGGTCGCTGTCACCATAATATTACATTGTCATCGGACTTTGACAAGTATGCAAAATTTCAACTCCATAAGAGGAAGTGGTTCTGATTCAACTTGCAAGATTTGACCCAAACATTGCAAGTTAAATAAAAGCTTGTTAAAAAGTAGTCAGTCAGTCAGTCTCTCCCGACCAAGCCTAGCGCACTCCGCACTGTAGGTACGAAGCTACAAGTACATAGCCGGACACCGACGGCGGGTCGCGCGTCGTTACACGTGCCGCGTCAGAAGAGATAAGAGCTATGCGATAGAAAGAGACGCGCTCTGTAGGTTAATATGACTGGTAGGTATGCAGCGCTACGCGAGCTGAATTGAATTTTATTGCGTCATAGCAAGAGTCGCTATTTGTTAAAATTTCTTTGCGGAGTGATGCTTCTGTCCCTTAGTATTCTGTGCTCCCGATACTTAGAATCTAGGAATGTTCAAATCTCGAGTGAACAAGTACTTTGGAAAGCGTGCTACATCGTCGACCGCATCGTCGCTTACCATCAGGTGAGGTAGTGGTCAAACGCAAGCTATAGCTCGCGTCAAACTTGATGGGGGGCTGACTGGCGCATCACGTGATCTGCGCAGATACAATTTTGTATGCGAATTTGTTACTGCGCAGGTCACGTGGTGCGTCTGTCAGCCGCCATTAAGTTTGACGCAAGTAATTCATTCATTATTGTAATTATTATCATCATCATCATCATCATCAGCCCATCACGTTCCCACTGCTGGGACACGGCCCTTCCCTCATAGAGAGAGTATGGGCTATAATCCACCACGCTGGCCCAGTGCGGGTTGGTGGATGTCACATGTCCTTGAATTTTGTGATAAATTCTTGAACAAGTCGGTTTCCTCACGATGTTTTCCTTCACCGTTTTTAGAGCGAAAAGTTAAATCCGCACATAACTTAAGAAAGCCAGTGGACTGGCCAACGGGATTCGAACTCGGGTGCGTTGAATTGAAAGTCGCACGTGCTCCCACTGAGCCATAATCGCTCTTAGCCACAATCGTTCTTATTATTGTAATCATGATTTTTTTTAAAGTAGCAGTATACTCACAGTATATGGGGCGCCGCGCCGCGTGACCTCCGGCGCGAAGCAATCGTACGGCGGCTCGCTGTCGGTATATCTGCCGAGCGCGGCGCGCGCGCCCGCACCGTCGCCACGCACTAGCACTGACCCGCCCCACAGCCGACTGGGGATAAGAAACGTGGGGGTTATTGCTATTGGGAATATAGTCAACATATCATTATGCTACCGGGAATATAGCCAACATTATTATTTTAGCCGTTAGTGTCCCACTGCTGGGCAAAGGCCTCCCCCCATTATTTTCATTCGTCCATGTCTAACACCAGTTGCGCCCAGTCTGGACAAAATTTGTCGAGGTCGTCCCGCCATCTCCTTCTCGGTCTTAGCCTTCCAACATAATATTAAAAATTTCAAAAAACCTTGACAAATTTTGATAAATTATTTTTCAAAAAAAACTAAACCGACTTCAAAACCACAAATGGCACTCAAAAGTAAAAAATAAATTAATATAATTATCATAAGCGCTACCCACTCATATATTTGAAGTCGGTGCCAGCCAAGTCTAATAGGTAGTAGATAAATACTATGTATATAGTAAGTACTACTTGTAGGTAGTATTTATCTACTACCTATTAGACTTGGCTGGCACCGACTTCAAATATATGAGTGGGTAGCGCTTATGATAATTATATTAATTTATTTTTTACTTTTGAGTGCCATTTGTGGTTTTGAAGTCGGTTTAGTTTTTTTTGAAAAATAATTTATTTTAACCTTTTTAGTGAAAAACAAGTTTTAATTAAATTAATTCAAAAAGTTTTTAAAGACAAGCTTTTATGATCTAGAAGCCACATCATGACGAAGTTTAAAACGGGCTATCACAATTAAATGCATGTACAAAAAAATTTCATGTCTGTCCTATTCAGTTGTCAGTGTGTTGTCAGTGTGTTGAGGAGTTCCCTCGCCGGAAGTCAATCCTGGGTGTATCTGCCATGTCATGATGGAATTTAGAACAGGCTATTATGGTTAAATCCATTTACGAAATGTTGTGTCTGTACTATTCACCGTTGAGGAGTTCCCTCACCGGAAGTCAACCCTGGGTGAAGCAGGTGAAGCAGTCGAATACAAACCTCCACCTTTAGAAAGTTGGTTACGAAAAAAACAAGAACCGACTTGAAGATTAAACTTATATATTTTTGTTTTTGCTATTTTTTTCAAAAACTACTGAATGAATTTCGATAAAATTTATATGGGACCACCTTTGAAGTATTACCTACCAATCAAAAAAAGAATCATTGAAATCAATGCATAATTGGCGGAGTAATCGCGTAACAAACACACAAAAAAAAAAAACCAACCGTCGAATTGTAAACCTCCTCCTTTTTGAAGTCGGTTAAAAATAGTGACGGTTGCATACCCATACCTCCATCAAGCACTACATTTCAGGCGGCGAGGGGTTACGGAGATGTAGAGCGACGTATGCTTACTCTAATATTAAGCTGGGCGGTCACAGTCCATAAACTACAGGGGACCACCCTCGAAAGAGCTGTGATCGATCCCGGTAAAAAAAAAATTGCAAAAGGGCAAACATATGTGGCACTAAGTCGTGTCAGAAGTTTAGAAGGCATCGTTTTGTCAGATTTGGACGCCAACAAATTATTAATTCGACCACACGACGACAGAGCGAAAAACGAGATAACGAGGCTACGAAATCTGCCCTCTGACAATTAAGGCCACACATAGAAACACACCTGCTCCTTTTTTAAACTTTAAAAATAATATTCTAAATTGGTTTATAAATGACGAAGTTCTGTGATAACAAACATAATAAGAAAAAAAACTCCTTTTATTAATTAGTCGGACCACAATGCGACGATTCTGAAAGTACATTCATTCAAATAAAAATAGAATTTTCCAAATCGGTTCATAAATGACAAAGTTCAGAGGTACCAAAATAAAATATTTATACTCCTCCTATTTTAATTCGAAGTCAGTTAATAATGGGACCAATCTAGAAGTATATCCTTACTAATAAAATAAGAATTTTCCAAATCAGCTTGACGAAGTTCTAAGTTAACAAACATAAAAAATATACTCCTCCTTTTTGTAGTCGGTTAATGATGGGACCAATTTGGAAGTATGTCCTTTCAAATAAACAAAGAATTTTTCCAAATCGGGTAATACATGACGAAGTTCTGAGGTAACAAACAAAAACAAGGAAAAAATATACTCCTCCTTTTTTAATTTGAAGTCGGTTAAAAATGGGACCAATGTGGAAGTATATCCTTTCATATAAAAAAAGAATTTTCCAAATCGGTCCATAAATGACTAAGTTCTGAGGTAACAAACATAAAAAATAAAAAATAAAATAAAAATACAACCGAATAGAGAACCTCCTCCTTTTTTGAAGTCGGTTAATAAAAGAAAAAACAAATTTAAGAACAACCACTAAAAAACCTGCTTTCAAATAAAAAAAAACCGCATCAAAATCGGTTCACCCGTTTAAGAGCTACGGTGCCACAGACACACATAGTGGTCAAACTTTTAACTTGGTGACAATTACCAATTAGGTATTTACTCATTTGTGCTGTGTGTTTGTCCATGGCCCATAATCTCTCTATCTCTTTCTTTTTACGAAGGAGATCCTGTCCTCAATTCTTGTGCCTCATGTTCCAACAATCAAATGGTAACATAATTGATGATACCAATTTCATAAAAAATCAGAACTCCATAAGAACTGTCAGGATCACCCTGTGGATCATTTCTTTCATAATAACCAGATATGATACAAATTTATAGACAGCACTTACCCATATGTATATCCTCTCGAGTGCAGGTAGGCGAGTGCGGAAGTGACGTCACACATCAGCTGCAGAGGCACCCCGCTCTCGTTAAGCGCGGCCATTTTGGGACGGTTCTGGATGAGGTACTGTTGTAGATCCTGTTAAATAAAGAATATTTTAGAAACAAATTGTAAACTTTTCAATTTCTGGATTTCACATTTTCAGATTTAAATGTAAGAAAGAAGAAAGAAAATACATTTATTCAAGACAGATACACACAACATTACAATAAACTGTAATACTATACTTACATATAACAGAACAACACATGTAATAACATATATAATAAATACATAATATAATTATAGTATTATGGAACGTTGCGCGATGTCAGGAAAAGGTTAGGTAGGTATGTCATAGTCATTTGTTCATATAAAAATACACTTTACAAAATACAAAAAAATAATTAAAGTATTGGTACTACTTTGTACTATATTTCAAAATAAGTTGCAATTAAATGAGTCATAAATTAAATTAATCATACAATAAAGTTACATAAAAAATGGCAGAAAGTTTACAAAATGTCATATATTATATTTATATAACAATTACTTAGTCCTAAGTCAACGAGGACCATGGTCCTGCAACACCTAGAAAGTACCAACAACCTTCGAGTTATGAGTAGACCCAAATCGATGCACCACGGAGTCCACGGAGTATGTCGCTGACAAAAAGCATTTAGAATAACTAACTGCAGCTAGAGAATCTTATGAATGCAATGAATGGATGGTTATCTAACATCGTCGTAGCTATTGTCATTGCACTTTTACTCTTATAAAAAGTAAAACGAACGCAGAAGAAAGTCGGCGGCGATTGGTTGTTTTTATTGAAACCGTTCCTCTTACTGGTCACCAGACTAAATACTGTGTACGAATATAAGTACATCAACCCGAGAATATTATATCATGAAACAGGCTAGTGGTTTCCTGTAGAATAGAAAGGTTTGCCTTTATACATCTTTCTTTATTTTCAACCGACTTAAAAAAGGAGGAGGTTCTCAATTCGACGGTATGCCTTTTTTGTATGTTTGTTACGCGTTTACTCCACCAATTATGAATTAATTTTGATGATTATTTTTTGTTTAGTAGCTCATACTCATACTTCAGAGGTGGTCGAATATACATTTTATCGAAATTGATTTAGCCAGTTTTGAAAAAATAAAAGAAACAAAAATATAAGTTTAGTCTTGAAGTCGGTTCTTAATTTTTTCTAAATATTATTTATCGAAACCGTTCCTCTTATAGGTCATCAGACTGTGTACATATAGAAGAACATCAAAGCGAGAATATTATAACATGAAACAGGCTTGGAATAGGTTTCCTGTAGAATAGAAAGATTTGCCTTTATATGTCTCGTTCGTTTTAAAATTACAACTTTGAATATCGGTTACCTATAGACTCGAAAACTTCTAACAGATTTTAATGTGGTTTTCAGGGTTTGGTAGTGTTCCAACTTAGATTATAGGGTATGTTACATCAAAATCGGTTGGATCATCAGGTCATTATAAAAATACAACTTGACCTCTTCGTCGTACGCATTCGCCTATACTGGCGAGTTTTTGATAAAATGGTCTTCGAAAAATGACGACTATGGGCTTCCTCTGTAGTCTACGCAGATGAAGCCGCGGAAAAAAGTTAGTTATACTATATATTTAAAAACTTTTCTTGTAGTTTTTTGAAAGGCCATAATGATATTTGTAGAACCCTCCCGTCCCGATTGTAGAACTAGAACAGCTCCCGTGTTTCGGAGGGCACATCAAGCTGTCGCGTCGGCCCCGGTTAATGCCTTGGGTCCTAGGACAACAGTCGTAAGACCAAGTCGGAGGCCTTTGGGCGGTCTATAACTTCCACACCAGGATTAGTGACATACCCTCACGAGGAAGAAGAACAAGAAGACTAAGATGTAGAGAAGGAATAGAAGAAATTTACTACTCACCATAGTGCATAATTCAAATATCAGTATCCAGGGGTCCTCCTGAAGACATTTGCCAACAAACGCGAGGATGTGTTCATGGTTCACATCTCTGTACATCTTGGACTCGTCTAGGAACCGCGCCTTGTCTTCTAAAGTGGCGTTCTGGTTGAGAATCTTAACAGCCACAGTAGTGCTGGCGCCTGCCTCCTCGATTTCGCCTTCCACCACCTACGAAATTAAAGTTTTACTAGCGGGTGGGTCTGCATTGATTTTGATGAAATTTGGTATGTAGTTACTGGAATCGGACATAGGATACTTTTCATCTCGTACAAAAGAACAGTTCGCGAGGATGCAACTATAAACCGATTTCTACGCGCGGGTGAAACAGCGCGGCGCAGTAATACTGATAAATATAAGCAAGTGTGCTATAAACTTTCTGGGGATGCCTTTGTTATACCTATTATGATGTGAAATTTGTTTTGTTTTGATGTAGTGGTTGGGGAGGTTGGCTCAGATACCATACACCACTGAGGATCCGGGTTCGATTCCTGCGACGGGACAAATGTTTGTGCACAGAAAAAAGCGCAAGCATGTGTTTCGAATCTGGGAGTTGTGGGACATTATCCTGGTTCCTGGTTCCTGCTTCCCTAGATATAGGGAATCCTAGTTAGGGGCCAAGATCTATGTATGTGATCGTTGGGCGTTATATATTTATTTGTTATGCGCAGGAATGCTGTTTACCATAACACGCGTTTTCTTCTTATATAATTATGTAAGAAATATATGCGCCACGTCATCGACAGAGCAGTCACGTTGTCAATAAAGTTGAGTCATAATGTATTGTTGTTTGTTTCTTAAAACAAACATACGTACATCACAATAATTTTATTATCACAATGTATATAACTCTGTAAGGTAAATATACTATTAGCTGCATCCTGCTGTTTCGCCCGCGAATGACAAGTATCCTAAGTGTTATTCCAGGGCTTAGAGTATCAATTCAGCAAACTTCATCAAAATCCGTTCAGCGGTTGCGCCGTGACGAGGAAACAAACACACTAAGATGCAAACTTTCGCATTTATAATATTAAATACTAATGGTTTCCCGTGATAAAAAGTAGCCTATGTCTTAATCCAGGGTATAAGCTCTCTCCATTCCAAAGTTCACTCAAATGCGTTCAGCCGTTTTGGCGTGAAAACGGCAAACGAGAAAAGCACTTTCACACTAACACACATACAAACTAATGCATTTGTAATATTAGTGTGATGATGGGTCTTAGAATTAATTTAGTCACTAATGTTTTCTTAAGTATAATATAGCATCATTAGTATGTGCAGAAAATTAAAAGATTGCCTGAAGAACACCCTTCACGAACGGAAACGACTTCAAGGAGGTTCTCAATTCGATAAGTATGTTTTTTGCGCAACGGTCTTCAAACATTTTTTTTTTAGTAATGAGGTAATGAAGAGATTTTTATATAACAAGTAGGTATCGAGATCACTTGGAAAACGACAATAAATCTTACCCTTCCAAACCATCCCCGGTCTATTTCTCTCAGGTACTGTAAATTGCTTCTTGGAAAGTCCTCGCCACCTGCAAACAACACGAAATAAATCAACTCACTATCTCAGTAACTACGCGTAAAATCTGGGTTTTAATACAGTAGCTTAGAGTATATATTACTACTAGGTATAGAGCGCGCATATCGTACTTGTCGACAATACGCAGCGTAGGCAAGTAAACTATAGCTAGCTATCTTGATAGATATGTGGCAAATAGTGATGAGTAATAATTGTGCGCCGTGACACGAACACACGGTACCTATTGTTGTGTATGTATGTTATGTCTTGTGTACCTATAAGTGTAATTTTAGTAAGTGAACATTATTTATTTTAATGTATGAATGTATAAGATGCATGTGTAGTACCTATGTAAAATATGTATGGGATATGAAATAAGAAAATCAGAAATCAAAAATACAATACTATACAATACTATAGATATAAAAAAAACTGAATTTTTCAAAAACTGATCCGGGTAATGGTAATGTAAATAAATGGACATATATGTATATATGTCCATTTATTTACATTATCATCACACGGATCAGTCCAGCCGTTCTCAAGTGATGCGTTTACCAAAGAACAGCATTTAATTTTTATTTATATAGATTACTAGAATTTTAAATCGCAAGCGCAGATATTGTGCCGGTGTAAATAATTGCTCGCTATACTCATAACAAACATCATTATCGATAGGCCGAACGCGTCACATCACTATTTGAAGCGGGGCTGCGAGGCAGTGCAGGCCGTACATGAAGCCTCGCGTCCCACGTCTTGTTCACCCGCGCGACACATTTTGAACTTTAAACTTAAAAGTATTCAAAATTGGCTTACCGGTGAAATGTTATGTTAGAATTCTGTTTAGTGTGTTTCCGAGTATCGTTTTTACAAGGTTTTATTGCACATTTAAAACTTTTTTAAGGTATATCTGCTAAGAACTCGCTACGAGCGCTCACACTGCTAGTATTCGTAAGACTACTAGCGCTTGTGGACAGGACGATGCTATGTTCTCACCCGTGCATACTGTTCCCACTTAGGAACGCGCTCTATGCCTAGTTATATATACTCTAAGTACTGTAGCAATTCTCGCAAACGTAGAATGTGAAGTTGGAATTCCATCCCCATTAAAATAAATGATCTCGAGAACCGATGCGAACGTCTGAATAGTTATCGTTATAATTACTTGTAAATTAATGTTTCCGTAATTTATGATAAGAAAACATGTGTATTTCAAAACTAACCACCTTATGTCTAACATAATTAATTCCACGGGTGTCTGAATGTAAATAATAATAATAATAAAGCCTTTATTTTCTACTACATATTACATATTTTTTATCTCTATTTATCTTTATCTATTTATGTTATGTAACAATACTTTAAATGTATTTTCAATCTTATACTATCTATCTACTAATATCTATATATTATATTTTTAATTTTTTTTATTCTTAAGTAGTAGCAGGCCTAGCGCACTCCGCACTGTAGGTACGAAGCTACAAGTACATAGCCGGGCACCGACGGCGGGTCGTTACACGCGCCGCGTCAGAAGAGATAAGAGCTATGCGATAGAAAGAGAGGCGCTCTGTAGGTTAATATGACTGGTAGGTATGCAGCGCTACGCGAGCTGAATTGAATTTAATTGCGTCATAGCAAGAGTAGCTTGTTGTTTAAATTTATTTGCGGAGTGATGCTTTTGTCCCTTAGTATTCTGTGACACAAGTCAATGTAATCAGTGACTTGGTAGTTTACTACTAGTACATTCTGAGTGTCGCGTTTAGTCACAATTCATGGGAACCCGAAGCGGTCGACTGAACACAATGGTGCCAGTGGTGCCGGATACATTGTGGCAAAAACGCATCAAAACGTGATCGAACATAACTGCGCCAAACTAGTTGTTACATTGGATAAATACATAATGGCATTATAATTTTAATAAGAAACAAGTGTTAATTTTTTATCGTCAACAGTTGTTTAGAATAGAGTATTAAACCGAATGGGTAGCGTAATATAACCACGCAGTGAAAAAGGCTGGGATTTTTGGGTACACATTGTACTCATTTCAATTAATGTGGCCGGCAACTTCCCAAGACGATTTCAGAACATTAACGTTCGTTTACCTAACCTATCAGCGCAGTGCTTTGAATCAATGCCTTTGACAATAGTTGAAACTCCACACAGATTTCTAGCTGATTCTGTTTCTCTCTTCGATCTTAATGACGATGCACTAAAGCCGGAATCACTGTATAAACAAGTGTCGTTTCGAGTGTGCACACTATTCTGACGCAGCGTCAGAGTGCATCACGTCAGAGTAGTGTGAGTGAGAACGCCTCTATACAAAATATATGTGAATCCGATATCCGATAAATATGTGATCCATGGCTTCCGATGTACCTACTGATGCATCACGACTCGACACTTGTTAATAGTGTGAATCCGGATTAATCAAAGGAAAGCGTAGTTGCCTAAACTTACCGAACCAATCAGCGCAGTGCTCTAACGGATCGACGCCAATGAACGCCGTCGGAAGCGGTTCGAACTCCACGACCGACTCCCGGCTGATTCTATTTCTCTCCTCGTTTTCGCTGACGATGTAGGCCGCCGCGTTGTTGTTAGCGATGTTCTGCATCTCTCGCAGGGAGATCGGGCCATTGTTGTTGTCTTCGCTTATATTGTTGTTAGCGGGTTCAGAGAAACCAGAATCAGGCGGGAGGACGCGCTGCGCGGTTGCGAGATGTTGAGCGCTTGCGGTGAATAACTGCAGAAAAGAAATAGAGGACGAATTAGAGAAGGTAATGTAGCCAATCAAAATGATACAAGCGCATACAAATAAAAAACTAATAAAGAATCCACTGCTGGTGCTGTAACCAAAACGAAACATGTACTAAAGATGAAGAAATTATAAACATGATGTCAGTAAAACATAAGAGCAAAATAAACGATTTATAATCTCAATAAGAGTAACCTGTTCCATAACCCCCATAAAACTATCTCTTCCCCAGAGAGTACAATATAAACAATAGTTTTATTACTTGATTGCGCAATTCTTCCATTACAAAATACGTGCTATAAATATAAAACAATCAAGACAACTTCGTAAACCACGCTAATATTAATCTTACATTTACCATAATTTTTGGAATGTATTTTTCTATACACATTGTGATAGTAACTATTGTAAGTAATAAAACCAACTAGATTTCATTCACAATTTCAAGCCGAAAACTAGTAACGAAAATCTGAAAATGATAAACAAAAGGTGACATGAGACAAGCGAGTAAATACAACGTAGAGACGGCACACACACATTCGTACTCGGATTATCTACCTGGTTGTCTGTTCCTTCGTTAGGCTGCAGGAGAAAACAATGATCATGAGACGTTTATCTTACAATCTCGTTTACATGGACACACACAATGCACAAAGACGTGAAGGCAAATTGTTCTATTGTTTTTGATTATCACTTGAAATACCGAAATGATTTTTGTGGAGGTTATGGTGTTGATGGTTTGGGTGTAATAAGTCGAGTAAGAAAGATATTTATTTTATAGGATTACTTCAGCTTGCCTCACTTGCTTAAACTTAAAAGAAGTAACTTATAATGCGAGAAGATGATCATCATCATCATCATCCCATCACGTTCCCACTGCTGGAACACGGGCCTTCTCTCATAGAGAGATTATGGGCCATAATCCACCACGCTGGCCCAGTGCGGGTTGGTGGATGTCACATTATCTGAATTTTTTTGATAAATTCTTGGATATGCGGGTTGTATTTTCCTCACGATATTTTCCTTCACCGTTTTTAGAGCTAGTGTTAAATCCGCACATAACTTAAGGAAGTCAGTGGTGCGGGGCCAGCGGGATTTGGACTCTGGTGCGTCGGATCGAAAGTCGCACGTTCTCCCACTGAGTCACACTCGCTGTTGCTACGCGAGAAGATGAATTTTGGTAAAGATAATGCTAAGGTCTCGTATAGTGATACCAAATCAACGACACTGCAGGTAAATGCGGCGATTCCTTCGGTAGGTACCTACATAGGTTTCATAATACATTGTTGATTCTAAACTCCTAACGGGTTCATCTTTAACATCAACATAACACCAAGTTATCGTAAAATCTCAATTCGTGTACATGTTATGTGTTACTATAATCAACGACAAAACAGTTACATAACACCGTTTAACCTATATCACCCTATATCATGTTATTGAACGACGCATTACCATCAAAGGGCACGGCTTCAGGCCGCTATTAAACCGAAGGCCGTATCACATTGTCATTTCTATCGCGCTCTATTTACGCCTGTTAATGTTATTCAACTTTATTCAAGTGATTCAGAACTGAATGAACTTTAATCCAGCTGACTAAAAGTTTTCGTATATGGTATATTTCGCATATCGTCGGTGAGCAAACAACACCGCGCAAGTAATATTCCGCTACTTTACAGGAACAACTGCATCCAATGGCATTTTAAGTCATTTTTGCCAAATTTCGACTTAAGCGGTGTTGTTTGCTAGCCGACGATATGGTAACCTATTTATGTCTTTAATATTATTCAACTTTATTCAAGTGATTCAGAACCGAATGAACTTTAATCCAGCTCGTTGTGAGCTGAAAACTTTTCATGTATAGTATCACTCAAGTATGTATAGTATAGTATTTTCATGTATGTATAGTATCTCTTTCACTTCAAAGTTTAAGAAGTTATTTCCAACTCAGACTATGCAGAGCCTATTCGACTTATACTAGGCCTCCGAGCGCACTCCGCACTGTAGGTACGAAGCTACAAGTACATAGCCGGTCACCGACGGCGGGTCGGGCGTCGTTACACGCGCCGCGTCAGAAGAGATAAGAGCTATGCGATAGAAAGAGAGGCGCTCTGTAGGTTAATATGACTGGTAGGTATGCAGCGCTACGCGAACTGAATTGAATTTTATTGCGTCTTTCCCTTAGTATTCTGTGCTTATACAAACTGCCGTTGGTAGAAACCAACTTTGTTACCACAAACATAATACCCTGCTGTAAAATTTGCTCCTAATAACACCAAATGAACGCATATGTAGTACTTAACTGATCCTTATTATATGACTAGCCACGCCCCGCGGTTTCACCCGCGGTTTACCGATAAAAAGTTGCCTATGTGTTAATCCAGGTTATAAGCCATCTCCATTCTGAATTTCACTCTAATCCGTTGAGTCGTTACAGCGTGAAGAAGTAACAAACACGCTTACACATTAACACACTTGTATACAAACTTTCGCATTTATAATTTACATTAAAATTTAAGGAAATTATGAGCTGCGAGGACCGTGGTCCCACAAGTCTACCAGACGTTCTACAGTGCGTTTAGAAACAGAAAAAAGCGTTAGTATTTGTTAGAACAAATAGTGCATTACAATTTATCAAAACCTTATCATGGAACACTATATTCCCAGCTGGTTCTAAAATATATAATTATGGAGCAGGTATTAATGTATTATCCTAAAAGCCAGATACCAGGAGGCGTAGTCTATTAGAATAAAGTTGCGAAAAGCCAAATTGGACGAAGCACTTTGCTTAATTTCATATCGCGTGTGGCTGACGCTTTTACTACAAATTGTTAGTTCGTCCATAACTTAATAGCTACGTTTTAACAAGCTTTCGAGTAATGGACGCGATTGGATGAGATACAAGATAATTGTCTGTAATTTTTATATATACAGTGGAATTGAATTCGATATTTTTCCGAAATGCATATACTCAGTCTATGTTTTAGAATAAATCTATAGTGTTAAATAAAAAAAAATTGTTGGTCAAAATAATTGTCATTGTCAATTAGCTGAAAAGTCAATGAATGAATTTAAATGAAATGTAGCGACGCAGGGAGGCTAGTAGGAGCCGTGCCGTGCACCCGCGGCCCGCCGCGTCGCCCCTGCGTATCCTGTTTAGTAATTTTCATTTCAGCTAGGTAATTGTCAATAATTTTTAACCGACTTCAATAAGGAGGAGCTTTTCAATTCAACGGTATGTTTTTTTTGTGTGTTTGTAACGCGGTTACTCCGCCAATTATGAATTGATTTTGATGATTCTTTTTTTGTTTGGTAGGTCGTACTTCAAAGGTGGTCCCATACAATTTTATCGAAATTGATGTAGTACTTTTTGAAAAAATTAAAAAAAACAAAAAACATAAGTTTAGTCTTGAAGTCGGCTTTTTTTTTTCAGAAAATTAATTATTTGGTCATCTACTTTTAATTTAACGCTCCATATTCAATCTTAAGCTCAGTCAGTCCATACTGAGTACATACATTAAAAAAATTATGGAATTCAATTCCACCATGTATAGTTTATAAATAGATTTAATTTAGGGCACTAATTGGTTTGACTTCGATGTAAGTAATGAAAGAATAGAATATGGAAGTAGCCAAAAACGTTCAAAGTTTTCTCACGCATGACATACGCATGATACAAATGACTTTTATAGGAGTATTGGGTAATTGAAAAAAAAAAACCCGGCCAAGTGCGAGTCGCACTCGCGCACGAAGAGTTCCGTGCCATTATCTATAAAAACTGCAAAAAAATCATATCTGTTGTAAGGGAGCCCCACTTAAATATATTTTTATTCTGTTTTAGTATTTGTAGTTATAGCGGCAACAGAAATATATCATCTGTGAAAATTTAAACTGTCTCACTATCACGGTTCATGAGATACAGGCGATACAGCCTAGTGACAGACGGACGGACAGCGGAGTCTTAGTAATGGGGTCCCGTTTTACCCTTTGGGTACGGAACCCTAAAAAAGAGCACCTACTCAATCTGCTGAAGTCCGGATATTAGTAAACCTTTTCCCATCAAGTTTCGACAGACGTAAAGAAAATGTTGGATAGAACATTGCATTAAAACGAGGTAGTTTTCAATGAACATATTCACCCGGAACACTGCATGTAACCCTTATCCAAGAGGCAGATCTCTTACATTACAGTGCGCGATGAAGGCATGAAGTGACGTAACGAACGAGTGCTCGTGATCTCGTGAATGGCCTAATGACGGGAACGCTGTATGAGAACAACGCTGGCTTGTAAACATATAAACAAGGATTTAGTTTAAAACTTGATATGTACAATAAATTACCTCTTGATGAAACTAAATTACCTACCCCACAATTCAAAGCAAAACTCAAAGCGTTCATCGAAACACATCCCTTCTACAAAATAAACGAATTTATGACGAAATGCTGGAAGGCAGAAATGTTCATTTTCAAATCTCATACATATATTTAAAACTTTTAAGTAGATTATAATTAATTAAATAATTTTGTATAATAATGACATGCCTAATATAACGTACATTGTTATAATGTGGTCAATAAATGAATTGAAATTGAAAATTGAAATTGTAACTTGCAACCAAATGCTATGACAGCCCGCTGCCGGCCGGCGCCGGCGGCCGCTTGATTACAAGCCGCGTAAAATGACCGAAATGTAAATAAAGGTTGTGAGGCGCGGTGCCCGATTTGAGATTTATAGTTTATCACGGCGTCGCCTTAACGTGCTGGTTCATACATCTAGCAGAACCTACAGGCTCATCGTCTTTAGGACAACCAAACGTAATCATTCAGATTCATCCAAGGCTTATCTAATGACCAATCAGAAGCAGTAGGTAATCAGCATTCTCTTTTGCATGACTGCACACTGACGTAATGTACAAGTGCGTTCATGAATGAAGCGATGACGGCGTGCGTTCCATACACCAAACATTGTATAGGCCAGTTATACAAATTAATCAAGCCAGTTATAATGATTAGGCATATTACATCTTCACGTCACTCTTTAAAAATATATTTGATTGATAGTTTCTAAACAAATTAATCAATGACCAGACAGATGAAAACGGTGGACCAAGGCAGTCCCTGAGAGGTATCCGAGGATTGGGTGAAGACTTCCAGGCAGACCATCGCCACCGGCTAAATAGTCAGACATCAGAAAGTACTTCGGAACTTGGAATGGTTGCACAGGACCGGAGGCGTGAACGAGAGGAAGCTGTACCCAGCAGTGGGTTAAGGGCTGATAAGGATATAGATATAATAAATCCTACTTATAATATTATAAACGCGAAAGTTTGTAAGAATGTATGGATGTATGTTTGTTAATCTTTCACGCAAAAACTACCGAACCGACTTTGATGAAATTTGGTATGTAGGTACTTTAGGACTTGAAATAGCACATAGGCTACTTTTTATCCCGGGAAACCGCGGGAGGAACCGCGAGGCGCAGCTAGTAGATAATCCTATCCTACTAATATTATAAACGCGAAAGTTTGTAAGAATGTATGAATGTATGTTCGTTACTCTTTCACACAAAACCTACCGATCTGATAGTGATGAATATTGGTATGTAGATACCTAGGACTTGGAATAGCACATAGGCCACTTTTTATCCCGGGAAACCGCGGGTGGAACCGCGCAGCGCAGCTAGTAGATAATAAATAAATGACTACGCCCAACGATTACATACATAGATCCTGGCCCCTAACTGTGATTCCCTGTATCTACAGAACCAGGAACTATGAGGACAGACATACACAGGCATGCTTAACTAGTTTTTTACTACAGTTATTTTGTCCATTGTATGTATTTCAGGTCGGCGGAATGATTGCGATGTCCTTCGCAATAATGTGAAGGTTGTCCGTTGGCATCACTGACAGATTGTTTCGTTTCCGGTGGTTTCGCTTGTGGCAAATGAAATGCATATTCTAAAAATAACTTATTTGAAGTTGTATGAACAGTATTTACCTTATATAAATATTAGCGTTATTAATTACTTTTTTCATGGAACTGAGTGATGAGACGAGCAAGTTGTTTGCCTGATGGTAAGCGCCACGCCAATATTAGTCAACATTTTTTTATTAATGGTATTAATAAAAAAATGTTGACTAATATTATTGTATGAGGTGGCGCAGGAGCGAGACAGGTGGAAGGAATTGGGGGAGGCCTTTGCCCAGCAGTGGGACAGTACAAGCTAGTAAAAAAATAAAAAAAACATTGTCTTACAGAATTATTAATTTCTAAAATCTCCACGTGAATAAAGATTGTTGACGACTTACACAACAAATAGAGAATAAACACAACACCAGTAACGACCATCTACCCGGTACCAGCATGTAATAGGACTCTATCCCATAATAACCCATTCACCGATGATTTACATATAAACAAACACAATCGGAATCACAATGCGTTCGCAGAACACCACAATTACACAATCGAACAGAAAATGTATGAATGCACATAAAAATTGTTCCTATGTCTTCGAGTTGACAATGGATGTCTGTTCACATGCTCAAACATAATTATGTTGGCGGATATATTTCCTAGCGAGACCCTATTTCCCAAAACTATGCTTGAGATTCTTCAACTCGGCACGATTTAACTTTTGCTGTAGGGTTTGGGTGTGTTATACTGCCGTACAATAAATATTATTGTTCAAATATTACTGTGTTAAAAACCGTGGGCAATAAAAAAAATAACGCCCAACGATCACATACATAGATCCTGGCCCCTAACTAGGATTCCCTGTATCTAGAGAACCAGGAACTATGAGGACGATGGTTCCACAACACCCAGACACGAAACAAATGCTTGCGTATTTGTTTTTTCTGTACACAAATAGTTGTCGCGCCGCGTCGCGTCGTGGGAATTGAAGATAAAATAAGTAATACATGAGAAAATAAAATTTGCTGTCTCAAGATGACGAGCGCAGTGCCACAAAACTATGCAATTCATATTTCATAGTAGTACTACATAACTACAGTACATATAATAGCAATGCGACAGTACTTGATATTGCCGTTTGCCTTTGCCGTCAGCACCCTAGGTCAGAATCGTACTAAACAACTAACATGGCAACACAGCACGACAAAACTACCACATTTCCCTACACATCATTGCAACGCAACCACTTGACAATAAGCCATAAAACGTTTTATAGTTCCTTGTATCTGTACGGTGTGACAATCAACGACTGATTGTAGATAATTGGCCTGGAGTGGAGGAAACAGAGATTGTTGATAAACACGTTGCTGATAAGACGCCATGTGGGTGATCCATTCATTGACCTTTAGCGAAGCTTGTATGTGTAACGTTAAGTGTGATGGATTGAAAATTATAAATAATTGTCTAGCATTATTAATAATTATCGAAAGTCGAGGTAAAAAATAAATTATTTTTCAAAAAAAACTAAACCGACTTCAAAACCACAAATAGGCACTCAAAAGTGAAAAATAAATTAATATAATTATCATAAGCGCTGCCCACTCATATATTTGAAGTCGGTGCCAGCCAAGTCTATAAGTTAGCAGATAAATACTATGTATATAGTAACTATTGTACTACTGTATTGTACTGTATTGTATTGTACTACTTGTAGGTAGTATCTATCTACTACCTTTTAGACTTGGCTGGCACCGACTTCAAATATATGAGTGGGCAGCGCTTATGATAATTATATTAATTTATTTTTCACTTTTGAGTGCCTATTTGTGGTTTTGAAGTCGGTTTAGTTTTTTTTGAAAAATAATTTATTTTAACCTTTTTAGTGCAAAACAAGTTTTAATTAAATTAATTTAAAAAGTTTTTAAAGACAAGCATTTATGATCTAGCAGCCACATCATGACGAAGTTTAAAACGGGCTATCATAATTAAATTTATGTACAAAAAAATTCATGACTCTCCTATTCTCTGTTGAGGAGTTCCCTCGCCGGAAGTCATTCCTGGGTGTATCAGCCATGTCATGGTGGAATTTAGAACAGGCTATTATGGTTAAATCCATTTACAAAATTTTGTGTCTATACTATTCACCGTTGAGGAGTTCCCTCGCCGGAAGTCAACCCTGGGTGAAGCATGTGAAGCAGTCGAATACAAACCTCCACCTTTAGAAAGTCGGTTACAACAAAAACAAGAACCGACTTGAAGATTAAACTTATTTTTTTTTTTGTTTTCGCTATTTTTTTCAAAAAGTGCTGAATGAATTTCGATAAAATTTATATGGGACCACCTCTGAAGTATGACCTACCAATCAAAAAAAGAATCATCGAAATCCATTCATAATTGGCGGAGTAATCGCGTAACAAACACACACAAAAAAAAAAAAAAAAAAAAAAAAAAAAAAAAAAAAACATACCGTCGAATTGTAAACCTCCTCCTTTTTGAAGTCGGTTAAAAATAAGAAATTAATAACATTTATCGGTGATTATTAATAATGTAACCTTAATTTCGAATTTTGAAAAACAAACGTAATTAAACATCGAGATCGAGATATTTCAAACTGTTAAATGCATTCCTAGCTTAATTCGTCGTCGCACATAAATATTACTTTGGCGTATTTTTCTTCTGGTGCATCGCCGCGCGCCTGTCGCTGTCGCGGCAATCTCGCTTCGCTCGCTCGGCTTGCGCGTTTTGGTGCACTACTAACCTAAACTAACAATCCTCCTCGCTTTGCTCGTCATCGTACCCATGCATGACTTTGCCCTGAACTAGTCATTACAACAATACTGTATTAAACAACACATAATTAGTTAACGAGAACAAATAACTTCGAGTCTTATTTATTTACTTTTACCGACGAGAGTTCTGAATTATTAATAACAACTACTAGAAGTGATGAATTTCAATTTTATATCTACATTTACTAAATCATTACTACCAGTTCTTCTATTGTTGAATTTTCTTCCCTATTCTATATCATAAAGTCCTCTCATTTTCTATAAATAATAATAATAATCCCTTTTAGACATTCTCAGCGTACAGAGCGCCATATTTCATAATTAACGCCATGACACAGAATACTAAGGGACAGAAGCATCACTCCGAAAAGAAATTTACACAAATAGCGACTCTTGCTATGACGCAATAAAATTCAATGCAGCTCGCTTAGCGCTGCATACCTACCAGTCATATTAACCTACAGAGCGCCTCTCTTTCTATCGCATAGCTCTTATTTCTTCTGACGCGGTACGTGTAACGACGCGCGACCCGCTGACGGTGTCCGGCTATGTACTTGTAGTATCGTACCTGCAGTGACGAGTGCAATAGGCCTGCCCATGAGCACATATATCAGACACTAAGTATTAAAGTGAACTGAATACCAAACAATCAGCATAGGCCTGTAAATATTAAGGACTTCATTGACGATATTCGCAAGTTGGTGTCGTCTACTCTGCAATAAATGTAGGTACATAGAACAGGTGTTATAGCTAGACAAACGATATGTATAAATAGATGCAAAACGCGAAGCAAAAAAATCAATAGTGACGCATACAAACTTCACAGTATCAACACTTAGTTAGAAACGTAGTTATACAATTATCAATACTGCAAAAAAACATGACCATGAACTGTGTCTATATTACCAAGAAATAAGACAAACCTTTACTAAATGTTACAGTGAAACCACGTGTGTGTTTTTTTCAGGTAAATCCGAGTGGACTGATTTCGACGTTTAGCATAGAGAATGAAGACTAACCCAGCGGGATTCTTGCAGGGAATCAATAAAAACATGGACGGAAAACAAAGGTTTCTTTTAGATTCAGCGGATAACAAACTCCTACCTCTTATTAATATTACAAATGCGAAAGTTTGTGAGGATGGAAGGATGGATGGATGGATGGATGGATGGATGGATGGATGGATGGATGGATGGATGGATGGATGGATGGATGGATGGATGGATGGATGGATGGATGGATGGATGGATGGATGGATGGATGGATGGGTGGATGGATGGATGGGTGGATGGATGGGTGGATGGATGGATGGGTGGGTGGATGGATGGATGGATGGATGGATGGATTGATGGATGAATATTTGTTACTCAATCACGCCAGAACGGATTTTGATGAAATTTGGTATGTAGGTAGGTACTGTAAGTCCTGGAAAAGGGCATAGGCTTTATACCAGGCAACCGCGGGTGAAACGGTGAGGTGCAGATAGTTAATCATAAAGGAAGATGTCTGGAAGGAAACAAGCAATTAACAAATTAACATACGGGTAAGACTGAGTCATATGACTAAACCACCAGAGGTTCATTCAGAGGGACAGAACCTGGCCGACCACTTAAAATAGTTACTGATAGCAATGAGGTCGATGGCCTAATGCTGATGGATAGTCCTGGCGGTTGCGCAGAACACTACCTTTCCTTCTATGAAACGGAGAAACTGCGCTAGTACTGTTAATTATTCTGTGGCCTACGTAAAGCTCAGTATGCCTTGAACTGGATAGCGAGCATGATAGTGTGCGTGACAGACTCGTTCCTTATTTCATTATATTTAGCGTGTCGAGCATATATCTTCTTTCGTTACTGTTATTCGTCGCTGTTGAGGTAATTTCCCTCTTTAGGCTAGGTCAAGGTTCTACTCACACATGCACAAATTGCTCCAAACTAACAAGATAAATCGTTTCATTATTTTCAGTTGGTGATTTTACAAACTAATGACCTCACAAAATATATTAAAATGATGCCTATATCTTTACATGTACATATTTATTTATGGATATATGTATGTTAATTAGTCTTCTTTTACTTTTTAATTACACCACCGGTCTCACTTACTCTATTAGTTCTTTCCATCCAAAGGTTGACTGGAAGAGATCGCTTTTAGCGATAAGTCCGTCTTGTACTTTGTTAATTTCTTGTTTGGTGTAAAATAAGGGGTATTGTACTGATGACAAAATAATTTAGAGGCTTACAAGACCGCATGCAAGCAATGCCGTTTTGATGTAGACATTGTGAATACCGACCAAAAATAGATTTAAAATGAATGGCACTGTCTTCTTGCCAAAATAATTCGAATAGCGCTCTGGGCATTGACGTTCTTTTTTATTTGAAACGTAGTTAGGCATCTGATGTGAAACACAATGTGAACTAGGCCTATTCTCACGGTGCTGAAATGTAAGACTTGATGTAAAGGTAGCTCGTGGCCGCGACGTCGCACTGTGATTCACGTAGAACAAGCTAGCTAGACAAAATTATTTTTTGGTATTTTCTGTTTCATGGGGCTTTCTTATAACTTGTTATGACTTCCTAATTAGGTCTAAGGATATGGGGCCCTAATTCGGGGATAGGTGGAAAAAAACTTTTTTGAGTTCTTTTTTTATAACGTTTTATGAGTACCTAATTTGTTTTTAAGGTAAGGAAACCAATTGGAGGAGGGTAGTTACCGGGTAGGTAGAAAAAATAAGTATTGCCAAATTATTTAAAGGTAAATATATTTTAAAAAACTTAAGTAGGTATATAGTAAACACAAATAATATGTACAAAATACACAAGAGCCAGATAAAAATATGAACATCAAAAATATAAAATTTAGCGAAGTAATAAACAAAGTACCTACACAAGATTACAAGAATATAAAGCAAGTATTTGGTAATTGGCACCTATTAGGTGTATGTACCATGTACTTACTAATTACCTATACTTAGAACTAATACAATTAACTTAGACACTTAAGTAAACAAAAATGAAACAGAAAGTACTTACCTACTGTAAATCCCCAAATGTAATGACTACCGATTATACCTAATGTTACCTTGAAGGACATACAGGTAGCTAATACCTAGAATTTTTAATTCTAGGTATTAGCTACCTGGTACATACACCTAATAGGTGTATGTACCATGTACCTACTAATTACCGATAACGCTATCTATACTTAGAACTAATACTATTAACTTAGACACTTAAGTAAACAAAAATGAAACAGAAAGTACTTACCTACTGTAAATCCCCAAATGTAATGACTACCGGTTATACCTAATGTTCCCTTGAAGGACAAACAGGTAGCTAATACCTAGAATTTTTAATTCTCGCTATCGCTAATTTCTTCTTCCGATGAATCGTCCACGGTATAGTCCTGCAAGCTAACATCAGGACTGGTAATTGTAACATTTGGACAAATATTCACAGTAGGGGCTATGATTAAATCTAAAACTTCGGAAGGGAGCTGACCAGTTTTTTTTTTAGGAACCTCTCTATGGCTGTTTACTACGGGATCAGATGTGATCAATAACATATGCAATAAATCTGTATTCGTAGCAATACGTGACTGCTTTCGAGTATTATGCTCTCGGAATCGTCTGCAATCTTTATTGCGAGCTTCCTGAGCTTCCTCAGAAAGCTGCCCGATTGGCAGCAGAGCCGACTTTATAATATCCGTACTGTGCACAAGAATTTTGTGCACAGTAGCAGGCATGTAATACCACGGATACAGACTTATGTACATATGTCTTGTTTCCTGTGCCAACAATTCAAATTTATCGGTATTTATGTCATATCCGGAAGCCAAGGTACGAAGTATGGTATCAAAATTTTTAATAAGTTTCACATCTATTCCCGTAATATCAGCACTCAGCTCAGGGTTCCCAAAAAACCTGCGGGCAGTATTTCCATCATTTGTATTACCAAACCCTGGCTTTGGTTTATCCACAATCAAGCCCATTTCGGATTTGAAACGGTTCTGAATGTTGGTGGAACGTTGCTTCATATGAGCCTTGTCAGCAGCATCTCGTATTTGCCATTTTTTGACTTCGAGACGATAGCTAATATGAAGCAAGCACTCAAAACAACGAATCCATGCATGCAGTGTAGATATACCAAAACCAAGGTTGTCCCTATTAACTACATACTCCCTAGACTCATCATTCATCAATTTAGGGGTAGCTCCACATATATAACATTTTTGCGATGATGTAGTCTCGGTCACTGCATTGCACACTTTACCGTCAATCATGGTAAAAAGCAGTTTGTGCTTGACAGATACCTCTTTATCATCAATGTGACATATTGTCGGCACCAATTGGTTTATTTCCTCCAACACTTTATTTGTTTCAGCAACGGTAAACTCAGTGGTTTCCTTGGAGAAAATAAATTTAATCGGGCGACAATACATGGTAGATGAAGACCGAGGATTTTGCCAAGCGATATTACCACTTTCGTCTTGCAATTGAAGCGGTACAAATGAAAATACAAACAAATATTCGTCAGTAGCTTCAGCACTGGCAAACTTTTGTTTGTAAGTGCTGTGACCGGAACTGCAATCACAACCCCATTTACTAACAAGACTAAATGATGACCCAAGAGATGACGATTTGAAAACTTCTTGCTGCGCATGAACTAAACGTTCAACAGTTTTATTTAAAACAGCTTGAAGTTTAATATCTGCGCGCGTCTCGTCAACAAAAATGAAATCTTCGAGAGGAAAACAATGTCTTTTAGCTTGCCTAATGCTATGAATTGATGGAAATACCATATGCCCTACCTTCATGCTCCACTTCCGAGTCAGCTTGTAGGAGTGGCTTGTACACTTCGAGTCCACATAATAAGCCAAAGCTTCCTCCTTCGTTAGGCATCTCTGACTGCTTTCACCAGCACTGGCACTATTTCTCATTTTTTTGCACTTCTCGGGACTTTCGCTAGCGTCTCTGATGACAGCAGCCAGGTTTCGGTGGCCAGATAACCGTGCTGAGACTTCCGCTGCAAGCAGTAATTGATTCGTGTCGCGTGTACAGAGCAGATCTTCAACTCTCCTCTTTTTTGTTTTGTCGCTCGAATCGTCAAACTTTTTGCTTGGACGCCCAGCGGTGGTTGAAGATGCTGCGGATGTAGATGGCGTATGCACGTGACTAAGGGACGATACATTAAACACGAAGTTTTTTGACGTCCACTCTGCGTTTTTGATAAGGAAGACATCGCGGCACTTTTTGGATTCATACCAAATTGCATCTAAGTTTGAAGAAAATGCACTGATTGCCTGCTTCAGAGTTCTTAACGATTCATCAGTAATGCCGGAGAAGTCATATCGTGATGACAAAAAGGCAAACAATCCGGTATTTCGGTTTTCTTTTCCGTGTTTAACCCATTCTTCAAAAAGTTCCAATCTTGAGATTGAGTAAACGTGTTCTGTAAAAAAAAAAAAAAAAATATTTCCACAAAAGTCCACAGCCTAGATTTATCATATTTTGAAAGAAGAAGGATTCAGTCACCATATGTATCGATTTTAAGTCTGTTGCATACCATTACATGTCTTTCCGGGACCAAGAAACGTAAATAATGGTCAAGTTTTCGGCAAGTTGAACTTTGGGTAAATAAAAAAAAATAACTGGGGGCATCTAATTCTTTTTCATAACAAAATAAAATAAGACTTACCGTTAACTTCCAGATCCATCACTAAGATACACAAAAACTACGAATGAAACACTGTTTTAAGTAATCGCGCAAAAAGCAAAATTGCAAATGATTACTGGTTCACTTACCCCTTTCCTTATATACTTACCTGATACCCTTATCAAGGGTGACCCATTGTTCGAAATATTCTTGGAAACGAAGTTCGTGGGTGTTGTTTACCATATTATTAAATAATTTCCGGGAAACTTGGGAACGACTTTTGTCTCGCTAGCTTGTTCTAGGTGAATCACAGTGCGTCGTCTGCTTCGCCCAAAAATAAAGTTGTGTCAGGCCTTGCGCGCGCACTCCGCACTGTAGGTACGAAGCTACAAGTACATAGCCGGACAACGACGGCGGGTCGCGCGTCGTTACACGTGCCGCGTCATAAGAGATAAGAGCTATGCGATAGAAAGAGACGCGCTCTGTAGGTTAATATGACTGGTAGGTATGCAGCGCTACGCGAGCTGAATTGAATTTTATTGCGTCATAGCAAGAGTCGCTATTTGTTTCCATTTTCTTTGCGGAGTGATGCTTCTGTCCCTTAGTATTCTGTGGTTGTGTATACAAGTACTATAAAATGGCATACAACTTTTGCATGGTTAATATGAAATTCTAGACTAATCCAGGTAAACAATGACATTGAAACATGCAAATATAGTTGAAGGTTCGTATGAATGATCGTCATTATACCTATCTAGGCCATCCAGTCATTTGATGACAAACATATTTTTAGTACAAGCGTATTGCTGTTTTGAAGGGCATTGTAGCCAGTGAAAATGCTACATATGAGACTTCTTATCTGATGTCTCGGGGTGAAAAGCGCAATGCAGTGCTACGCAGAACTTTTTATGGTATTGAAAGTTCTGGGTGGCACTGCAATTGTTATGGGCAGGCGTGGCGCTTACCAACAGATAAACGACTTGCTCGTCTCATTACTCAGTTTCATAAAAAACAAGTTAATAGAAGCTGCTGCTGTTTATCAGAAACGAGCCTTGAAATTTATTTATTTTATGCTATTTAGGCGTATTATCCTTATTTTTATACCGAGACAGCGAAATATCGGCCAAATTCTATAAGCCTACAACTTTATGTGAAATGATGAAAACAAGGTTCTGAAAACGTTAAGTCATGTGACTTAGGCATTGTCTATCAATGCGGTAGTCATTGATGTGTTACGTATGACTTACGCCTAGTGACATAATAACGCACATAAAATACACATAACTAACCCAACCACGCTTGCACTACTATAAGTCCCCTTTCCCCTCTTCCACCCACCAGCCAGCCATAACATTAGCTCGATTCATATCGATAACAAGAAGAACTCATTAACTACACTTATCAATACAGCTCGTTTCAAGGCAAGCACGTGTTAGTGTCAAAACCTTACTAATTTCAACTCTATCTCGGGCGCCTAAGGTACGAAAATAAACAGAGATGAGGGTACATTGTTATTTGCGTGAGTCACTGCGATGATGCACTCGCATTATAAAGTAGATATGTGTTTATCTGGAGACGCATGCCAGCTATCTGAGGCGGCAGACGTTTAATTAACGTTTTAATATGTGGATGCGATAAGGGGATTCATTGTTCTCTTCGTTGTAGAGAAGATGGTTGTTGATGTGGAATTGTGGATCTTCATGCATGTTTGCGGGTAGATACGGAGATGAATTAAAAACATTAATTAATTGGTGGAAACCACGCTGTGGCTATGCGTGATCTTGCTCATAGAAAACTCAGAAATACTCAATCCATTCCGAACATCGCTCTCAGAAATTCTCCTTTTGAATTTCGGATAATATCTACGCTACATTCAATTCCACCAGTGACAATTACAAGAGCTGAGCCGCGTAGCAAAAAGTAGTCGTGGATAAAAACCTAGATAACTTTAATCAAGAGACTTTAAATGAACCATGAACGAAATATCGAGAGCAAGAGCCGTCTATGAAAACAACCAGTAAAAAAGAAAACAGACTGATGGTACCGTTGCTGTAAGTAGGCTAGCAGTAATTAGCAGAGTATTAGGTTCCAAATGGGATGTAAATGGCGAGCGATATCGTCTGTGACCGCTAATTGATCATGACTCATAAACACTTGTAAATAAACCTGTTAGAATGTACTCGGTTTTGTACCACGTCGTAATGAAAATGTTTATGATGTGCGAAGTGATTTTCTAATCGTAGCATATGGAATATCACAGATATTACTAAGACAAAGTTCTAAGGTGTGAACGCTGTACTTAGCATTGGTTACGGATATACTTTAGCGAGGAGACGTGACTTACGACGTCACTAGAATTATATGATGGGGAACCTCAATGCAAACCTGAGACCAGACCTGCTTAGTGCCTGCCTACCAATATGGAGATAAATTCTCAAGAACACGTTGTCTTGGCAGTTTGGAAGGAAAATAATATGCGAATGGCCTGGGTGTTATATTAGTCGTGTGAGCGTTTTAACGATCCATGGTTACCTCATAAAGAATTACATAGCTAGTCCACTTGCTAAAGCTCAAGAATAAAGTTGTAGCATGATTTGTAAGCGAATTAAAAAGAGCGGTTAAACAACATGAACTGTAGAGGCAGTACAATATCTGCTGAAAAGAGCGACGTATTTATAAGTTACATAAAAAAACATTCATGACATTGTGTGAAGCCAGCAAGGTTTACTTAGCGGACCTGCCTCAATGTTAAGCTAACTCAATGCAACGCGTCTAACTTGTTTTGTTTGACTTTGATAAAGTTATCTATTGTTACGGTGTACGAGCTGCAGTAACTCTTGAATAATATTATACAATTAGAATTTGGTTACCGGAATTTTCACAGAACGTAATAAAAACTAAATTAATAACTGAGATGAAACGAATCCGCGAGGAGATATTCGAGGAAATCTTACACAATCGTGCTCTAAAAAGCCATCTACGAATGAAGCACTAAATCAAAGTTATAAATTGCAGATAATACACAAAACGATGTCGGTTCGGTACATATGAACAAAACCGACGCGGCTTCTTTATGTTTGCTGAAAACTATCTTACATGCCGTGTTCATCATTACTCAGGTACTCGCATCATGCACAACTATTCTAATAGCATTCTATCGTGGTGACAGTACATTGCGCGGTTTATAGCTGTTCATTATTTCTGGGTATGAATCAGTGCGGCGATGGGGGAGGCGTGATGCGATGACAGCGTGGGAGGGGCACGGCTGTAGGGTGCGCCTGCCCCGGGCTCTATGCCAACTAGAAGCGCCACTGCATCGTTAGATGACAGACATTAACTCTGCCGTTGGATAACCCCGTGTTACTCCTAATCACAAGAAGATAAGGTTCAATTTCATATTAGCATAAATGCAATGAATGAAAAATTAGTTTTGCCGTTGCGTTGTGGGAATGTCTCGCGCGTAGTCTAGGGTTTTATAAGAAGCATCTCAAAGTCCGCCGTGCAAAGAATTCGCTTGGAATTGTTTTGGCGTATTGTAAGAAATGTTCACAGAGTGTATTTTTGGCGACCTCTTTGTCTTTTTCGTTGGTTTCACATGTTCCAGATTTAAGTAATAAAACATACAAGTGCCTACATTTTGGCGCTAAAGAGCAGGTTGACTAGCAGGTTTCACTAAGCTGCACGTTGAAAAAGGTTTTGACAACAAGCAGTAAAACTACTCATAAAAGCTCAGGAATATAACTTTAAGCAGATGTTATTTACGCATGTCCTCTCGAATGCTGCAATACTTGTTTACGTTAGACGTCGTCGTCTCGGAGTGGGCGTCTCTGAGTCACCTCGGGGAGATAATATTTTATCAGAGTCGTTCAGAGTGTACGTTTCTTTCTGCACGCGATTTGAACTGTGTTTACGTTCAATACATAGCGCAATTCCGGAATGTGGGACATTGCAATTGAGAACCGAACAAGGTCGATGACTAACTAGACGCTGCCCCCGATAGTCCGCATAATGAGATCTAAAATTAGCAATCTTTGTGATCCTTTAGTGATATTAGATGACAGCAGAATGACCACCGATTTACAACGCGAGACGTTAATCACAACATGAATCAGCTTCAACTTTCCACAATCCTGCTCAGATAAAAATGAAGCTCGTCTACGAAAGATTTTAACTTATCCACCTGGAAGCTTTTATGGAACCCAGTTAACCTTTCACAGGACATTAACAGGTCATCTGCCAAATATAGCACATATTCTGACCTGCCTTACGGTTACGGGTAAATTTTTATTGCTCATTGCTCCTGCTAGAGAGGCATTAACGGACAAATGAGGCATACAAACTGCGAATTAAGACGCGAAAATATTATAGGCTAAGCCATTCTTTGTAGTGCAAAAAGGCTAGCCATTAAGCTAATTGGCCAGTAATCGACTGAAACAAGCTGTAGGGCAAAGAATCCATTAGGTACCTAATAACAAAATGGTGTCACTACACAACACAGGGTCCGTCAGTTAGCGATACTTAGCGGAATGAGTTACTGCTAATTATTATAAGTGCTCGACTGCTCGAAAGCTGGATTTATGAGAGGACTTTCAACTATCTGGTTCGCAAGCTAGTCTGCATGATTATGACACTCTGAGTAGTAAATAGTTAGTATTCTTTGGTAGTAAAAAACAGTGATTCTAGTAATTTTTCATCATTGATTCGGTTATAATTTTTATTTCGTATCTAGTTTTGCTCTAAAAAGACGACGCCTTTCTGATACGCGTGCGGCCTTCTCGTCGCCAAAATGGTTTTGAAATAATGCAAATGTTGTAATTTGCAATCGATTCCGAGTAGCGCGTGTTGATGAAACATCGTTGTCAATCGTTAATTAGAGCTGTGGAACAAGCGCTGCGTTGCTTAGTGTCGATATGAAAGCTCCATGCACTAATTACTACTAATTAGACGGCGAACTGTTCCGCGCCTCGAACCGAAGCTTTAGAACCACAAAGCAAATTGCAAGCACAAAGAAAATAGATCTCTCAACGACACGAATTCAAATTTCTCAAAGTAACTGGAGCCCTTTTTTGCCAATCTAAACATAATATATATAGCTATCAATGAAACTAAGCAATTGGTAGCACGCGAAGCATGAATTACCAAAATGAACCGCAACCGTAATACCATTCAAAACATTGGAAGTTGGAAGTCATAAAAACTATGAATACGTGTGTACAGACATAAAACTGTTATGCACTACGATATGTAAATACTACTAGCTATATAATGCAGTGGCGCATCGCATAGGACAAGTAATTTTCAACTAGGAAGATCTAAACTGGATACATTACATGTGTCCAATCACATCATACCTAATGCAAATAATAGCACACAATACATGCCAAATATCAGATGTCGATGAGTAATTGTCGCCGGCAGCCGCGGCGGTTGATCCCGACTCATTTGTGACCAATTAGTGTAGGTAGTGTCAGAATATCTGTATCGCTGTAGCTCCTTTGGTGACGGTTTTGGCCGTGACTGAATGATGCATGATAGACGCGTGAAAAGAAGATGGTTCGTTCAAAACAATTTGCTGAATATAACTTCATGGAAGCTGCTTGAAAAGCGTGACAAATGGCATGCTTTCCTAATCACGTGTGGAGTGCTGGCTGAGACAGCGTAAGCATGCCGAGCTTACGATTCGGGACGTGTTTGAGTGTCGGCTGGCAGTGAGACGTTCGTGGTAAACGGAATTCTCAATGAGCGACAGGCACTATAGCTAACTACTATTAGGCTTTGCTTTTAGATATTTACTTGTGCAATTTTATTCCATTTCATAAGCGAGTCCCGCTAAGTGCAATAAAAAATAAGCTTTGCCCTTTCAGAATTCACTGTACCGACAGTCTCAAGATCTACGAGGATAAGGAGCTTACGTCACAAAAGGGACTGTGGGGGGCTTGAATAGGCCGAGATTGACGTCATTGACGGCCCGGAGGCGAAACGAGACTATTCTCACCACCCACCACTGGAGACACTCGAAAGGAATCTCCAATTTAGACGTGATTCGCGATAGATCAAGTTACTCGAAGCAAACGGTAAATATTTGATAAAATGTTCGCGGGAAAACGTCTTGTTTTCGTTATTTTCTTGTTGTGTGCGTTTTTTGATTCATCTTTGGTGGAATCAATATTCTGTTGTTTTATTAATGAAGGAGATTGAGGGCTTGATATTTTATTACAGGCTGGTCTTTCGCCCTTTGGCATCGATTACAGATTCCCATTTTTAATCGTCATGGACGCGGTAGGTATTTTTCTCTTCGTTTTGACAATATGCGTCTTCGTCTTTTTATAACAAGGCTAAGATGGTCGGACGGTCGGACTGACTTTGAACCTGTTACATTTCCATTGCAAATAAGTTTCATATTCTTAGTCCAATGAAAGCTATAAGTAAATATAAAAAGGCTGACCGAGCGTATACCGTCGGAACCGTTAAAATTGACAGATGACACAATGGCCTGAGTTTCCCATAGGCCAGGGCGTTGGGCGCGCCGGGAGCGTCGACCGCGCCCGTCCGCTGATTGCGCATACAAGTGCAACTTATTACCCACTGCAGGGCTACCACTCACCGCGCACTGGTTACTGGGTTAAGCCAAGATTAAATTGAATCAGTACAAGCAACAGTCACCATACTAAGTCCATATTAGCGACTATTCAAATCAAGTAGGCACTGACCCGGCACTGATATATCGTGAACACAGACGGAAAAATGTTGAGGCGAACTGAAATCCATTTACCCGGTCACTTTGTCACTGAACTGCTGCCAAATACTGGCACGATGTGAACCGGCCAGCTTTATTTCAAATGCTGATCGTAATCTCTTTGATGTATGCAGGTGAAACAGTAATAGAGGTGGCGACGGTGACTCCGGTAAAATGTTTCTTACTTACCCAAATAATCCAATGACAGCCATTATTGTTGTCGGTCATCGGTCACGTGTATGTCTGTCTATCAGTCACAGTCTCACTGAACAAGCTACATCTTCAAATATCCAGATTATGATTAGTATATGACCCAAAAATATAACGCGTACAAAATCTTTGGATAACTATGGATCCCAATAGCTTGCTTGGACTCTGTCGCCGATTTACGCAACAATTAATGATTGCTGCTAAAAACGTGGACAATAATCAGCACCACAATTTCAACCTGCACTTTTCTATCGACTTATTTCAATCGATATAAGCCAAGGACAGACAGAACAACAAACAGTCTTAATACCAATTACTTAATATTATATATAGACATATTTACCTTATTTGTTATTTTTTGCAAAACCAGAATGTGAATTTGGGTCATACATTGCGGCAACCCTAACAAAAGCATGGGAGCAAATTGTCACGCCTGCAGCTCCAGATTGATAAGAGGGTGGAATAGAGATAATATAAGTCGGCTGCAGGATGA
The DNA here is from genome assembly GCA_951640565.1 of Petrophora chlorosata. Classification (NCBI taxonomy): domain Eukaryota; kingdom Metazoa; phylum Arthropoda; class Insecta; order Lepidoptera; family Geometridae; genus Petrophora; species Petrophora chlorosata. The sequence goes on from OX621195.1 coordinate 15,482,079, forward strand.
ACCCGACTTGGGTATGAATCATTTTGTTGCTTTTGCAACTGCATGGTTACTCAAAACACCAGCAGATTAGAGGAAAACTTAACGTAATTAATGTCAGGTTTTTTTCTATAGGTTGTTTGTGGTTTTGAATACTTAATTAGTGTTGTGTAGATATTTGTAATACTGGTTTCAAATATTTAAATATAAATTCTCCTAAAACCTAGTTCTCATATAAGATGCAGTAGGTACCTATTTATACAACGCAACCGCTGTAAGAGGAATTTGTGGTATATTATATTTTTGGTTCCATTTTAGTAGTGGGAGTTTTAACATTGTTTCGATAAGTTAAACCATTTTTATAAGTGACAAGATTGTTTACATGCCATTATATTAAAACTGATTGAATGGTCATTGAACTATTACCAGTTTTTGTTTTCTTAGTGCCTGGTGCCTATTATTGGGTCATTCATACATATCAATGTACCTATTTGTTTTTATAACAATCTTTATTTTACTATGTAAATTAAGGGTAACAAAAACAGTTTGGTTGACATTATAATTTCCAACACTGTTGCGAGTTGGAAGGAATAATAGAATTTTAATAAATAAAGTTATAAATATTGCACTTCATTGGTGCAAAGCTTAGACTGTCTAGTTTAGAAAATGATAATGATTGAGTATGTTATATTATTGTGTATATTTGTGATATTAAATTTGTTTTATATAAGATTTATATAGATCTGGCACTAATAAGAATGTGGAAGGAATATTCTGCAATTACCTCTCTTACTATAATCAGGCCTAGCGCACTCCGCACTGTAGGTACGAAGCTACAACTACATAGCCGGACACCGACGGCGTGTCGCGCGTCGTTACACGTGCCGCGTCAGAAGAGATAAGAGCTATGCGATAGAAAGAGAGGCGCTCTGTAGGTTAATATAACTGGTAGGTATGTAGCGCTACGCGAGCTGAAATGGATTTTATTGCGTCATAGGAAGAGTTGTTTAAATTTCTTTGCGGAGTGATGCTTCTGTCTCTTAGTATTCTGTGCTATAATGTACTTAAACATTACACATCATCACTACAATTTATGTTGTGATATTGTTATGATTTTTGTAAACAAATGATAATGAGAACCTGAAGTTTGTCCAGCATGACAGCATATCAAATGATCATATGGGTCCCAGATTTGATCTTAATATTTTATATTGGATCAAAAATTTAAGAAAATAAAGACACTTGCCTTCACTTGTCTTTGTTAATAATACATTGTTATTGCACCTACTTTATAATAGAGGTGACTATTGAACTTATCTACACACAAAGTAAACAAACTTACCTTGCAGTCTTTATGTCTGTAACACCATGTGCATCCAAATATGAGCAGTATGGCCGTGATGACCAGCGCCAGGGCTGGTATCGCTGCATACAGCCCCCCTCCCGGCCCCCAACCCTCGAATATTGTGCGTCCATCTGGAAATTATTGCTCTTTAGAGTGTGGCATAAAACAACTGGAGAGTTAATCGAGTGAAAGGAAAGAACAATGTATGTATATATACACTGATATTGCTACTGTTATGTATAGTATAACTCAAGTAGCGATTTTTAATTTGTTAGGCATGTTTCTTTAATAACATTATATCTAGGCTGACAACCACATCATTTAATTTTGAGTTATGTGATGTTAGCAATTAAGAAACGATTTGCTATGAAGTTTTTGTGAAGTGCTGTTTATTTTATTTGTTTAAAGAAATGTGTTAGGACTTATTGTATAGTATCTATATAATAAATTCAAATGGGTTTTCCAAGCTTGTAAAGGGTTAATGGTAGTGTTTAATTTGTTAATGAATAATGGTGTACCAAAATTGGTAATAAGATGATAATAAGAGTCTACATTTTACATCAAGTCTTTGGTTGTAATTTCATAAGGATATAATTTATGTTAAATAGGATTGTGAAATGTTTACAAACAGTAGCATGTTAAGGTCAAAGTTAGATGTTCAAAAGAGAACTAAGAGAATATTTTAATAATAAAACATTTGAAATGGATGATAGTGATGAAAGTGTGGAATATAGATTAAGATGGTTTAATGAGAATGTCACAAAAATGATTTTTTCACTTTATTACATAAATATGATATAAAAAATCTTTAATAGTCTCTTTAAGAATATGAGAATCATAAGTATCATTATTTTGGTTAAATGATTATATAATTAACATTCTTGTTGTTTACACATTGCCATATCTTAAACAATAAGAAAGTCAAATCTTTTAAATTATGCTAAATAAGATAATGGTCAAAAACATAAAAACATAATAAATATTATAATAGTAATCATGCCAAAAACTAAATAATAATAGGAATGTCCATATAATTACAAAAATTTTATGTTAACCGATTTCTTTTCCAAATCCAGACCGACGTACAGAAAAGAAATAAGAGAACTGTCTTCATTGTTTTTGTGAAAGACACCCGCTAGAGAATATAGCACCAAGAAAATCTATCAGAATGCTTTTTTTTAAATATTATAATATGTCACAATGAAATATTTGTACACAAATTTACATACTAGAAGTGCAAATGAGATGTCCCGCAATGCAACCATAGAGCTAAAAGGAAAAAGATTATTAAGATGAAAATATAAATAGAATACAGCTAGTGACCAGAAGCATCACCCGTTCAGAAGTATGACTTGTGGATCAGCTATCACAGACAGATATTTTCTTAAGGTACCTCAATTTAAATCATTAATTACGTTCCATAATATTATTAAATAGATGTTGGCAATAAATACAGCTCATTGTAGACCCTGTCAGACATAGCAATTAGAAGAGAGGAAGACCTCGTTTCTTAATTGACGATACTTTTGCTTACAGTAGAGAGGGTACCATGAAACTGATTTGTATTCACTATTGGGATGAGCACAGAGATGTTATCTGATGCGAGCCGAGAAATAGTGATTTAGTGACTTTTCACTACAAGGAGACGCTGAATATCTCAAATTTATGATTATATTAAGTGAAAAACATGAATTTTTGTGACGAAATGACTCACCGTGAGGGTAGTCTTGCGGCGTTGGTCGCACAGGCAATCCAAATCCACAATGTGAGCCGGTCAAGGCCACGAATAACACCACCCATATCATACTTATCATTGTCACATTATTTGCACAGCCGAATTATTTTCCTTTTCATTATTAATTATTTCCATACATTACCACAACACAAAAAATACACGGTCCATGACAGGTTTGCACTTATTGAAATTTACCATACAACATAAGATTATCACACTAGATTTTTGCACAAAAATAACATGTCCACTCTCAACACTATTTACTACACATAAAACTTAATTTTTATTGTAAATCTAATGCACATTTACATAAAAATTGCGCAACCCACAGCTGTATAGAACGCCATTTTTCTTAATCGGTGTTGCAAGACCACACTTCGTTTTCTACGAATTAATTTAATTCATAAATATTTTAACGCTAGCAACACAGATGGTTAGAAATGACGGTAAAGGCGGCCATACACCTAACTACATATTGTTACGATCTATCGTTTCCCTTATCGATGTATCGCTATCGAAGCACCATAATATGGTGCATATTATGGAGGGCGTCCCGAGACTATGGGACATGAAGGGAAAGTACCTTAAATATCGTAGATAGGATATTTGATTAAAATAAGACTTTATGTTACAACTATAATAGTAATAAGATTCGCAAGGCATTTAAATACTTAGCTCGGATTTCCTCGTAGGTTGAATATGGAAAGCTATTATTTACAGCGGGATTGCCTCGCCGGCTACCAACACAACTCTGCAATTAGCGATAGGTCGTTGACGTATTTTTCGTTAACGAAACTAGACCGTTTAATCAACCTCCGTCAACTAGTCGATTAACTAGTTGAATTTGTTAACTAGTTAAAGCCATAACTATAGTCTACGGTCGAACTAACCATATTCTAGTTGAATTTGTTAACTAGTTAAAGCTTTAACTATAGTCTACGGTCGGACTAACCATATTCGATTTTGCAGACAACCTAATCCAAATGGCGCTGTACACAATGTGTTTACCTACAGTTTATGTTTACGGGTTACACAATGATGTAATTTTCGAAGAACTCTAAATGCTTCTGTCTGTTGCAGAGCTATGCGTAACATCATTATATAAGTCGTAGTATCGAATGTAGTACTTACACAGTAATGCTTGCACGCTACCGCTTGGCGGCTGAATAACTGGCAAAGCGGTGGTACCCACCCAGACGGCCTCTCGCATACTAGAAACCTACCACCAGTAAAATATACAAATACATAGGTTTATAGCTGACCTTCCCTTCATACTTTTCCAGGCTTAGGAAAGACTAGAAGAAGAAGAAGTTAGAGAAAACAAGTATAAACCTGTTTATTTGGCAACGTCCAGTCAGACAATCTGGCGCGCTTTCTGCATCTTGCTTACTCTTATCACTTTAAGATAATACTGACATCGTGCCATCCTATTCCCACGTAACATCAACATAACACAATAAAACTTTTAGGCTGGCCGCATATGTACGGAATCCGTATTCGATTTCCAAATTCGTTTTCCGCTTTCGGAATTCCGTGCGCCTACCGCAGACATTAAAGTTTTTTCATTAGGAATATTATACTGCCAGTACGTTTAGTGGTGGCTTTGTGAACGCACGACGATGGAGAACGACGATTTGATTGCGATTGCATTTCTGTTATCATTATCAAAGAAGAAAAAGAAACGCCGATATTGGGTTCATCCGTTACACACTCGAAGAATCAACGAGAGCCCATTTCATCTAAATAAATTTATTAATTTTTTCAATTTTATCAATATTAATGCTTCTGCTTCACACATTGTCTGATGCATTCGTGATGATGAGACATGAAAAACACACAACACAACCAATACGCACAGCGCGTGGCGCGGTTCTGAATCGAAATTTCCGAACGTGTGCGACGGTACATAGCAAATGTATGGAAGTGCTGCGTTCCGCATGACGTCATTTGGTTTTTTCCGAACGGTGTTTCCGAATGCACGGGCTGGCACTCGAAACGTACGCGCGGAATATATTCCGTACGGAAAAAAAACGTATGTGTGCGGCAGTCAATGTATTTTCTATTGATTTGATGCATTCGGGTCTACGAACGCGGATAACGAATTTGGAAATCGAATACGGATTCCGTACATATGCGGCCAGCCTTAACGCTAATAAATTTCAAACGTCTTTCCGTGCGCATGTGCATTTAATTAACTCTTGTTTGCACTACTTAGAGTTCAAATTATTTTACAAGCGACCCGTCATTTATGCCACTATTTCTACCGAACGACAAACGTTGTAAAATGTCACAAAATGTACGTGTCAATCCGTTGCATGCAGATAGGAATGTTTCCTTCTACTATCGAATTTATCCGTCTAACAACGAATAGAAGATAGAAGTTGACAACTGTCCCGCGTTCGTTCGTTAACGTCAACTGGTATGTTTCTTTCTACGTACGTTTTAGTCGTTGAATTCAACTGGTTAATCTGTGGACGGTTAACAGTTGAGTTGACAGTCGATGGACGGTTTTTTTAACTAGTTCGTTGATTCAACGCCCATCGCTACTGCCAATGTCAAAATGATGGAAAAGAAAAGTGACAAGTGTAAAAAACACTGAAAAGAAAAGTCAGGCGGATTTCGGGAAAATTCATTCCAAATCTGAAAATGTGTCAATGTTTCAGCTGAAGCAAATGATGATTTTTGCCAAAAATAATAATTACACTTAAAATACGAAACTAATGCTCGTAAACTAATGCAAAACAGAAATAACCTCAAAACACATGTACGGTATCAGTGTTTTGTGTAGTAGCCGCTTTAGACCGTGTAATGTACGTTATTACTCGAGTAATGGTACTAAGAAATTGTTGGAATTTCTAGCCAAAATGCCGAAAGTGAATACAGCACGAATTAGCGAGGCGCAACGCCAAAGACAGAACATATCAAGAAAGTCAGAAAAGTATGCTCCAAGCACGGTTTACCTGCAGGTGCTAGGGTCAGGCGCGAGAGGCGCTCCTAACACGTTGTACCTGTTTACTGATCAAAAAAGGTAAGAGAAATTTAAATTTTTCATAAGGTGACATCAGCCTGTAATGTGTCGGCATCGCAAGATCTAATTATATTATACAACGCAACGACAGTAACAAACACTCGGATAGGGCTTTGAAATCCGAGGGCTCTTTTGGGCTGCCCATAGTCGGATAACAATAGGTTTTAAAATTAAATATAATGTTGATGATGGTGTGTGGACTTAATTTCATGCTGGGCCTTTATAACATAGTACATGGTTTGCCAGAGGTAATTGCATGATTTTGGGGCGCTATACACATTAAATTAACTACAGTAGAATTCACTCATAACGACTTCGCTTATGACGACTAACCGGTTTTAGCGACGATAATGTTAACTCAAGTTAGGTTTCATAGTTAGGTACTGAGAAAAATAAACGTCTAGTGCGACACTCTGGTTTAAGCGACCCACTGCTTATAGCAACCATTATTTATGATATTACGTCCAGTTAAAACGAGGCGCAATGTTTTGTTTGCACAACCTACGCACTAGTAACTACCTATTTATCACCACCTGTTATGACAAGTTCTTAAAGCTCGACAAAATGGGTTCTGTGAAGCAAAAGTGTTTTAAAATAGAAGAAAAAAGTGCAATATTACACCGTTTAGAAGCCGGTGAATCAAATGCGACCCTTGCAAAGGAGTTTGGTGTATCTCATTCTACAATATCCACAATAAAGAAGAATTAAGATAAGATGGAGCCGCTGTTTAATGCCAATATTTTTAAATGTAAACGTGTAAGGACTTCTCTACTCATGAGCAGAACATATGTATTTAAGAAATAATCCTGCCGTTTTGTACATCATCCGGTTAGCATGACATAGTATCCCAGGTTCCTTAAAAGTCGTTATATCCGGATTCTACTGTATAATAGATAGCCATCTGTTTTATTAAGTTTGTTTATATTTATCATTTATGAGATAAAACTTCAAATTCAACTCCTTATATATGGCTCCTGCGGGGTTTCCACAATTTCGCCAATGTCACGTGGATAGATTAGTAATAAACAATGGAGATTGATCGGTGTTTGGTCGGTGCTTATGCAGTGATCAAATCTCTTAACATGAAATAAAACAATTTAATAAAAAGGTATTTTCATTTATTGACAAAAACAAAAAATTATAAAATCTGGCATCATCCCAGGCTCACTGGCACCGGCTTGAGCCTTGGTATCTGTGGATCTCACACTTAATCTTTACATGTCACATATGTCGCAATAGCTTGAAGTATGAAAAGAATATGGAATTTTTGTGTTAGGAATACTGTATTATGTAAATTATCAAAGCTGTTTATTTATGTACTAACCTTACTAAATGAACTGTAACATTGGATGTGAAAATATCAGCATTACATTAAAATTGCACAAAATAGGCATTTTTGCATCTATTACACAATTTTAACCCGCTTATATTATTATTTTAAAATCTCAAAATATGTATAATGTAGCTGTAATGTCCAGTTTTGCAAACCATAAACAAAAAATCAATTACTTTTTCCTAAATATGATTCTAGTAAGTTATTCTTTATAGAACTCTGGAGGTATTTCATGAAATATTAAAGGTTGTCTTTGTCCAATGAAACACACATGCATTGACAAGAAAATATCAAACACGCACACAGCCACCCTCCCACAAACACACACACCCTCTCACCTACACACGCTCACCCTCACAGCCTCTCATACATTTTCACACACTCTCTCACACACAGTTGCACACCCTCCCACATATACCATTCTTACACTCACCACATAATTTATGAATTCATGTATAGGTTTTATATGGCTGTATTCAATTAGCATATAATAGTGTACCCTATTTAGATTTTATTATATTTTATATATTTTCATTTCTGTACCTCACAAATTCTTACATGTTAATTTTAAATTATAAATCAGGTAGTAATAGTAAAAACTAAGTTCTTAATATTCTACTATTGTAAAAACACAGGCTGATCTTGGGAAGACGCTGTCTTTTGTAACACAGTTTTAATAACTAAAACAAAAGGCAAAGTTACAACAACCACATGTAACACATATTTTTGCAATAAAGAAATTTGTATTTGTCTGGATGATACTTTAAGCAATAACAATGCCCATTGTACTACCATAGTTAAAGACTGTGTAGTATAAAATTATTTAAACTGGTAATACTGGTATGGTATACGATAAAATGTCTTGTATCAGTATGTATATTAAAGATTATATAGTCCATCATGCAGCATATCTTGGATTATAATAAAGACTGGAAAAAAGAATGGGAAAGACTATCATTGTCTTGGACAGACCACATGGTCTATAGGGAGATATATGGTTTGGTTGACTGATTTATACATGTTACATAACTTACAAAAAAGCGCAAGCATTTGTTTCAAGTCTTTTTTTTATGTAACTGAATGACTAGACGAGCTGGTCGTTTGCCTGATGGTAATCAATACGCCAGCCCATAACAATAACAGCACCACCCAGAACTTTTTTTTGCAAAATCCGGCGCGGCGCTGCACTGCGCTCGTCACCCTATGCCAATTAGCTGTTGAGTCTCGTAATGCCCAGTAATTTCGCTGGCTACAATGCCCTTCAAACCGGAACACAGTAATGCTCTCCTCTCGCATACGAGAAACCTACCACCAGTAAATGTCTGGGTGTCGTGGGACCATGCTCCCAGTAGTTTCTGGTTCCCTAAATACAGGGAATCCTAGTTAGGGGCCAGGATCGATGTATGTGGTCGTTGGGCGTATTTTTATATTATTTACTATTATGTCATCTTAAAAAATATATCCAGGTACTTGTTCAACTGCGGTGAATGTACACAACGTCTCGCGCACGAACACAAAGTAAAGCTATCGAGACTTGACCACATCTTCATCACAAGCAAGTCTTGGCGCAACATTGGTGGTCTTCCAGGACTGTCTCTTACATTGCAGGATGTTGGAGTGCCGAATATCACACTGCATGGACCTGAGGGCCTGGTGAGAGCAACTTTAAAGTTAATATTAAATTTAAAGTTAATTTGTTCTGAAGAGCTTTTTGACCTGCTTCCGCCTTCCCAATTTTTCCACCGCACATCTCGCCATCGTCAAAAAGCTCACCCCCACATCTTACAAGACTGGACTTCCCACACGCTTCACTCGCACTTTCCTTCCTCGCACTTGTAAGATGTGGAACGGCCTACCTTCGTCGGTATTTCCTTTGAGCTACAACATGGAGTCCTTTAAATGGGGAATTAATAGAGTCCTTAAGGGTCGGCAACGCATCAGCAATGCCTCTGGTGTTGCAGAAGTTCATAGGCGACGGTAACTGCTTACCATCAGGCGGGCCGTCTGCTTGTTTGCCGACAAATTAAATTTAAAAAAAATAAACTAATCCTATCCTACTTCGTACTAATATTATAAATGCGAATGTCTGTGTGTGTGTTGCCTCGTAACTTTATAACGATGGAACATATTTTTATGAAATTCGGTTGGTGGTCCTGGAACATACAAAGGCTACTTTTTATCACAGAAAAACAAACAGCTATAAACGAAATTCTATGCGGTTAGAGTCGTGCGTATAAGCTAGTTTGAATATAACTGACAAATGCAGATTCCAGTCGTTGTTTGTCCCACCACTGGTTGTGTTTCACATTCAGGTTGTGTAATCAAATTTTTTTTAAACAAAATTCTTATTATGAATAGTTTAGTATATCTATGATTTAAGAGGATATGGCACAGCCGCGGCCAGCGAGCACTAGGTATTTTAATAATGGTTTACGGTCTCGCAGAAAATGCGTAAATTAAATTAAATAAATTAACTAAAAAATAATAATAATTTAACTAAATTCGTATCAATTTCAGATTTTTGTTAAAATTAGCATTTCGGGAGAAAACGTTTCTACCACACTAAATCTACCAAATTTGGTAATTTTGGTCTCAATTTCATAAATGGAGAATAAACTAGGTTTGTAGGTTTTCTTTTTTCTAAGTTTATGTCTATTTTTAAAGTTAACAGCTTCCAAACATCAAAAATATTTTTCGAGTAAATATCGAGTTTTTTGGATCCATTTATTCAAATTCTATAGGAAAGATCGCAAAAATCAAAACCTACAAACCTCAATAATGGTAACATCTCTTACATGTCCAAATTTCATCGAATTTGGTTAATGTTTAGGGGTAGAAAAACGTTTTCTCTTTTTGTATAAAAATATCAGCGTGCCGTTCCCTCTTAAGATAGTTTATTTCTCAAAAGAATGAATTCACTTACATGAGAAAACATAATGTTAAACAATTTTGGACTAAGCGTACTTTATAAAATGCAACAGACTTAAAAAATATCTAAAAACTAATTTTAAAAACTAAAATGTCGGTAGTTTAATATTACTAGCAATAACGAAAACAAAAGTCCGGTCGTACATTGCGACCGACGCCACGCGACGGTACATATATTATATCTTCTAATATTTTTCTATTTCAGGATGAGCTCTACAATGCAACTAGAAGATTTGTTATAATGAAGGACATGAATGTTACTATGGCGAAGTGTACCCCGAATGAGGACTTCGAAGACAATACTATGAGTGTCAAATATGTTTTATTGTAAGTATTTTGTTTCTTTATTGAAGGAAGATGTGAAGAAACAATTTCAAAATGTTCATGAGGGTAAATAGCTTTTAGCACTTTAAACCCAGAGTATAAATAAATTCATAATTTTTATTAAATATATTTACAAAATAACTTTAATATGTATACAAAATATAATAAAATTATTCTAAAAGGCATATGGTGGAGAGAAAAGTGCCCAGAACGCTGGCCGCATTGCCTCGCTGAATGGAAATGCTGATTTTTTGACCCAAATATGAGGCAGCATTCTGGTCACACGTCGCCTCCACCAGACGTTTTGCCAAGTCGCTGTAGACGATAATTTTTATTAACATGCGAAGGTCCCATTATTTCAAGGCATCAATAATTTTATATGGAACTGAGTGATGATACGTCCAAGTCGTTCGCCTGATGGTAAGCGCCACGCCTGATCAAAACAATTGCAATTTGTATCCCATATGGATAATTTCTCATTCCTGGAGATGAGGAGAACCATATCCATCTCAATGATTTAACCTTGGCATCTGTGGTCCTATGTACGGTTGCGGTGCCATATGTTACGAGTAAAGGTCGCATTTTATTTGTCAACCCGGCACCCGACCAGCGTCGCCTCGCCTCGAGCGGTTAGGAATTCTTTATATGAAATTTTCATACATATACATTCACTTATCAACTCCGTCAACGGAACGCCTTGCTCGCGAGTGAACCACTCGGTGACAACCTGCTGCCCGTACGCTTGACACGCGGTGGCTGCGGGTTGACAACACGCGGGTCCCGTGTGTAGCGCGCGTCGCCCGCGAGAGGTCTGTTTCGAAAATTTCATGCATCTCGTCGACGCCGCGCCGTCAATGCGCCGACCGCGCGATGACCACCCGTGGACAAAGAGTAATCGCCGAGCTGTGAGGCGTCGTTGGTCGGGTGTCGGGTGAATAAATAAATAAAAAATTAAATAAGATAAAATTATTTTAATTCAAACTGATTTTGTCCATATATTGTTAGTAACAAAGATCTTAAGAACTAGGTTAGTAGATAAATTAGTTATCAAGCGTTTCGGTAATTCTTTCATTATGCGAACTGCTAAGGAGTTGAACACTACCAGCTTCTTCCAAACAGCTACAACTTATGTCTTTTTAAATCTAGAGTGAATAAGCATCTCATGGGCAAACGTGCTCCACCTTAGGCCGCATCTTCGCATTCCATCAGGCGAGATGTCAAACGCTTGGCCATTTCTATATAAATAAAAAATAAAAGGTATGACCTTTAGGCAAAATTAAAAATTATCCATTTTTGGTTCAGGGGACCCCACGACCACCTACTGGATCATGAGAAACCAGCAGCTAAAAGACCAAGGATTGAGCACTCTGATAAAGAATTTGAAGAATTTGTCCATGATGACACTGATTACTACCATTCTGAACATCATTCAGAATCTCGACCCAAGATTGTTAGAGACAGATCGAAATCTAGAGCAAGAGACAAAGAAACTGATAAAGGTAAGATTTAATACATCAAAGAGATCATATTAAGTTTTGTATTACTGTATTTATTCTCATACATCTCTTCTAACTTGGAATATTGACGCTCTCATAACTTAAGGGAGTGCCTCACAGACCAAGTTACAGGTCTATCACTACATAGTATAAAACAAAGTCGCTTTCTCTGTCCCTATGTATGCTTAAATCTTTAAAACTACGCAACGGATTTTGATGCGGTTTTTTTTAATAGATAGAGTGATTGAAGAGGAAGGTTTATATGTATAATAACCTTGCGAAGCCGGGGCGGGTCGCTATTTCACTTATAAGATGCAGTGTGTACTGCGCACAGGCTATATATAGTAGACATCATATTAAAATTTAGTAAATCTCTTACAAAACTTGCAAATGAAATAGTGGCGTAGCTAAAGGTAAAACCAAAGGCCCTGGGGGAAAAAAATGAACTAGAGCCCCAACTTACCTATTTAAAATCTTTTGTTTCGTATTCATCGCGTTCCGAACTCTGGTTTATTTATATTCCGAATGTGGGAGATATTTTCACTAGTTCAATGTATAGTTTGTAAGTCAGAGTCCGAGGGCCCCCCGGGGCTTGGGGGCCCTGGGGCACTGCCCCGTCTAGCCCTCCGGTAGCTACGCCACTAAAATGAAATGACATTGAATAGAGCGCATTTATCCAACATATTCTTTCATAATCTCGTCCACATCGTTGCAAGAGAGATATTGGCCAAGCATAGACCTACAAGCAATACTTGTCTAAATGAATTTATTTAGACAGCCCCTGTGGTGTAGTGGTTGGGCAGGTTGGCTCAATTCTCATGCATCACTGAGATTGCAGGTTCGATTCCCACGATGGGACAAATGTTTGTGCGCAGAATAAAGCGCAAGCATTTGTTTCGTGTCTGGATGTTGTTACTAGGACCATGGTCCCGGTCCTAGTAATTCCCTAGTTACAGGAAATCCTAGTTAGGGGCCAGGATCTATGTTTGTAATCGTTGGGCGTATTAATTAATTTATTTTTTGTGCTAGAAAAAATTACAAAGAAGTCGGAAAAAGTACTTCAATACCTTCAAAAGAAATCTAACTGCACTGTCGCCTACATTTGCACCTTGAAGAAACGTCTCGGGACCCTGGACTTGGCCAAGTGCGTGGAACTGGGCGTCAAGCCTGGCCCAATGCTGGGCCAGCTTAAGAATGGAAAAGATTTGGTGTTGCCAGATGGATCTATTGTATTTTCTAAGCAAGTAAAGACGCCTGATGACCCAGGACCCGTATTCATTGGTAAGTAAATGAACATGAAAATAGCCGGACTCACACTACACCGAGAATTAATCTTTAGACTTATACATAACATTTTTAAGACTTTAAGAAGAAGGAAAATGATACTGCTCGGGCAGTGATCAAACACGTGTCTTCGGAATACCCTCCCGACTTCTTAACCACTGGGCCACCAAACCAACTGCTCGAGCAATTAAATTTCTTCTATCCTTCTTATATCGTCTTACGGGTACGATTCTACGTCATCTGTCGTCAATGTTTACGTTGATCAACATTGATTCGGTTGATTGATTGAACTATATCAAAAATGTTTTTTTTTGTTTGTTTCAGTAATGGAAGTGCCAGATATATCATACCTAAAAGAGTCGGAGTTTTCAACGCACTTTGACAATAACCAAAATCCTCCCGAGAATATTCCCACGCTGATAGTGCACTGCACGCCGCCTCACGTTTTCAATCACCCGACGTAAGTGATGTGAAAAAACACCGACCATTTTTCCGACCCTCAAAATATGGTGAAACAAGTATAGACATCGTTTTTGATTATGGAACCGAATAATGAGATTTGCGTACCCATTTTGCGTATCAAACTCGCCTAATTTACCGACTGACATGATTTTTAATTATTTTTCCTCGTCGCCAATAGTTGATAAATAAAACACCGGCGCACGGTTACCAGTATATTGCAGACTAACTTATGAAACTACCCCACACCATAATAACTAGTTATATTTAAGAACCTACCTAAATACAATATAATATTAACATCTAACACAACAGAGACGAGCAGCATCTAGTGATTTAACAAGTATCTATCGCAGGGAAATGAGGATACCAGGGTTTTCACGAAATCCCTAGGGATACGACGTACAGTTTTAATAATTGGGGTCTCGCTAGAACTCTTGATTCGTCATGCCTTCGCTCCACTCGAGAGCTCGCTGGCTCGCTACGCTCGCTGCGCTCGCCACCTCTCCCTCTCGCTTAGTTCAGGCCTTGCGCACTCGTTTTGCTCAGGAACTCCTCGCGAGCATCTGGCTCCGCGCTTTTTATACATTCTAGGGGTAACAGCTATTCGGACCACGAAGAAGTGGTCCTTCCAATACATGATGATACATACCGTGATTTCGTGCTATTTTTGTCATTTCACGGAACCAGTTCTGGTATTTGTCCAAATCACTAGATGTTGCTCAGGGAAATTATAAAATCGTGTTGTTATTTTAACATCCTCCGTCATTTGACTTTCACTTTTCACCTTAGTGATTTGATTAAATATCCGATTTCATCATTTGCCTACTAAAAGTCCCTAAAAAAAATTATAGAAAAAAAAACATTTGCCTGCGACATAATCATCATCAGCCCATCACGTTCCCACTGCTGGGACACGGGCCTTCTCTCATAGAGAGAGTATGGGCCATAATCCACCACGCTGGACCAGTGCGGGTTGATGGATGTCACATGTCCTTGAATTTTTGTAAAAAATTCTTTGATATGCCGGTTTCCTCACGATGTTTTCCTTCACCGTTTTTAGAGCGAGTGTTAAATCCGCACATAACTTAAGTTATTCAGTAGTGCGGGGCCAGCGGGATTCGAACTCTGGTGCGTCGGATCGAAAGTCGCACGTTCCCACTAAGCCACCTCGCTCTTCAACATAATAATATAGATTATTGACATTGCTTGATAATTGAGACGGTCCACCCTCCAGGTACCGCGCCTTCATGACTTTGTTCGGGCAGTCGTGCCGTCATCTCGTCCTTAACGCCCAGAACAGCTGCCTGGGCTCGGAAGCCGTCCACCGCACGCAGCACAAGCTTCACCTACTTGACTCGGACATATTCCCGCTTCTGAAGGACGCGAGTGTGCCAGCTGTTTGGAACTCCAGCCCGCCGCCGAATAATGATAGTCCCACTAGACGGGGCCTGGAGGATTTGAAAAATAAGGTATGTGTTTTGTTACGAAAGGGTGTGCGAGCTTTGGCTGCGTGATTAACTTATTATTGAATGTAAAAGATATACAAAATATTGTCGCTATTGCATTTGAAGCAAGTTAGATAATAGGGGATCAGACAGTAATAAAAAAAATCTTAAATTTAGTTGGAACGAATGTTTATTGAACCCGAAAGATGATTCAATCAATATTTTTGTAAAATAATAATGATTTATATATTTAAATCAATCATCATCATCGGGTGCCATCATCATACTGAAGTTTGGAGGTCAGTAGGCAATATTTCTTGCGATCCCACGCTGCGCTTTTGAGATCTCATCCATACTTTGATGTCATCCAACCATTTACGTCGTGGACGTCTTGGACTTTTCTTGCCATCTAGGATCAACCTTGGAAATTGGTACTGGGATCCACTCATAAGATATTTGTTTTTTACATTTAATAGGTCTATGTTTGGCCACTATCTCGCCTGATGTGAAGCGATGATGTGGCCTAAGATGGAGCACATAGATCTAGAGAGAGACGGCAGTTGAGCGGCTGCTCAGACCCGTCTCCCCGATGGTTTACCGAACATCATCCCGAAACACGACTTAGTCGCTTGACGGCATGGCTTTGTTCGGTGGGTGGTATTACAACCACGGCCAGAGCATACCACGCGAAAGCGCCGAAAAAGAAATATCCGAAAAAGGCAGCCTTCCGTCTCATAATGGTCGACACGGGTCACTCACGGTTGCGATTTGCCTTTTAAAGTACCGTGGCGTGTGAGGTGAAGCTAGTCCAAGGTATTTTTAGCATCCTCTGCAGTTTAAATCAATAAATAAAGTAAATACCACACAAACGGTCACCTATCCAAGTTGTGACTGCTGCAAAAGTTTCCTAGCTTACCAGATCTGTTACAAACGGCTACACAAACTACGCTACGAGCGCTACTCCATGTCTGAATGTCTCCATGTTTATTCATGCTTGTTGCTCTGCTTTGGTGGCGGTACCACAACTGTGACAATATATTCTAGATCGCCCTCGCGCAGTTCCAGAACATCATAACCATGGAGGGGTCCAGGGGGGACGGGCAGTCGTGCGGGGCCGAGGGGGACGAGAGCAAGCTCGACGTGTTGGCGGCGCGGACGCTGACCATGTTCCATCTTCGGCCCAAGAGACAGGTGGATAGGTGAGTTCGTCTTTGGCAAACGATTACAACTTTACTCATGGTAATTTTTAAACTTTCGCGATTCGAACACATAGTTAATGATAATAAAACGAGACTTGATCGCGCGAAAACATTAATTTTATTTACCTCGACGTTTACCACCAAGTTGCATTGGCCGTGGTCACGAGAAGACTTACTAGAAGGGTCTTCATCTCATGTCCATGGTCAATGCAACTTGGTCGAAACGTCGAGCTAAATAAAAGGTAGGTCTCTCGTATGCGGGAGGCCGTCTGGTTAGGTACCATATCTTTGCCAGTTATTATGCCGCCAAGCAGTAGTGCGCAAGCGTTACTTTATTCCGGTTTGAAGGGCATTGTAGCCAGCGAAATTACTGGGCATATGAGACTTATGTCTCGGGGTGATGACCGCAATGCAGTGTTACGCAGTGCTTTTTATGGTATTAAAAGTTCTGGGTGGCACTGCAATTGTTATGGGGCGTCGCGTTCCGTCACTTATATAAAAAATATAAATGTGACACAATAAATGTAGCACTATAAATACATATATAAATACTTCTACTAAAATTAAAACGTGAAAGTTTGTAAGAATGTATGGATGTATGTTTGTTAATCTTTCACGCAAAAACTACCGAACCGATTTTGATGAAATTTGGTATGTAGATACCTACTTTTGGACTTGCACATAGGCTACTTTTTATACGGGGAAACCGCGGGGCGCAGCTAGTATAATATATCAATAATTTACATAATAACTAGCTGACCCGGCAAACTTTGTTTTGCCATATAAATTAAAAAAAAAGTTAAGGGTGAACAACCCTTATCACTTAGGGGTATGAAAAATAGATAGTAACCGATTAACCCCCTAACCCCTAAGTATACCCCTAAGTGATAAGGGTTGTTCACCATGTATATATATAAGATATGTGATGACCGACCTGACTTAGATAATATTTGTCTTCCCACCAGGTCAGCGGAACCGAAGCTTCACATACAAGACTACATACAAGAGACCATGGATATGGACGGTTTCGTGGGCTCCCTGGAACAGTTCCGGCGTTTGGTCGACAACATGCGATACGCAAGGACTGATACTCAGAAGGAATACCCCAAGGTAAGTAAAACTTTTTTTTTAACCTACAAACATAGCCTCTGTGGTGTAGTGGTTGGGCAGGTTGGCTCAAATCTCATACATCACTGAGGTTGCGGGTTCGATTCCCGCGACGGGACAAATGTTTGTGCACAGAAAAAAAAGAGCAAGCATTTGTTTCATGTCTGGGTGTTGTGGGACCATGGTCTTCATAGTTCCTGGTTCCCTAGATACAGGGAATCCTAGTTAGGGGTCCAGGATCTATGTATGTGATCGTCGGGCGTTATTTATATTTATTTATTTATAGGAGACTTTCTTTTAAATGTTTGTTTGTGTTACCTCAGAACTCCGTCATTTATGAACCGATTTGGAAAATTCTTTTTCGTTGTTCAGTATAGCTACGAAGTGGTCCCATATAAATTTCATCGATATTCGCCCTTGGACTTCGAAGGTACATCAGAATTGAAGTCGGTTTTTTTGTTATTAAATGAATTATCATTCACCTAATGATTAAAGCCACGGCATACAAGGACAAGGTAAATGGCACCAGTTCTTCGAAACCTGTTGTCTCATTTCTTTTACAATCTGCTTCTCCTTTCGTATGGTTGTGTGGCCATCCTTGGTGTCGAAGTTTCCCGAAGGCCTCCGACATCGCCTCACGACTGTTGTCCTAAGACAAGATAGATAGATAGATAGATAGATAGATAGATAGATAGATAGATAGATAGTTAGATAAAACGTTTATTTGTCAACACAACATACATGTACATTAAATAGCAAACTGTTAGACACTGTACGTGTGTATTGCAGTTATGACAAATGGGCCATAGCTCAGCGAATAACATTGCTCAAGGAGCAAACACTGATTTTCAGGTGACGAGGCGAATCGAGCGCATTACAACAATATACCTACGATAATAATAAATCGAGACAACGATCGGGACCGACGAATTTCCCCTCCAAAGCATGTTATATCATAATAACTTTAAACACGCATCAATTAATTATGCATTTGCATAAATGATATACGAGTATGTCCATCAAACGCTGCCTGGAAGAGTTCGCTCTTAGCGATGATACCGGATTTTTTAGCTACTTTTGTTTTTTTGTGTGTGTACTGTATTGCATTTTGATGTCTGTTATTAATCGTGATGTTTTTAACACTAGTTTTTTCCACGCCTTCGTTACTGTAGACGAGAGAGGAAGGCCATAGTCGTCTTTTTTCCAAGACCATTTTAGCAAGACCTCCCCAGTATATGAGAGCGCGTAATACGAAGAGGTCAAGTTGTATCTTTGTATCAAACCAACCGATTTTGATGTTACATACCCTATAATCTAATTTGGGATGCTACTAAAACCTGAAAATTAAATCAGTTTAGCGGTTTCGAGTATATAGGTAACGAACAAGTTACAAGTCTACCCAGACAATACGCGGGAGAAAACTATTATGTTAATAATTATAAAAATGGTACTGAGCCATTTCTGTACATTAAATATAAACAACAACAAAGTGTCTTCGCCTAAATAGAGACAGTAAGAAAAGTGTTAATGGACACATTCTTAGTTATACTATATTTAGCAATTTAAGTCAAAGTTAAATTACTTATTAGTCTTATTAGGCTAGATTGTAATATTAATGGGATGTCTTTTTGAGACAGATCATTAAAAAAAAAAAAAATTAAATATATTTTTGAAAAACGAACTGGGATAGACTATTTAGAGGGTACTGAACACAAATCCACGGTTTTTAGAATTTTTGTCTGTTTGTTTGTATGTTTGTTATCTACAGACTCGAAAACTGCTGAACGGATTTTAATGTGGTTTTCAGAGTTTAGTAGCATAAGTCCCAACTTAGATTATAGGGTATGTTACATCAACATTGGATGGATGATTAAGAAGATACAGCTTGACCTCTTCGTAGTACGCGCTCTTATATACACGGGAGGTCTTCCTAAAATGGATTCTCTATAATGGCCTAGGAAAAAGACGATTGGCGACTTCGTCTGTCGTCCACGCAGACGAAGTCGCGGGAAAAAGCTAGTATGTTAATAAGACACGTTTTGCTAAGTTTACTGCATATTAATATATTGAGTACTTGTTTTTGCAATGATTTATTTTTCTTTTATTTTTATAGGTCTTGTTTCTGGGTACCGGCTCATGCATACCTAGCAAAACTAGGAACACAAGTGCTATCGTTCTGCAGATCGAGTAAGTATTTTCAAATAAATTAGTACTAACTAGAATTCCCTGTATCTAGGGAACCAGGAACTACGAAGACCATGGTCCCACAACACCCAGACACGAAACAAATGCTCGCGCTTATTTTTTTTTCCGTTAACATTTGTCCCGTCGCGGGAATCGAACCCGCAACCTTAGCGGTGTATGAGATATGAGCCAGCCTGCCCAACCACTACACCACAGAGACTGTTTTATATTAGAACTTTGTTTTATGTAATACTTTAGGCTAGTTTTAGGGTTCTTACAGTATTTTTGTATCTTTTTTTATAGGAATACAAGTCCCGGAATATAAATTAACCTATATCTTTATAAGCTATTCAGGTTATAAGCTATCTCCATTCTCAATTTCACTGAAATCAGTTGAGCCGCCGAAACTTTCGCAATTATAATATTTCAAAATTAAAAAGCTTATAGTTTTTACTGTAAATAGTGAAATAATAATATAGTTTATTTGAATAAACATATGTGGTTTATATAATCAGAGGACAGCATGTATCGGTTACAATTTACTAGTTCAGTCACAAAATAATTAATTTTTACCTTTACATGTGTGAAAAGTGCATCCGTTTGTTACAGTGAAAACCGTTCGATGCTGATGGACTGTGGCGAAGGCACATTCGGCCAGCTCGTACGTTTCTACGGATCGAAAAAGGTCAACGCCTTCCTGAGGACTCTGAAGGCGATTTATGTGTCGCATCTGCACGCTGATCATCACATTGGTGAGTTTTTTTTATTTAACGGATTGATGAGACGAGCAAGTCGTTCGTCTGATGGTAAGCGCCACGCCTGCCCATAACAATTGCAGTGCCACCCAGAACTTCTAATACCGTAATAAGCAATGCGTAGCACTGTATTGCGCTCATCATCACGAGACATCAGATATCAAGTCTCATATGCCCAGTAATTTCGCAGGCTACAATGCCCTTGAAACTGGAACACAATGTCTGCGCACTACTACGTGGCGGCAGAATAACTGGCAAAGCGTATCGTACTGACGCCAATAAGCAATACAATACAATAACACATTATTGCACACCAAATTACATATACATAATTATAAAAAATAAAATATACACAAAATACATCGTAGTTTTGACGCACAATGGGCGGTCTTATCGCTTAAATAACCATCACCAACATCATCATATATTATGCTTATTGCAGTCCACTGCAGTTAAACTAATAACATTAGTGGGTTGTCTGGAAGAGATCGCTTTGAGCGATAAGACCGCCCATTGTGACATTATTATTAAGTTAGTTGTTATTTTAGTTTTTAATTATTTCTGTATTTTGGTGTTACAATAAAGAGTTATTCTATTCTATTCTATTAATAAATACACCTAACGATCACATAGATCCCCTAACTAGGTGTTAGCGACGCGCTCCCAAATTCATTATTACTTATTATTATTATTATATTTCTTATGTTTTACGTAGAAAGCCTATATGTACCTACCTAGTTTTAATTATACCTATACATATATGGGTCTGCGCACCCCCACTTAACCTCGCCGGCCAGTCGAGTCCGGGCAAGGAACACTGTCGCATGTGTTTCTCCCTTGTTATATTATGTGTGTCTATTAAAATACAAGTGTTCAAAGTGCATATACTGTTTCTATACCACACCCACTCGGAAAGTGTCTTATTACTCGTTCATAAACGGGTTACAAAGTTCGTAATTTCTCCCTTAAAAATGTGCGGCGGGAAAAGTTATATGGAATTTCATTACTGCCCTCCGAAGCAGGGCAGGAATGTTGTATGAAAATCCATTACTGCCCGGCTAGCTTTCTTTTGTTTTTTAGCAGCGAATATAAAAAAAAAACACAAACGTCAAACCTCAAAAAGGTCTTGTATGAAATAATTAGAAAAAAGAGGCGGGAAACATACAAACCTCAAATCTCAAAAAGGTTTTATATCAAATAATTAGAGAAAAGAGGCGGATTTTTTTTGTTTTCTATTTTTAATGAAATGAGGATGGCAACCTGATTCTGCAATACGAAAAAAAAAGCGCGGCAATTTATTTCTTTGCGTTAAATTTTGTTTATTTTCCTCGTAGGCATCCTCGTAGTATAAAGCACTATGTATCACTCGGGAGAAAGTTCTATTTCTGTTCGAGAGTATGTTTAAGCCCGACGCGCAGCGGAGGGCTTAAAGGAAACTCGAGATCGTTTTCTCCCCTCGGTGTACAATGTACTATACTTCGCCGGTGACCACCTACATCCTCTACAAAGTGACTTGTGTGACCGTGATTCCCTGTATCTGGCGAACCAGGAACTGCGAGGACCATGCTCCTACAACAGACACGAAACAAATGCTTGCGCTTTTTTTTCTATACGCAATCATTTGTCTCGTCGCGAGAATCCATAGTTTTTGTGTGATTGAGTAACAAACATACATCTTTAAAAGCTTTTGCATTTATCATCATCAGCCCATCATGTTCCCACTGCTGGGACACGGGCCTTCTCTGATAGAGTATGGGCCATTATCCACCACGCTCACCCAGTGCGGGTTGGTGGATGTCACATTTCCTTAATTTTTGTGATAAATTCTTGGACATGCCGGTTTTCTCACGATGTTTTCCTTCACCGTTTTTAGAGCTAGTGTTAAATTCGCACATAACTTAAGAAAGTCAGTGGTACAGAACGAAAGACAGGGGCCAGCGGGATTCGAACTCGGGTGTGTCGGATCGATAGTTGCACGTTCTCCCACTGATCTACACTCGCTCTTTGCATTAATAATAGATAGATAGATAGATAAACACTTTATTATTCACCTTAAAAATAGAGATAAAGTAAGATAATAGAGATGTTTACAGTGGTGTAATAATGGGCGGTCTTATCGCTTAAAGCGATCTCTTCCAGACAACCTTTGGATGGAGAGGAATAACGAAACATACACAGACGGTGGTGATAGAAAATATAATAGACATACTTACATATGATATACAATATATCTAATTACTTAAATATATATATGACTATATAAATAAACTTATATACCTAATTAATATACATACATACATACATACAATATATAATTAACATACATATTATACAATCCAAAAGCGAACGGATATTAAAAAAAAATAGAATTCCGTAGCAAAATATATATATTATGAAGTGGATAAATATAATTTCCTAACACGATCTCCGAAAGTGGCCAGTGATGGGGAGCGTTTGATTTCCACTGGCAGCGCATTCCAGAGTCTAACGGCTTCAACGGTGAAGGACTTATCGTAAAATGAGCTACTGTGTGATGATATTTGATTATTGAGGTTCCACGTGTGTTCCAGGCCTGATCGGCGTGCTGCAAGCGCGTCGCGAGGCGTTCGAGCAGGCGCGGCAGCCGTGCGAGCCGGTGGCGCTGCTCGCGCCCGGGCAGATCTTCACGTGGCTGTCGCTCTACGACCAGCAGTTCGAACGGATCAAGCCGGACTTCAAGCTCATACCTAACCAGTCCTTGGTGAGTTATTTTATAAATAAAGTAGTTGAAATTTTGCAAAACAAAGTTCTGGGTGGTGCTGTTATTGTTATGGGCTGGCGTATTGCTTACTATCAGGCGAACGTCCAGCTCGTCTCGTCATTCAGTTACATAAAAAAAAAACTACTGAACGGATTTTGATGAAATTTGGTGTGTAGATATTTCAAAAGGATATGTATAGGATACTTTTATCGTTAATACTTATAGTTTGGTATTTCATCATCGGCTGATGATCGAAATGGTGGGACACGGGCCTTCTCTCATAGAGAGAGTATGGGCCATAATCCACTACGCTGACCCAATGCGGGTTGGCTGTCATATGTCCTTGAATTTTTGTGAAAAATTCTTGTATAGCCGGTTTCCTCACGATGTTTCCTTCACCGTTTTTAGAGCGAGTGTTAAATTCGCACATAACTTAAGTAAGTCAGTGGCGCGGGGCCAGCGGGATTCAAACTCGGATGCGTCGGATCGAAAGCCGCACGTGCTCCCACTGAGCCACACTCGCTCTCACTCGCTAATTTCTATGTTTAAGGTGAATAAAATCTATTTATCTATATATTTGCAGCTGGAAGAGCCAACCCAGCCAGCAGGCGAGCTGTCCCCAGCAGTACTCGCCTCTATAGGCGTCCAGCACATCGTGACGTGCCAGGTGTCGCACTGTCCCAACGCGTTCGGCCTCGCTATACATATCGACGACACAAACAAACTCACGTACTCGGGCGACACGATACCTTGCGAAGCGCTCGCTTATATAGGTAAGTTGTAAATTGTAAGAAAATTGGACTCTTTTTTTTTTAACCCACGTCAAATTAATTTTTAGAAAAGAACAAAAACCGACTTCAATGTATCATTGAAGTCAAGGGTTAAATATCGATGAAATTTATATGAGACCACTTCGTAGCTATACTGAGACACCCAACGCAAAAAGAATTTTCCAAATCGGTTCATAAATGACGGAGTTCTGAGGTAACATACATTTAAAAAAAAAACAATATAATCGAACAGAGAACCTATTATTATATTTCAAACTGTTAACTGCATTCCTCGCTTCATTCGTCGTCGTACATAAATATGACTTGGGCTTACAAATTTATTATAGGTTTTGTGTCTAATTTATTATAGGTAATGTCATAGATCGCTATGTTATGACCGTCAGGTTTGCAAATTTTTGTCACAATATGTAGATGTAATTAAATTAGATTATGTAATTTAAGTATGTAATTAATTATAAATAAGTTTAAATTTTTTATTTTTATCTGATATTTTTTTTAAATATGTCATACCAATACCCCCCGGTATTGGTATGCCAAAACACAGGTCTCCTAGTTTGGGTACCAATGTTCTCCAACCAGGAATAACAACTTGTTACAATCACTTCTGAATGTATATGATATATATAAGTTTGTTGAAATTTAAAATAAAATTTATCTTTATAAATATAATATAATTAAGTATAAGTATACTATAATTATGTAATTTAATTAGATGTAATTAAGTATAAATGTAAAATTCAAAACTTATTTTTATTTAACAAATAGCAATATTTATGAGAATCAATAAATTTAAAATATTAATAATAGTTAGGTACATACATGTCAACATCAAATTTGATTTCCATCCTACTAATATTATAAACGCGAAATTTTGTAAGAATGGATGTATGGATGTACCTTTGTTACTCTTTCACGCAAAAATTACTGAATTGATTTTGATGAAATTTGTTATGGAGATAGCTTATACCCTGGATTAACACATAGGCTACTTTTATCCAAGGAAACCGCGGGTGAAACCGCAGGGCGCAGCTAGTAGTCAATAATTAGCATAAAATTAGTCATGTCTGGTAAGCAATTACAATTAGATTAGATAACTCTTTATTGTTACACCACCAGAAGTTATTACAACTAAAGAAAAATTACAAACTTAAAAACCAAAGTGTTACAATGGGCGGTCTTATCGCTCAAAGCGATCTCTTCCAGACAACCTTTGGATAGAGAGGACTTAAAGAAACAGTAAGAGACGGGGTGTCAACATAAATAAGATAATAATAGTGACATGTACATATATTCAAAGAGTACAAACTATAATATCATCTATATACCTACTTCAATACCTACCATCTCGACGAAAACCAGTTCGAGCACCGGTGTAAATTGAAAAACAGCGCTGCGTTCTCATCTACGATGTGAACACAGCACATGCTGAATTTACTCCGTTTGCACTCTGACTGTAGGTACATTGCTTATATTGTATAGTTTTAATTAGATACTAAGAACTCGAAGAAGCTTTGTATCTTTTGTTTGTAGTTGCAATAAATAATTTCTTATCTTATCTACTTACATATACATCTATACTAAATATAAAATAATAAATACCAATTATAAGCATAATAGTATAATATACATATTATATTTAAGAATATATACATAATGACAATACATATATATATATAGTATAAAAGAATGCATAAGCAAAAAAAAATATCAGTTAGAAATTCTTAACCACGAGTTTACACACCATCACTTTCTCCAGGGAAAGATACGACGCTCCTCATCCACGAGGCCACCATGGAAGACGAGCTGGCTGACGAGGCTCGCACCAAGATGCACTCCACCACCACGCAGGCTATAGAAATGGGGCGCCACATGAACGCCAAGTACACCGTACTGACGCATTTCAGTCAGAGATACGCGCGGCTGCCGAGACTCAACGCGAATATACTGAACGATAACAAAACTGTCGGCATCGCCTTTGATAATATGCAAGTGAGTATCATTCGGGTTAAGTCGAACACAGACGGAAAATTGGGTGTCTGTCGCTTTTTTATCGACTGCACTTCGGAGTGTGCCCAGGAATTGCACGATCTGATTCCTTTTTCTCCCTTCCACCTAAGGACTTCCAGGCGGGGTTAGTCGTTTTACCCGTACGTCGTTACCCTTTATCGAGCACAGGGAACTATTTTCCCACCTTGTCAATCTATTCATCTTGTCAATCTTTCATTCGCACACTATCCCTCCACTTCACTTCTATGTAAATAAATCTGTACACATTTATTTGAGGATCGAGGTACATAAATTCAAAAGTAAAGTCAGAGTAAGTTACGAGTCTATTAAAATTTATAGACGTGATCGGACAAAGAGAAATAATTTCCCACTTGGGTTGTGCCTAAACGGGCAAAGGCAAATAATTTCCCACCCGAAAAAAACCTTATATTTTCAGTTTCAGTAATTTTTATTTTATGTACACTACTATCTCACATGATACAAGAACTTACACTTAAACCACGAAATTTTTTGTTCTGCCCGATTAAGGGTTAATATCCCACCTATCGCGGATTTAACACTCGTTCTAAAAACGGTGAAGGAAAACATCGTGAGGAAACCGGCATGTCCAAGAATTTATCACAAAAATTCAAAGACAAGTGACATCCACCAACCCGCACTGGGCCAGCGTGGTGGATTATGGCCCACACTCTCTCTACGAGGGAAGGCCTGAGTCCCAGCAGTGGGAACGTAATGGGCTGATGATGATGATGATCCCACCTATCCGTACTATGCGTTTCGCAGATTCCATTATCATGCGAACTGCTAAGGAGTGGGACGCTCTGCTAGCGTCTTTGTTCCCAAACAGCTACAACGTGTGTCTCTTTAAGTCTATAGTGAATAGGCATCTTACGAGCATGCGTGTTCCATCTTAGGCCGCATCTTCGCTTTCCATCAGGCGAGATGTTGTCAAACGTATGTCCATTTCCAATAAAAAAATTAAAAAAAGTTCATGTCATGGGTCATAGATGAGAAGAATCTAGCTCCTGTGGCAAGTCAAAATACGGGGCAATACTGCCAGCATCTTGGGTATGCTGCCAACTAGTAGTGGGTTGCATTTGGGCTATCTATAGGCCTTAAAAAACGGTGAATCACAAAGATTCCAGGACATGTGACATCCACCAACGTGCACTGGGTCAACATGGTGGATTATGTCCCATCTCTCTATAAGAGAAAGCCCGTGTCCTAGCAATGGGAACGAAATAGGCTGATGATGATGATGATAAGCCTTTCATGGTCAATAGGTTCTTCAATTGCTTTTCCTTGTAAGCACTTTAGGTACGAAGCTACAAGTACACCGGCCAGGCCCGGCCGTCCGGGCCCATAGTGGTCCGGATCTCAAATGTGGACATTCGACTGTTGTATTGAACATCAAACATTTCTATCGATAGTGTTTTCAATGCTGATCAACAATTCAATTCTGTTTTATCAATTTTTTCATAAAATTGAATTCTTCACACTTAAAAAAGTATTCCAGGTAAAAATGTATAGGAAATAACTTTTTATTTTTTAGAGGTGATAGTTAGCTGACTTTGTTTGTAAGATTAATCTTTATCATTAAATCTAAATGCTTTAGTTACATATTAAAATACATAGAAACTATATGTGACATACATTATTTACATACCTAATATAAATATAGTAAAAAATTTACAGAGTAATTAGAAGAATAGATTTTATTTTTGTGTTAGCACTTCGAGTAGTTTATCTGTGTTAATATTGTCCATTATTATAAGTAAAGTTCAATGTCTATCCAAATGAATAAAAATATACAAAATATTAGAACTTCAGTCGCGCCTTGTAGTCAAAGCCGCAAGGTTACGGAAGAATTTGAGAGAAGGTTAGAATTGTTTTTGTCGTTATGTTAAGTATTTTTATAACAAACACTCTTTAGATAGTTTATGATATTAAAACGGGACTAAATCGCGCCCCAAAATATTTATAGATCTACGTTTGACCACCATTTCGCCTGATGTTAAGCGACGGTGTGGCCGAAGATGGAGCACAGATCTAGAAGATACCTATTCACTCTGGCGTTGAAGATATATTTACCTCGACGTTTCGACCAAGTTGCATTGACCGTGGTCACGAGAAGACTGGAGAATGCGGGTACCAGCGTCGAGAAAGGCGGGCGTTGTCACCAACTACCCGCACTTGGTCTTGTAAAAGTGTAGGGTTATCACCACATCACACTACACTCATGATGTCACTGGATTTCTTCGAACATAAACCGCGACGAGAACATTTACTAATCACTGGGTTCCATGATGCTGCCAATTTAAATCCATTCTGTTATGTTTTGCCTTTTAAGTTAATTATTATTTTATATTTTATAACATATTTGAAAACGACGTTTTTTTTTTTGTTTTTTTTTTTTTTTTACGCTTAATAGATCTATGTTTGGCCACTATCTCGCCTGATGTGAAACGATGATGTGGCCTAAGATGGAGCACATAGATCTAGAGAGAGACGGCAGTTGAGCGGCTGCTCAGACCCGTCTCCCCGATGGTTCACCGAACATCATCCCGAAACACGACTAGGTCGCTTGACGGCATGGCTTTGTTCGGTGGGTGGTATTACAACCACGGCCAGAGCCTACCACTCCAAGGCGCGTAAGCGGGTTTCATCACGATGTTTTCCTTCACCGTTTTAGAGCGAGCGTGCAAAATCTGCACTTAACTATAAGTCATTGGTGCAGGGCCGAGTCGGGATTCGAACCCAGGTGCGTCTGATCGAAAGGCGCATGAGATCCCGCTGAGCCACACTCGCTAAGTACCCGCTGAGCCACACTCGCTTTTTCGCTTTTCCTTTCGTCATAAAACAATATGTATCATTTAGGACGGAGGTCCCCAAGATACAGGTTTACTTAGTTTGGGGACCAATAGACTATGTTTTTGTAACCAATTATTTGTTCAACAAACGGTTTTATTATTATCCTCCCTCCCGGTTGAAATCATGTTTTTTAATCTCAACCGCTTAACGTACCATCCTAGAATATTAGTGACGTTCTGTGGATAGGACTTATATGGGTTCGAATCGCGAAAGTTTAATAATTACCACTTTTCAGATATCAATGAGCGACCTCGAACTTCTTCCGCACATGTATGCGCCTCTACAGCTGATGTTC
The DNA here is from genome assembly GCA_951640565.1 of Petrophora chlorosata. NCBI lineage: Eukaryota > Metazoa > Arthropoda > Insecta > Lepidoptera > Geometridae > Petrophora > Petrophora chlorosata. The sequence goes on from OX621195.1 coordinate 15,511,384, forward strand.
GCGGAGCATTGCGTAGAGATGGAAATGAAAGCGGCGCACCGCGCGCGGCAAAAGGAACGTGAGGAAAAGAAAAAAAGGGCCGCTGACACGCAGAACATGCCGCCCGGTACCGCTCTGCACACTACTGTAGCAGTTGACGAGACTAGTGTAGACACACTTGGCAAAGACAAAACTAGTGTAGACACACTTGGCAAAGACAACACTAGTGTAGACACACTTGGCACCACTAGTGTAGACACACTTGGCAACACTAGTGTAGAGACACTTGGCAACACTAGTGTAGACACACTTGGCAAAGACAACACTACTGTAGACACACTTGGCACCACTAGTGTAGACACACTTGGCAACACTAGTGTAGACACACTTGGCAAAGACAACACTAGTGTAGATGTCAAATGTTCTGTAGATAGTTCGAAAGAGAATGTTGGCGATAGCGAGAGAAACGAACATAAAAGTCGAGTCGATGGTAGCTAGTTTTTTTATGTAGGTAGTTATAGTAAGGAAAATTAGACATCCCATAAAGCTACGCGTCCTTTGGCCCGCAGCGGTCGCATGCACGGAATTAAACCAGCAGGGGAATCGTTTAACTTTAACTCCGCTCAACTGCCGTCTCTCTCTAGATCTAGGTGCTCCTTCTTAGGCCACATCATCGCTTCACATCAGGCGAGATAGTGGCCAAACATAGATTTACTAAGCGTAAAAAAACACCTATCCCGATCGCTGTCAAACATATCTCGTAATCGGTATTTGTCTGTGGAATTGTCTAAGTTTTCCACTCAAAGTCCGCGTCCCAATCCCTATCTCAAGACGCTAACGCCTTCCAAATTCGAAATTGAAAGCGATCGGGATCGGTGTGAGTTAGACGATTGTCCTGCTTCAGTTTTGGTTTGCTTTATATGAATTCCTATACCGTACCGCTCGCACCGAGCTTCGCTGTTCTTTTTAACGTAATTGAGTGCCCATAACATTTGCCGCACCAAACAGAACTTTGTTTTACTAAATCTTCTGCGGCTTTGCACTCGTCACCCTGAGACAATAGCTATTATGCCTCATAATGCCCAGTAAATTCGGTTGAACTATGTCAAGAATAATTGCAGGACCTTTAATACCCTAAAAAGTACTGCGTAGCACTGCATTGCGCTCATCACTCCGACACATTAGATATTAAGTCTCATATGCCCATTGGACCAGTAATGTCGCTGGCTATTATGCTCTTTAAACCGGAATACAGTAATGTTTGCACAATACTGCTTGGCTATATACTCGTCTGTATGTGTGTGTGTGCGCTGTGTGCCTGTGGACGCGTACCTTATGAATAATTTTGCTGCTGGCAATTTCTTGCGTGCAGCCAAGTACAATCTCTTCCCGGATTTAATTGATTGCAGACGAAATAGTATCTAAACGTTGTACCTGTTAATGACGTTGCCATCTGTGTAGTATTTTAAACGTTGTTGATTGTAATTAGTGAACGGAAAGAAACATGGAAGCCTTTTTAACCGACTTCAGAAATGGAGGAGAACCGATTTAGAAAGTTCTTTTTGCGTCGGGTTCAGTATAGCTACGAAGCCGATATAAATTTCATCGATATTTGACCTTGGACTTCGAAGATAAATTGAAGTCGGTTTTTTTATTTGATAAAACGTATACTTGTTCCAAGGAAACTTAGCGCGCATCTTGACACAAGATTGCATACAAACTCACACATCGCAAAACCATCACTGATTAGCTGATAATTTATTGCGTTTCGGGGGCGCACAGTCAAAAGTCGACCTTATCTTGTGAAGGACTATATTCATAATCTTGTGGTAATTTGAACCCAGTCTGGGTTTAAATTGCTGTCCACCGTATATGAAATATACCTACGTAATATTTTTTCATACTATAAATATATATACTCAATACTGAATAGTTTATTGCAATCATATATGTATGTACATTTGAAGAGGTCTTATGAAAAGGTAAGTTAACATAAATGACCCTGACAGGGTATGGCAATAGGAGTAATAGGAGCGAGCGGACCGATCCATTAAATAAACATTGGTATATTATAGTCAAGAATTAATTTTATTAGTATATTGATTTAAAATATCTATTTACTTGTCATTAAAACATTCGTGTAAGTTGTAGTAGCACTTGTTAATTAGGTATTGTTTTAATTTTTTTAGGAAAGATGTTTTCAACTTTTATGTTGTCTGGAATTTTGTTGTAAATTTTATTGCCATGACGTTTGGGCCTGAGCTATGGATTTTTAGTTTCGAGGTCGGTAGCACGAGGTTGTGTTTGCTCCTACTTTCAAATCTTCGTACTTGGTCTATTTTTTTTTTTAAAAACTATTTGCGTACAAATTTACAAATTTCCAAAATATACATTGAATGTAGGGTTAATATATTTGATTTTATGAAGTGAGGCTTGCAGCTTTCCGGCTCTATATATACGAAGGTATGTTTATTATATGTAGTGTATTATCATTATTTGTAGGATATTATTGTTTTAAATGTATAAGTATAGATATTTTTATGGATAAGTTCAGTCAATTTTTCACTGTTCCTATAGCAAAACGGGTATCAGCTGAAAATCAGCGCCGAGTTGTGTAAAACTCTCGGCATTTTACGCTGAGCTGAGCCCATTCGGCACATATATTTATTATTTAAGTTTTATTTTTCTATTCTTTGTTTGTCGTTTTTGTGTGCCGAATAAATGTTTTTTCTTTCTTTTCTTTTTCTAATATGTTTATGACATCTCTTATTCTTATTCTGTATGGGGGAGATAAGTCCTGCACTGGGGTCCTACACATTGGGCGTTTTGTGCATTTCCCCCACCAGCATCTACCGCTATCCCAACTTTTAAAGTAACAAAGTGCGGCTTTGAGGCGCTGGCATAGCTGCTCCAGTGCTAATGCAGATGGTATTGATGATGTAAGGAAGATGATGGTGGTGATGATATAAGTCCGGTTTTTTACTTTACCGTCTAGTGGCTTTGTTGACATCTCTCCTCAATCTGCTTTTGCGGCATTTTGAGGCGCTAGAAAGATTTCCATGTTTCTTTCCGTTAATGTACAAAATAGACGAGAAAGGATACGGTGTTGTTAATTAAATCCATAAGTCTCATTTCAATTGTATTGTAGTTCGCTTGCATACATTATTGTATTTAGATATTTATTAAGACACTTGAGACTGCTGTTTGTAAAGCATAGAATGCGATATTCGTGTAAAACATAACACATTTTGTTTAATAAATAATGTTAAACGTATTATTGGTTTCATTTTAGTACCTCATATCATTTTACCACGTTTTTATTTAGCACTTTCTTGAAGATAAGTTGGGAGATGAATGTCCGCAACGTCACGCCTGATTCCATTAGATTCCTGTGAGAACCATTGCCCATTACCACTACACCCAGACAAGAAACAAATGCTTGCATTTTTTGTCCGTGGGAATCGAACCCGCAGCTTCAATGTATGACAGACAGGTTAGAGCCAACCTGCCCAACTACACCACAGAAGCTCGAAAATTTAGTGTAGACCCGTTGTCCCCGAAGGCCTTGTCCCCGCCATGGGGACAACAAGACGTCATTAAATTTTCGTACCATTGTCCCCTATACGGAGATACAGCCACTAGGTTAGGTTATGTTAGATCTGAGACCACAGAAAGTAGTTTTCCCGTATAAAGTTAGTTTACTATACCAACGGACACAGAGTAAGGGGTCGTCGGGACGTATTTTTAAATATTTTATTAGAGTACCACTGCCCCCGATTAACGGGGACATCGGACCTACACCGAAAATTGGTACAAATGTTGCAATCTTGCAGAGAAGAACACTAGTCCGAGCGCGAGCCGCAGGCGGCGGGTGTCGCCTGGCTGCCGTGTGACTAGCTCGGGGCCCGTCCCCTGGTGCGAATATCGGGAGAGTAACTCCTCCAGTGAGTTCTACTTTACGCTTCTAATGTTATCTATGGCGTAGAAATAGTATTGTTTGTCTATGGTGTCTTTGATTACACCCAGAGCTGATTAGCCTGAGGGCGTCCATACGTTTGCAAATTTGCGGTCCCCACCATAGTGAGGATCGCGAAATTTGAGGTTATCGATTCTGGGTACGTGGAGCGCTGGATGAGAGAAGCCGGGGAGCGTGCTCAGTGGCGTGCAGTTTTCTTTTTTTTCCAATGATCACATACATAGATCCTAGTCTACTAGGATTCTCCAAATATAGGGAACCAGGAACTATGTGGTCCCACAACACCCAGACACGAAACAAATGCTTGCGCTATTTTTTCTGTACACAAATATTTGCATCGTTGCGGGAATCAAACCTGCAACCTCAGTGGTGTATAAGGTTTGTGCCAACCTGCTCAACCACTAATACATCACAGAGGCTGTCCAAGTTAGAGGACTATGTGCAGTAAGGTGATGGTTATGATTAGGTATAGGATACTTACTTATTGATGCTGATAATTCAGCGCTTAGTGCCGCTTACCACTATTCAATTTATTGGAGGAGCTAGGGCCACACTTTCAGATGTTGGTATTGATGAATATGGCGTCGAGCGGTAACGGTGCAACTTTCGATTTCCCCAGTATATGAGAACGCGTACTACGAAGAGGCCAAGCTGTGTCTTCGTAGTCAACCAACCGATTTCGATGTAACGTACCTTAAGTTGGGACTCGCGCTACCAAACTCTGAAAACCACATTACAAACCCGTTTAGCAGTTTTCCAATCTATAGGTAACAAACAATATATAGTTACTTATAATAGAAATGATTTAGGGAGATAAAAACAAAAACTTCAAAAAACTTGTCTAATTACGTATAATACCACTTATTTGAGGGCAAGCGGAACCCACCAAACCACTATCTGGGACATAATCCGGCTGTCTAACAGACCCATATTTAAAATCTTATGATACTTGAAAAAAATCACTTAATTTGTGCCTCAGGATTAAGACAAGAGATTAAAGGCATGACGGTCATTGGCGTAGTGAAGAAAGGCTCTCGGAGCACGTCTTCGTCGCCGGTAAACGGCAGATCGGCGAGGCCGAGCCCCACTCGTATGTACTCAAATATCATTAGATTTTTTTATTTTAAACTTATAGGCAAGCAGTTGACCGCAGTCTCACCTGATGGAAAGTGACGACACGGCTGAAGATGGATCATGCTTGCCTAGATACCGATTTACTCGAGACTTGAAGACACCCAGATTATAAGAATCGGGAAACAAAGACGCTGGTAAGGTGTTCCATTCCTTAGCTGTTCGCATTAAAAAGGTCGATGCAAAACGCTTTGTTCGGGCAGGAGGAATGTCAACCATGTAGACCATAACAATGTGATATGTAACCATGTAGATTTGTAGAATATAGGGGCCATAACATTTTACAAAGAAGGCTAGCCTACCTACCGTATGCAACTTATAAAATTGCGCATAGGAAACTGTTTGTATGGCGAATATTTTTTTTAATTGTTAATTGGCTTGCATTTGACCAGTGTCCCCTGATGGACGGATCTAGCATGCTTGCCAAGATAGTAACTGTTCACTCGAGTATAATCGACAGTAGCGTATAAAAGGTTAAAGCGTCATCCAACATCTTTTTATGTAGGTATACAATGGCCAGACGAGCGAATCGTTCGCTTGATGGTAAGCAAGTAACACAGCTGCCCGTAAGTTACAGCACCAATAGGGGATCGGACAGTAATCGAGAAACATTCTAAAATGTAGTTAGAACGAATGTTCGTCGAAACAGAAAGATCATTCCATCAATATTTTTGTGAAATAATAATGATTTATATTTATATATTAATGAATAAAATCTAATCATTCTGACATTTTTTTTCTGTTTTTCATCTCGAACGAAATAACAATCACAGCGCATGACGTCATTTGAAGGCAAATGCCGTGAGTCAAGCTTGTGTTTATTTTACGTTTTTGCTTTTCATACAATGTATTTTGGCTAATTTTTTTCTCAAAACGTATTAAAATCTCATTGTAAGTTTTATTTCGAAGAGTTTGTCGTTTTCTACCTTCATATGACGTCACATGTTTTTAGGTGACCTTTTGCGCGGCAATATTTGAAACATAATATTTAAACATAGTCTAAAGGTACTTCTAGAACGTTATTTAATTAAAATAGCATTTTTCATGGCTATATATTTTAATTGTAGTTAATATAAAACACTTTCTGAAAAGTTGTCCGATCCCCTTGTATCGCAAAAAATCGGTATTGCACGGCCTGTACTATTTTTTTATTGATAATTGGCTTGCTATTGACCATAATGTCACTTGATGATAAGCGACGATGCGGTCAACGATCTAGCACGCTTGCCAAGATTGTAGCTGTTCATTCGAGTATAGTCGACAGTGGCATACATAAGGTCATCAAACATATTTTTATGTAGGTAAACAGTGGCAAGACGAGCGCATCGTTCGCCTGATGGTAAGCAAGTAAGCAAGTAACCCTTAAGTTACACCGCCACCCAGAATTATGTATCAAAAAGCAAAAATCTTGCACGGCCTGTACTATTTTTTACTGATAATTGGCTTGCGTTTGACCACTATGTCACCTGATGATCAGCGACGATGCGGTCGACGATTTAGCACGCTTAGTACGCCAAGATAGTACCTACCTGTTCACTCGAGATTTGCAGATCACAATGCACTTTGGCTTTGCCACAATGGTTCTTAAGTCTCATAATGCCCAGTATTTCTTGAAATATTGCCCTTACTCGAACACAGTAGATACCTAATGTTTGCACACTAGGTACTGCTTCGCGGTTGACTACCTGGCAATGCTGTGGTAGGTCCTTCCCAAGGGGGATTCTTCCAGAAGAGGCATACCGCTGCACCACCTAAGTACCTACCTATATAAGTCTTTCATCATATAGGTTCACTAAACAGTGACAGTGGGGGTGCAGTGTCGCCGAGGAGACGAAACTCTGAACGGACGATAAACCTCATAGCGGCTGGTGAGTTCACATTGTTTTAGTAGTACCTACTTATAATAATAATAGCCTTTATTAACAATCTCACAAAGAAAAAAAAAATTTTATACACCGAAAGACACCGATAAGTATCACTTTAAAGATTATCTTGCTTTTCAGCATAGGCCTCCCCAAGAGCTTTCCACATTGTCTGATCTTGTGCCTTCTTCTTCCAAGCCGTTCCTGCTATTTTTATAATATCGTCTTCCCATCTTCTACGGGGTCTTCTTTATTCCTTTTATTTTGTCTTGGACACCAGTGTAGAACCTCTTTTTCACATTTGTCTTTCCTTTGTCTTACCAAATGACCTGCCCATTTCCACTTTAGTTTTCTGATACAGTATAACTTAGATACCTATAAATAGGTAAACTCGTAGTTAAGCAGCTAAGAATTTTAACTCTTAGAACAATAATTTCTTTAAATAGAGTTTGGAAACTATTGTGAGTCGAAATATTCATTATTAATATAAAAGGCTACACTCACGTTATGATTGTGTCGGAATAACTCCGACCAGATTTCGGACAATTAGGATGTCCTACTTCCGGGAGTTTACGCTTTGGATTTTGTCTGCGCCGCGAATCCAAAACGTAAACTCCCGGAAGGACATCCTAATTGTCCGAAACCTGCCCTCGTACCCATATCTCCCTCAAGCGCCAATCGTATATTGTGTTGAGATCAGATTAAGGTGTAGATTCACTACGACAATATCTTATGATGCCATATATCGTCCCATTAAGTTTGTCTCAACTTGTAGTTATCGTGTTTTGGTGTAAATGAATGAGATTAGTTCGCTGTCTTGTCTGAATCGACAATAACTAGACCGTATCTCATTAGTCGCAGTGAAGCTATACCTTAATTTGAACTCAACACGATACACGATTGGCGCTTGTGGGACATATGGGTTGGGGGGCAGGTCGGAGTTATCCGACACAATCATAACGTGAGTGTAGCCGTTTATATTTATAATAATTTCTTTACTTACAACTTATAATGGTTTGAGATAGGTTATACTTACTGCAAATGTTTTTGCGGTACCTATTTCATGCTTAGTTAGATAGTGTTAGATATGTTATGTATTTCTATATTCTCTTTAATATTTATTTTTTGAATATTTAATCGATTTTGATATGTTTTAATACAACGCATTAACAGTATGTTCATTTACCTGCCATCTAATTACATTATAGAATGCAATAAAGAATTGAATAGCTTACTGTTAAAGGTAATTATATCCTATGTTTATATAAATTTAAAAATTGAATTGAATAATCGACAATTTTTATAATTTTAATTAGTTTTTGCTAAAATATAGTACAAAAATAAGTTATTCGTCTTTTGTATTCTTAACTTATCTTAAATTCAATGTTTGTTCACAGCGCGTACGATGAGTGAGACGTCACAGGGTTCCAGCAGAGATAGCCACGAAAGAAACAAAGTGACATCCAACGCGCCGAGCGGATTTTTAGTGGATAGTAAGTTATACGATTTAACTACGATACAATGATACAATACGATTTAAAACGTCTTTTGTCGTCTCGACTTCGCCCCACTTCCCCGCCCGTAGTGAAATAATATTAGTAGAGAGTTATAAAAGCTCCCGCAGATGCTTTAATAATTGAGGAGCTTCTTTTAAAAACTTGACTAGGTATTCCACTTTCGATAAATCTGTTTTTTATTTTTTTGTATGGTAACATTCAAATTTATAAATTTACGGTGTAGATAATCCGCGAAAAAAAAATTGCGCCGAAACTTGATAATTACACCAGAAAAAAATATTAAAAGGCATGATTTCGTCAAAAACAGATTATTCCAATACAAAGCTGCATATCTAAAAAACTATTTTCTCAGATTGTGATAAAACAAAAAGTGGAATAGTCAAGTTTTGAAAAGAACCTCCTCAATTAACCTACGAGTATATATCGTAAACGATAATATCGTCTAAAATTATAAAAGCGCCCCTTCCCCTTGGACCAATTTCGTGTATCTAATTTTGTGTATTTCCTACAGCTCATACGACCAATTCAAGTGGCTACGGCAAACCTCTAGTCACACCAGTCAATAAGAAACTTACTATTAGAAGGGAAAATCATCGTAAGTTTAACAACACTCAAGGGAAATGCCAGGAATTCACTTGTTTTAAATTGAGACCGATTTTAGAAAAACATCCTGTTCTTACCTTTCGGGATCATTTCATGTGATTTCGGTTTCAAAATTATAAAGAGCTAAAAGCCCAAGTACAGGCTTATAAAGTTCATCATAATAACTGAGCTAGGTACAGTCAGCTGCGCTGATATAAATACACTCCCAAGTTTTCAAATTTATATATACTCATAACTTTCAAAGACAAGTGCAAGCAAACGTTTTGCAAATATACGTAGTTTTTTGGCAGAATACGGTGCGGAATTTATCAAAATTATGTATAAAGTCCCGATCTCGACCCCGTCAAAACTTGGGAGTGTATACATATCAGCGCAGCTGACTGTACCTATAGAAACAGAAAGCAGAAGTATTTGGCCACGTGTCACGGTAAAACCGCAGGGTGCCGCTATAGTAGAATTTAATATGAAAGGGTAAATGCAACAAACTGTTACGTATGCACCTACATATCTATTATGTAAGTATATTTTATTTTCAGCGGAAGCTAACATGGTAAACACACCAAAATTATGTCGGTCAAAGTCTAATGTCAAAACAACATGTAAAGGTAAGAAAACAAATACGTGAATCCGCACGTTAACCTACTGTAGAACTCTACACTTCGGCGCGATCGTCAAACAGACATCAACTTGGAGATCTCAAAAAATAATTTATGCTGAGATGTATAAACTAAACATTATTATTATTATTTTATCGCTTATTCTAACGGGTTATACACCCGGTCCTTTGGAAGGCTTGCGCGGGGACATGAGTCCAACACGTAGAGGCCTCTTAGAGCATTTAGTTTAGATATGTAATAGGCAACACTTATCGGACGGGGACTGTCTCTAAGTGTATCATTAAGAAGATGCAATCAAATCAAAGACAGCCCCCGATAAGAGCGAGGACTATTATTGAAGATATAAAAATTACATATGATTGGGCTATTGCGGTGATTTTTTAATGGATGAGAGCCGGTCTATGATATGAGACCTCGGCACCTGCCAGTTCCGCCTCATAAGAAAATATTTGGGCAGGTGGTGACTCGCCACCCACTAAACGGGCCCCCTTTAAGGGCCGCCGTTCATTGGCGACGAGAGGGGCTTGGAGGGGTTGGTGTGGGTGGCTTAAAGGGTGTCGAGAGGTGTGCTGCAGTTTGACTTAAACGCTACTCCCGGCGTTATGCCCTTTAATACTTCCACCCTTGGAGCTTAGTTCTTAGCTCTTGCATCTCCAACCCCGGACGGCCAATTAAGGCAAGCCGGGGATCAGGGGTCTCATTTAGCCCCAGGGAGAATATCGGGGTAGGCTCAGTGTCGCTACGCACCGTCGACTCGCCACAAAGTGGCCTACATTTTATTATTATTATTATCTGTTTTATAAATGTCGAAACACCGCGACTAGGCACTCATGCCGAAACTATATAGCCCATATGCGCAAGCTAAGACACGATGTATGGTTATATAGTTAAAAAGCCAACTGCAACTTGCATAGTAGCCAACTGGTAGGTACTTATGAAACAAAACATTGTAGAAAAGCAACAAATTATAACAAAAGCTCTAAAAAAATGCCCCTCAGTTTCTTGCCGTATCTTCTGAGTACCTAGACCTACCTAAGTAGGTAGTGTTTTTTTTCGATACGATGGTAGAGTCATTCACGTACATAAGTGCGTGTGTGATGAATATGATGCCTAACCTGAAGAACTTTTCAGTTGGAGTTTAGCATAAGGTACTTTAAGTTAAAAAATTAACGATATCGAATTGAAGATTTTAAAATGTGTAGAAAGCCTATCGAAGAACTACGACCCATTTCGCTCCTGAGCTATTTGTACAAGCTGTTTTTAAGTCATCACAAATCGTTTCGCACGATGACTCGGCGAATTTCAGCCACTGGAACAGAATGAGTATCAAAGTCCACAACCACACGGTGTGGTAGATTATTCAGAAGTCTGAGTCCTTCGGCCCCTTTTTTACCGTTGTTTAGTATTTGTGGACTATGAAAAGGCTTTTGACTGCATCAACTGGCGATACATCCAAGTGTTGAGATGTTTGTATGATGCTGCAACAATGACCGATCGTCCAGTTCCAGAATCGTCAGACTAAACATATCCACCTGCGTCGAGGGGTATGACTAAGGGACATTATTTCCCCTAAATTGTTTATCAACGCAGACGCTGGACTGCGAATGATGTAAACGGCGAGTACCTACATCTCACAATTGCGATTTGTAGATGACATCGTCATAATAACTGAATCGTTGCAATGTTGTAATGTTACTATTGATTAATGATATCAAAATTATATAGGTACATGTGCTGCCATCTATGCTCAAATAGGTAAACTAGTATATTTTAGTTTCTAGGCTTCGATGTGCTCTATGTTAAAAATAATAGACAATAAATTATTCTATTCGCTCGATACTCTGATCCAACAACGTTGTTTCATTTTAGGTTATGTGCACCAGTCACATATTTTCCACAAATAAAGTTAGTAAAAAGTGATTAAAATGACATCGAACTATTTAATTAACGTGCCTAAACTAAAAGGGCGTGAAAATTATAGTGAGTGGACTTTCGCCGCGGAGAATTTTCTAATCCTGGAAGGCATGTTGCACTGTATCAAGCCAGTTTCTGGGAAGCCTGTAGAAGACGCAGATGATGCGAAAACCAAAGCCAAACTGATTTTAACTATTGATTCGACGTTGTACGTTCACATAAAAGATGTGAAGACTACTAAAAAACTGTGGGACAAGCTGAAAACTTTATTTGACGATTCCGGATTCATGAGAAGAATAAGTTTACTGCGTAATTTGATTTCGATTCGCCTTGAAAGCAGCAGTTCCATGACAAATTACGTGACGCAAATAGTGGAAACCGGACAGAAATTAAGTGGTACTGGATTTGATATCAGTGATGAGTGGATCGGATGTTTGTTGTTATCAGGATTACCAGACAAGTTTTCGCCCATGATCATGGCCATAGAACATTCAGGAATTCCCATTACGACAGACGCCATTAAAACAAAATTGTTAGACATGGAGGCGCCGGAAGCGAATAATCATGTTGAAGTTAGTAGTGCATTTGCGAGTTCACAAAAATGGCAACACAAAAAACAGTTCAACAAGTTCTCTATGGCTAGTGGCGGTCAGAGTGGCAGTAAGTCAAATGTCAGTGACAAATCTCATGTCAAATGCTATAAGTGCAAACAAACTGGTCATTATCGAAATCAATGCCCAAATAAGGATTTCAGTTCTGATAATGAAAAGAAAAATATGCGGAAACAAACAAATGCATTTAGCGCCGTGTTTCTAAGTGGAAATTTTGGTAAAAACGAGTGGTACATAGACTCGGGCGCGAGTGAACATTTGACAGCTAACGAACATTGGGTTGTGAATGGTTCTTATCAAGAAAACGACTGTCAGTTTCGGTGCGAAAGGAGATACACGTGTTAGAGAGATTGGTCAAAGTTTTAAGTGAAATAACACTTGTTTCGAAGTGAATTCCCTTCATCAAGGCATATTTTAACCTCTATATAGGTGGTGGTGAGTTTTTGTCTTGTTTTGTCCTTAGGCAGGGGAAATGGAGTCCATTTCCCCTGATCGGCCGCCGGATCCTCCGGATCCGGTCATACCCATGGAAACGACGGAGGTGGTAAGCATGGCAACTAAACGCCAACGACCGAATGAGGAGCCCCCAATCCCCAGTAAAAGACTGATAACTAATACTGAGACAGCAACAGCTTCCATTCAAACAGTTTATACTCACCCTTCAATTGTTGTGGATGGCATTAGGTCTTATGAGCCAACAGACTCAGGACCTTTTATTGTGCATGTGTCTAAAATAGAGTCTGACCCAGCAGCAGGAACTGAAATCAGGCCTATTAAATTTGGTCAATTTTTATTTGTCAACAAAATTGAAAACATCTGCCAAGATGGCGTGAAGAGAGTAGGACGCAACAAAATTGCTATCACCTTTAAATCTGCATTAGGAGCTAATAAATTCTTAAACAACCCAATGCTAAAATTATATAAATATGAAGCTTTTATTCCCACATATAACGTGACCCGCATGGGATTAGTTAGAGGAGTACCCACCGACTGGTCTATGGATGAGTTTGTGGAATCCTTGCAGATCCCCGGATATGCCACGCATATCCTAAAAGCTAGAAGGATGAACAGAAAAAATAAAATAGATGGCAATGTAACTTGGGAGCCAACTCAGACTGTTGTTCTCACATTCAGAGGGCAACAGTTACCATCAAGAGTGTTCTCTTATTACTCCTCCCTGTTAGTTGAAACATATCAATTCCCCACGATCCAGTGCATGAACTGCTGTCGGTTTGGGCATATTAAAGCACAATGCCGTTCGAAACCAAGATGCTACCGGTGTGCTCAACCCCACAGTGGAGATGAGTGCAACGTACCTGAGCCTATTTCAACTTGCTTGTACTGTTCGGCCAATCACTTCGCGACCAATAGGACCTGCCCCGAACAGGACCGGCAAAAAGCCATCAAAACTGTCATGGCTCGAGATGGTATATCCTATCAAGATGCTTCCTACCAATTCCCAACGGTTCGCAAGTCATTCACCGATACGGTAAAGTCGGCAGTGAACCCTGTCCCTCAACCCTCCCAACTTATTCCTGTTATCCCTCGTCAATCCCAATCACACAAAAAAACAGAGATTCGTAACCCCAAACCTAGGGCTCCCCCTGGAAAATCATATAACAAAGAGGCCCATCAAGCTATTGTTGCCGATGTCCCATCCTCCCTTCCCAATGGATTTTCCCTTCAAATGTCCCAGGCATCCTCCTCGTCTCCTCGCGACGAGTCACATCAGCTGCTCGTCCAGCTTCTTACAATAATCATTAATATTATTTCCCAAAATTCCATCAACTTACCGTCCAACGTTGCCCATATGATTACTCAGCTCACATCTCTTATTGGTCAAAATGGATCAGTGTCCAATCGTCCAATGGAACTCGAAAAGTCTCAGACCGAAAACTCATGAATTGTATTACCTAATTAGAAAATATTCCCCCATCCTGGTGGCCATTTCGGAGACATGGTTAGTGCCTGGATCTCATTACCGAGTTTCAGGTTACTCCTGTCTCCGGGATGACCGTCAGGATGGGTATGCAGGGTGTGCCCTGCTTGTTAAGCGTAGCTTAACATTTTCACAGTTATCCCTTCCTGCTCACAGCTCCGAATTAAATGTGGTAGCTGTTCGAGCTTATAATATTTCCTTCTTATCATTCTACATACCTCATCCTCACTCTTATTTGATTCCCGATATCCTTTTAATTATATCGTCAGTCCCTCCCCCTGTCATGGTTATGGGCGATTTTAACGCCCACCACACTTCTTGGGGCTCTGCAAATTGTGACCTGTTTGGTTATACTCTTTTGGACTTGTTTGATGAAGCAAATCTTTGTGTGGTCAACGATGGATCTCCCACACGAAGAGTTCTACCATCGCAAAATCCAAGGAGCGCTGTTGACCTTACAGCCTGCTCCCCATCGCTTTCACCCATTCTGAGTTGGGAAGTCCTCCCCCTTTCCTATGGCAGTGATCATTTCCCTATCCTTATCAAGCTTCTCCAAAGAACCCCTCCCCAATCATCACCATCTCCTCTGCTAAAATACAGACTGTCTGGGGCTAACTGGGAGTCATACTCAGATTCCCTTGACAATAAAATTGACCTAATTCCTAGCCCAGACTCCAGTAATCTTCTCCCTTGCTACTCCAACTTTGTGCATTCCATAATTTCTTCCGCTAATGAACATGTCCCTTTAAAAAAACCCAGGGCTAACCGTTTCTCCCCTCCTTGGTGGGATTCAGAATGTTCAATATCTGTAAAGAATCGAAATAAGGCAGAAATATCATATAACTCCTCTATGTCATTAGTTAATTATCTAGAATATAAAAGATCGGCTGCAAAATGTAGAAAACTTCTATCTTCCAAAAAAAAGACAGGCTGGATAAAATACTGCGAGAGTTTGTCTCCAACTACTCCCTCATCATTAGTGTGGAAACAGTTCCGCAGATATAGAGGCTATTGCAACTATTCAAATGTAACATCCAATGACCCCTCATCCTGGATTGAAACCTTTGCAGACAAGCTTGCCCCTCCTTTTGTCCACATGACTCTACCTCTTAACATTTCTAATCCCAGCCTCCTAACTCCTGGTAATATAGATTCCCTGTTCTCCTATGATGAATTACAGTTAGCTTTAGATGGTTTAGTGGATTCTTCCCCAGGTATAGACGGAATCCCTTATTCGTTTATTACTAGAGCCACACAAAAAACTAAACTATTTTTGCTAAACCTAATCAACAAGTTTTACGCTCACGGTGTAATTCCAGAGTCATGGAGAACTCAAATTATTATTCCCCTGTTAAAGCCAGGCAAGAACCCGTCAGACCCGAACTCTCGACGCCCTATTGCGTTATCTTGTGTATTAGCCAAAATTTCAGAAATTCTCATCAAGAATAGACTAGAATGGCTGGTAGAAAGTAAATCCCTCCTTGCTAAATCTCAATTTGGATTTCGAAAGGGTATGAGCACACTCGACAGCCTTAGCATCCTAACAACTGAAACCCACCACTCTTTTATAAATAAAGAATACCTTGTAGGGGTGTTTCTGGATATATCATCAGCTTATGATAACGTGCTTCTTCCGGTGCTCAGAAACAAATTGTTACAGCTGAGTATTCCTGTGAGGATTATTCGTTTTATCTGTTGTTTCTTAATGGAAAGATGTATACTGATTAAAAATCAAAATTCTTTTCTATCCCCGAGAACAGTGTGGAAAGGCCTTCCTCAAGGATCAGTCCTTAGCCCACTTCTTTACAGCCTGTACACTCGAGACCTCGAACTTTCAATAAATTCGTTCTGTCAAGTTCTACAGTATGCCGACGATGTGGCAATATATATAGCATCTAAAGCCATTCCTGAAGCTGAAGTTAAAATCAATTCGGCTCTAAGATATCTAGGCGATTGGCTAAATGAACACGGCTTATCCTTATCAGCTGCAAAAAGCAGCTCGGTTATTTTCACCAGAAAAAGATTAGTCCCTGATATAAACCTGCACTATGATAATGTTTCAATTCCCCAACAAAATTCAGTTAAATTCCTGGGAGTTTGGCTGGATACAAGACTAACTGGCATTCCCCATTTTAACTATGTTGTTTCAAAGTGTGAGAAAAACATCAACATCCTCCGTGCCCTATCTGGGGTATGGTGGGGATCTCACCCTTTCTCTCAAAAAATTCTATATAATGCTATAGTCCGCAGCCATTTAGACTACGGCTCATTTCTGCTTGACCCCAGCAATAAGGCTGCTCTGGACAAGCTGAATAAAATACAATCAAAGTGTCTTCGCATTATTCTAGGCGCAATGAAGTCGTCCCCAATCAATGCCATGCAGGTAGAATGCGTTGAGCCTCCCCTCCGTCTCCGCAGACAATTCCTATGTGATAGATTTATCTTCAAATTGCTACAAAATTCCAGTCACCCCCTTATACGTCCCATTGAAAGGCTAAACGACCTTATTAGAACCCAAGGATACAGTTCAGAGGATAAAATGCCGTGCATAGTTCGGAGCTACATAAAATTTTCCAAACTTCCTTGTCCCTTAGTACAGTTCCCCATTAACCCTTTATTTGCTATTAGTTACGAAGCACTCGTTTTCCAACCCTCAATTATCCTTAACTTTGGTGTGGAAAAGGATTCAGCTGACCCCAGTAGATTATTCTTTTCGGAATGTGATACCAACTGGAAGGATTGGCTCCCAATGTACACTGACGCTTCAAAATTGACTCAAGACAGCGACGTGGGTGCCGCTGTGTGGATACCCAATTATAGGATTATTCTTAACAACAGATGTCCATCAATAACCTCGGTGTTCACTGGAGAATCAATCGCTATTTTAGAAGCTATTTTATATGTTACTTCACACAGGATAGCCAAAACTATTGTCTTTACGGATTCGAAAAGCTGCCTCCAGGCAATATTGTCCAACCCGTTCAAATCGAAATCTAGGTTTCCCATAATTTTAAAAATAAAAGAAGCACTATATAATTGTAGTCAACTTGGTCTTAGTATAGTTTTAGCATGGATCCCTGGCCACGCGGGGATTCCAGGAAATGAAACTGCCGACTCATGTGCGAAAAACGCCTCTCTGATTGGCAATAGAGATTATTTTAAAATTTTCTCCCATGACCTCTCCTCTGACTGTCATATTAATATGTGTAAAGCCTGGAATAGGCTCTGGCAAATCTCGAGGATAACTAAGGGTAAATTTTATGGTCAACTTCAACCGACTATTCCTACAAAACCTTGGTTTTTTAAGTTTAAGAAAATGAACAAAGCAGCTACATCCACAATTTGCCGCCTGCGACTGGGTCACTCTTGCACTCCTGTATTTTTAGCTAAAATTAGAATTCGTAATCACTCAATCTGTGAATGTGGCCTTGACGAGGGTTCTGCAGATCACATCTTTTTTGACTGTCCAACACTTCGCTGTTCTCTATACGATATGCTTCCTCCTGACTTTCCTCGTCCTACTAACCTTTGTTGTGTTTTGTCTCTCGTTTTTACCCCAGTAGTAAATGTTTTATATAAATGTATAGTTATTAACAAAATTAAGTTGTAGTAGTTTATATACATTTTTGTAATTATGATTTTTTATATTATACTTTCTTATACAGTAAATAAGTTTATGTCTATTTGTGCCGTCTTGTGTACGTTTTTCTTGTGGTATCTATTTCAGGTAAATTCACGTAACATTTGGGAAGTTAAGAGAATTGATCACTACATAAGCACCGACCAAACACCGATCAATCTCCATCGTTTATTACCGATCTATCCACGTGACATTGGCGAAATTGTGGAAACCCCGCAGGAGCCATATATAAGAAGTTGAAGTTGAAGTTATCAAGAAAACAGAGAAATTGTGGTTGCGAACAACAACAAAGTACAAGTTTTGTGTACCGGCGATGTCAATATTGTGACAAAAACGAATGACAATGAGTTTGAGGTGCCAGTTAAAGGAGTATTATGTGTTCCAGATTTAACTACAAATCTATTGTCTGTGAGCCAATTGATTAGTAATGGTAATAAAGTATCTTTTGTCGAGAATGGCTGCAATATTTACAACAAAAATGGAGAATTAGTGGCCATGGCGTCATTGATCAATGGTGTTTATAAGCTAGATATGCCTGAAAACATATTAGTTGCATCAGCAGTGTCAGGAACTACATGGCATCGCAGAATGGGTCACATTAATAGCAATTATTTGAATAAAATGAAAAATGCAGTTGAAGGATTAAATCTCAATGAAAAAGTGGACATAAGCAAAAGTTCATGTACAGTGTGCTGTGAAGGCAAGCAGAGTCGGCTACCTTTCACTCATGTTGGTCAAAGAAGCAATGAATGTCTAAAGATAGTCCATACGGACATTTGCGGGCCTATGGAGGATGAGTCTATTGGTGGTTCGAGATATTTCCTACTGTTTGTAGATGATTATAGTCGCATGATTTTTGTGTATTTCCTAAAACACAAAAGCGAAGCCCTGAATTGTTTTAAAGAATTTAAAACAAAAGTGGAAAACCAAACAAGCAAAACAATCAAAATATTAAGAAGTGATAATGGAGGAGAATTTTGCAGCAATGAATTTGAGTTATACCTAAAGAAATCAGGAATTAATCATCAGAAAACAAACGCTTACACTCCGGAGCAGAATGGGTTGGCAGAACGCTGTAACCGCACAATAGTAGAAAAAGCCAGATGCTTGTTATTCGATGCAAAATTAAATAAGGAGTTTTGGGCTGAAGCTACGAACACAGCTGTTTATCTACAAAATAGAATTGTATTACCAAGTTTGAATAATAAGACTCCATATGAAATATGGACAGGAGCTAAACCAGATTTGAGTCACATCAGAGTATTTGGCAGTCCAGTTATGGTCCATGTTGCAAAAGAGAAGAGACAGAAATGGGATAAGAAGTCAGATCAGCAGATATTGGTAGGATATTCTGAAAATGTGAAGGGATACAGAGTGTATAACCCCAGAACTAAGTCTGTGACAAATAGCAGAGATGTGATAGTTATGGAGGATACGAGGATAATAGAAACAACTTTACCAGTAAATGAAAAAATGAGTAATGTTGATGAGAGCTTAGATTCAGTGGGGGATATTTCTGAAGATGATACACTCGTAGGAAAAGAATTGACAGATGAGTCATATATACCTAGTGAATATGAAGATGCTGATGAGTTTGACAAGGATGAAAAACCGACAGAAGGGCAGAGCAAGCCCATCAGAAATAAAAGAAAACCAGAAAGGTATGGTTTTTTAAATATATGTACCAGTGAGGTTCTTGATGATGCTTGTAACTTAAGCCTGGAAGATGCATTAACTGGTCCAGAGAAAGAACAGTGGATGCAGGCAGTCAATGAAGAACTTCAGTCTTTTGAAAATAACAATGCGTGGGAGTTAGTAGATTCTCCAAAAACTGGTACTATAGTGAAGTGCAAATGGGTTCTTAGGAAGAAATATGACAATGACAATAATGTGCGCTTTCGTGCAAGACTGGTAGCCAAGGGATACATGCAAAAACAAGGTTTGGACTATTCAGAAACATTTTCACCTGTAGTTAGACATACCACATTGCGATTGTTGTTTGCATTATCTGTGCAGCTTGGCTTAGATATAACACATCTTGATGTAACTACGGCTTTCTTGAACGGGGAACTTGAGGAAGTAATTTATATGCAAAAACCAGATGGTTTTCCGAGTGTTGAACCAAATAAAGTTTTAAAATTAAATAAAGCAATTTATGGGCTTAAACAATCCTCAAGAGCTTGGAACAAGAAGGTTGATGATTGTCTGACCAGTTTAGGTTATAAAAGATCTAAAATAGAATCATGTTTGTATACTAAAAATAAAGATAAGTATAAAACAATTGTTACATTGTACGTTGATGATTTTTTTTTATTTTCCAATGATAGCACAGAAACAGAAAATCTAAAAAATATGCTGTCATCACAATTTAAAATAAAAGATTTAGGAGAGATTAAGCAATGTCTTGGAATGAGTGTTGCAGTAGATAAATATAATGGTGTAATAACATTAAGCCAGGAAAATTATATTGATCAATTGTTAAATAAATTTCAGATGACTGAATGTAAAACAGCTGATACTCCTTTGGAAACCAAATTAAACTTAAATAAAGAGTTAAATTGTAAAACTAAAATGCCATATCAGCAACTTATTGGTAGCTTGATGTATTTAGCAGTTTTAACCAGACCAGATATAGCATTTTCAGTTAGCTATTTGAGCCAATTCAATAATTGTCATAATCATGAAACTTGGTTGTATGCAAAGAGGATTTTGAGATACCTTAAAAAGACCAAAAATGTGGGTTTAAAGTATATCAAAGATGGCAATTCTCAATTACAAGGATTTGTTGATGCAGATTTTGGAAATAATACATTGGACAGAAGGTCATATACAGGGCTGTGCTTTGTATTGTCTGGATGTGCAATTTCATGGGAAACAAGGAAACAGAATACTGTTGCACTTTCAAGCACCGAGGCCGAATACATGGGAATTGCTGAAGCGTGTAAGGAAGCAATATATTTGCGTAATTTATTGTGTGAAATAGATAATACATCATACACCATTGACTTATTCAATGACAATCAAGGCGCACTCAAGCTGTCAGTAAATAGTGCTTATCACAAGCGAACCAAACACATAGATGTGCGCTATCATTTTTGTCGTGAATGTGTTAATAATAAGATTGTTAAACTTAAATATTTGGAGACTGGTAGTATGCCTGCTGATATGTTAACAAAAAGTTTGAATACAGTTAAACATTATTACTTTATGAAATTGTTGGGAATTGTTAACATTAAGTAAATACTTGTAATTTTGATATAGTGGGGGTGTTGTAATGTTACTATTGATTAATGATATCAAAATTATACATATAGGTACATGTGCTGCCATCTATGCTCAAATAGGTAAACTAGTATATTTTAGTTTCTAGGCTTCGATGTGCTCTATGTTAAAAATAATAGACAATAAATTATTCTATTCGCTCGATACTCTGATCCAACAACGTTGTTTCATTTTATGCAAGACATTCAACAAATGCTGAACGGCCTAGCAGCAACGTATTGGTCTCCGTTTATTATCCGATAATTTTAAACAAGTGAGAGACAAAATAAAAAATAATAATAGATGGGCACAAAAGGCACTTTAAACGTCTTAAACACAAAGCACAAATTAAAAAATACCTACGTTAAAATTGTAACTTGAAGACCACGGTTTGGCAAACGTGGAGTAGGACGCCCTCAGGCTAGAGTCTAGACGGAGCGACGATCTTCGCAGACTAGTCGTTCACCGAGCCGTCTGCTCGAGCCACCAAATTTTTTCTATCCTTTTTATCTTGTCATACTATTAATTATTATCGGTGGCCCTTGAATTTAATATATTATTTTAATGAAATTACTAATGTGATTTTGTATTTTTACAAGTGATCCATAAGGCCCCTTTCAACACATCAGCCAGGTGTCCAATTATAATGAAACCATATGAATTACGTGAGTATTGCCTTCCCTCCCTATATGTTTTATCTAAAACATTTTTTTTTCTTTTGCATATAATTTAGGCAATGCAGTCAGCGACAAAAGTTGATGAGCACGCCCAGTTTTAACATTTTGTAAAACAAGGTATAGGCACAGAATAAAAAATGGTCAGCAACTTTTGACGCCGACTGTACGTAGATCAAAGTGCATTTTGCCATTATGTATTGTCTATCATCGACACCGACTTGGTACTATTAAGTCTTCTGTGCTACTACTTACGAGTTTAGGAGGATCAACAAGTCTCAGTCACAGTCTCAGTGATTCTAGAGCTTATTTAAGCACAAGAATAACGAGTTATGTGCAAGCAGCTGTCCTAGCTGACATATAGCACATCTAGGAAATTCAAGTCTTGTTATCCAAGATATCATCCTTATATTCCAGTATCAATCCCTATAGTACAGAGAGTCATACCCAGCGTGCTTATCCACCTAATCGTATGGCGGTTCGCGCACATTGCCTCCTGCGTTTTCTTCAAGGCATGGCCATGTGCAATCGTCATCATAGCTCTCGCTATTGTCTTTTGGACAGCTACTAAGGAGACCATCTCTAGAAACTCCTTGAGATCGAGCGCTGCGGCGCCGACTGTGAAAAGAGAGGAGAAGACTTACGGTGTCAAGTCCAAGGGTATAGTCAATAGTTAGTATTTCATTCCTTTGTAAGGGTTGTCTGTAATAGCTAAAGCACAAGGCAAACGCGGACTAGATGATACGGGAGATATTTTCTCCGAAATACCTAGGAACGACCTACCGAATGCTGACTTCAGTTTCAACAAAACAAAATGTCTGGGTGTTGTTCTTGGGTCTCTGATTCATAGCTGTGTCAGGATCTATATGTATAAACGACATGTAACAATGTGTAATTTCTATCTATGCAGAAAATTGAGTGACGAACTGCGTTCACCTGATGATAAGCAAAACGCCTGCCTATAACAGTTGCAGCACCACCCAGAACCTTGTTTTGCAAATAGCGCAGCACTGCACTGCGCTCGTTACCCTGAAACAATAGTTCTTAAGTTTCATAATGCCTAGTAACTTCGCTGGTTACGATGCCCTTCAAACCGAAACAGTAATACTTACGCACTAGGTACTGCTTGGCGGCAGAATAATTGGCAAAGCAGTCGTACCAACCCAGAGGGCGAGCATGCGAGAAACCTACCAACTAGTATCTATCTGGGGCGTTTTTATGATCCTCGTAGATCTTGATTCCCTAGATACAAGGGATCTATAGGCCAGGATTACAGAAATCTTAGATTTCTGTGGCCAGATTCAATGTATGTGATGTGATCTTTGGGCGTTATTATTAGAAATGTCTACATACTCTGCATTGCCGTTCGAATAGGAAACTCCAATGCCAACAACGTTATATATCCATCTATTTTTCCAGTGCAAAAACTTACAACTACCACAATTGAAGCTAACAAAAGCCCTATAAGACAAAACAGATCAGCTGACAGCAAACCACAAGGTGCGTTCGAATGAAGTGTTTCATGTGTCCATCATCAACATCGTAATCCCAAATAAAAAGTATAATCTACGTAATTGTAAATAAAGACGTTGTTTCTTCCTATTTAGATTGAAATAAGATTAGTTTGCTAAGAACGTATGTTAACAAGTACATAAATCTAGTAGGTAGATACCTATCGTGTGAGTTTCATTAATATATAAATACCTAGCTACTTACAAATTAACTTACAATTAATCTTGCCACGATTTTTTTAGAATTTGTATGACACCTTCCTGGACGTCCCTAATGGCAAGGCAACAGGTCAAAGTTGAATACTAACAGTTATTCTATGGTTGAGTGACTAAGACTGCTAAGACAACCACTCTTGCCTCATTATGGCCAATAAAATAGGTGTAGCGCCTTGCATTATCTTATTTTAGGCGCCGATCCCACAGCAAGTTTTACGTTCTCGATTTCTCGTGGCAGTTCAAGACGTGGCCACAGAATAGATATTATGTAGTAGAATTTTATATGAACCTACTATTATTTATTCTGTAGCGTGGCAAACACTACACCGCGACCGCGGAACTCAGAACAGTTAACAGTTTTCCAATTTCTTCGCAGATATGAAAAGTCCCGCTAATCGTAATAAAGTCAAACAAAAATTTAAATCGGATCCTCAATATGCCAATCCTGTCCCTGGTCAAGGTAAAGTAGAAAATAACATTTCATGTAAAGATCATTCTTCATTAATTTTCAGTTAGGTACCTTTCCAATGACATTTTGCAGACAAGAGCTAAAATCAGGATTTCGACCAATACTTACCTCGCGCCTAACTTTGTGGGCGCTGACCGACGCACCACGTGACCTGCGCAGAACCAAAAATTAATACAAATTCGTATACTGCACAGGTCACGTGGTGCCGGTCAGTGGCCATATTTTATAGATAGGATTTATATATTGTCTATTACAGTTCCCCATGTTGCAACGACAAAAACATCAGTTACTAAAATACCGAAACGGATTTATTCAGAAAACAGTATGAATCAGAATATAAAGGGTACTACAACACTCCGGAACAATTCTACGGAGAAATTGAAGCAGCAGTTTTGCAGGGACACGCCTGTGTACGCGGCTGGACGACCTAATTGTAAACGTTTCAACATATTTTCTTTACAATAGTATACTTGCAACATATTTTCTTTATAAGTGGAACTAATGCATTTTTGGTTGCGTAAAAAATAATTAAGTCAATTTCGCTTCATGGGAGTTTTAGTAATTAAATAACAATTCATTATAAATATAAACGACTACACTCACGTTATAATTATGTCGGAATAACTCCGACCAGGTTTCGGACAATTAGGATGTCCTTCTTCCGGGAGTTTACGCTTTGGATTCGTGGCGCAGACTTCGCGCCTCCGCTCGGTCCTTTCGCCGCGAGCGCGGCGCTAAAACCGGTGCAGGCGCGGGGGGCGCGGGCGCCGCGGGGGTTTGTTTACCCCGCGCAGCCATGTTCGGTGGTGTGGTGTCTTCATCCGTCGAGTTACCACTGTCTTGACCAATAAGTTGCTGGCACAATGCACTCGTTGTGTCAGCTTCGCGGCTCCATAAGTTGCTGTCGGAACGAGAGCTACTGAGGATCGGCTTCCATGCTGGTGGTATGCCGAACCCAGTCTTGGTTGAAGAGAGAATATCGGCTTATGTCGATGGCCTCGCAAACCTTCCCTGGTATAAAAAACTTTTCGCTAGTACGGAGGCCTTATCGAACCGTATAAAATCTGTCAGTCTCCAGGTTCTTTATGCACCTAATGTGCTCCGTTATCCTGGATACGTTACACCGAGTCTCGCCAATATAGCACTACACATCTAGACATCCTAATTGTCCGAAACCTGGTCGGAGTTATTCCGACATAATTATAACGTGAGTGTAGCCGTTTATATTTATAATGAAAATTTCGACTCACGATAGTTTCCAAACTTTAATTAAATAACAAAAAACCGACTCAATGTATCTTCGAAGTCTAAGTTCAAATATCGATAGAATTTATATGGGACCACCTCGTAGCTATACTGAACTGAACGCAAAAAGATTTTTTACAATCGGTCAACAGTTCGCGGAGAAATCGGTGAACATAGAACCGCCTCCTTTTGAAGTCGGTAAAAATAACTACCCTTAATTTTTTACAGCTATGATCCACAGTAGTTCCAAAAGTTTCAAACCACAGTTGGAAGATATTCAAAGTTCATACCTGTTGTTGAACGAACAGCAAAAAGAATATGATAACAGCTTGAAAGCTGGAACAGAAAATGGTAAACACTTATTTGAAGCCGATAGTAGCTCGGCCGTCTGATACTTTGTAGTACCTTGATTAATATGCACTTAGTAAAAAATATTCGGAACATTTATATAATTTTAGTGAAAACTGGGCTGGGTCTGCCTTCACTTTCATTTACAAGGATCACGGAGTACTAAATACCATTCCAAAATAAATTGCCTTAGAGAATCCAGGCCAGCTTTCACACCAGGTAAACATTATTTCAAATTTTAGTATTTAGTCATAATTTGGCTATTTTTAACTAAGCCTAAAGAAATGGTCTAAACTTTAGACCATGTCATTACTCTAGAGTCTAGAATAATGAAATGGTCTCAAAGAGTCTAGCCTCTTTAAAGTCGTATGTTCTCAGTAGTTTGATTCATTTTTTCGATCGTCGAACTAGTGAGATTTTTTTCTCATTTGTTCGACCGTCGAAATTATTTTTATCGAGAAACAAAACACAATATAATAAAATTGTAAAACACGCTTGTTTCTTTTAATAAGGTTCGCTTCATTCGTCGTCGCATAAATATGATTTTGGCTTTTTCTTCTTCTGGCGCATCGCCGAATGAAATCAAAATATATTAAATTGAAAAAATTAACAAAAAGGATTATAGTTTAATTAAAACATTTGATTTGCATTCAAAAACGCCGGCCGCTGCGCTGCCGCGACACGCTCGCTTCGCTCGCTCTGCTCGCACGTAGTGATGAACCTTATTTAACGAAACAAGCATTTTAATTTTTTTATTGTACTTTGTTTTGTTATTCGATTAAACCACAGAATACTAAGGTACAGAAGCATCACTCCGCAAAGAAATTTAAACAAATAGCGACTCTTGCTATGACGCAATAAAATTCAATTCAGGTCGCGCTGCATACATACCAGTCATATTAACCTACAGAGCGCCTCTCTTTCTATCGCATAGCTCTTATCTCTTCTAACGCGGCACGTGTACCGACGCGCGACCCGCCATCGGTGCCCGGCTATGTACTTGTAGCTTCGTACCGACAGTGCGGAGTGCGCTAGGCCTGATTAAACGAAGTTCTACGGTCGAACAAATCAGAAAAAATCTCACTAATTCAACTATCGAACAAATTAATCGAGTAGTGAGAACATACACTTACAGTAAACCTACTCAAATTTAATCCAAATATACAAAAATACAAGACTTCATCAATGTTTTTATTTGTTTTTGTAGCAAATGTCATAGTAACACCCAAACCTAAAAAACTTAACGAATACGACAGAAAAGTCCAATTGATTGAAGCAAGAAAGAAGTTTCAGAGCAGAGCATTCATGAATGAATCAAGTATGCCATTTTATTACTTTGTAAACCAGCAAATATTTTACTTTGGTCATGTTTTTTTTTACGGAACTGAGTGATAAGGCGAGCAAGTCGTTCGCCTGATGGTAAGTGTCACGCCCGCCTATAACAATTGCAGTGCCGCCCAGAACTTTTAATAGCATAAAAAGCACTGTGTAGCAATGAATTATGCTCATCACCCCGAGACAACAGATGCCCTCCTGCATACGAAAGATGTACCATGAGTAAAAATCTCCGAAAAGTGTGATAAAGGTTGCGAAACTGCATGCAGCTGGCTTTCCACCAGTGATATAATTTATTGAAAAATCATTTGCAGACCTTACCATGACTTATTTAATCATCAAAATGTTATTGTAAACCTATATTATAGTTCGAAACATTTAATTTTGTTTCAGGATATGAAAAGATTGAAGGTCTAAATTGGATCAGCTGGAATTAGTAAAACACAAGTTAATTCTATAGAATCTTTATTTAAATTTATCGTTAAAGTTACACAGCATTGTAGTGTCTAATGTTAAGTTTACGAGCATAATGCATCAATAAAAAAAAATTGAAAAAACTTTTTATACTGTTTATGAACTAGAACTAGATCCACTTTTCCCATCTTTATCCTTTTGTTCCTTATCATCTTTCTCATCTTTGTCTTTCTTGATGGTAGACATAGCATTACGAATAGCCTCACTCTGTGGATCTACACCAGGCAAGTTTTCTAGAACACTCTGCAAAAAAGCTGGATCGTTCATGACCTCTGCATATTCTTCAGACACATCCATGCTCTCTTCAGCTGCGGGAGCATCTTGTTGCATGCTCATCTGCATGGCCAGTGCAATCTGTTCTTCCTCTGATAGCTCCATAGCTTCACGGCCCAGAGACATGGCAAGTGCTCTTTCCATTCCAGTGTTCTCACCCTCGGCAGGCTTGCCAGCCTCTCCCTCAGTGGTTGCTTGTTGGCGACGTGACTCCTCCTCCTGGCGCTGTCTTTGCTCCTCCATAGACACACGCAGAGCAAGGGCAAGTTCTGGATCTTCATTGGGATCAACTCCAAATTCAAATGGTGACAAACCAGACCCAGATGGGCCCGCTCCATCACCACCAATTAGTGGACTTGAAATCAGAGCCTCAGAAAGCACTACACAACCACCAGCAGGGACAGTAACTAGGTGGCTGCCTCCAGTAGTGTTGTCTTTCCCATTCAAAGTGTTGATGAATGTAGTTAACAAAGGATTGTTTTCAGTGTCCTCTCCAAATGAGACAACGTCACAGTTTACCTTCTCTTTCTTAAGCCTTTTAGCGAGTTTCACTAATTCTTTTTCATCTGAATCGACTGGAGAGCCGACGAAGACCACGATACGCATCTTGTGGTTTTTCCCTTGACGATGTTTGAGTGCCAAGTGCGCGATTCTGATACCGGTCAAAAGATTGATATCACCGTTGGGCTGAACCCGATGCAGCTTGGACAGTATGCGACCAACATCGCTGGTCAATGTGGCCAACACTTCCACGTTCGCCAGCGTTAGTAAACCAACATTATTCTCTGGATTTGACCGTGTTTTGGAATGACATACCAGGTTTACTGCATCCTGCTGTGCTTGCAGTCGCGTTGGCAGAAAGTCTCCATTCCTCATGTAGTCACTGTTGTCCACACAAATCATAGTACTTTCTAGCACCATTTTGTAATTATTAAATTACGATAAATAAAAATCGTGCCACACAATGATCGATGAAATTTGCTGTATAATCATAGACAAAAATTTTGACAGCGTAGACAGAACAGATGATATAAAAAAATCGAAATAGAACGAACAGGTAACAGATAAAAAAATCTCGATTCATCTACGGAACGGAAAGGACAACACTATTTGGACTAAACGACATCGTATCCGGGCCAACAGAAGTAGGTATTTGAAAAAAGTTTCGATTTCGAGTTTGTCGATGGTTTCTCAGCTGTCACCGCTATAGACCAATTTTCATTTGGTTTCAAAATTCTGAATTTGCCAAATGACCATGGCGTTTGGGGATTATCCCAAAGAATACAACCCGTCGGTTCACGGGCCGTACGACCCTGCTCGTTTCTATGGAAAGCGTAAGTATTTTGGAAGTAAATAACCTCGCCCTTGAGGATGGGGGTATTCGATTATGTAATTTTCATTGATGTTTTCAGCTGACACCCCCTTCGCTCAGGTGAAGATCAACGAGATAGGGGCATGGCTGGGCCGCAGGAACAAGACCCCCTCGGCTTTCATGGGCGCTTGCAGCCGAGGTAATTCAGCAAAGTTCTATAAGGTTTTAGAGGTTATAATTATATGAAGCTGTAGGTAGATACATTGCAATCGTAAAACTGGGTTTTTACTTCCAGTCTTCAATTCAGAAATCTTATGAATAGCCCTAGAGTAGGAGACTATTTATGAATGTTCAACTTTCATATACAATTTTTTACAAGTTTCTAATACAAGTCTTTCTCCAAATTTGTGCATTATCTCTTACATGCCAAAATGTAAAGAATCATAGCTACAGTTTTATCTTTGTCTAACAACAGAGATAACACTATTTTGCAGTCTGAATAAAGATTTCAGCTTTACTGAATAGTCATCAATAAATTTATTGTTCTGAAATTCTATCTAAATTTATTCATGTACTCCTTATTGCACACCAGAAATTAAAAAAAAAATCTTGTTCCTTAACCCATCTGCATTGTGAGATTGAATTCCTTATGACAATATCGTATGGCTCGTAACTCAATGGGTTACTAATTAATTAATAACTAATTAAATAATTTCAAAACTGATAAGATTCTGTAATGTACTTTCCAGCTTGGTGGAGGTGGCAGCACAAGTATGTCCAGCCTAAGAAGGTAGGCATGGCTCCATTCTTCCAGCTGCTGGTCGGCAGCATGACTTTCTTCTATGTTATCAACTACGGCAAACTGAGTAAGTATCAAAGTAAAGGGAATTACAACAAAACATTATATTTAAGCCTGGTCCGTAAAAAACCTCTTTTAAGATTGACCACGGCTGGGCAAATGGTACATATTTTAAATAAACAGTGAAAACAAGGACCTTGCTTGGGCAGGGGTCTTCGGAATACTGCCACTAATACAAAGTAAATAAGTATTGTAGGTATATGACATGGGACATATACCTAAAATATTAGCATTGTGGATTTAAAAAATTGTTATTACCTATCTATGTGACAAAAACTTTCATGCCATTTGGTTGCATTTAGCACCAAAGTTACTATGCATTCAGGTGAGGTTTAACCTCTCATAAATTCAGTTAAGCTTGCTCACAGATAAGTACACCACATAACTTTCCCAGATAATCTTTAAAAAATTCAAAACAGCAATTACAAATATTTGTTAAATTTTATTAAAGACCAGTGACCCGCCCCGGCTTCGCACGGTTATTATACATAAAAACCTTCCTCATCAATCACTCCATCTATTAAAAAAAAACGCATCAAAATCTGTTGCGTAGTTTTAAAGATTTATGCATACATAGGGATATAGGGATAGAGAAAGCGACTTTGTTTTATACTATGTAGTGATTATCTACAATTTTTGTTTCGAATCAAAACCATTTTAATTGTATATAAAGCAGTAAACTTTAAAAAAATACCACTGTGATAAGACCTCTAGTACGGCTTCAGCTCACGAAAAGCATGTTAAGAATGTTATTTGCTCATGCTAGTTTTGATACCCAGACCAGTATATTGATTCTGAATGCACCAAAAGCGTGCATATCATTTCAAGTTGTTGGCGGCCCCATGTTTGCATTTTGATGTGTCATGTTTGTTTACTGACTCCTCCTGAGATGCTTTTGGGGTGCGAAACTGCTGAAGCTTTTAAGTTCATTTCAAATTATAATTTAATGTAACAAACTAATATTATTCTTTTTCTTACTTGCAGAGCACCACAGGAACTACAAGTACCACTAATGATGTCTGTGATACATCCAAACCCCTTACATTCAACATATTATTTATATGCAATCAATGTCAGCTTGAATCTGTAATGTGGTAGGAAATGCATTCAAATGTTTCTTCAATAAAGTTATTAGTGTGATGGTATACTGTTGTTTATTTATACACTAGCACAATGATTTATCTCTGTCCTCATTTACAGGTTGTCATTCTTTAAACAAATTCACTTATTTATTTAATGCATTCCTTAATGTAGGTAGGTACAACAGATGGTCAATTTGTAGTCAGTTCACTAAGGACCCTGTCGGGCACGCATTTAGAAGAGAGGAAAACTGCTTCTAAGTATAAAAATTATATAGAAATCCTTTTTGGGAAATAAGTACATTATGAATCTGTAAGCCTATTTGTTAGATGTTCTAAGCTACTAAAGCTAAAGTAATTTTGACAAACACAGAAAACTAAATAATATTATTATTATAGAGAGGTAAAATTGTTAATATATTTGTAGTAGCATGACTGTATATTTGGTCCATGGTAGTAGGTAATCTCTGGAACTACTTAACCGATTTTGAAATTTTTTTCTCTGATAGAAATTGTGCACTATCCCTGAGTAACATAGACTATATTTTATTATGTCGATGTGAACGAAGTCGTGGGCAGTTGCTAGTAATAATATAATAGGTATCAAGTTTTAGCCCAGGAAAATCTGGCTTCCTTTGACAACAGAAAGCACAGCCATGAAACCAGTAGCTAATATGTTTTTCTATGGGTAAAACTTTGCTATGAGCAATTTGTGTCAAAAAATACAATTAAATATTTACAATTATGTTTTACAGACATGAATTTGCAGTATGCATTATGATTTCGATGTACAGGGACTATTGTAAGGTGTTATTATGAATATGAATTGAATTCCTAAATTGTAGATGCCTAGGTAGAGGTTACTTATAATAAAAGAAATAATTTTGAAAAAATATTTCCTATTCTTTTTTATTTACTTAGTTTTACAATAATAATTTAATTAACTGCATACACAATACACTCTCATTCGCACAAGTTCTTCCTTAGTTTGTAAAATGCATTACTGATATCTGGGACACATTGCTGGATGGTTTTTGGTTATGTGATGTGATATCACATTTGCCCCAAAATTAATTAAATCTGTAACAAATATAGAACCATTAATTTGTTGTACAATACAATACAAGTTTAGGAAACATATGACATGGGTTAATAGATAACTTGTTGACCCTGTGAGGATGTATAATGTATTTTTGGCTGATAAGTAACATTTGATAAGTGTTTTTTCAAAGTCAAAGATCATTTATTAAATAGGCACAAAAGTGCACTTTTAAAGGTCATAAATACATGATACAAATAAAATATGTTAAAAATTGTAACTTATGTTAACATGATGAGGTAAGTATGTTTACCCATTTCTTTCCTATACTCAAATTGAAGTCTGGGTGCAGAAAAGAAATGTGAAAACTGACTCTACCAGTGCTTCGGAAATACTAGAGAAGATAGCACCAAGAAACTCTGCGGGGATGTCTTTATTTCAGCTCTTTTCAGCTATTTTAAATATATAATGATTTTATCTTAATTTCAAGTATCTAGTAGCTAAAAATAGTGTACAGCACCAGAAAAAGCAAAATGCAAGTAAATGAAACAATGACAAGACTATGGAAGCAATACAAAAGGAGTTGGTTGTGAGAAAAATACTACTGAGTCAACCAAAAAATAGACAGAAATATCCTACTTTCATTATAGCAGTGTTCACTTGATAAAGATAGTTATATTAAAAGAGAAAAGTTAACTGGCATATAGCCAACATACAAAATGAAAAAAACTACAAATTGCAGAGTTCATTTTGAGACATTCTAGTTACCTTTCATTCTATGGCATATAGCAAATAATTCTCAGATATGAAAGTAAACCTACCAAATCTACACAGGACATGAGTCATTCACAAAAAATGGGAGTAATCGCCTTACCTATCACATTGGGCTATTTTACAGGTCAGATCTACCCATGTATTGGGGTTTCAGCTCTTCTATTCTCTTGATGAAGTCTGTCTTCTCGATACAGCCTTCGCAGGTCTCATCCCAGTCATTCAGGATCTTCTTCAAGTCACGCACCTTCAGTTTCTTCAGATCGACATTCTTCAAGTCAATTTGCTTATCAAACCTAAGGTCGCAGATCTGAGCGTCTTTTTTCCTTAGCTTCTCGCAGATTTTGTCCGCGGGCATCGACCAACTGAGGGGCTTCGATAGCTCTCCCAGGATGCCGGTAGCAGACTCTTCCAGACCGCCTAAATAGTAGCAAAGCCTGTTCTCTTTGTTCTTGGAGCCTTTGCAGAACTTCTTGAACTCAGCCTCGATCAGCTTGGGGTCTTTCTTTACGTCATCAGATAACGTGGCTGCAAATTTCTCCACAGTTTTCACGCAGACCTCACATTCACCTTCTTTTAACGACTGTGCAACTTGCACAGCCGCCACCAAGAATAATAAATGAAACACACCTAATTTATACATCCTGAGTTTGAATTTGTACAGGGATTATCCAAATATTCACGGCACACGCAGCACTCCACAACTCTCGTGAAATGAAAGTACAAAATAAAAATGATAGAAGAATCTCGTCCATTCATAGAAAAACGAATGACGTTGACAAGAGCTTTACCTGGCGAGCTGTGATTGGTGCACGTTTTTCCACTAGTGATGCCCATGTGAGGCCGCGTTCAGAAATCACCCAGTTAATGTAATTATTACCCTAACGCCGTTCAGAAATGACTCAGGTGAACTTTGACATTTACCCTGAGCCGTTCAGAAAACCAATTGGGGAGAGTAAAAGTTCACCTGACAGGTGAAAATATTCACCGATATAAAAGCGGGTTACGATTCTCACCTGTCAGGTAATAGTTGTCAGTTGTCATTTTCCTTTACATTTTGCAATATTTTTGCATTGATTTTTTGTACATACAAATAAAATAAGCGATTCGTGTATTTGAAGCAAAATATACGGTAAAATTCCGATATTAGCCAAAATAACGCAGTTAAATATGATAAACAAAAGCGCGGGAAATCTCGGTCTTGAAAATGATTGGTTTTGATTGGCTGGCTTATTGTATTACTCGATGCCCGTTCAGAAAGGTGTTAGTTAATTTTTAACTTGGCATATCACTGAGATTAACTGACAAGTATTCACTCGTGAACATTTACCCATTTCTGAACGCGGCCTTAGAGGCATTTACAGGCCATTTGGTTATCTGATGGCTATGAGTGCCATCACTATTGCTTCCGGTTTTATTCGTTCCGATGGTATTCTCGTTTGATTGACTGAAATTTTATCGAAAAACTGTAGTCGAGGTCTTTGATAATCTGTCAAACTCACATCAAACAGCTGATCTGTTTGACAGATGTCAAAATCGCCATGGAAACGGAATTTGTTTATCAATTTTGTTTTTCACTTGTTCCCCGGCTATTTTATCGATATATAATTTTACGATAAAAAAGTGTGTTCCTCGTGATTGTGAACATGGGTGACGTGAAAGTTATGCTCCAAGACAACCCTCGAGGTGCCCTAGAACAATACATAACAGCTCTGCAGAGTGAATCAAAAATGGCTCGAAAAAAGGCCCTTGTGGATGTGAATGCTGAGATATTCGAGAACGTAGAGAACGCGGACTGTGACCTCACTGTTATATTCCCTGAAGTGTACGCATACGTACTGAAAAGCTTCTCAGATCCATCTGAAGCGTGTCGTGAGGCGTCCGCAACCATCATAGGAAATTTCATCGAGAAACTTCCACTGAACGATTATTACTTGACTTACATTCTTCCGGTACTAGTCCGTCGCATCGGCTGCCCCGAGATTGTCGAGGAATCTGAAGAGATTCGCTTAGTTCTGATGGGGCTCGTCCATAAAATACTAGATAAGTATAAAGCAACCAATCTACTGAGTCCTTTTATTAATGACTTCACCAGTATCTTGGCTAAAACAGCCACAGACCCATTTCCCAAAGTGAAGCTTGAGGCATGTGAATGTATAATTCTCTTGACAAAAGTTCTGGCGAGGGACTTTCACTTTCAGTGTGAGAGTTATGTCAAGCCGGTGCTGACAAATTTCGCACATCAGCATTACAGAGTGCGAGTTGCTGCTGTTAAAGCTATTGGTAATGTACTTTTCTATCTGTCAAAACTAGCCAATGCCGAGTATTTACAGCTTCTTTTTACCTGTTATCAATATTAAAATGTTTTGTTAAATAGTTGTGTTTTCCTGTTTTCAGGGGCCATCGTAATGGCTGGTAATGGTAAATGCTTTGAGCTTTCCATCACCCCCATGGCCGAGAAGCTATTTGATGAGAACTCGCAAGTTCGTATGCAAGTCACCCTGGAAGTTGGTAACTGGATGCTGAACTATAGAGATAGATACTCATTCTGGCATCGTATGATACCCCTACTGTTGACCAGGTATAGTTTTATAATGTTACAACCTTAGATATCTTAAGTACTAATAAGATGTTACCACTGTCTTGCTAGTTTTGCTAGAAAAGGGTAGAGTGGACAGCAAATCATTGAATTTAAAAACCAACTAATTAACCGACTTCAAAAAGAAGAAGGTTCTCTGTTCGATTGTATTTTTTTTATGTTTTTTATCTCAGAACTCCGTCATTTATGAACCGATTTAGATTTTTTTTTGCGTTGGGTTCAGTATAGCTACGAGTGGTCCCATATGTATAAATTTTGTCGAGATTTGACCTTGAACTTCGAAGATACATTGAAGTAGGTTTTTGTTTTTTGTAAAAATTAATTATAAATTAAAAAAAACATTTAAAATAAAATTGATTTTATTTTGAATTTCAGCCTAAGTGATGTCATGGAAGACATTCGAGAGACGGCAAACAAGCTCTGGACAGACATTGGTCTCCAATACATGGATGAGAATGAAGAAGATCTTAAGAAAAAGACTGACTTCCTCAAGGATGTGCCCACTCACTACCCGGATGTGAAGAGACCAAATCTTGGGTGTAGGATGCTGGTAATGAGCAATATTGGGAAGATTGCACCTGCTATTTGCAAAGGTATGCTAGTTAGGATCTAGTCATTTAAATAGGTCTATTATGTATAGGTCATTTAAATACAACATTTTTTTGCACTGACGTATTTGGGCACTATTATTAGGCCAGCCCTCTACCTCCTACAGGATCGGCAACACATCAATTTCTCTGATGTTGTAGATTAAGCTACAGTGACCGCGTTCTATTAGGCAGGCCATGTTTGCCACAATCACATAAAAAATTTTGGTCCTGTCCTTTAACTTAAATACTAGCGGATACCCGGCGTGTGCTACTACGCAAAAAAAATACATTTTTGTGTTTTATATACCTGTCTATTTGTTTTAGTGCTTGCTGTGCCCAACGGGGTCTGTAATGAACTATTATACCTTATTATGAATACCTAAAAACCGGTTTAGGGCACTTCGGTTGGATGGTTTCAAAGTCTATAACGGACATAGGGTAGAAACAGTTTTTGTGTTTTATATATGTATGTATATAGATTTAAGTCAATAAATATGCGAGGATGTGGAGATACCTAGGTAGGTACCTATCATTATTTATTTTTACCCAAATCACAGAAGAGGTTATAGTGGGGCCGAATCGTCATTCACATTAGGTAGGTATTCGATGCTTCTCCTAATGTTCAATCACGAATGTCCAGAAATGGATGGCTGGCAAGAGGACGCGCGGCTAAGGGTGTCCCAACTTCTATGCTGGCTGATCCTCTGCTCCGAGGAGGGTTGCACTCAGCACGCCAACACCATCGTGAAGGCGATGCTCCGCGGCGCCTCCGATGAGGACCCTCGGGTTGTGCAGGAGGTAGTTATCAAGATTTCCAAGAAATGTTCAGTTAATTTCTGCGTAGGCATATCTAGCCTATTGCAGAGCAAGAAAAAAATTAAAAATACAACCTGGGTGTGTTCAAATCAAGAGTGAATAAATACTTACAGGCAAGCGTGCTTTATCTTCGACCACATCGTCGCTTCCCATCAGGTGAGATCGTGGTCAAACGTTGGTCTAGTCAGACATAAAAATATTATGAAAACTTTATTTGTAAGATTAAATCCTTATTAGCAACACTATCAATTGCGACAATAACTAGAATTCTATTATTTTCTGCAAAACCAATGAGTCCCGTAGACTTTATCGGTATTCGGTATTCGTCGGTACTTTGAGCTACAACATGGAGTCCTCTAAATGGGGTATTAATAGTCCTTAAGGGTCGGCAAGACATCAGCAATACCTCTGGTGCTGCAGATGTCCATAGTTGACAGTAACCGCTTACCATCAGGCGGGTCGTCTGCTTGTTTGCCGGCATTTAAATTAAAAAATACTAAAATAAGCTATAGTTATTTATTAAACCTTTATACGCTTTACGCAAAGTTTTCATACCTAAAATACGTTCATAAAAATGCATCTTATGAATGAAATCGAGATTTATAAATGCGCGTGAGTTGGTTTAAGTTGCCCGAATCGAGATGACTTTTTAAATTTTTCTTCTATTTCCGATAGCGCCCATGCAGACAGAGCTATCTCAAATATTTATCCTACGTTCAGGTGAAGCGTTCAGCAGAACTGTTCGGTTACTTCATAACCCCCGACACGTGGTGGCCACTGCTCGAAGCTGAGGTAGACACGTGGCCAGCGCTGCTGGTGCTCGCTAATATCCTGAAAGGCTCTCAGGCTGAGCTGGTGAAGGTGAAGGCAATGGGAGAGCTGTGCAAGGAACTGGTCGACCCGGATCGATGTCGGACTAGGAAGGTAAGATTTTATTGGTCTACTAGCTTTTTCCCGTCTGCGTAGACAGAGGAAGCGTTTTTTCCAAGACCATTTTAGCAAGACCTCCCCAGTATAAGAGAGCGCGTACTACGAAGAGGTCAAGTTGTATCTTCGTAGTCACCCAACCGGTTTTGATGTAACATACCCTATAATCTAAGTTGGAACTTATGCTACCGAACCCTGTAAACTAAATTAAATAAAAATAAATTCGCCCAACGATCACAAACATCGATCCTAACTAAGATTCTCTGTATCTAGGAGACCAGGAACTAAGAGGACCATGGTCCTACAACACCGAACAACGAAACAAATGCATGCGCTTATATTTTTACTGTGCAAACATAGTTTTGACAGCCTCTGTGGTGTAGTGGTTGGGCAGGTTGGCTCAAATCTCATACATCACTGAGGTTGCGGGTTCGATTACCGCGACGGGACAAATTTTTGTGCACAGAAAAAAAAGCGCAAGTATTTGTTTCGTGTCTGGGTGTTGTGGGACCATGTTCCTCATAGTTCCTGGTTCCCTAGATACAGGGAATCCTAGTTAGGGGTCAGGATCTATGTATGTGATCGTTGGGCGTTATTTATATATTTATTTTTATAGGAACAAGGAGGACCATCATGGTCCTATACACAACACCCAGACACCATATAGAGACGCTTCTACGTTGTATGTAATGTTTTGTCTTTACTTAAAATCTCAATTACTTCCCTAAGGAGGTCAACAAATCATCTGTTCTTCAAATATTCTAAGAACTGTTCGAATTGCAGCCAAAATATCAGACGAATCTCCTCCACGTGTGCGAAGCTCTGATGGATGTGTGCGGAGACGGTTGCGTTCCCGTCGCGGAACAATTGTTTGTGATCAACTATACCGTGTACGCCATGCCGGTCGACGATACCATACAGTTTATGGCATTGTGTAAGTAAATAATGGATTTGCTCTCTAGGGAGCAAAATAGTCTGTTTACACTGGAGCAAAATAGTCTGTTTACACTGGAGCAAAATAGTCTGTTTACACTGGAGCAAAATAGTCTGTTTACACTGGAGCAAAATAGTCTGTTTACACTGGAGCAAAATAGTCTGTTTACACTGGAGTAAAATAATCTGTTTACACTGGAGCAAAATAGTCTGTTTACACTGGAGTAAAATAGTCTGTTTACACTGGAGCAAAATAGTCTGTTTACACTGGAGTAAAATAATCTGTTTACACTGGAGCAAAATAGTCTGTTTACACTGGAGTAAAATAGTCTGTTTACACTGGAGCAAAATAATCTGTTTACACTGGAGCAAAATAGTCTGTTTACACTGGAGTAAAATAGTCTGTTTACACTGGAGTAAAATAGTCTGTTTACACTGGAGCAAAATAATCTGTTTACACTGGAGCAAAATAGTCTGTTTACACTGGAGCAAAATAATCTGTTTACACTGGAGTAAAATAGTCTGTTTACACTGGTGATGGATGACACTATTGAATTTAGAGCGGTTAGGAGAATTCTAGACTAGATATTGGTTACCAGAAACAAGAATGCACTTAATTAAGTACATAGGTATACCTAAACCTTGAATATCCAGTTTGAACCAGTTATCGCCGGAATATAATTATTATTGGATTACTTCTATACCTAATATGGCATTTGGATTTTGATTTGATATAAATTTAACTATAGGGTGACAAAACGCTAAAGGAAGCGCCTGACTTAATCGATAGTTATATGAACGCTTTGCAATCTTTTAATTAAAGACATTACATAAAAAGTACATTTTATTAAAACAAACCGACCTCAATGTATTTTCGAAGTCCAAGGTCAAGGTTATATGGGACCACTTTGTAGCTATACTGAACCCAACGCAAAAATAATTTTCCAAATCGGTTCATAAATGACGGAATTCCGAGGTAACAAACATTAAAAATAATCGAATGGAGAACCTTCTCCTTTTTTGAAGTCGGTTAAAAACAGTTAAAGAATGTGTTACAATGGGCGGGCTTATTGCTAAAAGCGATCTCTCACAGGCTTCCAGTCAGGATTTTAATATTGTCGTGGCAACGACAAGGAACTTTATGGTTGTCTTGCGTCACAGAACCGTAATGAGATTCAAAAGCTACGGAAAGTATATAGAATAGAATATAAAACTCTTTATTGTATACCTACCAAATTAAAGAAATAGACAATAACACAGTCCTTAACTATGGTAGTAAAATGGACGGTATTATTGCTTGAAGCGATCTCTTCCAGACAACCTTTGGATGGACAGTATCGAAAGAAGTATACGGCGGTGTACAACAAAATTTGTACCTACCTATATAGGTACCTACTTAAGACGTCTTTTTTTACTTTGCAGCAAACCTAGACAAGCTTCGCTACATAGAGAAGTGTGGTCGTTCCCTCACTGATCTGTACGAGAAGCACATCGGTCGAGTCCTAGCTAACATCACTAGTGATGCCTTGACGTGGACTCTGCTTACCCCGGACTGTTGTCTACTGCAATGTGCTCTCTTGCACTCTGGTATGTCGTCATCATCATCTCATTACGTTCCCATTGCTGGGACTTGGACCTTCCCTCATAGAGAAAGAGTATGGGCTATAATCCACCATGTTTGTATGTTTTTTTTATGCTTAATAGATCTATGTTTGGCCACTATCTCACCTGATGTGAAGCGATGATGTGGCCTAAGGTGGAGCACACACATCTAGAGAGAGACGGCAGTTGAGCGGCTGCTCAGACCCGTCTCCCCGATGGTTCACCGAACATCATCCCGTAACACGACTAGGTCGCTTGACGGCATGGCTTTGATCGGTGGGTGGTATTACAACCACGGCCAAAGCCTACCACTCCAAAAGACCCGGAAACTGCTGAACGGATTTCAATGTAGTTTTCAGGGTTTAGTATGGTACCATTAGTCCCAACTTAGAATATAGTATGTTACATCAAAGTCGGTTGGGTGACTATAAAGATACAGCTTGACCTCTTATAGTACTCACTCTTAGATACTGGGGAGGTCTTGCTAAGATGGTCTTGGAAAAAATACGAATATGAGCTTCATCTGTCGTTCACGCGGAAGAAGTCGCGGGAAAAAGTTAGTTCATAAATATACTCCGCAGGATCAGCAATGGGTACCCAGCTGCACCTTATAGCCCCTCTCCTTAAAGAGAGTCTGGCCACGCCCAAGGTCGACCCTGAAGTGAAGCTGAAGATCTTCACGACACTCT
Organism: Petrophora chlorosata; assembly: GCA_951640565.1. Classification (NCBI taxonomy): domain Eukaryota; kingdom Metazoa; phylum Arthropoda; class Insecta; order Lepidoptera; family Geometridae; genus Petrophora; species Petrophora chlorosata. Next base: position 15,552,195 of record OX621195.1, read on the forward strand.
CCACTGTACTGTTGAAGCGGCAAGAAAACTTCATCAAGTGCGAGAGGGATAAGTTAGAAGCGTTCCTGAAGATTGTTATTGAAGGTAAACAAACATCCTACATAATAATTATTTGATAATCCAAGGTAGAGTCTGAAGTGAAGCTGAAGATCTTCACCATGCTGTACTACTCAAGTGACAAGTGATCAAACTTTCTACAGCTATGCAGAATTCCTAGGGACTAAGTAGAACTTGACATTTTTGTATACTTACTGACATTTATATTATTTATCTTACTTGAAATACAGTAATTAATGTCAATAATATCTATTATTTAAAAGAAGAATAACTGCTTTGAATGCGTCATGAAGATCTTCAGCTTCAAATCAAAATCTCTATTCAGTTTTGTCGTCACAGACGCACTTATGAACGTCAATTATTACAATGACTCCACCACCGCATCGAAAAAAGAACCACTACTCAGAAGATACGACAAGAAACTGAGGGGATTTGACCTTGGACCTCGAAGATACATTGAAGTCGGTTTTTTTTGTAAAATATATACCTACTTACATATTTTGTGTTACGCGTCCAGAGGTGATAATGCCGAACCTGGTTTGGTCCCCCGGGCGCACGGCCGAGGCGACGCGCACCGCCGCCGTCGCCTGCCTGTGCGCCGCGCTGCAGGACAATCCGCAGGAAAACAACAAGCTTGCTGAGAGCGGCGGCGATGGCGATAATACTGATAAGGTAGGTAATTGATACCTTCCTACTTCTTAAAATTCTATTGTAGCGCTCGTAGCGTAGCTCGCCTAGCCGTTCGTAATAGATCTTCTAAATTAAGCAACGTTCGCAGCGGTCACAACTTGTATGGGTGACCGTTTGTGCGCTAATTTCTTTTTATGGAACTGTGTGATGAGACGAGCAAGTCGTTCGCCTGATGATAAGCGCGACGCCTGCCTATAACAATAGCAGTGCAACCCAAAACTTTTAATACCATAAGACCATAATACCATCAGGCGAACAACTTGCTCGTCCCATCACTCAAATCCGTAAAAAATGGAACTATGGTAATATCACAGAATACCTAATAAATAGTAGTAAAAAAATTAAATAAAATAAAAAATGTTTATTCCGGACAATGCACATCCATATTTAGAATTAGAAACGAATAATTAAAATTAAAAATTGATATTTAATTAATTTTAATACCTGATCCTAATTATTTCGCAGGAAGTGAACTTATTCCCAACGAAGGAGTCCCTAGAGCCTATCCTAGAACAGCTGGTGCCACTACTGGGAGGTCTGGTGGATGACAACTCTGCGCTGACCCGGCAGCACACGCTGCGAGCTGTGTGCTGCCTCGCCGCACTAGCCTCGCGTCGCGGCTGCTTCACTGCCGACATACTGCACAAACTGTACTTCGGTAAGCCAACCAATAAAGCTGTTTCTCGAGGAGGTCATAATAAGGGTTCCATACCCAAAGGGTAAAACGGGACCTTATTACTAAGACTCCGCTGTCCGTCCGTCTGTCACCAGGCTGTATCTAATGAACCGTGATAGACAGTTGAAATTTTCACAGATGATGTATTTCTGTTGCCGCTATAACAACAAATACTAAAAAACAGGATAAAATAAATATTTAAGGGGGCTCCCATACAACAAAACGTGGTTATTTTGCTCGGTTTTGCTCGATATTTATAACGGCAACATGTAGACGTTTGAAATATTCACAGAATATTTAGATATATATTCACTTTAAAAATAAATTATTAAATTAAAATAAAACAAATATTAAGGCGGGCTCCCATACAACAAACGTGTTTTATTTTTTGCCGTTTAATAGTTTTTTTTTTCTTCTTTTTTATGTAACTGAATGACGAGACGAGCTGGTCGTTTGCCTGATGGAATACAGGAATACAATACGTCAGCCTATAACAATAACAGCACCACCCAGAACTTTGTTTTGCAAAATCCTAACAGGGTTTATAATTAACTGTTTTAATTTATGATGAATAGTGAATACCTAATGTAACATTATAGAATGCTATTAAGAATTGAATTGGTCTAATAGGGGATCGGACAATAAATAATTCTGACATTTTAATCTGTTCTTCATCTCAAACGAAACAACAATCACAGCGCATGACGTCATTTGTAGGCAAATGTCGTGAGTCAAGCTTGTGTTTATTTTACGTTTTTGCGTTTCATAAAATGTATTTTTGCTAATTTTTTCGTTTCATTACTACAATATAGTCCCCAAACTTCACGAAACGTATTAGAATCTCTTTGCAAGTTTTATTTTGAAGAGTTTGTCGTTTTCTACCTACATATGACATCACAAGTTTAGAGGTGACCTTTTGGCGGCAATATTTGAAACATAATATTTAAACATAGTTTTAGGTACTTTTAGAGCGTTATTTAATTAAAATGGTATTTTTCATGGCTATATATATTCATTGTACTTAATTTAAAACACTTTCTGAAAAGTTGTCCGATCCCCTATTGTGGTGCCAAATATTCATAGATAAAAGCTCGGCCTTGACTCTGACCACTTTGGCTGTGTCCAAGCTCCACGACCGGTTTAAGAATACCTACTCCATTAACTGTATTTTTATGAATTTTAAAATTCTTTACCTTGTTAAGTAGTATTTTTAATCATCTTCTATAAGTATTTATTAGACATAAATTCTTGTAAGTTCTTGTGTTTTTCTCTTGTGTTGTGAGAAATAATGTCCTAGAGTTTGGCGGCTAACCTGTTATATCGTAACTTCTCTCCACAGTGGTCCTTAAGCGTCTAGACGACAGCAGCGACCGCGTCCGCTCATTCGCCGTGCAGACCACCTGCACGCTCTTCGCCCACCGTCCCCAGCCTTACGACACTATCCTCTATGGCGCCCACATAGATGCACTTTACAGCGCCATGTTGATACACCTGGACGATACTGAGGAGACGTTCCGGAATGAAATGCTTGGTATGTGGCAATAGGGAATATGCATGTATTTTTTTTTATGGATGAATTGATTAATTATCGAATACCTACTTTTAATTTTACGGCATCATTTGTCAATAAAATCTTTAAATGAAAATTTAAAAGAATTTAAATCATCATGAACGCGCCATTTACATGTGACGTCAAAATGTGGGGACCTAGGATCTCCTCATTGGTCTGTCTATGCTACATGTGTGTGTCAATAATCTACAAATAGGGCGGGCACTATGTCAAAAATTGACAAATAAGCAGCAAGCCGCGTGACGTCAACATGTCGTTGCACGTACTCAAACGATTACGTTCAGTTTTTCCAAAAGTACGAACAAAAAAAACTACGCAACTACTCAATGTTTACAGGAGTAATCTAACGTAAAAAGTATTTTTTCGATTTTTTTGACGTTGTTATTTGAGGAAATGTTTTCGACAACGTGTATCCGGACTTTCACTCCTTAGCCAGCATATCATACTTAAACTTGGCGCTCAATGAGCCCAACTTGAATGATGATACCTGTATACATAGGACTTACATGAATTGCCCAACAGGGCCTGTAATTAACTTTTATAACTTATAGATACAATAAAGAATTGAATTGAATCGACTTTTGCCTATACGAGTGGTGACTTGTGCGACCGTTGATTTGCCATGTTTGTATGTAGGTACCTAATACTAGATTTTCTTGAAAGGATCTACACTTATTTCAGCTGTTCATAATTATTTTCCTGTGGCGTAAGATTTCTGAGTGTATGGCGACTGCTTTTATTCACCTTATCTTTTTCCCCAGATGCATTGATCCAGCTTATCGACATTGATCCTCACCTCCTTATGAAAAAAGTGAAGGCAAACATCCATCTCTATAGAAATAAAGCGGCTTATGAAAAATTATCTAATCAACTTGAGAAGTTGATCTAATCTTAGTTTTATTAAACTATGATGATATACTTTTTTCAGATGAAATTGTAGGTCACATTCTTATGATTTTAGTTTCAAACTTTAGTTTTAATTAATAGAATTATGTATCAACTATTGATTGTGTGTGTTTGGATGTTTGCACAAATAAATTGATAATTGGATTACATATTTGTTGTGTTGTTTTAATTATGTGAAAAAGTCCGGTAAATGTAGGTAAACTGTATATGAAGCACCAATTTATTGAGTTTAACTAGTTATATAAACTATTTCAGTCTAGCTTTTCACTTTACAGTCCATTTTGTTCAAGTTTAGCACAGACCGTACAGAAGTAGTGGTCAGGATAAGGCTTATACTTTGTATTTAACAAATTCATGTAACTTAATTTGCTTCTTTATGCTGTCTTAAAATATGTCTCACTAAGTGAGTTGATGTTGTACATTTATAGTTACACTTTTCACATGCATATGGTTTCTCCCCCATGTGTGAATTCTCATGATTTTTCAAGTTACTCTTGTTTTTACAAGTATAATCACACATACTGCATGTAAATGGCTTTTCTTCAGTGTGTGTTTTTGTATGTCTTTTCATATCAAATACAGCTGAACATTTGTAATCACACAGGTCACATTCCAATGGTTCCCCTTCAGTGTGTTTTCTTTCATTGTGCAATTTTAAGTTGCCAATCTGGCTGAATCTGGAATTACATATTGTACATTCATATGGTTTTTCACCAGTGTGTGTTCTTATATGTTTTTTTAAAGCATTTGTGGTAGCACATTTAAAGTCACACATTTCACATTCATATGGTTTTTGTCCAGTGTGCCTTCTCATATGGTTTTTTAATTGACCTGGCATAGTAGATTTGTAGTCGCAGAATTTGCATGCATACGGTTTTACTCCAGTGTGTACTCTTTTATGAATTTTAAAGTTAGCTATTTTAGTACTGGTGTAATCACATAATCCGCAATGGTAAGATTTCTTGTCATCATTAGGTCTTTTAATATGTAACTTAATTTTTTTATTTTCTATATTATGATGCCATCCAGTATGTGCTTTTATATGTGCTTCTATGAATTTTCTGCAGTTAGTAGAGTAATCACAGTCCATGCATAAGAATTGAGCTTCTTCCTCTACACTTATAAGTCTTGCATGCTCTGCTTTTTCTAAGCATTCTTTGGAGTTTGATGGCTTAGATGCATAGATGCAGTCTATTGGGACGATGCATGGTTCATCCTGACTTGTAGCACTTAATACATTCATATTTAAACATCAGTAAGTCCTGTCTGTGGTGGTACAACACTGGAAGCATCTGAAATACGATATTATAGTAATTAATAAATATTTCATTAAGAAAAACACCATCATTTAAAGTATTATGACCTCAGAGGAATTCCTCTAAGATTATGACAAACTTATCTGTCACTTCTATTAATTTATTCTTCCAATGTAAACATTTACTGGTACACTATCCTAGTCTGCGACTGCCATGAAAGGTCTATAGATTTGAAATTATAATAACCTATCTTTATAATCAAAGTAACCTATCTATTTCAAGACTCGTTCGGGCTATTTTTTACGTGAAGTTGGAGTTCCTTTTGTATTCTGTGGTTGTAGGTACATATTTTTTTGCAGATAGATATGTAATACCACACAAAGTATTTCTGTTAAAGTTTTAACACGTGGAGATACATTATCTTCAAAATATTAACTTCTCAATATCATTTATTTATTTATTTCTTAGATTCACTCACACTCACAGGAGTTTTTTGTCACATATAGCTAGTCATCATAAATATCTCTATTAACATTTATTAATATCTTTATCTTTGTACTTGATCTTTACGATTCCCGCCACACAGATGACACAGAACCATAATAATACTTTTTTTTTGTAAGTTTGCCTGTTAGGAAAGGCTAAAGTCTCTAGGACCATACCGCCATGTCTTACGTAGTTTTTATTTGATAGTTTAATATTTTCATTTATTATACTTTTGTTGAGAATGAGGGTCAACAGCAATAAGCCGGACCCTCTCCTATTGCTTCAATAAAGTGGTGGAACTTTATTCAAGCTTTGCATGGACGTTTTGGGAGAACATAAAAAGCAATGTTTTCTTTATTTTGCTTCATTTGCCTACACTCGGGCACGTTTATGAATACATAATACTAAATATTCCACCGATATTACACATGATCACTCGAAATAACACTTGTTTGGAAAATAAAACAAAATCGTACTGCATCGCTTTTCACTTCCCGTCAAAAAGTCCCAATCAAAGAGAAAATTATGTAATGGGGAATCAAAGACACATTGAGGAATGACACTAGACCTCAATGCAAAGACATGAGAAAGTACTTGACAGCTACGACCTCAGATAAAATTATCCACTCGAAGAATTCAATACAATGATAGGGACCCTTCAGTATTATTGTTCTGTGTAGTGTGTAGGGACCTTGCCTTTGATTTGATAGGGACTCTACAACAAAACCTACAAATTGTCAATGTCATACATAATCTGTGGAATCTGTGGATTAATGCTGAAAAATAAAAAGAGGTTGCTTGCCGTATTGTTTTGTGCACGTTTTTTCTATTTTTTTCATTTTTATTACTGTAGATACTACTTAGCCTGTACTCAATGAAATTATACTGATTGAGAAGCACATTTTGCCATCAAATAGTCATGGAAGTGGTGAGAAAAAGTAAGCACAGCTGTATTGCGGATCATTGCTTTGTTCAGCACATACAAGGCTCACATTTTTGCTTGATTTACAGATTATAAGGAGACACTGCCGAAGATCAGTGCTTCTATAGACAAGGCAGATTTCTTGGTAATAGATGCGGAGTTCACCGGTATCATAAACGGCCGGGACGTACTCGTATTTGATACTCCGCGGGAGTACTATCACCGGTTATTAAGTGGCTCCACTCAGTTTTTGCTAATACAGTTCGGGTTGTGTGCTTTCTATTATGACAAAGAGAAGGAGATGTACATGAACGATGCTTACAACTTCTATTTGTTTCCACGCGGGCGACCCGGGCCTGAGAAGATATTTATGTGCCAGAGTTCTAGCTTGGACTTCTTGGCTGCTCAAGGTTTTGACTTCAACAAGCTGATAAGAGACGGTAAGCGCTCGTCTTCATCATCATCATCAGCCCATCACATTCCCACTGCTGGGACACGGGCCTTCTTTCATAGAGAGAGCATGGGGCATAATCCACCAAGTTGGCCACTGGACATGTGACATCCACCACTGGACATGTCCTTGAATTTTTGTGATAAATTCTTGGACATGCTGATTTTCTCACAATGTTTTCCTTCATCGTTTTTAAAGAATGTGTTAGATCCGCACATAACAACAGAAAGTCAGTGGTGCGGTACCAATGGGATTTGAACACGTGTGCGTCTGGTAGATAGTCGCACATTCTCCCACTAAGCCACATTCACTCCTCTGTATGTATATAATTTCCCCTCATTATATTACACTATTATACACAGACTAAATCTTGTATAAATATTTACAGGCATTTCCTACATGACAGAGCCAACTGAGACTAGACTCCGTGATAATCTAATAGAGAGGCAAAAAGCATACTCAAAGGAGAAAGATATGATCACTATTCCTGATGAGCACAAGACATTCATTGATGATACCTGGTAATTTAAACATTTATTTATTCGCCTCACCATTTTCCAATTAGCCCTGAGATAATTATCTGTATAATATGATAAGAATCCTACGTATTTTTTAGCAAAAAAGTGAGAGAATTCATAGATACTACAAATTCTGATGAGATGGAGATAGATAGGTGTAATGCATTTGTCCGCCTCCTGATTTATCAAGAGTTGAACATACGTTTCAAGGAAGAGATTTTGGTGGAGACAAAAGTTTTGGAAAACAAAAACAGGTGAGTGTAAAGATTCAAAAACAATCTTTATTTACAAAAGTTTCAATAAAACATTGTACATTTATCTGCAAACCTAAATATGTAATAAGTAAACTGGTTCGTGTTCTATTGGTTCAGAAGGAAAGCTTGAAGGATAAAGCAAAAATAAACATGACATTATGAATTGAAAGAAACCACAATTATTGACAGATGAATATTAACGGACCTCACAAATTCAAATTACGTGTTAAGAATGTTCTAATGAGAAAAGCATACTACACTGTTCGTAATTACATAGAAGACAAAGATGCTTGGAACATTCCACTTCTGCAAAGTAACCAACTGGTACATATGAAACATAACATCGTGAAAACCCAAAAAATTGTAACGAAATCTCTAAAAACAATTTCCCTCAGTTTCTTGCCGTATCTTCTGAGTAGTGGTTCTTTTTTCGATGGTCATTGTTATAATTTGACATTCATAAGTGCATCTGTGATGCCACAATGATAAAGAGATTTTGATTTGATTTGACAGAGTCATAAAACTACAACTTCAAAACTGACTGCTAATCAAATAACAATGTTTTAAATTCACTTTACTGGTGCTTTAATTAATTATTAATTTTATTATTGTCTTTTATTTTTAGAATACTCAAAGTTCTGCGAGTAAAGTCAGATATGGACAGCAAGAGCCACTATACAAAAAAGAAAGAGAAAGAATGGGAGGATTTCGAGGAAGCTGTAGGGTTCTCCAAGGTGGCTCGGATGATCAGCCAGTCGGTAAGATTCTTAAATTAAACACTGCAGTAATAGTAATACGCTCAAAAGTGCTGCTACTGGTGGTAGGTTTCTCGTATGCGAGAGGCCGTCTGGGTGGGTACCACCGCTTTGCCAGTCATTCAGCCGCCAAGCTGTAGTGCGCAAGCATTACTGTGTTCCGGCTTGAAGGGCATTGTAGCCAGCGAAATTACTGGGCATTATGAGACTCAACAGCTAATTGTCTCAGAGTAACGAGCGCAGTACAGCACCACGCAGGATTTTGCAAAACAAAGTTCTGGGTGGTGCTGTTATTGTTATGGGCTGGCGTATTGCTTACCATCAGGCAAACAACCACCTGGTCTCGTCATTCAGTTATATAAAAAAAAAGAAACTGGCCCCAAACTAGGATTCCCTGTATCTAAGGAACCAGGATCATTAACTCTTCTATTTGTAAATACTCATCTTTTTCGTTTTATTTTATGTCAGCAACGCTGTCTATATTGTAAAGCAATGTAATATCCTTAAACCTTCTTTAAAATTGTCTAAAACTCCAATCTAAAAAGATAGTGAAAATCGCATCAAAATCCATTTACCAGTTTTTAAGTACTAAGCATATAACATATAACACATGTGCATGTCATGTTTTTTTGCTTTATCCTCTTATCCATTTGGTATAGCGAGGTCGAATTAACAATGGCAGTAATAGCGGCGTAGAACCCAAGTGGTTCAGAGATATTTAGAAATGAAGGCTGCATTCGAAATAGTAGGTAGTGCTTTTATTTTTAATTTCAGTCTTTCTTTTGGGCAGCTTGATAACGTAAGACTGGCCCATATAAAAAATACCTTAAAGACTGACATACATACATTACATCCTACGTCCTACTAATATTATAAACGCGAAAGTTTGTAAGAATGGATGTATGGATGTACCTTTGTTACTCTTTCACGCAAAAACTACTTAATGGATTTTTATGAAATTTGGTATGGACATGGCTTATATCTTTTTTTTTTTCTTTTTTTTACTTGGGGAAATCCTCATGTATACCTCCGGGCACGGGCCCTTCGGTTATGTCAGACTCCGCCTTTCGGCGACCTACTGACTAAAACCCCACGGTTATCCGCCTTCTGCCAAGGTGGGGTGAGATGGGGTCGCGCTAGCATTCACCATCTCACCCCGGACATGGCTTATACCCTGGATTAACACATAGGCTACTTTTTATCCTGGGAAACCGCGGGTGAAACCGCAGGGCGCAGCTAGTTATTTATAACTTCAATTGGCACTTAAAATTGTTGTGCTCTTCTGACGACTGTACCGCAAACATCGGAAAAGAACACCTTTCGGCCAGTACTCCTCACTCATGAAGGTTCCTAGCTATGCAGTTGGAAGTGGAACCCTCACAGCAAAAGTTTAAAGCTGTCACTGTAACAAAGCGAGTGTGGCTCAGTGGGAACACGTGCGACTTTCGATCCGACGCACCCGAGTTCGAATCCCGCAGGCCCCGCACCACTGACTTTCTTAAGTTATGTGCGGATTTAACACTCGCTCTAAATACGGTGAAGGAAAACATCGTGAGGAAACCGGCATGTCCGAGAATTAGTTACAAACATTCAAGGACATGTGACATCCACCAACCCGCACTGGGCCAGCGTGATGGATTATGGCCCATACTCTCTCTATGAGGGAAGGCCCGTGTTCCAGCAGTGGGAACGTGATGGGCTGATGATGATGATGATGATGACTGTAACAAAACTCCAAGGACTCAGGGTGTATTTCTGCAATTAAAAAACTTTTAAAGAAGTTTTGTATCCATTCATATTTTAAAATTTCCAGGAGAAACTGATAATTGGCCACAACATGTTACTGGATGTCATCCACACATTGACCCATTTCTTTCAACCTTTGCCTGAAGATTATAACTCTTTCAAAGAGTTTGCGCACTGCATGTTTCCAAGGTAAGCTTATAATATCTTAACAATAATATTTTATTGAATACCAAGCACACCGAGCGAGTGTGGCTCAGTGGGAGCACGTGCGACTTTCGATCCGACGCACCCGAGTTCGAATCCCGCTGGCCCCGCACCACTGACTTTCTTAAGTTATGTGCGGATATAACACTCGCTCTAGAAACGGTGAAGGAAAACATCGTGAGGAAACCGGCATGTCCAAGAATTTTTCACAAAAAGTCAAGGACATGTGACATCCACCAACCCGCACTGGGCCAGCGTGGTGGATTATGACCCATTCTCTCTCTATGAGAGAAGGCCCGTGTCCCAGCAGTGGGAACGTGATGGGCTGATGATGATGATGAAGCACACCGGTAAAACAATAGTCAACATAGTCAATAAACAGTGGGTAGGGTACAATGGGCGGCCTTATCGCTATTATTTATTTATTTCTTTATTTATTTCAATTCAGGTGCCCGTTACACTTACAGCACTACAACCAAAGCGTGTAGCGGGCCAATTACATGTTACATGCTATGCGCAATTTCTTACAGTTAACCTTAGGATGGACAGAAATTTTAATCGAAATGTTGCGGTCAGTGTGGTGTGCATTATAAATCACCAATTATATATAAAATAAAACAAATATAAACTTTAAAACATTTGTAAGTTGTACTCAAATCGCATGGAATTGTTCTTTTATAAATGTATCGTTCTTATGGGTAGGTGTGGCGCTTATCATCAGGCGAACGACTTGCTCGTCGAATTACTGAGTTCAAAAAAAATCATACGCCCCACTGCCCGGGTCATAAGGTTATTCAACGACATGCTCACTCGAGAACCATATATAGATATCTTCCATGATAAGGCAGGCAGGTTCAGAAGTGAACTTTTGGCTTACCTTAGTTTCGCCATGTAATGTGTTGGACTTAGTCTGTAAGTTACATGTGTTGTGAATATATATAAATAAATAAATAAATATGCAAGTTCGACGATGTCATTGGGGTTGGCGCTGACAATGCTGTCAGTTGCCTTCTCTGACAGTTTTCAACTTTTCACCACTTTTTTTACAAGCTTTTATATAACTTGCAATGTTTATTTATTTGTTTGGGTCAAATCTTGAAAGTTGAATCAGAACCAATTCCTCTAATCCTACGGAGTTGAAATTTTGCATACTTGTCAAAGTCCGATGACAATGCAATATTATGGTGACAGCCAGCTGATTTTATGATGAAGACGGAAGGTGAGCAATGGAACTCCTTGACGGATAATCGTAAACTATTAGTGTTTGGGCTCATTGGAATCTGCTCGCGGTCCCGATTACGAATTGATTAAAAGATTTTTTTAATTTTATTTTTTAACATAAAACTTGTTATTAGGTCACTTTCTTGTTTGTCTGTCTGTAGTTTCGGGTGGAGTCTTGCAACTCAAATTTCGAGCACTTCCCGATTAGCTATCCGACTGAAACTTTCAGGGTAGCTTACAACTCGATGATAATGCATTCTAAATCCATAAAAACGTGGCTTTTAGATTATTTTTTAATTTGTTAGGGATTTTTATTCATGCGTACTTTTATTATTGCTTATAGAATAGCCCAAGCCTCATTGCTGAGACCAGCCTCAACCTATAGCTAAAGTTATATCTTCGCAGGTTACTAGACACTAAGTACATGTCAAGCCTGCCTCCGTTCAAGGACAAGGTCAACTCCAGCGTGCTGCCTCACCTACTGCAGACGCTGTCCGAGCCTCCGTTTGCGTTGCCTAAAGTCGGTATGAGATTTCCGTTTTATCACAGAATACTAAGGGACAGAAGCATCACTCTGCAAAGAAATTTAAACCAAATAGCGACTCTTGTTATGACGCAATAAAATTCAATTCGGCTCGCGTAGCGCTGCATACCTACCAGTCATATTAACATACAGAGCGTCTCTCTTTCTATCGCATAGCTCTTTTCGTGTAACGACACGCGAGGTGTCCGGCTATGTACTTGTAGCTTCGTACCAACAGTGCGGAGTGCGCTAGGCCTGGTTATATTAAACTAGTTGCGGCCTGCGGTTTCCCCTAGATACAAAAACAAATATTTACTTCTCTGCACATATATATTTGATTATGGTTAGTCCAATGAATGTAGATGATGATGTTTGCCTGCCTCTGTGGTGTAGTGGTTGGGCAGGCTGGCTCAAATCTCATACACCACTGAAGGTGCGGGTTCGATTCCCGCGACTCGACGGGACCAATGTTTGTGCACAGAAAAAAGCGCAAACAATTGTTTTGTGTCTTGGTGTTGTGTTGTGGGACCATGGCCATTAAGTACACTATGTGTTATTCCAGGACCTAGACCCTAGAGTATCACATTTTTTTTTAATGTAATTGAAAGACGGGACGAGCTGGTCGTTTGCCAGATGGTAAGCAATACGCCAGCCCATAACAATAATAGCACCACCCAGAACTTTGTTTTGCAAAATCGCGGCGCTGCACTGCGCTCGTTGCCCTAAGACAATTAGCTGTTGAGTCTCATAGTGCCCAGTAATTTCGCTGGCTACAATGCCCTTCAAACCGGAACACAGTAATGCAAGCGCACTACTGCTTGGCGGCTGAATAACTGGCAAAGCGGTGGTACCCACCTAGACGGCCTCTCATCTATCCTTCCTTCTTTCATAGCTGTCCGTCGGCTGCAGACATAGAGCTAAGGTTTGGTATATATAATTCCTAATAATATTTTCCTCTGTATTGCACAGGGTCGTACGAAGGGCGGGGGTACACCCGCGCCGACGACAAACTCCACGAGGCCGGTTTCGACGCGTACATCACCGGCCTCTGTTTCCTAGCGATGCACTCGCACCTCACTCGCATGCGGGGGGAAGACAACGCTCGCCCCGACCCCACCTCCGCCGTCCTTAAGCCGTTCCTGAACAAGGTGTTCTTGGCTAAGACCGCGCATCACGACTCGCCGTATATGAACTTTAGTGGAGCTGACCGTGAGTATATTATTAACTAGCTGCGCGCCGCGGTTTCACCCACTGTTTTCCGGGATAAAAAGCCTATGTCCTTTTTCACGACCGAAAGGACCTACATGCCAATTTTCATCAAAATCCGTTCATAGTTTTTGAGTGATAGAGTAAAAACACCCATCCATCCTCACAAACTTTCGCTTTTATAATAGGATTCCATGTGGACGAATCAGCTAGTATTTAATAACTAGCTACACAAAAAGTATCCTGTCCACTTCCGGGAAATAAAGTATCTACATACGAAATGTCATCAAAATCTGTTCAGTAATTTTTGTGTGATAAGAGTAACAAACATCCATCACATACCAAGAAATTTGGTATGTAGGTATTTTAGGACTTGGAGTAGCACATAGGCTACTTTTTATCCCGGGAAACCGCGGGTGGAACCGCGGGCCGCAGCTGGTAAACAATGAAATAATAGCTAACACCATATTGATGTAAATATTCGATATTCTTTCTAAAACTGAATGAATATATACATATCGACTCGGCCCTCCACCAATGACTTATAGTTAAGTGCATATTTTGCACGCTCGCTCTAAAACGGTGAAGGAAAACATCGTGATGAAACCCGCTTACGCGCTTTGGAGTGGTAGGCTCTGGCCGTGGTTGTAATACCACCCACCGAACAAAGCCATGCCGTCAAGCGACCTAGTCGTGTTTCGGGATGATGTTCGGTGAACCATCGGGGAGACGGGTCTAAGCAGCCGCTCAACTGCCGTCTCTCTCTAGATCGATGTGCTCCATCTTAGGCCACATCATCGCTTCACATCAGGCGAGATAGTGGCCAAACATAGATCTATTAAGCGTAAAAAAAATATATATATTATTCAATAAAATATAAAAAATATTATTATTGAATATATCGTCCCCTTACTACAAAAACCAACTAAGTGCGCTTTTTAACAAAAATGAGTTACGAATACCATTAGAATCTCCTCTTCAAGATCTACATACTAATGTTAAAATGTTAAAAAGCGCACTTAGTGGGTTTTTGCATTAAGGGGACGATATATATATATATATTGTATTCTTATTTATATATTATTATAAATAAGAATAATGTGTTTTACTAGTGGTAGGTTTCTCGTATGGGAGAGGCCGTCTGGGTGGGTACCACCGCTTTGCCAGTTATTCAGCCGCCAAGCGGTAGTGCGCAAGCATTACTGTGTTCCGGCTTTTGGGCATTGTAGCCAGCGAAATTACTGGGCATTATGAGACTCAACAGCTAATTGTCTCAGAGTGACGAGCGCAGTACAGCGCCGCGCAGGATTTTGCAAAACAAAGTTCTGGGTGGTGCTGTTATTGTTATGGGCTGGCGTATTGCTTACCATCAGGCAAACGACAAGCTCGTCTCGTCATTAAGTTACATAAAAAAAAATGTCAGATCTCTTAATACTGATCTATCTCCATGCTTCACCTGTATAATAAGGTTAATTTCGTTTCGCAGCGTCACCAGTGAGAGACCACGTGTTCCATATATCATTCCCCAAGGAGTGGACTAGGAATGACATCAACCAGCTTTTCAGTCCTTTTGGTGAGTTCTTATTCACTTTCTAAATATATTACATCAGCAAGATTACATGTGCATATGAGACTTAATATTTTCTGTCTCCGGGTGATGAGCGCAATGCAGTGCTACGCAGTACTTTTTGTGGGCATTAGTGCCATATTGTTATGGGTAGGCGTGGCGCTCACCATCAGGCGAACGATTCGCTCGTCTCGTCACTCAGTTCCATAAAAAAACATCATCAGCCCATCATGTTCCCACTGCTGGGACACAAGCCTTCTTTCATAGAGAGAGCCACATTGTACTTTAATATTAATCTTCTGTTGGAGTCTCCGCCTGTTTGGGTGTTGTCGGACCATGGTCCTCGTAGTTCCTGGTTCCCTTGATACAAGGGAATCCTAATTAGGGGTCAGGATCGTTGGGTATATTTATTATTATTATTAATATGATATATATATATATATATGTATATATATATATATATATATATATATATATATATATATATATATATATATATATATATATATATATATATATAAGAAAGAAATGGGTGAACATACTTACCGTTTTTTCAAAGTCATGTTAACATAAGTTAAAAATTTTAACATATTTTATTTGTATGTGTTTATGACCTTTAAAAGTGCACTTTTGTGCCTTTTTAATAAATGATACTTGACTTTGACTTTGATAAGATAAATATATGTAAATACTGGCATACAACGAAACCGTTTCTTTAACAGTTGGAATATGTATTACGATTTTTTATATATATATATATATATATATATATATATCATATTTTATATATATATTTATATATATATATCATATTATATATATATATATATATATATATATATATATATATATCATATTATATATATATATATATATATATATATATATATATATATATATATATATATATATATCATATTTTAACCATTTTAGTTTCAAAGCATTTTCTACTTATTATCTACTGCACACTATTCTCTTTTATGTGTTGTTTTCCTTACCCTATGGTTGTCTGGAAGAGATCGCTGCTTAGCGATAAGACCGCCTATTGTGCTTATTGATTATGTTTTACCAACTGTATATTATGTTTTCTTTTTTAAGTGCAATAAAGTGTTATCTATCTATCTATCTATCTATTAATTTTGTTTCCCTTTTCGTTTTTTAACCCCTGACGCAAAAGGAGTGTTATAAGTTTGAGAAGTATGTGTGTCTGTTTACGTCTGTCTGTGACACCGTAGCTCTGAAACGGGTGAACCGATTTGGATGCGTTTTTTTCTGCGTGTTTTCTCACAAATGTGATCAACTGTAACAAGGACGAGGAAGGGGTCACAAAATCACGAAATTAGTGTGACGTACTTTATGGATAACCCCTAATAGTGCAATAAAGAAAAAAATCCAGCCAATTGCGAGTCGGACTCGCGCACGAAGATTAAATATTTTTTTATTATTTTTTAGTATTTGTTGCGGCAACAGAAATACATCATCTGTGAAAATTTCAACTGTCTTAATATCACGGTTCATGAGATACAGCCTGGTGACAGACGGACAGACAGACAGACAGACGGACAGCGGAGTCTTAGTAATAGGGTCCCGTTTTACCCTTTGGGTACGGAATCCTAAAAAATCACGAAATTAGGTCGACATACTTTATAGATGACCCCTAATAGAAATAAATAAAAAGTAAATACTGGTGGTAGGTTTCTCGTATGTGAGAGGCCGTCTGGGTGGGTACCACCGCTTTGCCAGTTATTTAGCCGCCAAGCAGTAGTGCGCAAGCATTACTGTGTTCTGGTTTGAAGGGCATTGTAGCCAGCGAAATTACTGGGCATTATGAGACTCAATAGCTAATTGTCTTAGGATGACGAGCGCAGTGCAGCGCCGCGCAGGATTTTGCAAAACAAAGTTCTGGGTGGTGCTGTTATTGTTATGGGCTGGCGTATTGCTTACCATCAGGCAAACGACCAACTCGTCTCGTCATTCAGTTACATTGAAAAAAATAAAAATGCATGGGACATTTTATTTCAATTAATTTAAATAATGTAATATTATGAAAATTTGTATGCCAGAAATGGTGGGACACGCAGAACTCAAAGATTTGTAAACTTTATAATAATAATAATAAATTAATTTATTTCAGGCAATAATACAGTTAACAAATTAAAAGTACCAGAGGCCCATAAAATATATACCTTATGGACTAGCATATATCATCATCATATATATAAAATCTCGTGTCACGATGTTAGTTACCTTACTCCTCCGAAACGGCTTTACTGATTTTTACCAAATTTTATATGCATATTCAGTAGGTCTGAGAATCGACTACTATCTATTTTCATACCCCTAAGTGATAAGGGTTGTTCACCCTTAACATTTTTTTAAAATTTATATGGCAAAACAACGTTTGCCGGGTCAGCTAGTACAATTTATAAACACTAAAGCTACGATTAGGGTAATTATTATTATTATTTTATTTATTTATTAGGGTTATAATGACCGTGTTTCCTACAAATAAATATAACATCATTTCATTAACAGGTCCAGTGCACACGCAGTTTGTGGACGACACGCACGCGTGGGTCGCGCTGACACGTCGCGAGCAGGCGCGGCACGTGCTGCGCGCCGTGGCCAACACGTCGCGCGTCACCATACGCGCGCACGACGACGTCAAGCAACTGGTAACTCATTAACATACAGTGACAAGAGTGATCCATCCAGGAATCTTCAAGTCTCGAGTTCAAAGTTCAAAAGTTCTTTATTCAATTTTGTCGTTACAGACGCACTTATGAACGTCAATTATTACAATGACTATCACCGTATCGGAAAAAGAACCACTACTCGGAAGATACGGCAAGAAACTGAGGGGCATTTTTTTTAGAACTTTTGTTACAATATTTCATGTTTGTTTTTGACAATATTATTTTTCTTATGTGCCAGTTGGCTACTTGGCAGAAGCGGAATGTTCCATGCATCTTTGTCTTCTATGTAATTATTAACTGTATGAGTGAACAGGTACTTGGCAAGCTAGATCGTCGACCCCATCGTCGCGTGATCAAACGCTGACCCAGTCTGATGTAAAAAAAAGAACGAACTTTTTAAGTATGCAAATATATTTCACATCAGCCGAGGTTTAAACTCGAGACCTTTTCTTTCAGTGCCTTTGTTAAACTATAGCCAAGCATGCGTTTCTGCCACTATTTTTTTTTATTTTTTTTTTATGTTTGCCCGTTAGGGCAGGCTAAAGTCTCTAGGACCATACCGCCATGCCTTACGTAGTTTTTATTTGATAGTTTAATATTCTATTTTATTATACTTTTGTTGAGAATGAGGGTCAACAGCAACAAGTCGGACCCTCCTAGTGCTTCAATAAAGTGGTGGAACTTCATTCAAGCTTTCCATGGACTTTTTGTGAGAACATAAAAAGCAATGTTTTCCCTATTTTGTTTCATTTGCCTACACTCGTGCACGTTTACGAACATATAAATATAATGGTTAATATTCCACCGATATTACACATGATCACTCGAAATAACACTTGTTTGGAAAATAAAACAAAATCGAACTGTATCACTTTTCACTTCCCGCCAAAAAGTCCCTGCCACAAATATTTCTGAAACATGTTTGTTTGTCCACAGAGCCTGCTGCCGCAGCGGTCGTCCGACGCGAGCCTCGAGCAGCTAAAGAAGGCTTGCACCATCACGTATATAGCATTTACTTTATTACTCTTAATCGCTTTCGTCTTATACCTACTGTTTGCTTTCTACCCGCCGCTGTACGTCTCGTGTAGGCGTACCATAGACAATCTTGTCGAGGCAGCGTTGTCTTTGAAAGAAGTTGACTATATCTCTTGTTTAGCGGAGTTAGTGTAGCCTTGAACGAATAAACCAGAATCCGTAATAGATTAAAATAATAATCGAAATACCACGTTTTTATGCATTCAGAATGCGTTGTCATCGAGTTGTGAGCTACCCTGAAAGTTTCAGCCGGATAGCTAAACGGGAAGTGCTCGAAATTTGAGTTGCAAGATTCCACCCGGAAAGACAGACAGACAGACAAACAAGAAAGTGACTTAATAAAGACGTGGTAAAAAAAGCGGACGGAATCTCGTTAAACAACAAGTGAAGCTTAGCAATGGCGGGTGGCGTTGTTTGTGTGAACGCCGATCTGACAGCCGATCGGCATAGCATGAAGTAAATGTGTGCGACAGGCTTGTGTACGAACGAACGGACCGGCATACTTTGAGTGCTTCACTTCTGAATTAGGCGACGAGGCGTCCGTCTTTTTTTAACCAACTTCAAAAAAGGAGGAGGTTCTCTATTCGGTTGTATTTTTTTATTTTTGTTTTTTATTCGTTCAAGAGCTAGGTGATTCTAAACTTGACAGTTACGTCATGAATTTGATCATCCGACCGGATGGCTTCCCGGTATTTACAAATGACCCTGTATTTGAGGCCGCTTCTGTCGAGCGTTTTGTCTTCTGTGTTTCGCGATAGCTGTAAGCAGAAAGACTTCGGGTTGAATGAAGGTGAACAAACATAGGTAATGTAGACGTGGCATTGACCGCACCATAGCTTAACCTTAGGGTTATACAGAATTTTGAACACGCGCCGTGTATTACGCTACAGAATCGATAAAGAATTTAGGTTGTATATTTACAAATATCTTAGAGTGAGATATTGACTTACACCCGTATTCGTGAACAATACTTGTTGAAACACTTGGCTAAGTACACAGCAACCAATCAGAACGTCGCATTAAACGCATGCGTGCAAAACTTCCATTTTTTATTTAATCAAAATGCAATATTTATATATAGATAAAATTCTTTTATACCTAGAACATGCAGAAACTTTAATCAAACCTACTCCAAAGACATTGACATATTCAATAGTAAACACTATATCTTCAAAATGTATATATACAGAAACTTTTTTGGCATTGATGAAAGTTTAATCCAAAGCTCGTAGTTACTTACATAATTATTTAACATAGGACCGTATAATATATAGCCACTTGATGCAATTGATGCAGATGACTCATGATAGGTATCCGATAATATATGTTACAGTATTATATGTTTAAGTTTTATAGACTGTATATGTATTGTGTACTTAGCTGTCCATCTGTGGAAACTTTTATAAGCTATCAACCTGTCCATACATTTATACCTACATTGTACTAAGTTTAGCTGTTCCTAAAAGAATAAGTTAATAAATAAATAACTTGCGGCCATAATTTGATAGGTAATCCGGCAGAAACGCATTCTAGAGAAATTTATCTAATATTCTATATTAATAAAATAATGTTTGTATGTTTGTCCTCTACGCGTTCCTAAACCATTACTCCGATTGTGATGAAACTGGTGGGTTTTTGAGTGTACGACCGCGTCAGTTCCTGGCAAAAAATCTGGCGTTGCAACGCATGCCGGGTATAGTTAGTTATCTATAAAAATTGCAATTTGATTAGACAAAAGACAGACGTTAAAATCATGCAGTGGAATCTCGGACTAGTGGAGTCGACCCTACAGTAATAATAATATTGCATTTTTGTTTCTCATGTTTCACAATTGACAATGTGTTCCGAAGTTACGCTTAAACTTGGTCGTCATCGTCATTAATTTGGACGTTAGCCCTTAGCGCAAAACGGACCTATCGGTCCTCAAACAAAAGTGTTAGGTAGATATAGGCTTTTATATCTCTTATCTATTCTATATCTTTCTCTGTTCCATGTAGATCTTCCTACATGGAGGTTTCTGATCTCAGTAGAACTAAATTTTGGTTTTTAAAATATTAATCTACGGTTCCGATTAATTTTGTCAAGTGCGAGTAGAACTCGCGTGCCGGTTACGAATAAAATTCTAAATTAATCTCAACATTCCTTTTCCAAGAGTGCAATGTGACTCTAGCAACGCTATTGTAAGTAAAAATCATCTTTGATACAAGCACCAGCTTAGCAAGTAAGATTTTTTTATGTTTATCTTTGTAATATTATATACTATTTCTCGAATAAAGCTTTATTTTTTATGATTTTGTTTTATTTACTTACTAAGCTCTGTTGGAGTCACATTGTTCTTAATATTTATAAGCAAACTGAGTACAATATTATGGTAATTTTATATTTTGGTAATTTTTTTTTTCCTATTTATGTTTACATTGCACGAAGTAACTCCAACTATCGCTTTAAACCCCTTGTCAAATTAAGTCTCCCACAACAAAATCAATTGCTATGTGTTATCTGCTAGATAAATTTACTGGTCAAAGAATAAATCAGAAAATAGATCGTTTGAGGTACTGTGGAAAGTCAATACTCAATACTGAATAGTTTATTGCAATCATATATGTATGTACATTTGAAGAGGTCTTATGAAAAGGTAAGTTAACATAAATGACCCTGACAGGGTATGGCAATAGGAGTAATAGGAGCGAGCGGACCGATCCATTAGATAAACATTGGTATTTTATAGTCATAAAAAGAATTAAAATTATTAGTATATTGATTTAAAATATCTATTTACTTGTCATTAAAACATTCGTGTAAGTTGTAGTAGCACTTGTTAATTAGGTATTGTTTTATCCAGTAGTCCATCATGCCCTTAAAAAATTTAAAAAAAAAATCTCAAAAAAAATCTTTAGCGTATAAAACATGCCATCGAACTCCGTCCGCGTCTTTTTATTCGCTAAGTACCTACTTCACTTCTAAACTACTTGATGGTTTTTGATGCGATTTTGACTATTAGGTATTTGGGAAGGTAGTATAATACTTACCTCTTTTGGCCATATTCATGCAGAATCTTATCGCTCTACTTAAACTCTCGGTGTCCTGAGAAGAGTCAAATCCAGAGTGCTAGTATAGTACTGGACATCTAGGACAATAGCACGTAAAATAGAAGCGCGTGCTACCGCCATTTGCAATGCTTGCGCATCCGCAACATGGTTAAATTAGAAATGCCTCACGTTAACAAACTTTAAAGGCAAGCAAAGTATTTCGTCGCAGCCGAGGTATATTTTCGAGGAGAAATATTTTGCCTGCCTAAAAAGTTTGCTAAACTATAGCTGTCTTCGCCAAAAATTAATATTACTCTATGGTAAATTAATATTACTGTATCCAAACGCACTCCACGCACACAAACGCACAAAACGCACACTTACAAATCTCCCACAACCTAAATATCCTCACTTCCGTAAAAGCTAGTACCGCGCGCGGTCGTCGATCGCAACTCTCGCGAAGTCACCCTAGTTCTCACCCCGGGGTGCACACGTGATCGGACACCGAAACCTCAAAAGAAGACCTTGTGAGGAGAAGAGCAGCAAAAGAACCAGCGATCTCGTAAGTCTCTTCCTCTATCCTCACAATAGCCAAGCATGCGTTACTGCTTGAAACAAAAAGAACTTTATATGGTTCTCTGTTTCAGTTTTCTTTTTTTTTTTCATTTGGTTTGGCACGGTTTGTTTATTTAGCCAGAGTCGAAAAATTAAATAAGTTTCAAATATTCTTCAAGTGTTGAGGGTTTGACGCTCATAGGCTACAAGCCGGGCCTTCGAGACTTCGCTTTAGTAAAGTGGAACTCTAAATGAAGCTTCCCACCTTTTTTCATACATTTTCACCTGATACTTGTTTCATTCTGCCAGTCGGACATTATGACAAACTGATAATACCCAAATATTTTTTAATTTAAGACAAAATGTAGTTTCAGACTATACCACCACTTACAAGGCAAAATAATTAGTTGAAATACAAAAGGCTCGGCGACACGCTGAACATCAGATCAGTGTTTTTTAACTTTCTTAAAAATTTACGATTTCTTTTGTTGATTACTTTGAGGGAAACCGAGAAACATTCCTGATTTATGGTCGATTAAGCCCATGTCAGGCGAGATAGTGGCCAAACATAGATCTATTAAGCGTAAAAAAAATGTTTATTTTGAGAAATTAAATTTTTGTGCCTTACTGATCATTTTTTCAAAAATCCAAAAAACACTTTCTCTAAAATTCAACCGTTGTTACCTAAGAACAAAAACTAATAACTGCAGGGGAAATTAACCTACCATGAACATCCTAAAGTTTGTCGCCAGGTATTTTTTTACTGGTTATAGGCTTGCGTTTGACCACTATCTCACCTGATGGTAAGCGATGATGTGGTCTAAGATGTAACACGCTTACCTAGAAGAGTTGTTCACTCTCGATTTGAAGACTCCCAGGTTGTAGTTGTCAGGGAACACAGACGTTGGCAATGCGTTCCACTCCTTGGCTGTTCGAATAAAAAGAGTAGATTTTACAGCGAATGTCCTTCCTGAGGCAGGGTGTTAGTACTCAGTAGGTCGGACAATGGCGCGTGGCGATACGAGCGACCCCGCGACCTCGCGTGCACGCTTCCGCGATCTTGCATGTTAATGCGCCCCCACATTTGCATGCCGCAGCCACGTGCGATTATTCTATCCTCATTTATTTCCCGGAGCTTTTTGTGCAGCAGAAAGGGTATCATTTTTCCCGCTTTACATTTCAGGTTTGAGTAAGAACCCTTTGAATGTGGCTGGTTGGTTTTCCTGTAGAGATAACCTTTGATAAATCTGCTACTTCATATGTGGACTTGTTTTATAGACAGAATGTATGTACTTAGGTTGTTTCTTCCCTGTCGGTAGTGAATAGTCGTGAATTCGTGATAAGACGAATATATTTTTGATATTGAATGCATTAGCGCATGCTAGGCGAAAATCTCGATCCCTCGGTTCGATCCCTGCCCGAGCAATATCATTTTTCTTCTTCCCAATTATTTAAAATCTTAAGACATATATATTACGTATATATTGACGTGTATATTAGTTTTCTTCACAATAGTAATTTATCCATTTTATTTACTTGGTCCTCGTAGTTCCTGGTTACGTAGATACAGGGAATCCTATTTACGGGCCAGGATCTATGCATGTGTCGTTGGGAGTATTTATTTATTTATTACTAGCTGACCCGGCGAACTTCGTACCGCCATTTTTTTGAATCGATTTAAATAAAAATCTTATAGAAACCTTGTCATGACAATAACGAACACAAAAACAAAGAATTATCCAATTTATTGCAGTCGTTCGGAAGTTATGCGCGTACATACATTCTTTTTTATTTATATAGATAGATAGTTTTATATAGATTAATTTTATGCAATCTGATTTGGACTTTCGATTCTTGTCCCCTAAAACTACAGAACCTCTTTTAATTGTAGCTACAAAGGCTCTAAATTTAGGGACAACGCGTTACATCCTCAACCATGCTGTGCGACAATAATCATCCACCAGTTCTATACCTCTAGGATCGTTAGATATCCCGCTCTCGTGAGCATACTAACGCGAGATCCAGAATGCTAAATAAACAATAACAGTCCAACACAATTGCGGTCGGCGGACGCGGCAGCTCGTAAACAGTCGGGTTTCATCGCGCGTGCAGATCGTATCTCGCCGGACTGAGTTACGTCGTGCACTGCACAGATTGGGTACCCTAGTGTGCAACAGAAGGGACCTTTGCGCGCTTGTCACGTATCTGTTTCATTATTTTTGTAATATATTGCCTTGTTGTTTCTATGAATTTTTGGAGGCTATTCGTCACTCTGATGATTTATTTATTTATTGAGGCAATCGACAGCGTTACAAAAAAAGCATAAGAAATACATGTTATACAAATAAGGCAAATTATAGATGACCATAATTAAAACAAAACTTAATTAGATGTGAATGAAGTTATACATAAAAAAGTGCACCAATACCTAAATGCTAATTTAACGATTTAGTGAGAAGTTTCCAAAAACAAACGCGCTTATGTCCTGATGCCGCATGTTAGCAAAACTATACCTAAGTATTAGTAAGACTGTCGAATCTGAATCTTTTGCTGATTTCGTTGTAGCTGTTATTAATATGGCAATGCTGTGCTTTACCACTTATATACTTATTTAAGGTATGTACCTACTGGTAATAGCGAATTGCCATTTTGAGTACTAGATGGTCGCATAGTTCAAGTTCAGAAGTTCTTTATTTAATTTTGGCATCATAAGTCATAGTTTACTCAGTAACTTACTAGTCCTCAAGTGCTCCGCAACATTTCTTCTAAGTGCCGTCTATCTTGGTGGAAGCAATCATGACTGCCACGGAATGCCCGTTACTTTCAATATCTGGGAGAGATCGGAAACATCGCTCCTTCCGCGTAACCCACACTGCTACAGTTACTGTTCTACAGCCCTATCTAATCTATGACGGAGGTGCGCACGCGCCGAGAAACAAGCCCATCTCGCGCCTCTAGCGCGATAGCTGACGGTAGTCGCACATTGTCGTATATTTACGAAACGAGACATAGCTACAGACTTACAGACCCATTATACTTACTGATGTGTAGTATATAATCTATGTGTGAGGTGCGCACGCGCCGCGAAAATGGCGCTGCACTAATCCGCCTATATCTGAAGGTAATATTTTCTTATTATTAGAAAACGTGACGTACAAACACATGTTTTGTACAATACACGAGTAAGATTTGTAATATCGAAAGAGTGGTAGAAAAAAAACTTGAATGAACCATCGCAGCAGTGTTTTAGGAAGGTGACTTGACTATAAAACCGCGTTAGTTTTATATTTTTAAGTGTTAAATTGAGCTTTCAGTCAGCGCTATTCCCAAAGTTTTTAACAGAAAGTAGTTTATTCGAGACAGCAATGTTTTTATCTTTTTTTTTATGTAACTAGATGACGACGAACTAGATAGAGAAGAGCTGGTCGTTTGCCTGATGGTAAGCAATACGCCAGCCCATAACAATAACAGCACCACTCAGAACATTGTGTTGCAAAATCCTGCGCGGCGCTGCACTGCGAGTTATTGAATCTCCTAATGCCCAGTAATTTCACTGGCTACAATATATCTCCTCATAGGTCACCGCCGACACAGTATTCTCATGTTAACTTGTTTACTAAAGAGTTCTTTCAGTCCGACGAATCTTAGGCCTCTATCTAGCGCTTTTTAACCGCTGGCCAAGATTTAATTAGTCATGCCATTAGTTTCTATACCGCGATATACAATACAATAAATACTTTATTGATCACCAAAACAGGAAACAGATGTTTTTAGTCACAAATAGTAGTGGTAGAACAATGGGCAACCTTATGTGCAATTTCTTGCAGGCAACCTTTGGATGGACAGGTATAAAATGGTAAAAAATTGCGGTCAGTTGGCGTATGAAGTAATTACCTAATATGGAAGACATAATTTAGTAAATACAAAACTTCAAAAATATAATAGTATAGACATAATAATACATACAAACAAAATAATACATATATATAAAATACGATAGATATTATATATAATTATATTATATCAAACAGATATGATATGATTAACAGATACATATATTACGATATATAATTTAGCAGTTGTTGGACAAGTAGCGCTTCTTAACAACATTTTTAAAGATTGCGATAGATTTCGCCTGTCGTATATCCACGGGCAACGCGTTCCATAAACGGACAGCCTGAGCTGTGAAGGAGTTTTCATAAAATGTTGATGAGTAAACAGGGGTTTTCAACTGAAGAGTGTCAGAGGAACGAACGGAAAGGGAATTGGAGAGATGTAGGAATTCAAAACGTTCTTTGAGAATAGAGGGCGCGCTATATGTTATTTCAAAGTTTCAAAGGTAACAATTCCATTGAACCGCGTTTACTGAGGCTTGATTCGCGTTCATAACTGAGTTCCACTTGCAAAACTAAAGACGGCCGGTTTTATACCCTGACGGTGAACTAATGACGCCACCCGAGCCACGCTAAACATTAAGGCGCGCCAGTTTTAGGAATAGAAATTTCAAGGCACTTAGTAAATATATTTATTTATTTATTAGGAACTACAAACAGTACTAACAATATGGTCTAAATATTATCAATAGTACAAAAGTGTTATTATTCATAATTGTTATAAAACGGCTAAGACTCACTGTAAACGTCAAAAATCACTCCGACCAGGTTTCGGACGTTTTAGAAGTCCTTCTTCTGGGAGTTATGAGATCAAGCCGCGGCGTAGGTCGCGAGCGCTAGCACGTAACACACCGCGCTTTATATCAACTATGTAGAAAATGATCGTTACATACGTATTAAAAATAATAATAATAAAAAAAATATAGTTTTATATGTGTATGATACATTATGGGCATTATGAGACTCAACAGCTAATTGTCTCAGGGTGACGAGCACAGTGCAGTGCCCCGCAGGATTTTGCAAAACAAAGTTCTGGGTGGTGCTGTTATTGTTATGGGCTGGTGTATTGCTTACCATCAGGCAAACGACCAGCTCGTCTCGTCATTCAGTTACATTAAAAAAATAATAATTAGAAAATACAAAAACCGACTTCAAGACATTACCTACCCATATTTTTTGTATTTGTTGATTTTATCGAAAAGTACTACTACATGGGACCACCTCTGAAGTATGACCTAACAAAAAAAAAATAGAATCATCAAAATCAATTATTTTTTTATTTTTTTATTACCTTATAGGCATTGCCTAATTTGACCGCAGTCTCACCTGATGGAAAGTGACGACGCGCGGAGTAATTAATGAGTAATTGGCGGAGTAATCGCGTAACAAACAAACAAAAAAAAAACACAGCCGACTTGAGAACCTTTTTCAAGTCGGTTAAAGAATATTAAGCCAATTGGTCCTGGAAATAACAGTCTGAGATGAAAATTGACGATGGTCTTTATTTTAGTATCAAAATATTATTCTCTTTTGGATCAAATTGGTGTTGCTCGTGGTATACTTGAAACTTACTTATATTAGTAAACTAGCACCCGCCCGCGACTTGAAAGAAAATCTGCGTGGATCTCTTTTTAATATTTGTGAAATAGGTATGTTATGCCACTATCTCGCCTGATGTTAAGCGACGATGTGGTCGAAGATGAAGCATATACTCAATACTCAATCATTTATTGCATCATAAATATACCTCATCATCATCATCATCAGCCCATCACGTTCCCACTGCTTTTACTCGGGCCTTCCCTCGTAGAGATAGTATGGGCCATAATCCACCACGCCGGCCCAATGCGGGTTGGTGAATGTCACATGTCCTTGAATTTTTGTAATAAATTCTTGGACATGCCGGTTTTCTCACGATGTTTTCCTTCACTGTTTTTAGAGCAAGTGTTAAATCCGCACATAACTTAAGAAAGTCAGTGGTGCGAGGCCAACGGGATTCGAACTCGGGTGCGTCGGATCGAAAATCGCACGTGCTCCCACTAACCCCACTCGCTCCGAAATATACCTACCTACCTATATATCTATCACAATCATTTATTTGCAAAAAAAACATTTGTTGTCAGTGTCATAGTAAAGATCTCTTCTGCCTTTGCAGGCGTGCAAATGTTTCCAAACACATGGTACAAAATTAATTAGATCAAAATATTAAAATACTAGCTGCGCCCTGCGGTTTCACCCGCGGTTTCCCGGGATAAAAAGTAGCCTATGTGTTAATCCAGGGTATAAGCTATCTCCATACCAAATTTCATCAAAATCCATTCAGTAGTTTTTGCGTGAAAGAGTAACAAAGGTACATCCATACATCCATTCTTACAAACTTTCGCGTTTATAATATTAGTAGGATTATTAAAGCCCTCGGGTTGCTAGTACTCGGAGGCTTGGTAAGTTTCAGTGAGTGTCCTCTTAAGTGTGTATTTGGATTCATTCTGTAGAGGTTTTCAAAGTCTCTAACGTTGTAGTGTCCATTTAGTATCTTGTACGTTTCAATTAAATCTCCCCTTTGTCTCCGTTGTTCCAGTGTGGTCAAGTTGAGTTCAGAAATACGTTCTTCATAACTTTTGTTTTTTAATGATTTTACAATTTTTGTAGCCACACATGTTATCCACAAAAATATCTATACTTATACATTTAAAATATCATCATTTAAATATCCTACAAATAATGATCATACACTACATATAATAAACATACATAATAAATAAATAAATGTAGGTATATATATATATATATATATATATATATATATATAAATATACCTACATTTTTTTTTTCGTTTTAAAAAAAATAAAAAACAGATAGAACATATCATATCTTTTCTACATAGTTGTTCGGTAGGTTACCTTTCTGATACCACCCGACAACTTCTAAGATTAATTCCCCGACTCCCGCACCTAACGGGTCGCCATCAGTATTTGTCCACTGTTCTTTACAAATGGCCACGATTAAACGAAACAATTTAGTTTCAAGTGGTTCGAGATTAAACCAAACAGTTAAGTTTGCCACCAAGAGGCTAACAGTTTAGTTTGCGACAGTGGCCGCTGATAAGATAGAAAATGGGCCCAGATTCTGATGTTGTGTAAACTATTCGTTATGACCCGTTAGTAGATCATAATGTCCTATGCTTGTTGAGTATTGAATAGAAGAACGATGATACTAAATATCGGCTTATGTTTAACTAACCTAGTGATCTAACAAAATGTATCTAACGACAAAAAATCACTTTATATTGCCAAAAATAGTAAATGATCACCAAAAAAAATCACTTTTTTGCTAATCTCAGCGAATATTAATTGCTGGCTAGCTCGAGCTAGGTTGCTCGTTTAGATAACATCCTTTTCAGTTCCACTGTCGGCCAATTGACGATGTTGTCATACCGTTAGATATGGTCTGCCTCTATGTTTGAATCAGGGTGTCTGATTGTAAGGCAGGCGCACTGCCTTTTCACACCTTCCTTGCTTGGTAACGACTTCTATGTCCGAAATGTAATGCAAAGAAACGCTCACGGCAGTTTTTCAGTTGGTGATTATTTTTCCCGTTTTCCTTGAATGGTGCCAATCTCAATTAGAATGCGACATTGTTAACCTGTGAACGGAAAGCCGACGTTTTTCAAAGCACCGCGCTTATCAGAGGGCGCAACTTTTTCATCACACTGTCAGCTGGTGTAATTGACGAGCAACACCGCCACGCGTCACACCGAAAGCGGGCCCAAATAGGTACGCGA
This sequence comes from Petrophora chlorosata, assembly GCA_951640565.1. Taxonomy (NCBI): domain Eukaryota; kingdom Metazoa; phylum Arthropoda; class Insecta; order Lepidoptera; family Geometridae; genus Petrophora; species Petrophora chlorosata. The sequence goes on from OX621195.1 coordinate 15,582,192, forward strand.
CGCGACGCTACGACAATTTGCCCCGGACACGTCACTCACCGTAATTGGCCATTAGTTAATGAGATCTAGCGATTGCATCTGGTCGGCGTCGGCGCAAAGAGGCAACACCGCCGGCCGCCATCGCCCGTGCCCCGTTAGGTGCCTGACGATGACAGCGGGCAGGCGACAAGACGGATTTAACTCGATGTCACTGTCGGCCGATACCGATAGACGATGTGCGAAACGCTTATCGCTATCGAGATGCCATTCAGTTACGGCTAGTGAGGACTGATGTGGTCTCGCGATCATTTTTCGTGTTGCTTATCATTGCGGAAATCGACAGGTTCACTAGGACAGGTTGCAATTTCTCTTTATAGTGCCTCACAATCGAAAGTAGAAATTATTGCATACTTTACTTAAGTGGCAGCAGTAAATCAAATCAAATCAAATCAAAATCTCTTTAATCATTTTGGCATCACAGACGCACTTATGAACGTCAAATTATCACAATGACTCTACCACCGTATCGGAAAAAGAACCACTACTCAGAAGATACGGCAAGAAACAGAGGGGCATTTTTTTTTAGAGATTTTGTTACAATTTTTTGGGATTTTACAATGTTATGTTTCTTATGTACCAGTTGGTTACTTTGCAGAAGTGGAATGTTCCAAGCATCTTTGTCTTCTATGTAATTACGAACAGTGTAGTATGCTTTTCTCATTAGAACATTCTTAACGCGTAATTTGAATTTACTTTCTGTGAGCTCCGTTATACACTTTGGAATTTTATTATAAAAACGTACGCAGTTGCCCATAAAGGACTTATTCGTTTTAGTCAGTCTATACCTAGGTACAACAATCCTATCCTTATTTCTAGTGTTAATGTTATGATGGTCACTATTTACTTTGAATTTTTGGAAGTTTTTGCGAACATGCATTATATTTTCATAAATATATAAAGAAGGTAAAGTTAATATATTAACTTGCTTAAAAAAATCCCTTAACGAGTCACGTGGACCCAACTCGTAAATCGCGCGAACCGCACGCTTTTGTAATATAAAAATAGTATCTATATCCGCAGCAGAACCCCACAGCAAAATGCCATATGACATTATGCTGTGGAAGTATGCAAAGTAAACTAACCGAGCCGTAGCTATATCCGTTAATTGCCTAATTTTACGAACCGCATATGCAGCAGAACTAAGTTTTCCAGATAGAGCATCAATATGAGGACCCCACTGCAACTTAGAGTCTATGCCTATACCTAGGAATACCGTCGCTTTGTCTGTATCGAGTTTATTACTATTGAGCATTATGTTTGGCTCTACATGTCTAACATTAGGCAAAGAGAACTTTAAACATTTCGTCTTTTTCGCGTTTAGTAACAAATTATTCGCAGAGAACCATTTCGAAACAACATCCAATACGTAGTTTACATGCGCCAATTCACTGTCCTTTCTATCTACTTTAAAAATTATCGATGTATCATCAGCGAATAGAACAATATCTGCAAGGTCTTTAACTACAAAGGGTAAATCATTTATATATGCCAAGAATAAAAACGGCCCCAATATTGATCCCTGCGGTACCCCCATTCTGACTAAGGATCCGGAAGATGTTACGCCATTTACCCCAACTTTTTGCTGCCTATCGGTTAAGTAGGACTCAACAAGATTCAGAGCAGTTCCACGAACCCCATAGTGGTAGAGTTTACGAATTAGTGTACGGTGCTCTACACAATCGAAAGCTTTGGAGAGATCACAAAATACACCAATGGCATCCTGTGAACTCTCCCAAGCTTCAAGTACATGTGTTACTAGTTCGACCCCGGCATCTGATGTTGACCTGCATTTCGTGAAACCGAACTGACTCGTTCAGTATTTTGTGTTCGTTGAAGTGGGATAAAAGTTTGCAATAACTTCTATTAATGATTCTAGCATCTTTACTGATATGCCCCACAAATCTTCAGTGGTTTTGGCATTGAGACTTTTGAATGTTTTAATAATTTCAATAGTGGAAGTATATCTGAACTGAAAATCCGGTAAATCTAGTGGAAAGTGATCTTTTAGAAGAGCTTCTGCTACATCTGGACTAGAGTTAAGTGTTTTTGTGACGTCCAGGGGTATATTAGAGAAGAAATTTTCTAAAGCATTAGCAACACATTTTGCATTGGAGATTTGTTTATTCTCAACTATTAACTTATATTCCGAATCCCTCGACTTAGTTTGGCCAGTCTCCGTGTTAATGGTTTTCCAGACGGCTTTTATTTTATTATCTGATTTTTTAATTTTACTACTAATATACAAAGATTTTGCACGAATACAGACCTTTTTAAATATTTTGGAATAGTTTCTAACATACTCATGAAAATCTTTATTTGATGTCAAAGATTTCTTGTAATACAACTCAAACATGTTATCTCTACTCTTGCGTATACCTCTAGTTGCCCAGTCACTGAATTGTAATTTCGCCTTTATTTTTACCTTTTTTTTGGGACAAATTTGATTAAATTCTTTGCTAAGTATTGAGAAGAATTCTTTATAAATGATATTTGGGTTATTACTAGTAAATTCGGTATGACTAAGTTTCGAATTTATACTTTTATTAAGTTTTTCTAATCTGCATTTTGTCAATGGTCTATATTCGATTATAGGCTTTGTTTGACGCTTCTCGATTTCGAGTTTAATTGCCAGGCCTTTGTGATCTGACCTGACTCCGCTCATAATTAACATTTGTTTAGGCTTATAGTTTAAAAATATATTGTCTATACAAGTACATGAAGCGGCAGTTACTCTAGTTGGCTCACAGAAAAGATAGTTCAAATTAAATGATTTAAATAAAGAAATAAGATTAACTTTGTCAGTTGAATCTACTAAAATATCTATATTGAAGTCGCCACAAACAATAATACTCTTACCAGATTTAGAAATTTTCATTGTCATCATCGTGATGACTCAGATATTTCCTGGAACCCAAAGTAGAAGTACTGAGTAACTGAGCAAATAAGGTTTTTATTGTTGATGGTTTTATGTATCACAAGTCAGTCTCAAAGTGTCTAACTCAGAATTCAAACTATTGTGGAACAGGTAGAAGTGAGAAATGGGAATGTAGAAAATCAGGTTGGAGCACAGAATAGTTAGAGTAAGAATGAAATTTTAGGCTAATTATAAAGCAAGAAACAGAGTAGACAGAGAAAAGTGTGAGACTTCTACCTGTTTATAACTGTTTTTACTTAATAAGAACTCTGTTCATATATTTTTATAAATATTATTTTACAAACTTATATTTTGGATGTAAGATATTGACTAGATTATCATTGCTTGGTAACAAAAGTTATTAAAATATACTAGGTATCAGTTTGAGACTGAAATTGCTTGATGTTAGGTGTAGTATATGGAAGTAGTTTTTGTCTGCGGCTATGAGTTAAAACATCGACTTTGCTTCCACAAATATGTCAAGCAGAGGGAGAAGTAACAGGAGCCGATTTGTGAGTTATGAACGATTCTCACCAAAGCGAGAAGTGTACTGGGTGTTGTATTTTAGGTATTGTCTTATGTTTGAAAATGTTGATTAAAAGCAATACTCCCCGGGATTCGTGAATAACTCCTATTTGGCTCGTCACAGTTTGAATTCTCCCGTTGCGATAACGTCAGGGTGACAGCCGGACTTCAGATCAATTTTTCTCCATTAAAACTCTTGCACACCAATTCACCAACAATGTCACTATATATTTACACAGTAAACAGTTCTTTCACACGGTTATTAAAACAATTAGACGACCTAAAACTAATATTACAAAATTATTTAGACGGAGCTAACAAATTTGACACCTAATCCTAATGTTGCCACACAGCGAAAACACAGTACCAGTATACAGGAAACAACAGTAATAAAGTAAATATGCAATGTTTAAATCTGAAACGCAAAGAAAATGTCTAGTGTAATTCCGCTGAATATTATGTAGGTTGCTGTTTAATAATATAATATTTGTGGGGAAAGATAGTAAATGTAAAATTAATAAAAAAAGATATATAAAGAAATAAAATTCCCTCCGCCATACTTTTTTAATTTTTTAAATGAACTTAGTATTGTATATAAAAAAAACTATGTCATATAATAAATTAATGTATGAAAATAACCGAATAAGCAAACTGAAGTGGCAATGAGCCGGTCACATCTGTCCACGAACCGATAACCGATGGGTAAACGAGTTCTGGGGTGGAGACCACGTTTAGGCAAACGTAGTGTAGGACGCCCTCCGGTCTGATGGAGCGACGACCTGCGTAAAGTAGCTGGCAGCAACTACATGAGAAAAGCCGAAGATCGGGCTCAGTGGCGTGTATTGGGAGAGGCCTATGTCCAGCAGTGGACTCATACAGGCTGTTGATGATGATGATTATGTATGAAAATAATGAGGTTCTCTAACCTTTTACTTTTGTTTCGTTAGAAAATAATACAATCTTTCGGATTCAGAATGTCCGTTGTACATAGGCATAGCGTCGTTTAGCGCACGCTGGGGCTACATGGCGATATAAATATAGACGAAATAAAGTCACAATACTTACTGCAAGTAGTAACAATAGGCACGTTCGCAATTCAGCCAGAGCACGCGACGCGACATAAGCGTGAGCACGACTCGATTAGCGACACTTAAGTGCACTTGCAATACAAATAAACTACTAAGTGCCTACCTACCTCAAGTGCGCTATACAATGTTGCCAAAAAAAGCAATACCCGCAACGCATATATACCTATACCTACATGTATTCTATGCGCGTCGTCGTGGTATAATTATGACAAGTATAAAAATATTAAATACACATTAAATAATTTATTTTATTTATTTAATACACATTATAGCTTGGTGAACAACATTGAACATAAGCGCTATCTATTATATTACTATTACAAAAATACCGCCAACACCGCCTACGAGTGTAGTGGCTATGATGCATGTTAATTACTCAGAAACTTACTATTAAGAGACTATTTTGTACGTATTCTTTTTTAACTTGGTTTATTACTATCTGTGGAGACTTGTAATTGGCTCTTTGTTAGCTACTTGTACTCATGTTTTGTGATTGATAGCTGTAAGTCCCCCAAATAAAATAAAATAAAATGGAACTGAGCCAATTCTGTACATTGAATATATTTTTGAAACACCAACTGGGATCGACTATTTAGAGGGTACTGAACACGAATCCAAGGTTTTTAAGTGTTTTGTCTGTTATCTATAGACTGGGAAACTGCTAAACGGATTTTAATTCCGTTTTCAGGTTTTGGTAGCATTCGTTCCAGCTGAGATTATAGGGCATGTTACATTGAAATCGGTTGGGTGACTGCGAACACACGTCATGACCTCCGCTCTCATATGATGAGGAGGTCTTGGTAAGATGGTCTTGGCAAAAATACGAATATGAGCTTCCTGTTTTCGTCGTTAACGCGGACGAAGTCGTGGGGAAAATCTAGTGTTAAACAGCTTGCTGACTCATCCTTCTGAGTAAGCAATCTCTGCTATTGTAAAATCTCGATTGTAGTAATACTTTAAATCCTACAGGCATGTTATATGATATTCTACACTACAAAAGTATCAGTACCTCTAAAAAGGTATCCCACGCCATGTAGGCCAGCCTCGCGCCGGCAAGTGATGTACCCTCAACGGCGTCGTGTCCCCGTCTACGTGTGTACATCCCATAAATACTAGTAGCGCTAGTGACTCTTCGCCTTGGAACACCCGTAGCAGGATACATTTAAGTAACACAGAAAATTTAAATTGAAAGCGTTAACTTAATGGCATTGATATATTTGAATACTTCAATGGGTCTTATATTTATTAATAAAATAATTTACATAAAATCTATTTAAAAAAACACTTACAGACGCCTAAATAGATTAAAAACTAATCTATACGTAATAGTCAGTTTTCGTGCTACCTCCATTTGTATTTGTGTTAATTGTCAGATATGTTGTAAAAAATCGCTACCCTCTTTCCGATGCTCAGTGTATCATAAAATATTATTATTAAGTTAACTTGTATTTCTTAAGTGAGTTTTACTCTTTTTAAGTAATAAATATCTTAAACCGTAAAAACTAACCTAATGGGAACTAAACTAAATGAAAATTATTGATATGTACGTAAGGGTATCGGTTGAGCCAATTGAATGGCTTACGGATACCCATCGTTCGACAACGTGCTCAAAATGCTGGCGGCGCGGCTTTGGTTGCCTCGCTGAACAGCGAGGCTAATTCTTTGGGCAAAATACATGCCAGCATTTTGGTCACGTGTGGACTCCACCAGCCGCCCGCCAAATCCCTATACATTTCGACCGCTCCAGGTCCCTACGGGCCCGTCATTGATGGCATTGATTGATCCGCTTAAAAAAGGTTTGTAGGTGTAGAGCATGGAATTAAGAAAGACAATAAAAACTCCTTGGGGTAGAGTATGTTTTAGTAGCGGCAGTTACATATTCGGTTTTGCACCGATATACACCGTCCATTGCGCAGCTAGTATTCGATAATATTTCCACCTTATTTATATTTATAAGGAATTTGTTATCACTGTATCTTCAATTCTGACTCTAACTTTACTGTGTCTTAACTGTAAGCAAAGCACTGCGTAGTGCGGTGACTAATTTATATTAGCCCTTCGTTGGCCGTCTAGACTTGTTTTAAGTTTAAACTTAAAATTTCCTCTTTATCAAGTAATTTAACATAACAGCTATGTACCACCTGCGACGCTACATTTTTACTTCCATCGCTTCCGGGTGATCTCAGTAGTAGGTACTCCAGCATGTAACAATATTTCGAATTGTAATAATTAGTTGATTCTGAACGTAATTATAAAGTATTCCCGTTTGAGCACCAATGAAGTGAGCACCGAAGTTTTTTTCCGTTTGAGCACCAATTAATATTTTAGTATAACTAGAACTACGTAGTACAATTATCTATTCGGTTAGAACTTACTTACCTAAAGAATACAACTTTATTCACTCGTTGTAGGTCTCTCGTATGCGGGAGGCCGTCTGGATAGGTAGGTACCACAGCTTTGCCTGTTATTGTGCCTCCAAGCAGTAGTGCGCAATCATTACTGTGTTTCGGTTTGAAGAGCATTATAGCCAGTGAAATTACTGGGCCTATGAGACATATCTTGTATTATTGTTATGGTATTAAAACTTTTGGATGACACTGTAATTGTAATAGGCAGTCGTGGCGCTTACCATCAGGCGAACGACATGCTCGTCTCATCATTCAGTTCCTTAAAAAAAACACAACGTCTCGGGTAGGTAATTTAGTTAAATCGGCCTGTGCTAGTAGATTACTAAGACAAACGGCGGACTGTGATAGCGCAGCCGGGGAGGTCCGGCCGCGCTATCAGCGTTAGATGTAATTGGGAAAATCTACCGACACGACATGTTGGTCGCAGGTGTTTTAAATCTAAAAGGTAGACCACTGCAATTGGCAGTAGCATATCAAGCTGTTTTCAATTAGACAGTTTTCTTCCGGGCATAATGAAATTTGATAAGATGGCACTTTTAAATTTAATAGAATGTCAGTTTCCCGTTAAATTATGTGTGTAGGTGTGGCAGAATTTTGGGACTTTCAGTAGGTACCTTTTCCCTTGCAGTGACGGTTTTGTTGTTTGCTGAGGAAATATCGGCTGCATTTTTGAGTAAAAAATGCTGCTTATTCGGATTATTGAAAAAGGTAAGAAGAGAAATGACATTCCCCAAAAAAATCAACATGGTCTTAATCGACCATATTTCTCAACAGGAATTTTTGCTTAAAGATTTTTCGAAATTTTATATCGTATTCATTTCTATCATGGGTTGTCACAAATCTTAACGTCTTTTCAACGTTGACAGTGGCGCTCCACCTACACTTCATTTCTGTTTTCATACTGTATCTGATTCAAGAGCCAGATGTCAAGAGAAAAGTTTGTTAAACTATAAATTCAATGGTTTGCTTCAACAATACGGCATCGGAGTTAATCATATTAATTTAGACCTGTCGTTAGATAAATAGAGTGAGTGTGGCTCAGTGGGAATACGTGCGACTTTATATCCGACGCACCCGAGTTCGAATCCCACTGGCCCCGCACCAGTGACTTTCTTAAGTTATGTGCGGATTTAACACTTGCTCTAAATACGGTGAAGGAAAACATCGTGAGGAAACCAGCATGTCCAAGAATTTATTAGAAAAAAAATCAAAGACATGTGACATCCACCAACCCGCACTGGGCCAGCGTGGTGGATTATGGCCCATACTCTCTACGAGGAAAGGCCTGAGTCCTAGCAGTGGGAACGTAATGGGCTGATGATGATGTTAGATAAATATGTGAAATATATTCAATAGATAGCCGACGTCGGCTAAGACGGCAAAGGTGTGCAAGTATTTCAACAACCGACATGCTGTGGTAGCTCATATTAGATAGATAGATAGAAAATTCTTTATTGCACAAACAAATTTGTAAGTACATAGGCGAACTTAATGCTAGTGAGCATTATCTTCCAGTTAACCTCGGTGTACTGTGGAGATTTTATAAGGTAGTGCAAACTAAATATAAAGTAATAGTAAACAAATTAAAAGGCCATACAAAAATAATAACAAGATATATACATACAAATCAGTAACAATATATATAAAAATATAATATATATATATATATATATATACTTGTAGATTGCATATATAGTATATAAAATTACAAGGAAAAAATATCAATAATAAAATATAAATACCTAATAACAAAATAAAACTAGAGAACTGTAATTATAGACATATACATTTATAAACTATGAACAGGTGCAGTGTAGATCAGGAAGCTCAGATTATATTACTGTTTTGAAGTGAGAGATAGTATTGATATTCATATTCATATTCAATCATTTATTGCATCATACATGTTACAGGGATCTTAAATAATATAATACAGAGTCACATGTGTACCCAATTTAGGGCATAGCAATATGAGTAGAAGCGGACCGATATATTATTACATTTTTCGTCAAAATTTATCCTTAAAAAATTCGTCTAACATATAATAATTTTTATTTAGTAATAGGTTTTTAAGTTTAACTTCAAATATTTTGTCTTTTTTTGAGCTTTTATCGTGTCCGGAATTCTATTATAAATTTTTACAGCCATGATGTTTGGGCCAGAACTGTGTATTTTTAATCTTGAAGAGGGCAGTATTAAATTATGTTTATATCTAGTTTCGTAACGTCGCGGTTTGTCAATTTTTTTTGTCAAAAAATATAGGGTATTTTCTGACGAATTTGCAAATTTCTAAAATGTAAATTGATGTTAATGTCAGTATTTTGAGTTTGAAGAAATGAGGTTTGCAACTATCTGGTTCTCTAATATTACTTAATATACGTATACATTTTTTTTGCATAAGAAAGATGTCTCCAGTTAGTTAACAGCGTTTCCTGTACTGAAAGAGAAATTTCAATCTTCGGCCGCGGCGAAATATTTCGCATACCTAAAAAGTTTGTTATAAATGTATCATTCGAATCTTAACAACTGTACTGCACTGCGCAGGAGTTTTAAATCCGACCGTGTTATATGGCACTGAACCCCGGACCCTCCGGCGTACAAGACCACGTAGCGGATATCGGCTAGTTAAGTTAATTTAAAGTGCGCTTAAAATCAAATAGTGTACTACGGCCGAGCACGATGGCGTAGCGTAGGTGAAATTTGTGAATATTGGCTGTTAGTGACTTCTAACAAAGCAGTAAGGACCTTTGTGCAGTAGCGGAATGCTCACAAACTTTTTGGTCCGACCTGGTTGGGAGTCACGTCTCGGCCTTGCACCAATGATAAGTATCGGTACGGTTTGGTGCATAGAATGGAGGTGTGTATTGAGGATAGATATATATAGAGATAATGAGGATTGAGAGCGAGTGTGGCTCAGCGGGACAACGTGCGAGTTTCGATCAGGTGCACCCGAGTTCGAATCCTGCTGACCAATTACTTTCTTAAGTTATGTGCGAATCTTACACTCGCTCTTAAAACGGTGAAGAAAGATATCGTTAGGATACCGGCATGTCCAAGAATTTATTTAAAAAATTCAAGGACAGGTGACATTCACCAACCCACACTGGGCCAGCGTGGCGGATTATGGCCGGTACTCTCTCTATTAGAGAAAGCCCGTGTCCCAGTAGTGGGAACGTGATGGGCTGATGATGATGATCATTGAGAAGCTGTGGAGTATCCGACCATTGAAAGATGCAAAGGCGGTGCAAACGGGCACGCGATTTTGCACGCTTTCTCTAAAACGGTTCCTAAAGGAAAAATTGTGAGGAAACCCGTTTATGTGCTTTGGAGTGGTAGGATTCGGTCGAGGTCGAATTATCATTCCCCAAGACAGTCCCAGAATTTTGCCACACCTGTATATACCTATTTTCAACAGGAACAACTCCATGGCTCTCCTTTTGTATTGTCACTTGCGTCCATACTGTTCTTAATATATGCAGTTGACTAAGCTATAGTGACCCCCAACACGACCTAAAAACCGGCCAAGTGCGAGTCGGTCTCGCGGACGAAGGGTACCATTATCTATAAAAACGGCAAAAAATCACTTTTATTGTATGGGGCCCCCTTAAATATTTATTTTATTCAGTTTTTTACATCATCTGTGAAAATGTCAACTGTCTAACTATCACGGTTCATGAGATACAGCCTGGTGACAGACGAACAGACAGACAGACAGACAGACGGATGGACAGCGGAGTCTTCGTAATGGGTTCCGTTTTGACCTTTGGGTACGGAACCCTAAAAATAAAAGCCAAGACTAAACGTTCCTCGTGGACAATGCGTTTATGACCCGTAGTCGAGTTGGTTACAGTTAACTTTGCCAGACTGTTATGGGTTGCCTGGAGATATAGGTGATGTTTGGAGCTAGCGTATAGCGAATACCTAGTGGTAAATGATTATAATATATAAAAAGATGGCCGCCATAGAAAAAAAGATTGCCGCCATATAAAATTAAAATGTAAATAACTTTTGAATGGTTAGAGATAGATATAGGGTGCTCGACCAAATGCCATAGAGGACGATGGGTAAAAATAGGAAAAGTTGAAAAAAAATGGCGGCCATTTCGAAAGTTGCTCCGATTCTACTGAAATTTCGCATCAGAACACCCCCCGTTCTGGGTCGTAGATTACGATTATGAAAAAAAATTGATTCCGCCATTTTTCAAGGTGGCCGCCACACAAAAGTTTTTCTCAGAATAAAATGGCTCAAATATACCCTATATGTATAGCACATAGGCACTTTTTAGGCACTTTTTATCCAGGTAAATTTCTCTTTCCATTTCCTGTTGATTCTTTATATTACGAAGAGTGATTATTTTTAAAATTTTCAGCTGATCTCAGCTATATCTATAGATTATATCTTAATCTATATCTATGGAATTGCTAGAATGATGTATATTAGATTTTGAAAAGTTATGTGAGTGTTATTCTTTACTAGCTACGCCCCGCGGTTTCTGATGCGGCTGATTGGGCCGCGTACTTTAGAGTAGAAAAGTTCGACAATTTCACAGACAAATACCGATCGATTCCGTTCGAGCTAGACGATTCCCCTGCAGGACTTGTTGGCTTGTCCACCAGACATCAGTGTCAATGGTGTCCTTATAAGGGGGACATCTCGTGGCTAGACGCATTAGCATCGACGTTAGGTAGTATTTGTTACGTCGATGGCTCATCGGGAAACAGGGAGACGTGGCGTCTGCCATAGTTTACACGAGGAATGAGCTAGTACATACATGACTACATACTTAGATATAGAGCCTACATAGTTAGAGAAGCCTACGTAGGTAGACATAGGGCCTGAATTGTTAGAGATAGAGTCTACATAGTTAGAGATTGAGTCTACTTAGTTAGAGATAGAGCCTACATATGTATGTAGAGATAGAGTTTACACAGTGAGAGATAGAACCTACATAGTTACAAATAAAGCTTACGTAGGTAGAGATAGAGCCTACATAGTTAGAGATTTTGGAACATTCCACTTCTGTAAAGTAGCCAACTGGTGCATAAGAAACATAACATTGTAGAAATAGTACATTGTACATCGAGGGGAGAAAACGATCTATTTCTGTTCGAGAGTATGTTTAAGCCCGACGCGCAGCGGAGGGCTTAAAGGAAACTCGAGAACAGAAATAGAACTTTCTCCCGAGTGATACATAGTGCTTTATACTACACCTACGAGGAAAATAAACAAAATTTAACGCAACGAAATAAATTGCCGCGCTTTTTTTTTTCGTATTGCAGAATAAGGTTGCCATCCTCATTTCATTAAAAATAGAAAACAAAAAAAAAACCGCCTCTTTTCTCTAATTATTTGATATAAAACCTTTTTGAGATTTGAGGTTTGTATGTTTCCCGCCTCTTTTTTCTAATTATTTCATACAAGACCTTTTTGAGGTTTGACGTTTGTGTTTTTTTTTTTATGTTCGCTGCTAAAAAACAAAAGAAAGCTAGTCGGGCAGTAATGGATTTTCATACAACATTCCTGCCCTGCTTCGGAGGGCAGTAATGAAATTCCATATAACTTTTCCCGCCGCACATTTTTAAGGGAGAAATTACGAACTTTGTAACCCGTTTATGAACGAGTAATAAGACACTTTCCGAGTGGGTGTGGTATAAAATAAATTGTTATCTCTAAAAAATGCCCCTCAATTTTTTGCCGTATCTTCTGAGTAGTAGTTCTTTTTCCGATGCGGTAGTAGAGTCATGTTGATAACTTGATTATCGTAAGTGCGTGACGCCAAAACTGAATAAAGAGATTTTCATTGATTGATTGATTGTTGCAATAGAGATAGAGAATAGAAATAGAATAGAAACACTTTATTGCACTTAAGAAGGAATTACATTTTGAACATACTTTCTTATGATAAGTGCAATAGGCGGTCTTATCGCTTATAGATACACGCTTCTCAAGGGTGAATTTATTACTTATTAAGAAAGAAAGAGAATGAAAAATTATTTATTCACGTAAAATTGCACACAACGACACACAAAAGTAAATTAATTATATGACAAGAGTGAATTTGCCCTAAATTTAAACGATGTGATTTGCTTTCATTGGAGTTTACTTCGCTAATGAGCAATCTGGTTGGCTTTGATTAATCTTAATTAATTTACGTCGGTGTAAAGAAAAAACTCAACTTGTCCTTTGCTGCGTCTCGGCAGCCTAGGGGGTATTCAGTGATTGCTACAGTTACTTCCCTTGGAGCTTTACCGACCGCCGTTGGCGGTAAGAAGCCAGCTGATTAGCAGCAGACAAAAACTGGGAGTAACAAGTCAATCAAACTGTCCGCAGTGTCATAGTCGCGACGCTCGCCTTTTATAGACTTGTGTGTGAGAAATTAACCATCGCGGTGCTGGCACAGGGTAACAGAAGGACGTAAGAAAAAAACGATCTCGCGTCTTTAGGCAACATTGTAGCTCAGGGTATTATTTACGTATCAATTTCAACATCTGTACCAGGTGGCTATTTGGCGGCCGATTTGTCCAAAGAGTATAAAAGGCTAACGCAGAAAACGTAAAAGATTGGTCGGTGAAAAAGAATGTGAGATAGATAGATAAAGGCTTTATTGCAAACATAAAATTACAGACATTACATTAAAAAAAATTAAATAAAGTGTTACAATGGGCGTCCTTATCGCTAAAAGCGATCTTTTCCATGCTACCTTTGGATGGAGATGAATTATCAATATGTTAAAGACGGGGATGTAAGGTCTACAATAATAAGAAGAATTATTCATTGATGGATTAAAAAGAGAGGAAAGAAATCCATTTAGCACATTTTTTTATAGTTGCAGGTCTCTTCTGCAATAGTCCTTAGGAAGTATCACACATTTGGTAGATGTTTCGGTTTAAAGGGCACTATTTCAAGCTGAATTACTGGACTTTATGAGACTTAAAAGCTACCTACTGTCTCAGGGTGAAGAGCGCAGTGCATTGCTGTGCAATGTTCTGGTACACTGAACTTGTTAGGGGCATGTGTGGTGCTTATATGTACCTATATCACTTGGTAAACGACGTACTCATCTCTTCACTCATTTTAAAAAAAATATCCCAAGTGCCCGTCAGCAACCTAGCGCAAAGTCCTTTAAAAGCGAAGTCTTGACCCTTACTTCGTTATAAGCGATCTTACTCAATTCCTTCATATAATTGAAAAGTAGAACAACCGTTCCTGCTACCATTTTCTCATCACCAACTTGCCAACGTCCCGTCGAGCTTTAACGCGTCGATTTTAATAAAAACACTAATAAATAAAATTCTATGAGAAATTCTCGCATATCTTCTGAACGCCCGTCACGTGTGCGCTTTTTGTAGCCCGCAGGCTTTGGCCCGATCGTTACATCTGATTTATGAAACGACAATTTTAAACCGCCGTTGCTGATTGACTAGCGGTAAATGAGTTGCCAAGAGGTTGACACTATTTATGCGTTTTTCAATTTGTTAGAATTTCGTGAGAACAGGTGATCAACCCGAGAGCAGGTTTCCCAAAGATGAGAACTTATCACATATTAAATCAAAGCATTGAGTGATTTACGCTCTTCTATGTAGCTTACATGAGCTTTGAGAACTTGAGGCGGTATGTGTTTTTTAATTTTTAAGAATTGGTAGATTAAAACTTCGTCGATACGGAAAAAGACAACTGTGACATTGCGCAATTATATTTTTGGTAAATTTTTGTTTATAAGCACAACAATACTGCGTCTTCTGTAAAAAAAACTATGTATAAAAATGTAGAAAACAAGCTAAGAAACCCCATCCAAAATTGGCTAAGTCAGTTCCGAAGCAGGCTCTCAAGTGAATCTGGTATCAGTCGTGACCGCGTTAAAGTAATTTGGCGTCCCTGTATCCTAGACAGGTGAATGTCCCACAATTAGCGATGTCCCCTGACACCAATTATACGGACACGGCCGAGGCGGCAACGACACGACCCACCACACCACGCCACAGCATGTGAAGTGGCTTTAGAAAACTAAGGCTTCATTGATTGGATCCTAGAAAACCGATAGACTTAAGTATCAGCACAGAATACTAAGGGACAGAAGCATCACTCCGCAAAGAAATTTAAACAAATAGCGACTCTTGCTATGACGCAATAAAATTCAATTCAGCTCGCGAAGCACTGCATACCTACCAGTCATATTAACCTACAGAGCGCCTCTCTTTCTATCGCATAGCTTTTATCTCTTCTGACGCGGCGCGTGTAACGACGTGCGACCCGCCGTCGGTGGCCGGCTATGTACTTGTAGCTTCGTACCTATGATAATGATGATATATTTTTATATTCTGACAGCCTCTGTGGTGTAGTGGTTGGGCAGGATGGCTAAAATCGCATAAATCACTGAGGTTGCGGGATCGATTCCCGCGACGGGACAAATGTTTGCACAGGAAAAAAAAGCGCAAGCATTTGTTTCGTGTCTGGGTGTTGTGGGACCATGGTCTTCATAGTTCCTGGTTTCCTAGGTACAGGGAATCCTAGTTAGGGGCCAGGATCTATGTATGTGATCGATGGGCGTCATTTATAAATATATATATGTATATATATATATTTATACATCATATATACACGAGAAACTTAATGAAGACTTGTGTTATTATTGTATTACATGTGTAAAGTTCCCCGTTTATGGGTTTTGTGTAAAACTACGAACAAACTGTAGTATACGAATAAGAATAAACTTTATTGTGTAAAACTGTACATTTAAGGTCTTAAAATAAATATATAAAGTAACAACAGCCTATCCGTTTCGGACGTACGATACATATAAAACATTACATTTAAACTAAAATGAATTTACATTAAATATTTACTCAAAGAATTCGTTCAGATTGTAATGAATTTTGTTTATTAACCATTCAATTAAAGTAAAAGAGGATTCGCCGCATTCAAATAATCGTTATACTGTTCGAATTTTGTATTCTAGTGCGTATAATGCAATAGGGGATCGGACAGTAATCGAGAAAAAATCTAAAATGTAGTTAGAACGAATGTTCGTCGAACCAGAAAGATCAGTCAATCAATATTTTTGTGAAATAATAATGATTTATATTTTTAAATCAATAAATAATTCTGTCATTTTTAATCTGTTCTTCATCTCAAACGAAACAACAATCACAGCGCATGACGTCATTTGTAGGCAAATGCCGTGATTCAAGCTTGTGTACCTATATTTTACGTTTTTGCTTTTCATAAAATGTATTTTTGCTAATTTTTTCGTTTCATTACTACAATATGGTCCCCAAACTTCACAAAACGTATTAGAATCTCTTTGCAAGTTTTATTTCGAAGAGTTTGTCATTTTCTACCTACATATGACGTCACAAGTTTTGAGGTGACCTTTTGCGCGGCAGTATTTGAAACATAATATTTAAACATAGTTTTAGGTAATTTTAGAGCGTTATTTAATTAAAATAGTATTTTTCATGGCTATTTATATTCATTGTAGTTAATTTAAACTACTTTCTGAAAAGTTTTCCGATCCCCTATTTCTTTCATCATAATTTCGTACCTTGTTTTTAAGCTAGGTTTTATAATCGTACTAGCTGCGCCTCGCGGTTTCACCCGCGGTTTCCCGGGATGAAAAGTTGCTTTGTCCTTTTCCAGGACCTACATACCAAATTTCATCAAAATCCGTTGAGCTGTTTTTGCGCGATTGAGTAAAACATCCATCCATCCATCTATCCATCCACCCTCACAAACTTTCGCATTTATAATATTAGTAGGAAGGATAGTAGAATGCTTTAACATTTTTTTTGTTTCAGGACTTTACCTGAGACGAGGAGTGAGCCAGGTACGTTCACGCTATTACTTGTACTGTACTGGTGGTAGGTTTCTCGTATGCGAGAGGCCTTTTGGGTGGGTACTACCCCTTTCACAGTTACTCAGCCACCAAGCAGTAGTGCGCAAGCATTACTGTGTTCAGTTTTGAAGGGTATTGTAGCCAGCGAAGTTACTCGGCATTATGAGACTCAATAGCTAATGGTCTCAGGGTGATGAGCGCAGTGCAGCCACGCGGCACGTGTAACGACGCGCGACCCACCGTCGGTGTCCGGTTATATACCTACTTGTAGCTTCGTACCTACAGTGTGGAGTGCGCTAGGCCTAGTATACCTACAGTTTGGCAATAAATAATTTCTTTATCTTTATCTTTTAACTTCAATGTTGTCTCTCACTTCCAGCACTCGTAGCCACCAACATCCCTGCGCCGTGCGTCTGGTCGCCCCCTCGGCCGGGGAAGGTGGCTCTAGTCCGCACGGACAGCATGAACACAGAGCCGCTGTCGCCGCCACAGCCGACCAGGAAACGGACCTCCTCGGGCGTGTTTCAGGTATTCCCTTACCCTAGCAGGGCTTACAGCATGTGAAGTCAATGGCATTTTTGACAACTGTAAATCAAAGTGAAATAATAATATATATTTTTTTTACGCTTAATAGATCTATGTTTGGCCACTATCTCGCCTGATGTGAAGCGATGATGTGGCCTAAGATGGAGCACATAGATCTAGAGAGAGACGGCAATTGAGCGGCTGCAAATAGGCACAAAACAAGTATACCTACATAAAAAAACTGACTTTAATGTAGGTATCTTCGAAGTCCATGGTCAAATATCGATGAAATTTATATGGGACCACTTCGTAACTATACTGAACCCAACGCAAAAAAATCCAAATTGGTTTATAAATGATGGAGTTCCGAGGTAACAAAAAACAAAAGAGTATTGGAAACCTCCTCCTTTTTTTGAAGTCGGCTTCGCAAAAAAATCACTTTTAAATAATAAAAAAACGAAGTAAATAACCGTGACTTATGCTTATCTTCGAAGCGTATCGTACCTTAGCCAAATGTACACGGGGCCACACCGCAAGAATATGCATTAGTCTAATATCGAATGCATTAGTTAGCGCATTTTCGGCGAAAATCTTAAGATGTCGGGGTATTCCGAAGATTCTGATTCGATTCCTGCCCGAGCAATTTCATTTTTCTTCTACTTGAAAATATTAAAAATATTAAAATAAAAAAAAAATTAAGTAAGGAAAATGAAAAAGGTAATGAAAATCGGACGTTGTTCAAGACTCATAACCGTTGTAACATGTTGTTTGAGATGCCCTTGACTTTGGTGAAACATATTATACACAACAATAATCACACAGCTCATCCGACAATGACAGGACTTGAAAAAAAGAGTGGGGCTACATTTTGTCGACGCGGAATCAAATAAAGCTGATCAAAGCTGTGTCAGTGGTACAAAAGCGTTCATGACTTCGTTGGTATCAAATCGCCGTTCCGAATCTAGCCATCGTCATTCAGTTGTTTCCGACTACGTTCCGCGTCGACAAATGTGGGTCATAGAGGTTGCTATCCTTACTACATCTTAAAGCTTATCATTGCTAATTTTTTGTCATTTATTTCAATAAAATGTTGTCACAGTAGAAAATACTTCGATCATCATATCATAAAATAAATGAACCCTTCGAATATTTCTATTTCGACGTAGTGATAGTATATTTTTTCTCGTTTGACCCATTGCCGAAGAAGTTTGGCTGGATAGGTAAGTTACTGGACAAATACTTTAATCTTTGTCTAGGATGTCGTCTCGCATTTTGCGACCTGTCGGGGCAAGGGTCATTCCCGAGAGTACATATCTGTGATCCGAAGACTGTCAATCCAATATTTTTCTCCAATATTTTTACTTACATACCATTATCTATATATCGTACCTAATTAATTTGGGCCTCTGATTAGGGATTCCTTATTAAGGGAACCAGGGCCCCAATTCACTATGACAACTTGGCGAAATCACGTCGATTCCTTCATTAATAAACGACACCTCTATGACGCATTCATATATTCATATATATGACGCGTCATAGAGAATACAAATTTCGCAGATGTCGTTTCTTAATGAAGGAATCGACGTTTCCTTGAAGCAAGGAATCGCCAAGTTGTCATAGTGAATTAGGGCCCAGGATGTTACAAATTGGTACCATAGTCCTATTAACATTCAGGTATGTCCTACCATTGTTCTGATCGAGGGGTGGAAATCATATAGTGATTTTGACAGTTCTTAGGATCTCAAATATGACTATGGCCGCCCAAAGCAAAATAACCGTATGTACTCCCTACTTAATGATTCCATAGATCATTTCGAAACGTTGCATTTGTTTTCTAAAATATCTGTTCCCAAAACAACCGATCCCATAAAATTCACTAAGTGTGAGATTTCTCGTATACCAGTTATTCTGCTGCCAAGCAGTAGTGCGCAAGCATTATTGTGTTCGGTTTGTGTCCGGTTTGAAGGGCATTGTAGCCAGTGAAATTACTGGGCATTAAAAGCTATTGTCTCAAGGTGATGAGTGCAGTCCAGTGCCGCTGAGGATTTTGCAAAACAAAGTTCTGGGTGGTGCTGCAACTTTTATTGGCAGGCGTGTTGCTTACTATGAGGTGAACGACCTGGGCCCCAATTCACTATGACAACTTGGCGAAATCACGTCGATTCGTTGCTTCGAAATCACGTCGATTCCTTCATTAATAAACACCATCTCTATGACGCATTTATATATTCATATATATGACGCGTCATAGAGAATACAAATTTCTCAGATGTCGTTTAATGAAGGAATCGACGTTTCCTTGAAGCAAGGACTCGCCAAGTTGTCATAGTGAATTAGGGCCCTGCTCGTCTCGTCACTCAATCACATAAAAAAACATTAGATTCTTAAATGATCCGTTTTTCGAAAGATGCCTCTCCCAGAAAATTCGTTTCCCAAATGATGTACGGTTTTGTTTCTTTGTACGGCTTGACCATGGGACTTGATCTTATACCCAGTAGTAAAAGAATGTCTGTAAACGCACGTGTTTGACTGATTGTTCAATCGCCACATAGATAGTTCTCTGTTGTACAATCAAAGGACTTCCTACGCCTTCCATTGATAGGGCAGCCCATCACATGAAATGGTATATGTCGGTCGGTTACCATGCAATGATTAGACATGATCGCAATACACTTCATTCGATTTTATGCGATATTAGAATAGAATATAAAGAAATAGAATAGTTTTTTTTTTCTGTCAATATGAATGTACAGCGAAGTAAAATTAACAGAGGCCCATAGAATATACACCTTACAGACTAACATATAAATAAGCAAAAATATAAATTATTCAAAATTTATTAACCATACACATTAATTAACAGTGTTTCGAAAATTTTGTTCCCTCCCTTTATCGCCGGTATACTACCCCCACAGTACACATAGAATTTAGAGTAAAACAATATAATAGTTTATCAACACAATAATACAAAAACAGCAGTCATGCAACAAAATCTCTAAAAAAAGTGCCCCTCAGTTTCTTGCCGTATCTTCTGAGTAGTGGTTCTTTTTCCGATACGGTGGTAGAGTCATTGTGATAATTTGACGTGAGTGCGTCTGTGATGCCAAAAAGATTAAAGAGATTTTGATTTGATTTGATTCGAGTGATGTTCAACGATATTGAGTCATAAATAAATGAACCAACCAACAGCATAAATAATTGTATTAATTTGCTTTAAACACATTACGAGAACAGCAGTAACAGAAGCAAAAACTATAAAACAGAATGATGTTAGATGTAGGCTGTTCGATTATAGGATAGGTGTAGGAAGTCCTTTAGAGCCTGTTCCGTAGATGCACGCATTCGTTTTATCGTACTCATTATGTAGGTATGTTTTATGATTTTTATCTAGTATTTCATTCACATTGGAATGTAAACCAGATGCCACATACTATTTTTTTAAATGGGACCTTTCTATTTAAAATATAATCTTTAAATCGTGTGTTAGAGTTTTGGGTACAGATTTAAAGAAAAGGCATTTTCCAATTGTCTAAACTCAAGTGAAGTCGATGCGAAACATTATCATAACTTGGCGTTTAATAATAATAAAATAAATAACATATTTATAAAATAAAGGAAATTCCAGGTTGATGACACCGAACCGCCGCCGAAAAAGGGCGAGCACACCCGAACACTATCTGATGGTGCGCTCAAGAAGTCCAAAACCGTCACCAACGGACGACGAAAACTAACGGACACAACTGCACAGGAACAGGAAGAAAAAGAACGATCAGGGAAAGAGAAAGTGAAAGAAAAGATCATAGAGAGATTTGATAGCAAGACTAAAACAACTTGTGTGACTGCTTTCAAAGAAAGTGATAGTTGGGATTGATTTTTGTAGAAATATAATAAGTTTGAAGTTAACGTTTAGTTGTTTTATTTATCCAATTTAACTGATAATGCTTTGGATTTAGTCCCTTTTATTAAATACTTTAAGCTACATTACAAAACAATAGTGTGGCGTAGTCGGTAGGATAGTTCAGAGAAGCAAAGCCCTTGCAAAGTAAGACTACAGTTTCATAATATCTAAGAGGTGTTATTTATTAACATTTACACAAATTATTAAGTGACTAGAAGAACCACACAACCAGAAGAGATTACTACATTTTCGACCGGAAAATGCCGCATAAGACTCATTAAAATAGGTAAGTACTTATTATCTTCTCTATGAATAAAAGAGACAAGATAACGGCTGTCAAAAAGATAGACCACTTAAAATATCATCTATAGGTCAAAATATCACAAGTGCATACAAAACACACATTAATAAGGTTTTTCAGAATGCAAAAACACGACCACCACTTGAACAAGCATCTCAAGACGGTTAAAATAACGGACGAAAAACTACACTCGGCTTGGTGACCACCATAGCTCAATTGGACAGATTACTTCCCACGCTGAGGGAAGATTATTGAGATGCGGGTTGAAGTCCCAGCCGATGGTCGTATTTTTTTCCGAATAACCTTGTTTGAGTTATTCGCTTGGCATTCGTCAATGCATGTCTCGCTCCTGCGCCACCTCATACCAATTTTCTTGGTGTGCGTCTAGTCTAGATAGTCTCTCGTTATTCAACTTTTCTTCGTTTCTTGGACATGATGATGTCGTCGCCAGCATGTTTGGGATTTCCAAGGGCATTGCATGTAGAAGGCACATGCCGCTTTGAAACCCCAGCTCTACGGCGACATATTTTCGTTCTTCGTAACAAGCCGTATAGAGTAGGGAAAGCCACATACAATAAGTACAACTAATATTATTACCTAAAACTATTATCTAAATGTTATACAATACAAAACAGCAAATTTTTCCTGTCTAATTAAATTTTGGTAGGGTACGGAATATACAAAGCGCAGTGCGAGTTATTTTAGTTATATTATTATCATTTTTATTAAAACTAACATTTCAATTCTGAAAGGAAATGAAAATTATGAAGTGTAATTCCGCTTAATATTATGTAGGTTGTTGTTAGAATAATATAATCGAATAATAAGATCGCAAATGTAAAATGAGTTAAAATTAAATATACCTATATATGTCGCAGCCAACTAGATTAATTCGCCGTTCAATCAACAACCTAGCCCCTTAACTAAACAGCGCCGTTCAACTAGCGGCCTGAATAATATTTAGCCATTTGATCAAACAGCTAGGCAAATGACTTTTAATTACTTGCTGAATGATCGATGACATTTAATTACTTGCCTAGGCTGTTCATTTATAGAGCCTGTTTTCCAAAGTTTAATGAACAATAGTACAATGATAGATTATAATCTACCGAAAAATAATGCGACGGTTCACAATCTTTCGACAGTTTACAATCTCTCGAAATTAATTGAAATTTAAGATGCATGATCGTCCTGCAGATATCTTCTGGAAAAAAATAAAATAAATGACGTCCTTTTTAACCCCTGCATAATGGTTCTTTGTATAATCGAATTCAATCATCCATGACTCATTGCAAGAGCCTCAACGAGGAATGTACACAAGATGTTTGCAGCATGTAACCCATTTGGAAGGTAACAGCTGTACGCGGTCATGAACTCGTGATCTCACAATGAGCGGCGCCGGCGCATCAAAGAAGCCGATCAGCTGACGTCACTTAATTAGCGAACTGACATTCTATGGAACAATTAGTGCAGGTTTTATGGCTCTAGATGCACCTCTTTGTAACTTTGGTACAAAGTACAAGTATTTGTGTGTAAATTCTTGCTGTAAGTTCGTGACTTTTGGTGGGAAGTGGTATGTGTGAAAAAATTTCAAACTTGCTTTTTTTATTTATTTGTTAATCGGCATACGTTTGACGACATCTCGCCTGATGGAAAGCGAAGATGCGGCCTAAGATAGAACACGCTTGCCCATGCCTTTTCACTCTAGACTTAAAAAGACACAAGTTGTAGCTGTTTGGGAACGTTTGATTAGTAATTTTTAAACTCGCGATTTTACAACTATTATACCTAGATTTATGATTTTATACCTAGTTTATGACAATAAAGTCATCAGTCTTCTCGGCCACGGCCAATGCACCTTGGTCGAAACTTCGAGATAAATAAAACAATTATTTTCAGCGCGATTAAGTCCCGTTTTATTATCATAAACTTTGCGTTTGATTTTGCTATTAATAAATTATTCTATATAAAAGTACATTTTAAAAATACCTAACTAAAAAGCTAAAAAGGCTTGAATAAACCATCCTTAAAAATAAGTCAGACTGCCTAATTGATGGCTTCTAAACAATATAACAAAAACCCTGTCCGATCCGTTAATATGTATATGTATTTTATATTTATGCTGTACTAACATAACGTTTTAATTGACAGTTACATTTAAATTAAACTCGAACATGCCTTATCGACAGCTTAGATAAACTTGTCCTAGTTATCTATGTTGATCTTAACTACGATTTCTATTAAATATTAAATTTAATCCTTAGCATTTCCTGATTAGTTCTTCGGTTAGACGACGTTGACAGGGCCCACCGCGGCTTGGGACTTAGCAGGCCAGTAAGAAGCAACACACCGACCAGACCGCCAAGACCCTCGCCGCGGATGGGAGTTCTTCTTCGTCGTGGTTCAAGCTCATATGGTTCTATTCTCACCAGAATGTCCGATCCCTGTTGCGAAGAGAATTTCACACCCTCATAGTTCAGATTTAAATGGTCATTAGGTAATTACCAGTTTGTAAAGAACCTCGTTCTATGCAGTTTTTTATATTTGCAAAGATCAGGTTGCATTGGTTATTGCTAACTATTGTTGATTACAATAATAATGGTTTCATCAGAAATCTTTCTTATGAAACTGTTATTGGTTTAAATAAAGGGATGTATTTTAATGATCGTTTAAATTTTGCAAAAACAGCAAGCAAAAAATGTATGTGGTCAACTTTTTTAATGATTCTCATGATCCTCTTTCTCTAAACATAAATAAATCAAATCAAACGATATTTTAATCTGTTTAGAACAACGTCTTATTGGCTCATCTGAGCTGTGAGGCATTTACTTATATATTTTTACGATATTTTACTGATGTTTCAACTTACATTAGATGAATGTATTGCCAACCTACATTTTATGGCGGGTAGATCGAAAAGTACCTGAAACAAAATAAATGATGGTGTATTTCATATTAATTCAATTTAATAATGTTTTTTTGAATATAACTAATACTTACAATATAATATAAGAAAAGGCTTAATAATTTAAAAACTGAATAAAACTAAACTAAAAGATATTAAATACTATTGTACATGCCGGGTATCGGTTGAGCCAACTGAATGGCCTACAGATAATTCAACCGATACCCGTCGTCCGGCAACGTGTCCAAAATGCTGGAGGCGTTGCCTCGCTGAATTGCGAGGCTGATTCTTTGACCAAAATACACGCTAACATTTTGGTCACGTGTGGATTCCACCAGCCGCTCCGCCAAATCCTTATAAATTTCTAGTGCTCCTGGTCCCCACGGGCCCAACGTCTCTACCCCAAACGGCACAAACAGGTAACCCCTATCAAGACCTGAATATTTGCGCCGTTTGAGGGATTCTGCCGCTGTAGCGGCGCCACCTACCCGTAGAGTCGTCTCCGGAAGATAGGACGGCGCCAACGTGTCTACACAAGTAGCATCCCAAACCAGGGGCCGTCCCATCCTCCAGGGAATAAGCGTCATGATGATGGTTGAGTACTGGTGGTAGGTTTCTCGTATGCGAGAGGCTGTCTGGGTGGGTACCACCACTTTGCCAGTTATTCGGCCGCCAAGCAGTAGTGCGCAAGTATTACTGTGTTCCGGTTTGAAGGGAATTGCCAGCGAAATTACTGCTACAACAACAGCTAATTGTCTCAGGGCGACGACCGCAGTGCAGCGCCGCGCAGGATTTTGCAAACAAAGTTCTGGGTGGTGTTGTTATTGTTATGGACTGGCGTATTGCTTACCATCAGGCAAACGACCAGTTCGTCTCGTCATTCAGTTACAAAAAAAAAAGTCGATTTCTTCCTTAGATCTTTAGGGATATGTAATTCATATGTTGGCTATGCCAGCCTATGCTATCTAGCTAAGACAGTAAACCAGATAACATTATGCTTGACCTAAAAAAAACAAAATGTTGTAATTTTTTTTGTTTAATTTTTTTTTCTGTAGCCTAGAGATAAGAATCGTAGCTGTAATACAGGGTATCCTAGTACGGTTACTAACGACACTTCTAAGTGTATATTTCGCACTATTTTATTTGTTAATATAGATACCCTGACTAAGAATAAATTAATATTTTTGTATATTTATTAGAAATAAATGATTAATGATTATTAATTGTATGTTTAGATATACCGTGGTGTCCAAACCATTTACTATGTAGGTACCCCTATATAATTGGTTTGAATACAAAAAGACAGGAGAAGGTAAACTAAAACTACTAAAAAATTAAATATTAAAACGATCATAAGCGACTTTTTCTTGTAAATATGTATTTATTTCACAACAGGAATCGATTTCGCGCTACTTGTCGTAGTTGCTGCTGGTTTAGCTTTCCAATCACGCTGCGGAATTGTGAATAGAACTTTCATAAAACTAAAATCATTTCTCCGTATACAAAGGAATTTCTATAAATAAATAATCGAGTACCGCGAATCATATCGATATAACAAACTCCCCGCGTTTATTTACGTTGGCCGCGAGCGTTACATTACTTACATTCGAATAATCGATTCAGCACTCAATTTCCCGTCAGCACTCGATACAACAAACGTATCGAAATCTGAATCATAGCCGACGTGAGACGGCGACGGAGCATTTCTATTATTCCAATATCGATATTAATGTTACACGCACTGAGTTCGATCCGATTCACTAATGCACGCGATTTTTGAAACTATAGGCCCAATGTGAATGTCTTCGACTTGCAGGTTTCATGTAATGGCTGCGCCCCGCTGTTTCACCCGCGTGCAATATTCCGGGATAAAGTTCTGTGTTAATCGAGGCGAAGGCGTAGAGTTACATACACACAAACTTTCGCATTTAAAATATTAAATGTGATTTCTTTCCGAGTTTGATCTCATTCATCATCATCATCATCATCATCAACAGCCCATCATGTTCCCACTGCTTGGACACGGGCCTTCTCTCATAGAAAGAGTATGGGCCATAATCCACCACGCTGGCCCAGTGCGGGTTGGTGGATGTCACATTTCCTTGAATATTTGTGATTATTTCTTGGACCTGCCGGTTTCCTCACGATGTTTTCCTTCACCGTTTTGAGAGCGAGTGTTAAATTCGCACATATAACTTAAGAAAGTCAGTGGTCCAGCGGGATTCGAACTCAGGTGCGTTGGATCGAAAGTCGCACTGAGCCACACTCGCTGTTTAATTTCATTAGGCGACAAAATTAGTGCAAAATGTGTCAACTGCTAAACAGAATGACATCGCGTGATATCGCGCGACATACCTACTGACGAATGTTACGTGACAAATAAAATAAAGTTACCTACAAGACACGTAGCTTAATTAATTCGAGGCATCAGATTGCGAGCAATCCATGGAGCGGTCGCCAATCAGTTGACAATCTACGACTAGCTGGACTTTAATGGTTTCCAAGCTTGTGGAGCTTTGCTGCCTCTGTATACAAAAACTAGAAGGTGCGAATTGATACGGTAACAATAATACGTAACTAATAAATGAATGAATAAGTATAAATAATAAATTAATAGACTGTAAGAAGAAATAAAGAGAGAAAATACATTTATCCAAGACAGATACACGCAACATTACATTAAGCTATAATACTATACTACACATAACAAATAATACTATACTATACATATAACAGAAAAAAATAACACATGTAATAACATATATAATAAATACATAATATAATTATAGTATAATGGAACGTTGCGCGATGTCAGGAAAAGGTTCCGACTCAGCATAAAAACTAAGGTAATAAATACCTTAGTACTGATTTTCAGCCGGAAGTGATATCACGAACAGTAAGATAAGAGGATAGGGACTGTAGAATTGACCAATGAAAAAATTTAAAGTCGGTCTTCTTTAAATAATGTGTGATATGTTTTGTTGCTCACAGGTACTGCAAAAGGTAAAAAAAAAAAATGATAACTGCTAAATTTAGTGTAAAATACAGGGAACTCTAATGTATGAAAGCTAGTTGGTTTTAGCTAGGTAATTTGTAAATCGTATATTAAAGTACCACATTTTGCCATCTACTAGAGTAGAATGGTAGGTACTTAATATTTATTGTTGTAACCGGTGAGACGTGAGGTGAAACGCATCGGATGCAGTGGGTGGTACATCCTTCCATTCGGCTTGTATCGATTTGCCTCGGGGACGCGGCGATGCGACAGTTATTGTTCTCGAAACGGAATCTCAATGAATTTATTTGCTGAAGACACACCTTTAGATTGGAGTCGACTATGAAAGTCGATTTCGATTTGAAAGCTGGATTAGTTCTTTCTTTAACACGTGGACATTGTAGACGTAGTAGACCTATAAAAGTATTAAAAAAGAGTTTTTAAGGAATGATGACGCTCAGACGCTTCTAAAATTAATATGAGTATAGGTATGTCATACTATAGAATAGAATAGAAAATCTTTATTTGTATACCAATTTAAAGAAATAGACAAACACATTCATACATTATAATACAATGAGCGGTCTTATCGAAGCAATCTCTTCCAGGTAACCTTTGGATGGACAGTACCGGAAGAAGTAGGCGGCGGTGTACAACAAAATTACAATTAAATACTTTTAATTAATTACAACTAAATACTACCAGCGGTTCAAAAACTGCTAGTTATGCAAGTTTCCATGAAAAAGGAAGGCTGCCAGCCAACGAAATCCTAGTTTTCCATTAAGATAGATTTCATTGGTTGAGGAACAAGTCTTTAATTATGTCTAGATATTTCAATATCAATGGTAATCTCAGGTTTTAAGTACTTGTGATAGGTCTCTCGTATGCGGGAGGCCGTCTGGGTATACCTACCCAGACGGCCGGAGGATGCTGTGGTACCCCACAGCATTGTCAGTTATTCTGCCGCCAAGCAGTAGTGCGCAAACATTACTGTGTTCCGGTTTGAAGGGCATTGTAGCCAGCGAAATTACTGGGCATATGAGACTGATGTCTCGGGGTGATGAGCGCAATGCATTGCTACGCAGTACTTTTTATGATATGAAATGTTCTGGGTGGCACTGCAATTGTTATGGGCAGGAGTGGTGCTTACCATCAGGCGAACGACCAGCTCGTCTCATCACTCTGTACTATATAAAAAAGGCGTTTGAATTGTAACTTAAAGTTTAATAAAAATGGTAACCGCAAATATTGGGTTAATTTTCTCACATCTCTGTACTCGCTAACCTGCCAGCTCTTTATCTAAGAGTAACCACAAAAGGCAGGTGTAAAATCATACACCATTCCTCGAAACGTGTGCAACCGCGGGTCCTAATATCTGGTTTAAATTGGTTCAATCTGCACCTCCCCTGCGGAGGATATGAATCAGCGGCCGAGCTGGGCTGCGCTCGTGGCGCCGCCGGCTTCGATTCTTGATTGCGCAATACAGCGCGAGGAATAGCCATTAATTGCTGAAATGAGCGGGAAATTGAAGTGTGTTTACGGTATTCTAATGTGTAATGGAATGGCTGGAGGGTTGTGTTGGTAACTTAAGTCGATGGTATAAGTTAGCTGCATCAGTTAGATGGTATAAGTTAGTTGGCTATTATGAATTTTGTGCTCTTTTTTGTCTTTGTCAAAACTGTTTTAATTTTTAACCCCCGACGCAAAAAGGAAGGGTGTTATAAGTTTGACCACTGTGTCTGGGGCGTCGTAGCTCTTAAACAGGTGAAGCGATTTGAATGCGGTTTTTTAATTTAAAAGCAGTTTTTCTAGCGATGGTTCTTAGATTGTAAACTCTAAGGATGGGGATAGAGCCTTGGGAGCACTCTATAGTTGTTTTCTTTACTTTTGCACAATACACAGAATACTAAGGAACAGAAGCATCACTCTGCAAAGAAATTTAAACAAATAGCGACTCTTGCAATGACGCAATAAAATTCAATTCAGCTCGCGTAGCGCTGCATACCTACCAGTCCTATTAACCTACAGAGCGCCTCTTTCTATCGCATAGCTCTTATCTCTTCTGACGCGGCACGTGTAACGACGCGCGACCCGCCGTCGGTGTCCGGCTATGTACCTGTAGCTTCGTACCTACAGTGCGGAGTGCGCTAGGCCTGATAGAACAGAAGAAGAAGCGTTTAGGTATTGTGTTTCGAGAGTAGCTATTATACTTAGTAAAGTTATATAATTCTACCTATATTTATTGTATACATTTGCAATTGTTATGGGTTGTCGTGGCGCTTACCATCAGGCGAACGATTTGCTCGTGTCACCACTGAATTGCATAAAAAATAACTTATTTATATGTTGAATAAGTAAGCGAAGTACTTTAAGTGCAATTAGTTTAAGCTCACCTAAAATGTTTATTATATAATATAAATAAAAACAAATGTTTGTTATAATATAATATAAATGTTTATTTTAATATTTATTATTTTATTTATTTTTCATAAAAAATACTATATATAACATTACAGCTTAACTAATTCGTTATATCAGTTACTTATATACATTTCTCACAGAAAAAATGAAAAATAGCAAACATATTAATTAAAAAAAAAATTATATTCATGTAGATAAATTAATTTCCTGAGACGCAAAAGATGTATTTTAATTCAAACAAACAGAAACACCGAGACAAATTCTCCTAACGAGAACTACTCACAACGTGAAATGGGCATAAAAAATAAAAGTGCTACGTATCCAGTTAGCCAGCAGTTGTCAAACAACGTGTTTTACAATCGTCCAAACAGGATTGAGACTTAAATTATAATAATTACTCAATACAATACCAAAATATGCCTTCATCATCATCATCATCAGTCTATTACGATCCCACTGCTGGGACTCAGGCCTTCCCTCGTAGAGAGAGTATGGGCCACAACCCACCACGCTGGCCCAGTGCGGGTTAGTGGAAGTCAAATGTCTTTGAATTTTTGTGATCAATTCTTGGACATGCCGGTTTCCTCACGATGGTTTCCTTCACCGTTTTTAGAGCGAGTGTTAAATCCGCACATAACTTAAAAAAGTCAGTGGTGCGGGGCCAGTGGGATTCGAAATCGGGTGCGTCGGATCGAAAGTCGCACGTGCTCCCACTGAGCCACACTCGCTCTAAATATGTCTTGAATATCGTGAAATGTTCGCCAGCAAATGTTAGATCAAGATAGTAAGGTCTCTACGATAACATCAACAACATTTTATTCAAACGCGAACGCTATTAGCAAACTAAAACAATAGCTTCAGCTGTTTATTTTAATAATATCAGTTAACAAAGCGCAGGCATGCCGAAGTCTTGCTATCATTAAAATGGCCTAGAAACACGTCTGCAATGAATTATTTATAAGGAGATGTTAACGGGACGAGGGTAATCTTCTAGTGTAGAATGCATCGAGGTCTGGCTTCCTGAAAACAAAGTAACTATTGTGTATTGGCCGGTATAATTTATTCAGCAAATAAGCTTCGGAATATTTACATGTCAATGGTTCGTGGGGTACAGCTTCTGTGATTTAGGATCAGAATACAGTTTTAGTTCAAAAGGTTCTTGATAAATTATAGGTCAGCGAATCTAGACTTAGACGCAATTTAAAAACCGGCCAAGGGCGAGTTGGACTCGCACACGAAGGATTCCGTACCATTTTTTATATATAAAAACGGCAAAAAATCATGTCTGTTGTATCGGAACCCCTTAAATATTTGTTTTATTCTGTTTTTCAGTATTTGTTATTATAGCGACAACAGAAATGCATCATCTGTGAAAATTTCAATTGTCTTACTATCACGGTTCATTAGATACAGCCTGGTGACAGACGGACAGACAGACAGACAGACGGCCAGTGGAGTCATAATAGGGTCCCGTTTAACCCTTTGGGTACGGAACCCTAAAAAGTAATTTGGATACCTACTTAACCCGGTTTGAATTGTTTCCGATAAATTGTAAGATAAAAGTTATAGTAGTGATTTAAAGTGCAAAATCTTAGTTTAGTCACTATCAATGTATACAGTGTATATATTTGTAAATAATTGATTTTTTAATTGTAAATAGGTAAATAAAAGACCTATGTGCTATTCCAGTCAGATGTGAACTCTTCTTCTTCTTCCAGCTCATGTTCCCAGTTTATCCGGGGTCGGGCCACCTCGTAATGCGGCGCCAGGAGACTCTGTCCTGGGTTGTCACATTCTGGGTCAGGTTCTTCGCTTCCTTTTCTACAGTAGACCACCATGTAGCTAGACGTCTACCTCGTCCCCTAGGCTTACTGGGGATGTTCATGGCTTTCCTTACGGTCAAATACCAGTGAAAAGTTATAACTATCTACATAAAAAATACGCCCAATGATCACATAGATCCTGGCCCCTAAGTAAGATTTCTTGTATCTAGGGAACCAGTAACTATGAGGACCACGGTCCATCAACACCCAGACACGAAACAAATGCTTGCGCTTTTTTTATGCAAAACCGTTTGTCTCGTCGCTCGCTGATCGATACCACAACATCGTATGAGAGTTGAGCCTACCTGCCCAACCACTACACCACAGAGGCTGAAATTTACCTATATTTAGCGTTTTTCTTTAAAAATTGTATGAGATTATTTAATAAATAAATACGCCTAACGATCACATAATTATGTACATAGATCCTGCCCCCTTACCCATATGTTCCTCGAACGCCAATCGTATATCGCGTTGAGGTCAAATTAAGGTATAGCTTTACTACGACTAATGAGATACGGTCTAATTTATTGTCGATTCAGCAAGAAAGCGAATAAAGCGTAAATAAATTTTTACCAAAATACGATAACTACAAGTTGATATAAACTTAATGGAACAATATATGGCATCATAAGACATTGTCGCAGTGCATCTATACCTTACGGGGCTGGCCCCTAACTAGGATTCCCTGTATCGATGATAATGCAATGAATTTATTGTTAGCAATGCCTATAATATAATAAACCAATGTATTTATTAGCAGAATAATAAATCAATGACGTAATTGGTTGTAAAAGGAATTCAGTTAAGGAAGATTTAAGAATATTATACCTAATCGGAAGATGCATCATAGGATGAGTACGGAACGACCCAATTGAATGGGTGAAAAACAAATAATTAGGTACTTAATATACAACTTACTGTACTTAATATATAAATAAACGTATATTAAACGATGAGAGATATAAACAATAAAAATTAGATAGTAATAATATATAATGTCATAACAGATCATATTATATATAATGTATAATACCTATATAATGTAAAAATATATAATGTTATAAGATCTAAATATACATTTAAAAAAAATACTTAATTAAGCATGTAATGTAAATTGTCATTTGCTGCGGCCTAACAGGGTCTGTGTGTCACAGTAAAGAAATGTAGGTACTCATAGGGCAAATTTATGTAAATAAATAAATAAATATTGGTGCAACTTTCTCTAGGCGATACCTAAAGCTCTCAGTGGGGCGCTCGTACTGTGGCTTTTGTAGATTTAGTAGCAAATCAAAAAGCAATTTACGCTCACAGCCTTTTCAATAAAATGCAACGTGGTGCAGAGGCGTTGTTGTACCAACGTGTTCAAATACATTGTGATGGCTCAAAGATATTCAAATGAGACAGGATATTGACGTGGATGTTGTGGAGGACAATGTCGGATATTTACTTTAGCACATTTCAAACTCTTAACTAGAGAAAGTGACTTATTGTCATCTAGCTGCGCCCCGCGGTTTCCCGGGATAGAAAGTCTATGTGTTAATCCAGGGTATAGCTATCTCCATTCCGAATTTCACTCTAATTCGTTGAGCCGTTACAGCGTGAAGAAGTAACAAACACACTAACACATACAAACTTTCGCATTAATAATATTAGTGTGAATTAGTGTGATGTAAGTCGTAGTGTTTGTCAGTGAGTGTGTGTGTGGTCGACTTATGTCAATATCCAGCTACATCTAGCGTTGTTATGAGCAATCGTATTGATTATAACTTAAAGTAGGTATTACTCTCGTGAATGTTACAAACACAAATGTTTGTGCATAGAAAAAAATGCAAGTACTTGTTTCGTGTCTGGGTCTTGCGGGACCATGCTCCTCATAGTTCTTGTTTCCCTAGATACAGGGAATCCTATTTAGGGACTAGAATCTATGTTTGTGATCGTTGGGCGTATTAATTAATAGCAATAGATGAGAATGTATTAAGTAATAAACATTAAAATCTTTAGGTTATAGCAGATAGTTTTCTCTTCTTTTTCATTTTTAGATTATAGTTGCACGCGCGGGGTTGGATCCCATCCTCGTCGCCAATGTTCGTTAAGTACACAGAGCGCGGATATGAAAACACGTAGGTCGTTCAATAAAAAGAGGTGTATTCCACTGCCGAAGCGGTGCGGTGTGCCGGTCGCAGCCGCGCATCTACGTATATCTACTAACTATAACTAACACAATTTAACTGTAATTTCCAGGGCCCCAATTCATTATGACAACTTGGTGATTCCTTCCTTCGAAATCACGTCGATTCCTTCGACATCTCTATGACGCATATTCATATAAAAAGATAAAGAATTCTTTATCTTTGTTCATATATGTGATTCTCTATGACACGTCATAGAGAATATATAAATTTCGTTTATTAATGATTTAGTGAATTAGGGCCCAGATCCAGACTGTTTTAAGACTGACTACAATTATACAACTAAAACTTTTCTTTCACGTTTATGATTTTGAAGTACAAAGAAATGATCGTCTCTAGCCGCAGCTGTCACTTCAGTTTATCATTTCAAAGTTGATCAATCTTTTGTTTAGCTCAGTTTGGTCTATCTTCACCTGATCGCCCCTGCACTGACCTATAAACAAGAACCAATGATTAATAACCCTTCAGCGTGTGAAAACATTGTTATTCAAACACTGGGCACCCGGGGCGGCTGGTTCCGCACACACTTGACCCCTGACCCCGCCCTGAGCGAACAGGTGCCGCCGTACCTGCACAGTGCATCCACAACCACATCGGAAAATAAATGCCGAGTACATGGCGCACAATAAAAATATTTATACCACACCCACTTGGAAAGTGTCTTATTACTCGTTCATAAACGGGTTACAAAGTTCGTAATTTCTCCCTTAAAAATGTGCGGCGGGAAAAGTTATATGGAATTTCATTACTGCCCTCCGAAGCAGGGCAGGAATGTTGTATGAAAATCCATTACTGCCCGGCTAGCTTTCTTTTGTTTTTTAGCAGCGAACATAAAAAAAAACACAAACGTCAAACCTCAAAAAGGTCTTGTATGAAATAATTAGAAAAAAGAGGCGGGAAACATACAAACCTCAAATCTCAAAAAGGTTTTATATCAAATAACTAGTATTTCGCCGCGTGCGCGAGCTGCTAAAGCAGCTCGCGTGGGGGGGTGGCTGCTGTTTTTTTTTAAAAGCTTCCTATCAATTACGGTTCTAAAGTTTTGTTTACCCTTTTTGTTTTGAAATCAAACTTTTGTATGGCGGCCATCTTGAAAAAAGGCTGGATTTCAAGTGATTGTGTGGCGTGCGCGAGCTGCTAAAGCAGCTCGCGTGGGGGGGTGTTGCTTTTTTTTTATAGACGCTTCCTATCGACTACGGTTCAAAAGTTTTGTTTGGCTTATTTTTCCGGAAAAAAAACTTTTGTATGGCAGCCATCTTGAAAAATGGCGGAATCCAAATTTTTTTTTCATAATCGTAATCTACGACCCAGAAAACCCCCCGATGCAAAATTTCAGTCGGATCGGAGCAACTTTCAAAATGGCCGCCATTTTTTTTTCTTTTTTTTAATTTTTCCAACTTTTCCAAATTTCCCCCGTCGTCCTCTATGACATTTGGTCGAGTACTCTATATCTATCTCTTACCGTTTAAAAGTTATTTACATTTTTATTTTGTATGGCGGCCATGTTTTTTTGTATGGCGGCCATCTTTTTTTTCAAATTTTCAAAAATGGCCCAGGTTTTGGGGCATATTTAGTTCAAGCGGTACCCCCATCCGATTTATAGTTTCCGAGATCCCTTGAGCAGTTCCATCTCGGAGACACCTTTCCATGGATTTCGGATTTTTCTGGTTGGTTTCAAAACACCCTCTATCCAACGGTACCAAACACTCCCCTCCACCATATCGGCAAGTACCACTTCTATTTCTGTCAATTATATGTCAGTCAGTCAGTCAGTGGTCTTTCAGTTTTATATAATAGAACTAGTATTTCGCCGCGTGCGCGAGCTGCTAAAGCAGCTCGCGTGGGGGGGTGATTGCTCTTTTTTTAAAAGCTCCCTATCGATTACGCTTCTAAAGTTTTATAAGCCTTTTTGTTATGAAAGCAAACTTTTGTATGGCGGCCATCTTGAAAAAAAACTGGATTTCAAGTGATTGTGTGGCGTGCGCGAGCTGCTAAAGCAGCTCGCGTGGGGGGGTTTGCGTTTTTTTATAAAAGCTCTCCATCGATTACGGTTCTAAAGTTATTTAAGTTCAGTTGTTCTGAAAAAACGACTTTTGTATGGCGGCCATCTTGAAAAATGGCGGAATCCAAGTGATTTTGTGGCGTGCGCGAGCTGCTAAAGCAGCTCGCGTGGGGGGGTGTTGCTTTTTTTTTATAGACGCTTTCTATCGACTACAGTTCAAAAGTTTTGTTTGGCATATTTTTCCGGAAAAAAAACTTTTGTATGACAGCCATCTTGAAAAATGGCGGAATCCAAAATTTTTTTTCATAATCGTAATCTACGACACAGAAAACCCCCGGATGCAAAATTTCAGTCGGATCGGAGCAACTTTCAAAATGGCCGCCATTTTTTTTTCTTTTTTTTTAATTTTTCCAACTTTACCAAATTTCCCCCATCGCCCTCTATGACATTTGGTCGAGCACCCTATACCTATCTCTAACCATTCAAAAGTTATTTACATTTTTATTTTGTATGGCGGCCATGTTTTTTTGTATGGCGGCCATCTTTTTTTTCAAATTTTCAAAAATGGCCCAGGTTTTGGGGCATATTTAGTTCAAGCGGTACCCCCATCCGATTTATAGTTTCCGAGATCCCCTGAGCAGTTCCATCTCGGAGACACCTTTCCATGGATTTCGGATTTTTCTGGTTGGTTTCAAAACATCCTCTATCCAACGGTACCAAACACTCCCCCCCACCATATCGGCAAGTACCACTTCTATTTCTGTCAATTGTCAGTCAGTGACCTTTCAGTTTTATATAATATAACTAGTATTTCGCCGCGTGCGCGAGCTGCTAAAGCAGCTCGCGTGGGGGGGTGATTGCTCTTTTTTTTAAAAGCTCCCTATCGATTACGCTTCTAAAGTTTTATAAGCCTTTTTGTTATGAAAGCAAACTTTTGTATGGCGGCCATCTTGAAAAAAAACTTGATTTCAAGTGATTGTGTGGCGTGCGCGAGCTGCTAAAGCAGCTCGCGTGGGGGGGTTTGCGTTTTTTTATAAAAGCTCTCCATCGATTACGGTTCTAAAGTTATTTAAGTTCAGTTGTTCTGAAAAAACGACTTTTGTATGGCGGCCATCTTGAAAAATGGCGGA
Source organism: Petrophora chlorosata (assembly GCA_951640565.1). Classification (NCBI taxonomy): domain Eukaryota; kingdom Metazoa; phylum Arthropoda; class Insecta; order Lepidoptera; family Geometridae; genus Petrophora; species Petrophora chlorosata. The sequence goes on from OX621195.1 coordinate 15,619,193, forward strand.
ATCCAAGTGATTTTGTGGCGTGCGCGAGCTGCTAAAGCAGCTCGCGTGGGGGGGTGTTGCTTTTTTTTTATAGACGCTTTCTATCGACTACGGTTCAAAAGTTTTGTTTGGCATATTTTTCCGGAAAAAAAACTTTTGTATGACAGCCATCTTGAAAAATGGCGGAATCCAAAATTTTTTTTCATAATCGTAATGTACGACCCAGAAAACCCCCCGATGCAAAATTTCAGTCGGATCGGAGCAACTTTCAAAATGGCCGCCATTTTTTTTTCTTTTTTTTTTATTTTTCCAACTTTACCAAATTTCCCCCATCGCCCTCTATGACATTTGGTCGAGCACCATATACCTATCTCTAACCATTCAAAAGTTATTTACATTTTTATTTTGTATGGTGGCCATGTTTTTTTGTATGGCGGCCATCTTTTTTTTCAAATTTTCAAAAATGGCTCAGGTTTTGGGGCATATTTAGTTCAAGCGGTACCCCCATCCGATTTATAGTTTCCGAGATCCCTTGAGCAGTTCCATCTCGGAGACACCTTTCCATGGATTTCGGATTTTTCTGGTTGGTTTCAAAACATCCTCTATCCAACGGTACCAAACACTACCCCCCACCATATCGGCAAGTACCACTTCTATTTCTGTCAATTGTCAGTCAGTGACCTTTCAGTTTTATATAATATAACTAGTATTTCGCCGCGTGCGCGAGCTGCTAAAGCAGCTCGCGTGGGGGGGTGGCTGCTGTTTTTTTTTAAAAGCTTCCTATCGATTACGGTTCTAAAGTTTTGTTTACCCTTTTTGTTCTGAAAACAAACTTTTGTATGGCGGCCATATTGAAAAATGGCGGAATCCAAAATTTTTTTTCATAATAATAATCTTTGACCCAGAAAACCCCCCGATGCAAAATTTCAGTCGGATCGGAGCAACTTTCAAAATGGCCGCCATTTTTTTTTCTTTTTTTTTAATTTTTCCAACTTTCCCAAATTTCCCCCATTGCCCTCTATGACATTTGGTCGAGCACCCTATACCTATCTCTAACCGTTCAAAAGTTATTAACATTTTTATTTTGTATGGCGGCCATGTTTTTTTGTATGGCGGCCATCTTTTTTTTCAAATTTTCAAAATTGGCCCAAGGTTTGGGGCATATTTAGTTCAAGCGGTACCCCCATCCGATTTATAGTTTCCGAGATCCCTTGAGCAGTTCCATCGAGGAAACCATTTTCTGGTGATTTCGGATTTTTCTGGTTGGTTTCAAAACACCCTCTATACAACCGTACCAAACACTCCCTCCCACCATATCGGCAAGTACCACTTCTATTTCTGTCAATTGTCAGTCAGTGACCTTTCAGTTTTATATAATAACTAGTATTTCGCCGCGTGCGCGAGCTGCTAAAGCAGCTCGCGTGGGGGGGTGGCTGCTGTTTTTTTTTTAAAAGCTTCCTATCGATTACGGTTCTAAAGTTTTGTTTACCCTTTTTGTTCTGAAAACAAACTTTTGTATGGCGGCCATATTGAAAAATGGCGGAATCCAAAATTTTTTTTCATAATAATAATCTTTGACCCAGAAAACCCCCCGATGCAAAATTTCAGTCGGATCGGAGCAACTTTCAAAATGGCCGCCATTTTTTTTTCTTTTTTTTTAATTTTTCCAACTTTTCCAAATTTCCCCCATCGCCCTCTATGACATTTGGTCGAGCACCCTATACCTATCTCTAACCGTTCAAAAGTTATTAACATTTTTATTTTGTATGGCGGCCATGTTTTTTTGTATGGCGGCCATCTTTTTTTTCAAATTTTCAAAATTGGCCCAAGGTTTGGGGCATATTTAGTTCAAGCGGTACCCCCATCCGATTTATAGTTTCCGAGATCCCCTGAGCAGTTCCATCGAGGAAACCAGTTTTTGGTGATGTCGGATTTTTCTGGTTGGTTTCAAAACACCCTCTATACAACCGTACTAAACACACCCCCCCACCATATCGGCAAGTACCACTTCTATTTCTGTCAATTGTCAGTCAGTGACCTTTCAGTTTTATATAATAACTAGTATTTCGCCGCGTGCGCGAGCTGCTAAAGCAGCTCGCGTGGGGGGGTGGCTGCTGTTTTTTTTTAAAAGCTTCCTATCGATTACGGTTCTAAAGTTTTGTTTACCCTTTTTGTTCTGAAAACAAACTTTTGTATGGCGGCCATATTGAAAAATGGCGGAATCCAAAATTTTTTTTCATAATAATAATCTTTGACCCAGAAAACCCCCCGATGCAAAATTTCAGTCGGATCGGAGCAACTTTCAAAATGGCCGCCATTTTTTTTTCTTTTTTTTTAATTTTTCCAACTTTCCCAAATTTCCCCCATCGCCCTCTATGACATTTGGTCGAGCATCCTATACCTATCTCTAACCGTTCAAAAGTTATTAACATTTTTATTTTGTATGGCGGCCATGTTTTTTTGTATGGCGGCCATCTTTTTTTTCAAATTTTCAAAATTGGCCCAAGGTTTGGGGCATATTTAGTTCAAGCGGTACCCCCATCCGATTTATAGTTTCCGAGATCCCTTGAGCAGTTCCATCGAGGAAACCATTTTCTGGTGATTTCGGATTTTTCTGGTTGGTTTCAAAACACCCTCTATACAACCATACCAAACACTCCCCCCCACCATATCGGCAAGTACCACTTCTATTTCTGTCAATTGTCAGTCAGTGACCTTTCAGTTTTATATAATAACTAGTATTTCGCCGCGTGCGCGAGCTGCTAAAGCAGCTCGCGTGGGGGGGTGGCTGCTGTTTTTTTTTAAAAGCTTCGTATCGATTACGGTTCTAAAGTTTTGTTTACCCATTTTGATTTGAAATCAAACTTTTGTATGGCGGCTATCTTGAAAAAAAGCTGGATTTCAAGTGATTGTGTGGCGTGCGCGAGCTGCTAAAGCAGCTCGCGTGGGGGGGTGTTTTGCTTTTTAATCAAAGCTCCCTATCGATTACGGTTCTAAAGTTATTTAAGTTCAGTTGTTCTCAAATAAGACTTTTGTATGGCGGCCATCTTGAAAAATGGCGGAATCCAAGTGATTTTGTGGCGTGCGCGAGCTGCTAACGCAGCTCGCGTGGGGGAGTGTTGCTTTTTTTTTATAGACACTTCCTATCGACTACGGTTCAAAAGTTTTGTTTGGCTTATTTTTCCGGAAAAAAAACTTTTGTATGGCAGCCATCTTGAAAAATGGCGGAATCCAAAATTTTTTTTCATAATTATAATTTTCGACCCAGAAAAGCCCCCGATGCAAAATTTCAGTCAGATCGGAGCAACTTTCAAAATGGCCGCCATTTTTTTTTCTTTGTTTTTAATATTTCCAACTTTTCCAAATTTTCCCCATCGCCCTCTATGACATTTGGTCGAGCACCCTATACCTATCTCTAACCATTCAAAAGTTATTTGCATATTATTTTCCCCAATTTTGTCCTGAAAAAAAACCTTTGTATGGCAGCCATCTTGAAAAATGGCGGAATCCAAATTTTTTTTTCATAATCGTAATCTACGACCCAGAAAACCCCCCTATGCAAAATTTCAGTCGGATCGGAGAAACTTTTAAAATGGCCGCCATTTTTTTTTCTTTTTTTTTAATTTTTCCAACTTTTCCAAATTGTCCCCATCGCCCTCTATGACATTTGGTCGAGCACCCTATACCTATCTCTAACCATTCAAAAGTTATTTGCATATTATTTTCCCCAATTTTGTCCTGAAAAAAAACCTTTGTATGGCAGCCATCTTGAAAAATGGCGGAATCCAAATTTTTTTTTCATAATCGTAATCTACTACCCAGAAAACCCCCCTATGCAAAATTTCAGTCGGATCGGAGCAACTTTCAAAATGGCCGCCATTTTTTTTTTTTTTTTTAATTTTTCCAACTTTTCCACATTTCCCCCATCGCCCTCTATGACATTTGGTCGAGCACCCTATACCCATCTCTAACCGTTCAAAAGTTATTTACATTTTTATTTTGTATGGCGGCCATGTTTTTTTGTATGGCGGCCATCTTTTTTTTCAAATTTTCAAAATTGGCCCAAGGTTTGGGGCATATTTAGTTCAAGCGGTACCCCCATCCGATTTATAGTTTCCGTGATCTCTTGAGCAGTTCCATCATGGAAACCACATTTTCAGAGTTTCGAGTAAGATTTAAACTTCGCGTATATATTTCTAAACACATATGGTGTTTTCCTTAAAGAATTTCAATTGAATGTAAAATTGCAAAATGTTCGAAAAGAAACTTTTGTATGGCAGCCATATTGGAAAATGGCGCAATCCAAGTGATTTTGTGGCGTGAGCGAGCTGCTAAAGCAGCTCGCGTGGGAAGGTGTTGTTTTTTTTTTATAGAAGCTCCCTATCGATTACGGTTTTAAAGTTATTCTCTTTGTTCGGAAAAAAATCTTTTGTATGGCGGCCATCTTGAAAAATGGCGGAATCCAAATTATTTTTTCATCATCGTAATCTACGACCCAGAGAACCTCCCGATGCAAAATTTCAGTCGGATCAGAGCAACTTTCAAAATGGCCGCCATTTTTTTTTCTTTGTTTTTAATATTTCCAACTTTTCCAAATTTTCCCCATCGCCCTCTATGACATTTGGTCGAGCACCCTATACCTATCTCTAACCATTCAAAAGTTATTTGCATATTATTTTCCCCAATTTTGTCCTGAAAAAAAACCTTTGTATGGCAGCCATCTTGAAAAATGGCGGAATCCAAATTTTTTTTTCATAATCGTAATCTACTACCCAGAAAACCCCCCTATGCAAAATTTCAGTCGGATCGGAGAAACTTTTAAAATGGCCGCCATTTTTTTTTCTTTTTTTTTAATTTTTCCAACTTTTCCAAATTGTCCCCATCGCCCTCTATGACATTTGGTCGAGCACCCTATACCTATCTCTAACCATTCAAAAGTTATTTGCATATTATTTTCCCCAATTTTGTCCTGAAAAAAAACCTTTGTATGGCAGCCATCTTGAAAAATGGCGGAATCCAAATTTTTTTTTCATAATCGTAATCTACTACCCAGAAAACCCCCCTATGCAAAATTTCAGTCGGATCGGAGCAACTTTCAAAATGGCCGCCATTTTTTTTTTTTTTTTTAATTTTTCCAACTTTTCCACATTTCCCCCATCGCCCTCTATGACATTTGGTCGAGCACCCTATACCCATCTCTAACCGTTCAAAAGTTATTTACATTTTTATTTTGTATGGCGGCCATGTTTTTTTGTATGGCGGCCATCTTTTTTTTCAAATTTTCAAAATTGGCCCAAGGTTTGGGGCATATTTAGTTCAAGCGGTACCCCCATCCGATTTATAGTTTCCGTGATCTCTTGAGCAGTTCCATCATGGAAACCACATTTTCAGAGTTTCGAGTAAGATTTAAACTTCGCGTATATATTTCTAAACACATATGGTGTTTTCCTTAAAGAATTTCAATTGAATGTAAAATTGCAAAATGTTCGAAAAGAAACTTTTGTATGGCAGCCATCTTGACAAATGGCAGAATCCAAATTTTTTTTTCATAATCCTAATGTCCGACCCAGAAAACACCCCGATGCAAAATTTCAGTCGGATCGGAGCAACTTTCAAAATGGCCGCCATTTTTTTTTCTTTTTTTTTAATTTTTCCAACTTTTTCAAATATCGCCAATCGCCTTCTATAACATTTGTTCGAGCACCCTATACCTATCTCTAACCATTCAAAAGTTATTTACATTTTTATTTTGTATGGCGGCCATGTTTTTTTGTATGGCGGCCATCTTTTTTGTCAAATTTCCAAAATTGGCCCAAGGTTTGCGGCATATTTAGTTCAAGCAGTACCCCCATCCGATTTATAGTTTCCGTGATCCCCTGAGCAGTTCCATCATGGAAACCACATTTTCAGAGTTTCGAATAAGATTTAAACTTCGCGTATATAATTCTATACACATATGGAGTGTTTTTCGAAGAATTTCAATTGAATGTAAAATTGCAAAATGTTCGAAAAGAAACTTTTGAATGGCAGCCATCTTGAAATATGGCGGAATCCAAATTTTTTTTTTCATAATCCAAATGTCCGACCCAGAAAACCCCCCGATGCAAAATTTCAGTCGGATCGGAGCAACTTACAATATGGCCGCCATTTTTTTTCTTTTTTTTTTTAATTTTTCCAACTTTTCCAAATTTCCCCCGTCACCCTCTATGACATTTGCTTGAGCACCCTATACTTATCTCTAACCGTTTAAATGTTATTTGCATATTATTTTCACCTATTTTGTCCTGAAAAAAAACTTTTGTATGGGAGCCATCTTGAAAAATGGCGGAATCCAAAATTTTTTTTCATAATAATAATGTGCGACCCAGAAAACCCCCCGATGCAAAATTTCAGTCGGATCGGTGCAATTTTCAAAATGGCTGCCATTTGTTTTCTTTTTTTTTTTAATTTTTCCAACTTTTCCAAATTTCTCTTATCGTCCTCTATGACATTTGTTCGAGCACCCTAAACCTATCTCTAACCGTTTAAAAGTTATTTCTATATTATTTTCACCTATTTTGTCCTGAAAAAACACCTTTGTATGGCAGCCATCTTGAAAAATGGCGGAATCCAATTTTTTTTTTCATAATCGTAATTTACGACCCAGCAAACCCCCCGATGCAAAATTTCAGTCGGATTGGAGCAACTTTCAAAATGGCCGCCATTTTTTTTTCTTTTTTTTTAATTTTTCCAACTTTTTCAAATTTCCCCCATCGCCCTCTATGACATTTGGTCGAGCACCCTATACCTATCTCTTACCATTCAAAAGTTATTAACATTTTCATTTTGTATGGCGGCCATGTTTTTTTGTATGGCGGCCATCTTTTTTTTTAAATTTTCAAAATTGGCCCAAGGTTTGGGGCATATTTAGTTCAAGCGGTACCCCCATCCGATTTATAGTTTCCGAGATCCCCTGAGCAGTTCCATCGAGGAAACCAGTTTTTGGTGATATCGGATTTTTCTGGTTGGTTTCAAAACACCCTCTATACAACCGTACCAAACACTCCCCCCCACCATAACGGCAAGTGGGAGATCAATTCTGTCAATATGTCAGTCAGTCAGTCAGTCAGTCAGTCAGTCAGTCAGTCAGTGATGGTCTTCCAGTTTTATATAATATAAACTAGTATTTCGCCGCGTGCGCGAGCTGCTAAAGCAGCTCGCGTGGGGGGGTGATTGCTTTTATTTTTAAAAGCTCCCTATCGATTACGCTTCTAAAGTTTTATAAGCCATTTTGTTATGAAAGCAAACTTTTGTATGGCGGCCATCTTGAAAAAAAACTGGATTTCAAGTGATTGTGTGGCGTGCGCGAGCTGCTAAAGCAGCTCGCGTGGGGGGGTTTGCGTTTTTTTATAAAAGCTCTCCATCGATTACGGTTCTAAAGTTATTTAAGTTCAGTTGTTCTAAAAAAACGACTTTTGTATGGCGGCCATCTTGAAAAATGGCGGAATCCAAGTGATTTTGTGGCGTGCGCGAGCTGCTAAAGCAGCTCGCGTGGGGGGGTGTTGCTTTTTTTTTATAGACGCTTCCTATCGACTACGGTTCAAAAGTTTTGTTTGGCATATTTTTCCGGAAAAAAAACTTTTGTATGGCAGCCATCTTGAAAAATGGCGGAATCCAAAATTTTTTTTCATAATCGTAATCTACGACCCAGAAAACCCCCGGATGCAAAATTTCAGTCGGATCGGAGCAACTTTCAAAATGGCCGCCATTTTTTTTTATTTTTTTTTAATTTTTCCAACTTTACCAAATTTCCCCCATCGCCCTCTATGACATTTGGTCGAGCACCCTATACCTATCTCTAACCATTCAAAAGTTATTTACATTTTTATTTTGTATGGCGGCCATGTTTTTTTGTATGGCGGCCATCTTTTTTTTCAAATTTTCAAAAATGGCCAAGGTTTTGGGGCATATTTAGTTCAAGCGGTACCCCCATCCGATTTATAGTTTCCGAGATCCCTTGAGCAGTTCCATCTCGGAGACACCTTTCCATGGATTTCGGATTTTTCTGGTTGGTTTCAAAACACCCTCTATACAACCGTACCAAACACTCCCCCCCACCATATCGGGAAGTACCACTTCTATTTCTGTCAATTGTCAGTCAGTGACCTTTCAGTTTTATATAATATAACTAGTATTTCGCCGCGTGCGCGAGCTGCTAAAGCAGCTCGCGTGGGGGGGTGGCTGCTGTTTTTTTTAAAAGCTTCCTATCGATTACGGTTCTAAAGTTTTGTTTACCCTTTTTGTTTTGAAATCAAACTTTTGTATGGCGGCCATATTGAAAAAAAGCTGGATTTCAAGTGATTGTGTGGCGTGCGCGAGCTGCTAAAGCAGCTCGCGTGGGGGGGTTTTGCTTTTTTTATAAAAGCTCCCTATCGATTACGGTTCTAAAGTTATTTAAGTTCAGTTGTTCTGAAAAAAAGACTTTTGTATGGCGGCCATCTTGAAAAATGGCGGAATCCAAGTGATTTTGTGGCGTGCGCGAGCTGCTAAAGCAGCTCGCGTGGGGGGGGTGTTGCTTTTTTTTTATAGACGCTTCCTATCGACTACGGTTCAAAAGTTTTGTTTGGCTTATTTTTCCGGAAAAAAAACTTTTGTATGGCAGCCATCTTGAAAAATGGCGGAATCCAAAATTTTTTTTCATAATCGTAATCTACGACCCAGAAAACCCCCGAATGCAAAATTTCAGTCGGATCGGAGCAACTTTCAAAATGGCCGCCATTTTTTTTTCTTTTTTTTTAATTTTTCCAATTTTTCCAAATTTCCCCCATCGCCCTCTATGACATTTGGTCGAGCACCCTATACCTATCTCTAACCATTCAAAAGTTATTTGCATTTTTATTTTGTATGGCGGCCATGTTTTTTTGTATGGCGGCCATCTTTTTTTTCAAATTTTCAAAAATGGCCCAGGTTTTGGGGCACATTTAGTTCAAGCGGTACCCCCATCCGATTTATAGTTTCCGAGATCCCTTGAGCAGTTCCATCGAGGAAACCAGTTTTTGGTGATGTCGGATTTTTCTGGTTGGTTTCAAAACATCCTCTATACAACCGTACTAAACACTCCCCCCCACCATATCGGCAAGTACCACTTCTATTTCTGTCAATTGTCAGTCAGTGACCTTTCAGTTTTATATAATATAACTAGTATTTCGCCGCGTGCGCGAGCTGCTAAAGCAGCTCGCGTGGTGGTGGTGTTATTTTTTTTTATAGAAACTTCCTATCGATTACGGTTCTAAAGTTATCTAAGCTATTATGTTCTAAAAACAAACTTTGTATGGCGGCCATCTTGGAAAATGGTGCAATCCAAGTGATTTTGTGGCGTGCGCGAGCTGCTAAAGCAGCTCGCGTGGGGTGGTGTTGCTTTTGTTATAGAAGCTCCCTATCGATTACGGTTTTAAAGTTATTCTCTTTGTTCGGAAAAAATCTTTTGTATGGCGGCCATCTTGAAAAATGGCGGAATCCAAATTATTTTTTCAAAATCGTAATCTACGACCCAGAAAACCCCCCGGTGCAAAATTTCAGTCGGATCGGAGCAACTTTCAAAATGGCTGCCATTTTTTTTTCTTTTTTTTAAAATTTTTTCAACTTTTCCGAATTTTCCTCATGGTCCTCTATGATATTTGGTCGAGCACCCTATACCTATCTCTAACCGTTCAAAAGTTATTTGCATATTATTTTCACCTAATTTGTCATGAAAAAAAACGTTTGTATGGCAGCCATCTTGAAAAATGGCGGAATCCAAATTTTTTTCCATAATCGTAATCTACGACCCAGAAAACCCCCCTATGCAAAATTTCAGTCGGATCGGAGCAACTTTCAAAATGGCCGCCATTTTTTTTTCTTTTTTTTTAATTTTTCCAACTTTTTCAGATTTCCCTCATCGCCCTCTATGACATTTGGTCGAGCACCCTATACCTATCTCTAACCATTCAAAAGTTATTTACATTTTTATTTTGTATGGCGGCCATGTTTTTTTGTATGGCGGCCATCTTTTTTTTCAAATTTTCAAAATCGGCCCAAGGTTTGGGGCGTATTTAGTTCAAGTGGTACCCCCATCCCATGTATAGTTTCCGAGATCCCCTGAGCAGTTCCATCACGGAAACCACTTTCTGGTGATTTCGGATTTTTCTGGTTAGTTTCAAAACACCCTCTATCCAACGGTACCAAACACTCCCCCCCACCATAACGGCAAGTACCACTTCTATTTCTGTCAAATGTCATGGTCTTCCAGTTTTATATAATATAAACTAGTATTTCGCCGCGTGCGCGAGCTGCTAAAGCAGCTCGCGTGGGGGGGTGATTGCTCTTTTTTTAAAAGCTCCCTATCGATTACGCTTCTAAAGTTTTATAAGCCTTTTTGTTATGAAAGCAAACTTTTGTATGGCGGCCATCTTGAAAAAAAACTGGATTTCAAGTGATTGTGTGGCGTGCGCGAGCTGCTAAAGCAGCTCGCGTGGGGGGGTTTGCGTTTTTTTATAAAAGCTCTCCATCGATTACGGTTCTAAAGTTATTTAAGTTCAGTTGTTCTGAAAAAACGACTTTTGTATGGCGGCGGCCATCTTGAAAAATGGCGGAATCCAAGTGATTTTGTGGCGTGCGCGAGCTGCTAAAGCAGCTCGCGTGGGGGGGTGTTGCTTTTTTTTTATAGACGCTTTCTATCGACTACGGTTCAAAAGTTTTGTTTGGCATATTTTTCCGGAAAAAAAACTTTTGTATGACAGCCATCTTGAAAAATGGCGGAATCCAAAATTTTTTTTCATAATCGTAATCTACGACACAGAAAACCCCCGGATGCAAAATTTCAGTCGGATCGGAGCAACTTTCAAAATGGCCGCCATTTTTTTTTCTTTTTTTTTAATTTTTCCAACTTTACCAAATTTCCCCCATCGCCCTCTATGACATTTGGTCGAGCACCCTATACCTATCTCTAACCATTCAAAAGTTATTTACATTTTTATTTTGTATGGCGGCCATGTTTTTTTGTATGGCGGCCATCTTTTTTTTCAAATTTTCAAAAATGGCCCAGGTTTTGGGGCATATTTAGTTCAAGCGGTACCCCCATCCGATTTATAGTTTCCGAGATCCCCTGAGCAGTTCCATCTCGGAGACACCTTTCCATGGATTTCGGATTTTTCTGGTTGGTTTCAAAACATCCTCTATCCAACGGTACCAAACACTCCCCCCCACCATATCGGCAAGTACCACTTCTATTTCTGTCAATTGTCAGTCAGTGACCTTTCAGTTTTATATAATATAACTAGTATTTCGCCGCGTGCGCGAGCTGCTAAAGCAGCTCGCGTGGTGGTGGTGTTATTTTTTTTTATAGAAACTTCCTATCGATTACGGTTCTAAAGTTATCTAAGCTATTATGTTCTAAAAACAAACTTTGTATGGCGGCCATCTTAGAAAATGGTGCAATCCAAGTGATTTTGTGGCGTGCGCGAGCTGCTAAAGCAGCTCGCGTGGGGTGGTGTTGCTTTTTTTATAGAAGCTCCCTATCGATTACGGTTTTAAAGTTATTCTCTTTGTTCGGAAAAAATCTTTTGTATGGCGGCCATCTTGAAAAATGGCGGAATCCAAATTATTTTTTCAAAATCGTAATCTACGACCCAGAAAACCCCCCGATGCAAAATTTCAGTCGGATCGGAGCAACTTTCAAAATGGCTGCCATTTTTTTTTCTTTTTTTTTTAAATTTTTTCAACTTTTCCGAATTTTCCTCATGGTCCTCTATGATATTTGGTCGAGCACCCTATACCTATCTCTAACCGTTCAAAAGTTATTTGCATATTATTTTCACCTAATTTGTCATGAAAAAAAACGTTTGTATGGCAGCCATCTTGAAAAATGGCGGAATCCAAATTTTTTTCCATAATCGTAATCTACGACCCAGAAAACCCCCCTATGCAAAATTTCAGTCGGATCGGAGCAACTTTCAAAATGGCCGCCATTTTTTTTTCTTTTTTTTTAATTTTTCCAACTTTTTCAGATTTCCCTCATCGCCCTCTATGACATTTGGTCGAGCACCCTATACCTATCTCTAACCATTCAAAAGTTATTTACATTTTTATTTTGTATGGCGGCCATGTTTTTTTGTATGGCGGCCATCTTTTTTTTCAAATTTTCAAAATCGGCCCAAGGTTTGGGGCGTATTTAGTTCAAGTGGTACCCCCATCCCATGTATAGTTTCCGAGATCCCCTGAGCAGTTCCATCACGGAAACCACTTTCTGGTGATTTCGGATTTTTCTGGTTGGTTTCAAAACACCCTCTATCCAACGGTACCAAACACTCCCCCCCACCATAACGGCAAGTACCACTTCTATTTCTGTCAAATGTCATGGTCTTCCAGTTTTATATAATATAACTAGTATTTCGCCGCGTGCGCGAGCTGCTAAAGCAGCTCGCGTGGTGGTGGTGTTATTTTTTTTTATAGAAACTTCTTATCGATTACGGTTCTAAAGTTATCTAAGCCTTTATGTTCTAAAAACAAACTTTTGTATGGCGGCCATATTGGAAAATGGCGCAATCCAAGTGATTTTGTGGCGTGAGCGAGCTGCTAAAGCAGCTCGCGTGGGAAGGTGTTGTTTTTTTTTTATAGAAGCTCCCTATCGATTACGGTTTTAAAGTTATTCTCTTTGTTCGGAAAAAAATCTTTTGTATGGCGGCCATCTTGAAAAATGGCGGAATCCAAATTATTTTTTCATCATCGTAATCTACGACCCAGAGAACCTCCCGATGCAAAATTTCAGTCGGATCAGAGCAACTTTCAAAATGGCCGCCATTTTTTTTTCTTTGTTTTTAATATTTCCAACTTTTCCAAATTTTCCCCATCGCCCTCTATGACATTTGGTCGAGCACCCTATACCTATCTCTAACCATTCAAAAGTTATTTGCATATTATTTTCCCCAATTTTGTCCTGAAAAAAAACCTTTGTATGGCAGCCATCTTGAAAAATGGCGGAATCCAAATTTTTTTTTCATAATCGTAATCTACGACCCAGAAAACCCCCCTATGCAAAATTTCAGTCGGATCGGAGAAACTTTTAAAATGGCCGCCATTTTTTTTTCTTTTTTTTTAATTTTTCCAACTTTTCCAAATTGTCCCCATCGCCCTCTATGACATTTGGTCGAGCACCCTATACCTATCTCTAACCATTCAAAAGTTATTTGCATATTATTTTCCCCAATTTTGTCCTGAAAAAAAACCTTTGTATGGCAGCCATCTTGAAAAATGGCGGAATCCAAATTTTTTTTTCATAATCGTAATCTACTACCCAGAAAACCCCCCTATGCAAAATTTCAGTCGGATCGGAGCAACTTTCAAAATGGCCGCCATTTTTTTTTTTTTTTTTAATTTTTCCAACTTTTCCACATTTCCCCCATCGCCCTCTATGACATTTGGTCGAGCACCCTATACCCATCTCTAACCGTTCAAAAGTTATTTACATTTTTATTTTGTATGGCGGCCATGTTTTTTTGTATGCCGGCCATCTTTTTTTTCAAATTTTCAAAATTGGCCCAAGGTTTGGGGCATATTTAGTTCAAGCGGTACCCCCATCCGATTTATAGTTTCCGTGATCTCTTGAGCAGTTCCATCATGGAAACCACATTTTCAGAGTTTCGAGTAAGATTTAAACTTCGCGTATATATTTCTAAACACATATGGTGTTTTCCTTAAAGAATTTCAATTGAATGTAAAATTGCAAAATGTTCGAAAAGAAACTTTTGTATGGCAGCCATCTTGACAAATGGCAGAATCCAAATTTTTTTTTCATAATCCTAATGTCCGACCCAGAAAACACCCCGATGCAAAATTTCAGTCGGATCGGAGCAACTTTCAAAATGGCCGCCATTTTTTTTTCTTTTTTTTTAATTTTTCCAACTTTTTCAAATATCGCCAATCGCCTTCTATAACATTTGTTCGAGCACCCTATACCTATCTCTAACCATTCAAAAGTTATTTACATTTTTATTTTGTATGGCGGCCATGTTTTTTTGTATGGCGGCCATCTTTTTTGTCAAATTTCCAAAATTGGCCCAAGGTTTGCGGCATATTTAGTTCAAGCAGTACCCCCATCCGATTTATAGTTTCCGTGATCCCCTGAGCAGTTCCATCATGGAAACCACATTTTCAGAGTTTCGAATAAGATTTAAACTTCGCGTATATAATTCTATACACATATGGAGTGTTTTTCGAAGAATTTCAATTGAATGTAAAATTGCAAAATGTTCGAAAAGAAACTTTTGAATGGCAGCCATCTTGAAATATGGCGGAATCCAAATTTTTTTTTTCATAATCCAAATGTCCGACCCAGAAAACCCCCCGATGCAAAATTTCAGTCGGATCGGAGCAACTTACAATATGGCCGCCATTTTTTTTCTTTTTTTTTTTAATTTTTCCAACTTTTCCAAATTTCCCCCGTCACCCTCTATGACATTTGCTTGAGCACCCTATACTTATCTCTAACCGTTTAAATGTTATTTGCATATTATTTTCACCTATTTTGTCCTGAAAAAAAACTTTTGTATGGGAGCCATCTTGAAAAATGGCGGAATCCAAAATTTTTTTTCATAATAATAATGTGCGACCCAGAAAACCCCCCGATGCAAAATTTCAGTCGGATCGGTGCAATTTTCAAAATGGCTGCCATTTGTTTTCTTTTTTTTTTTAATTTTTCCAACTTTTCCAAATTTCTCTTATCGTCCTCTATGACATTTGTTCGAGCACCCTAAACCTATCTCTAACCGTTTAAAAGTTATTTCTATATTATTTTCACCTATTTTGTCCTGAAAAAACACCTTTGTATGGCAGCCATCTTGAAAAATGGCGGAATCCAATTTTTTTTTTCATAATCGTAATCTACGACCCAGCAAACCCCCCGATGCAAAATTTCAGTCGGATTGGAGCAACTTTCAAAATGGCCGCCATTTTTTTTTCTTTTTTTTTAATTTTTCCAACTTTTTCAAATTTCCCCCATCGCCCTCTATGACATTTGGTCGAGCACCCTATACCTATCTCTTACCATTCAAAAGTTATTAACATTTTCATTTTGTATGGCGGCCATGTTTTTTTGTATGGCGGCCATCTTTTTTTTTAAATTTTCAAAATTGGCCCAAGGTTTGGGGCATATTTAGTTCAAGCGGTACCCCCATCCGATTTATAGTTTCCGAGATCCCCTGAGCAGTTCCATCGAGGAAACCAGTTTTTGGTGATATCGGATTTTTCTGGTTGGTTTCAAAACACCCTCTATACAACCGTACCAAACACTCCCCCCCACCATAACGGCAAGTGGGAGATCAATTCTGTCAATATGTCAGTCAGTCAGTCAGTCAGTCAGTCAGTCAGTCAGTCAGTGATGGTCTTCCAGTTTTATATAATATAAACTAGTATTTCGCCGCGTGCGCGAGCTGCTAAAGCAGCTCGCGTGGGGGGGTGATTGCTTTTATTTTTAAAAGCTCCCTATCGATTACGCTTCTAAAGTTTTATAAGCCATTTTGTTATGAAAGCAAACTTTTGTATGGCGGCCATCTTGAAAAAAAACTGGATTTCAAGTGATTGTGTGGCGTGCGCGAGCTGCTAAAGCAGCTCGCGTGGGGGGGTTTGCGTTTTTTTATAAAAGCTCTCCATCGATTACGGTTCTAAAGTTATTTAAGTTCAGTTGTTCTGAAAAAACGACTTTTGTATGGCGGCCATCTTGAAAAATGGCGGAATCCAAGTGATTTTGTGGCGTGCGCGAGCTGCTAAAGCAGCTCGCGTGGGGGGGTGTTGCTTTTTTTTTATAGACGCTTCCTATCGACTACGGTTCAAAAGTTTTGTTTGGCATATTTTTCCGGAAAAAAAACTTTTGTATGGCAGCCATCTTGAAAAATGGCGGAATCCAAAATTTTTTTTCATAATCGTAATCTACGACCCAGAAAACCCCCGGATGCAAAATTTCAGTCGGATCGGAGCAACTTTCAAAATGGCCGCCATATTTTTTTCTTTTTTTTTAATTTTTCCAACTTTACCAAATTTCCCCCATCGCCCTCTATGACATTTGGTCGAGCACCCTATACCTATCTCTAACCATTCAAAAGTTATTTACATTTTTATTTTGTATGGCGGCCATGTTTTTTTGTATGGCGGCCATCTTTTTTTTCAAATTTTCAAAAATGGCCCAGGTTTTGGGGCATATTTAGTTCAAGCGGTACCCCCATCCGATTTATAGTTTCCGAGATCCCTTGAGCAGTTCCATCTCGGAGACACCTTTCCATGGATTTCGGATTTTTCTGGTTGGTTTCAAAACACCCTCTATACAACCGTACCAAACACTCCCCCCCACCATATCGGGAAGTACCACTTCTATTTCTGTCAATTGTCAGTCAGTGACCTTTCAGTTTTATATAATATAACTAGTATTTCGCCGCGTGCGCGAGCTGCTAAAGCAGCTCGCGTGGGGGGGTGGCTGCTGTTTTTTTTTTTAAAAGCTTCCTATCGATTACGGTTCTAAAGTTTTGTTTACCCTTTTTGTTCTGAAAACAAACTTTTGTATGGCGGCCATATTGAAAAATGGCGGAATCCAAAATTTTTTTTCATAATAATAATCTTTGACCCAGAAAACCCCCCGATGCAAAATTTCAGTCGGATCGGAGCAACTTTCAAAATGGCCGCCATTTTTTTTTCTTTTTTTTTAATTTTTCCAACTTTTCCAAATTTCCCCCATCGCCCTCTATGACATTTGGTCGAGCACCCTATACCTATCTCTAACCGTTCAAAAGTTATTAACATTTTTATTTTGTATGGCGGCCATGTTTTTTTGTATGGCGGCCATCTTTTTTTTCAAATTTTCAAAATTGGCCCAAGGTTTGGGGCATATTTAGTTCAAGCGGTACCCCCATCCGATTTATAGTTTCCGAGATCCCCTGAGCAGTTCCATCGAGGAAACCAGTTTTTGGTAATATCGGATTTTTCTGGTTGGTTTCAAAACACCCTCTATACAACCGTACCAAACACTCCCCCCCACCATATCGGCAAGTACCACTTCTATTTCTGTCAATTGTCAGTCAGTGACCTTTCAGTTTTATATAATAACTAGTATTTCGCCGCGTGCGCGAGCTGCTAAAGCAGCTCGCGTGGGGGGGTGGCTGCTGTTTTTTTTTTTTAAAAGCTTCCTATCGATTACGGTTCTAAAGTTATCTAAGCCTTTTTGTTCTGAAAACAAACTTTTGTATGGCGGCCATATTGAAAAATGGCGGAATCCAAAATTTTTTTTCATAATAATAATCTTTGACCCAGAAAACCCCCCGATGCAAAATTTCAGTCGGATCGGAGCAACTTTCAAAATGGCCGCCATTTTTTTTTCTTTTTTTTTAATTTTTCCAACTTTTCCAAATTTCCCCCATCGCCCTCTATGACATTTGGTCGAGCACCCTATACCTATCTCTAACCGTTCAAAAGTTATTAACATTTTTATTTTGTATGGCGGCCATGTTTTTTTGTATGGCGGCCATCTTTTTTTTCAAATTTTCAAAATTGGCCCAAGGTTTGGGGCATATTTAGTTCAAGCGGTACCCCCATCCGATTTATAGTTTCCGAGATCCCTTGAGCAGTTCCATCGAGGAAACCAGTTTTTGGTGATGTCGGATTTTTCTGGTTGGTTTCAAAACACCCTCTATACAACCGTACTAAACACTCCCCCCCACCATATCGGTAAGTACCACTTCTATTTCTGTCAATTGTCAGTCAGTGACCTTTCAGTTTTATATAATAACTAGTATTTCGCCGCGTGCGCGAGCTGCTAAAGCAGCTCGCGTGGTGGTGGTGTTATTTTTTTTTCATAGAAACTTCCTATCGATTACGGTTCTAAAGTTATCTAAGCTTTTATGTTCTAAAAACAAACTTTTGTATGGCGGCCATATTGGAAAATGGCGCAATCCAAGTGATTTTGTGGCGTGCGCGAGCTGCTAAAGCAGCTCGCGTGGGGTGGTGTTGTTTTTTTTTTATAGAAGCTCCCTATCGATTACGGTTTTAAAGTTATTCTCTTTGTTCGGAAAAAAATCTTTTGTATGGCGGCCATCTTGAAAAATGGCGGAATCCAAATTATTTTTTCATAATCGTAATCTACGACCCAGAGAACCTCCCGATGCAAAATTTCAGTCGGATCAGAGCAACTTTCAAAATGGCCGCCATATTTTTTTCTTTTTTTTAATTTTTCCAACTTTTCCAAATTTTCCCCATCGCCCTCTTTGACATTTGGTCGAGCACCCTATACCTATCTCTAACCATTCAAAAGTTATTTCCATATTATTTACCCCAATTTTGTCCTGAAAAAAAACCTTTGTATGGCAGCCATCTTGAAAAATGGCGGAATCCAAATTTTTTTTTCTTAATCGTAATCTACGACCCAGAAAACCCCCCTATGCAAAATTTCAGTCGGATCGGAGCAACTTTCAAAATGGCCGCCATTTTTTTTTCTTTTTTTTTAATTTTTCCAACTTTTCCAAATTTCCCTTATCGCCCTCTATGACATTTGGTCGAGCACCCTATACCTATCTCTAACCATTCAAAAGTTATTTACATTTTTATTTTGTATGGCGGCCATGTTTTTTTGTATGGCGGCCATCATTTTTTTCAAATTTTCAAAATTGGCCCAAGGTTTGGGGCATATTTAGTTCAAGCGGTACCCCCATCCGATTTATAGTTTCCGAGATCCCCTAAGCAGTTCCATCAAGGAAACCACTTTCTGGTAATTTCGGATTTTTCTGGTTGGTTTCAAAACATCCTCTATCCAACCATACCAAAAACTTCCACCCACCATAACGGCATCTGGGAGAACAATTCTGTCAATATGTCAGTCAGTCAGTCAGTCAGTCAGTCAGTCAGTCAGTGATGGTCTTTCACTTTTATATAATATAACTAGTATTTCGCCGCGTGCGCGAGCTGCTGAAGCAGCTCGCGTGGGGGGGTGGCTGCTGTTTTTTTTTAAAAGCTTCCTATCGTTTACGGTTCTAAAGTTTTGTTTACCCATTTTGTTTTGAAATCAAACTTTTGTATGGCGGCCATCTTGAAAAAAAGCTGGATTTCAAGTGATTGTGTGGCGTGCGCGAGCTGCTAAAGCAGCTCGCGTGGGGGGGTGTTGCTTTTTTTTATAAAAGCTCCCTATCGATTACGGTTCTAAAGTTATTTAAGTTCAGTTGTTCTGAAAAAATTACTTTTGTATGGCGGCCATCTTGAAAAATGGCGGAATCCAAGTGATTTTGTGGCGTGCGCGAGCTGCTAAAGCAGCTCGCGTGGGGGGGTGTTGCTTTTTTTTTATAGACGCTTCCTATCGACTACGGTTCAAAAGTTTTGCTTGGCTTATTTTTCCGGAAAAATAACTCTTGTATGGCGGCCATCTTGAAAAATGGCAGAATCCAAATTTTTTTTTCAAAATCGTAATGTGCGACCCAGAAAACCCCCCGATGCAAAATTTCAGTCGGATCGGAGCAACTTTCAAAATGGCCGCCATTTTTTTTTCTTTTTTTTTAATTTTTCCAACTTTTCCCAATTTCCCCCATCGTCCTCTATGACATTTGGTCGAGCACCCTATACCTATCTCTATTCATTCAAAAGTTATTTACATTTTTATTTTGTATGGCGGCCATGTTATTTTGTATGGCGGCCATCTTTTTTTTCAAATTTTCAAAAATGGCCCAAGGTTTGGGGCATATTTAGTTCAAGCGGTACCCCCATCCGATTTATAGTTTCCGAGATCCCCTGAGCAGTTCCATCTCGGAGACACCTTTCCTTGGATTTCGGATTTTTCTGGTTGGTTTCAAAACATCCTCTATCCAACGGTACCAAACACTACCCCCCACCATAACGGCAAGTACCACTTCTATTTCTGTCAATTATATGTCAGTCAGTCAGTCAGTCAGTCAGTCAGTGGTCTTCCAGTTTTATATTATATTAATTAGAGAAAAGAGGGGGTTTTTTTTTGTTTTCTATTTTTAATGAAATGAGGATGGCAACCTTATTCTGCAATACGAAAAAAAAAGCGCGGCAATTTATTTCGTTGCGTTAAATTTTGTTTTAACTAAATTGATAATTTAACAGTACCTAGCTTTTAATTTTCTAAATAATTATTTAATTAAATAAATATTGTATTTTATTTTCCTCGTAGGTGTAGTATAAAGCAAGTTCTATTTCTGTTCTCGAGTTTCGTTTTCTCCCCTCGGTGTACAATCTACTATTGTACGTTCCTGTTGATAAAAAATGTAGGTAGATTTCAGGGTAATTTCAAATAAGGCAGTACAGACTCACGCATGAATGTCTTATCACAATGACTTTACCGTGCCGACTGTATCTCTCTTCAAACGACTACCTAATTGATTGCATTTTCTTGGATTGCCTAAGTAATATTGAAATGCATAATTATGCTTTGCAATTTCTAACATTCAAAATTTAAACGTAAATAAATTCAACGTAAATATTTAATAAAACGGCTATGACTCACATAGTTAGTCGAATTAGTCGATGTAGGTTTCGAGCATCTCTTCAACAGGGGCGGGGAGTTAACGCTGCGAGATCGCGGCGACCACTGGCGGTGTCGAAATTCAACGTAAGTACCTAATTTGCAATAAAAATAGCTTGTATATGTATATTATGCTTGTATGTATGTAGCTGGAGCTAACTCCAGCTTAGCTCTATGATATGAAGCAGCGGTTCTTAAATACGTATACATGAATACCTACATGATGTGCTTAAACTTTGATGCAAAACTCAATCAAAGCAATTAACCCGTCGGTCGTCGCGCCGATATTCCGTCCCGTCCGCACGACGCAAGTGGTGGGCATTACGCGATCGTGAGCCGCACGCGCCGACTAGACTCGAATTAAGCTCAATTTCTAAACGAATGTAGGGATAGCATAACAATTTATCTCACTTAAAATACATTTAAATATACATCAAGTCGGGTAAGTAAGGGAAAAGAACTAGAGGTGCAACATAACTCTTTATTCCCTTAACTATTGTTATCAGAACTATCTCACAGTTATAATATATAATAGGGGATCGGACAGTAATCGAGAAAAAATCTAAAATGTAGTTAGAACGAATGTTCGTCGAACCAGAAAGGTCATCCAATCAATATTTTTGTGAAATAATAATGATTTGTATTTTTAAATCAATAAATAAAATCTAATGATTCTGACATTTTTAATCTGTTCTTCATCTTAAACGAAACAACTATCACAGCGCATGACGTCATTTGTAGGCAAATGCCGTGAGTCAAGCTTGTGTTTATTTTACGTTTTTGCTTTTCATAAAATGTATTTTTGCTAATTTTTTCGTTCCATTAGTACAATATAGTCCCCAAAACTTCATAAAACGTATTTAAATCTCTTTGCAAGTGTTAGTTTCGAAGAGTTTGTCGTTTTCTACCTTCATATGACATCACATGGTTTTGAGGTGACCTTTTGCACGGCAATATTTAAAACATAATATTTAAACATAGTTTTAGATACTTTTAGAGCGTGATTTAATTAAAATACTATTTTTCATGGCTATATATATTTATTATAAATAATTTAAAAAACTTTCTGAAATGTTGTCCGATCCCCTATTGAAAAAAATAATAATAACCTACTCACGTATTCCAAAATGAAAATCTATCGACAGAAGCTGGTAAAATAAACTATTATTATATCGTAATAAGAATACATAACGTCGGGAAATCTCTTAAAAATAGGTATTAAAGGACCTTGTCAACACATTGTAGCTTCTCAATACAACAAAAGTCACGGAAAAAAATATAGATACTTAAAAACACTTCTCTAAACATTCCTGTGCCAGTAAATATTATTTCATCTCTATTTCTCTATTTATTGAAACCCACTTGCATCTCGTCGTACAGTCGGACAGAGTCGCGTCGGCGTGGGCCCACGCGACACGTCTCTAATTAAGCGTCCCGCAATTAACGCAACACGACGGCTGCTTGTGCGCCCGACTGTACCGCCATATTTGAAGACACATTCAGCTTTGTCTTGGAGTCTCGGGCCCATTTGTATTTGTAATAATTGAATGTGTATCAAAGGCATCGTTTGCAGATACTGTTATTTGTCTTCTCCTAATTGTATATGTATAGTGCGGATGTTTTGCAGAGCTTGTTAACTTATTACACAGTAACAAACCATGTAGGTTGGTACTATACTCACGGTAGCACTTATATTTTTTAACACATTCTTTCAGCGTGAAATTGTTTGTGTATATTTTTTAAGGCTGAGTTTATGGCATTCAGCTGTTTTTGTAAGTGTTTTGATATTAAAAGGCTAAGACTCACGGTAAATATAAACTTGGAAAACCTGGTAAACCTGGTCGAAGTTAGACGTTTATGAGTTTATAGCCGTTTTATATCAGTTATGAATAACACTTACGAAACTTTTCAAAATCTTATAACGTAGGTACTAAGGAAGGAATGTTCTTCTTCCTATATAGAAAGCGAAACGGAACAAACATCAGTGAGCATCGAATTGTCGAATTAAACATGTGCTATTTCGACCAATTATCTCATGAGTTTAGTCAGGCCTAGCGCACTCCGCACTGTAGATACGAAGCTACAAGTATATAGCCGGACACCGACGGCGGGTCGCGCGTCGTTACACGTGCCGCGTCAGAAGACATAAGAGCTATGCGATAGAAAGAGAGGCGCTCTGTAGGTTAATATGACTGGTAGGTATGCAGCGCTACGCGAGCTCAATTGAATTTTATTGCATCATACTTGCTATGACGTGAGTATGAGTCGCTATTCGTTTAAATTTCGTTGCGGAGTGATGCTTCTGTCCCTTAGTATTCTGTGGTTTAGTTTTATAAATAATTCAAACAAATAAGTTCCAACTTAGTATTGATTGTGGAATTTCTCTAAATAATTACTCAGTAAATCTCGCTATTTACCTATCTATCTTACTCATCTGAACGCTACAAAGTTGTGGCCGTTTGTGTTTGTAGGCATTAGAAAATCAAATCGAACCGAGTTAAGTGGGGTTATCTAGAGTTTACCATGCTTACAAAGCGTAATTTAATTTTATTGCTACCAAAAATAGTAAGCAGAGTTTTCAAAAATAATGCTCGTTAATTCTAATTAGTGTTGTAATAGGCACCCGCGGCGTAACAAGACGGTATATAATAGTATATATGCTTTAGGGGCAAGAAAGAGGTATTGCCTGTTACCGTTTACATAAATAAAATAAATATCTAGATTGGTTGAATGAAGCTTTCGACCCAGTTTGGTTTTTTGGGACTGTTTTGGTATTCAACAGAGCAAGATTTTAAAATTGTTGGCAAAGCCTACACCCACATCGAAACCTTTATAATTCCTCTCCAAACAAAGGCTGCTTGAAGATATCGCTTATTCTAAGTATTTTTTTAATCGCATATAGATATAACATAGGCACTCGTAGATGTTATGTTTGGCCACCATTTCCCTTGATAGTCGACCGTAGCTTAATATTTAGTCTGAGGCTTAGTATTTAGGCTGAAGATTTAGAGCATATACTATCTATAAAATGATTTAATTTATGATGTGCCAAACTAAACTAACAAAGAGACCATCAAGGTTTCTTTTCCAAAATAAGCGACAGATGTAATTTACTTCTACGGCCCATATAGATACCTATGTACCTTAGAACTAACATGTATTGACGTGTCTCAATATCTTTGTTAAAAGTTAATATGGATCTGGCTTTAATCGTGTCTTCTCTCCCAACCGTCCGTCCGCCCGGCGCGGTGCCATTCCATATTCAAATGATTCGGAATCAGTCATTCCGTCGCGCGCACACGTCATGGCTACTTGTCCGCTTGTCACCCGCCCCGCCCACGTGCTGCCACGCTGTCTCCTGTGGACGCCGCTTTACGCATTTTAAGGTATGCTTACTGATTACAGCGACATGTTTGTAACTTGGATGAGTAGGCATTATTATGAAGAAAGCTAATAGGTATTTGTTGTACGTATTTAAAAATTTTGGAACATGTTTTTCCGTTAATATTTCCGTTTCCATCGCATTGGAAAAGTTACCATAGGCATTTTAATGAACTCCAAATTATCATAATGACTCTCCCGCCTGCAATTTGGAAAGTAAACAGATGGATAAAAAATATATTATTGCACTTAAAAAAAGGAATTACAGATGGTAGTACATATTTTCTTATAAGTACAAAAGACGGTCTTATCGCTAAGCAGCGATCTCTTTTGGATCACCACAGGGTAAGGAAAAACAACATTTTAAAGACGAGTAGCTTTATATTAGAAGTAGCCGTATATAAAAATAAAATCTCATACATCTTATAAAAAAAGACTCAGTATTTTCTCTTGAATGGATGCAAAAGCAATAATTAAATTATACAGAATGTCACAGCGTCGCACGTACACGTCACGGCCACGTCTCACTCGCCCCGCCCGCCACGTGCTGCTGCGGTGTCTCGTGTTTACACTATTTTGCATGATTTGAACATCGAATAATATCTAATTGGTCTACAGTAGTAGGTACAGTATCGTACGCTGTACGATGCAAGCGTTAAGGAATAGTCAAGGAAAACACTTCATAGTCGTAGATACAAAAGTTTAACTGCGATGTCATGCTAATTGAACAGTAGCAAGCGACTTCTATTTGGCAGCAACTACATAAGAAAAGCCGAAGATCGGGCGTAGTGGCGTATATTAGGAGACTATGTCCAGCAGTGGACTACAGGCTGTCGATGATGATGATGAAGCCACTTCGGCAATCTTTGGCAAACTTAGAGGTTTTTAATAGATGTACCTAGTTACGTATCTAATATTTTAAGGTACACTATATTATTATTATATTATTAACGTCTGAAAAAAAAATGTGAGCTTATATTAAACAGCTTAGCAGATAAGTTTGATCTGAAACTATACACCGAAAAAGCCTTTTATTAAGGGGTTATCTACACGTAGCAAGTACAAAATCTGTCGACTATCTAATCCAGTTAAGTGGAGGCTAATGCCGGCCGTGACAAGCGCAGTATTTATTCCGCCGGTCAGCTATCGGGCCTTAATGGGCGAGAAGTAAGAGCATGCTAATCGACGTATTGGATGACTAGGGGGATCCCTCGCAGTATGAGGACCTAGTCTAAACTTGGCCTTACATCATTTTGTGCATTGTGGCCAATTTTCCACCCGGAGACCTCTGACATCGCCTAACGATTGTTGTCCTAAGACAATACTGTTTGTAATTATATATAAGACAAATGCTTGGAACATTCCACTTCTGCAAAGTAGCCAACTGGTACATAAGAAACAAAACATTGTAGAAAACCAAAAAAAATTACAAAATCTGTAAAAAAATGTCCCTCAGTGTCTTGCCGTATCTTCTGAGTAGTGGCAGGCCTAGCGCACTCCGCACTGTAGGTACGAAGCTACAAGTACATAGCCGGACACCGGTGCCGCGTCAGAAGAGATAAAAGCTATGCGATAGAAAGAGCTCTGTAGGTTAATATGACTGGTAGGTATGCAGCGCTACGCGAGTTGAATTGAATTTTATTGCGTCAAAGCAAGAATCGCTATTTGTTTAAATTTCTTTGCGGAGTGATGCTTCTGTCCCTTAGTATTCTGTGGTAGTGGTTCCTTTTCCGATACGGTAATCTATCTCTACTCTCTTCCTCTAGTAATTGTAATAATTGACGTTCATAAGTGCGTCTGTGATGCCAAAATTGAATAAAGGACTTTTGAACTTTGAACTTGAACTTGAAAATTTGCCAACTCCACAGCGACAGCGGCTAAAAAGAACACGAGCAAATTTCAAGTAGCAGTGAGATATCTCTATCGGTGAAGCGTTCGGTTAATTCCACCGTCGATCGGCAATAATCGTCGCAATAAATCCGTAGCAAACGGTACACTGTAGCTTTTATCTCATTGTTAAATGATTTATGGAAGGCTAATTGCGATGTGAACATCTTTTGTTAGATTATAAAGCGTCTAAAACGCAATGCTTAAACAAAATTATATGGTAATGAAAACACGGGGTTCAGTATTGTTAACGGAGGTAAAAGAACGTAATAATAGTGTCTATTTCTGACGCCCTATATTGTGATACAAGCATTATTTATGGTAGTACAATGATGTATATAGTTTATAAACATGCATCAATACAGTATTTAAACAAAAATTACTGTACTTTAATGACGATATTTGAATAATTAATTACGCTTATCTGTCAAGATCAAATGTATTTTTTGTTGAAAGCTATATTTTTCAAGATAAGCTCAACAAAAACGACAAATTCGTAATCGGAATCGGGAGCATATTAAAATGAGCCCAATTTCTACTAGTAGTTTACAATTATCCGTCAAGGAGTTCCATTGCCCACCTTCCGTCTCCATCATCAGATCAGCTGGCTGTCACCATAATATTGCATTGTCATCAGACTTTGATAAGTATGCAAAATTTCAACTTCGTATACGAAGAGTAGTGTTCTGATTCAGCTTGCAAGATTCCACCCGAACAAACATAGATACGTACATTGCAAGTTAAATAAAAGCTTGTAATTAAGAATAAATCAAGCGCGGCAAAAGAATGTGATGACCAGTGAACGGAAAGAAACAATCACCTACTATGCCAGCATAGGTTTTGAATTTAGAACATCTGATTTCGCGCCGCACGCACAACACGGAATCCGCATCCGACAGGCTATAAACCAGGCACGTTCCGATACTCACACCGTATAAAAGCTACTTTATAATGTCAGCGGATAACATATGTAGCGAGAGACGTTATCGAAGCGAGATCGGCGCGCTATCGACGATCGAATCTACGAGTAGGCTCACCAGATATCGATACTTTAGACGAATCGATTCTGTGTTACAACGCTAAATATATTGTTGAACATTCTTTGTCGAAGCAGTGGTTGGCATAGCGGTATTACGACGCGTCTTATATATATTAAACTCATGTCTGAAGTTATTTTGGCAGATAGATTATTTCTCTGAATATATAGTTATTAAATTTTTTCTGTGTTTGTTAACTTGAAACTCGAACTACCTACTAGATGGATTTTGGTACCGTTTTGTATCGTGAGTCAAGTATAAGATATATTACATCAAAATCCGTAGGGTATTATACCTAACGGTAATACATCTTGACCTCTCCGTAGTTCGCGCACTCATTTACTGAAGAGTTCTTGGAAAAATGTTAGTTAGAAATAGATGACTAGGCATTTTCTGTTTACCACGCTGAGAAAGTCACGGGATAAACTATTGAAATCAAACTATGTACCTTTCAATAAAAATACACTAAAGAATCTTACACTAGACATGATTTTTGAAACTCATAACAGGAACCAGGCAGCGGCGCTCTCAGCGCGTCAAATATTTTTTTGATATTAATAATAATAATAAAGCCTTTATTTTCTACTACATATTACATTTTTTAAATCTCCATTTATCTGTATCTGCTTATGTTATGTACCAATACTTTAAATGTATTTTCAATCTATCTATCTACTAATGTCTATATTTGTATTTTTTTTAATGCTTTAGTAGTAGTCGCCTCCTTGGCGTAGGTCATTTTTTGATACTACACACAAATTAGAAGGAGTTGGCATGTCACTGGCCGCAAATTTTATACTCTGGCTGAATGTTCAAACCTGCTTAGTCGTATTACACAAAAAAATACACGATATATTATGGTAATGTAGCTAACACGTTTTGGCGGGAAATTATACAGTTCGATTTTGTTTTATTTTCCAATCAAGTGTTATTTCGAGTGATCATGTATAATATCGGTGGAATATTAACCATTATGTGTTCGTAAACGTGCACGAGTGTAGGCAAATGTAACAAAAATGAGATGAACATTGCTTTTTATGTTCTCCCAAAACGTTCATGGAAAGCTTGAATAAAGTTCCATCACTTTATTGAAGCACTAGGAGAGGGTCCGGCTTGTTGCTGAAGACCGACGACCGACCGTTATACGACGATATACGAAAGAAGAATTTTTTCAAACTATCAAATAATAGGTAACTACGCAAGATGGCGGTATGGTCCTAGAGACTTCTGCCTATCCAAACGGGCGAAATAAAAAAGTAGTGCAGCTAAGGTTTTATCATCAGTCCATAACGCAGCTAAAGTTTTACTATTAGCGTTTAAAAAAACAAAAGCTATACAATTGTTACTTTTTACGTACCTTCATTTATGCCTTTCAAGAAGTAGTAAAACGTGCTTCTGTTTAACTAAGTACTTATTAAAGAGCTATGAAGTTATTATAAAATTAATGACCCAATATAACTCGCGCACGAACTAATAAGAAAGCAATAAACGATTTTAATTATTTCCCCGCAAAGTGTTCTGTCATGTTAGTGGCAGCAAGAAAATTAGGTGTGTTTACATAATGTGTTATGTTAAATAGGGCTACGCAATTAAGGTAGAGATGATTGCCAATTAAGTAACTCGTAGTAGAAGTATATAAATATTTATGTTACTTATTTTATGTATTGTATATTAAGTATAAGTAGTTATATGAATTATTATAATATGTAATATGTAAATATTTGTCGTTCATAGTATATTATTTAGTTATATGTGATTGTTTTATTTTATTATCGTTTATATTAATTATTTGCTGTGCACCACCGTCTATTCTTTTAACATATGTCCAATCCATCCAAAGGTTGTCTGTAAGAGATTGCTTTATGCGATAAGACCGCCAATTGTATTACCCTGGTTAAGATTTATATTTTTCTCATGTAATTATGTTTGTGGTATGCAGTAAAGTGTAATTGTATTGTATTGTAACTCTTATAGATTTTTTTATTCTGTTCGTGTTTGAAAAGTATGTTAACAGTAGAGCCAAATAGAATATTCCAAATGTTTTAGGTAAAATTAAATGTGTTAACTGTGAACTGGTAAGGTGGCTGGTAATCGGACTTGTTTTAGCAGTTACCAGGCCACTCAGAAAGCATTGCGAAAACAGTTTTTATGTATAAGAGACTGGCCGGTAATAATTTATTTTGAAAATATGATTATTTATAAGTAAAACTAGGTTTTTTTTATTATTATTTATAGGCTTGCGTTTGACCGCTATCTCACCTGTTGTTAAGTGACGATGCGTTAGAAGATGTAGCACGCTCGCCTAGAAGAAACCTGTTCACTCTTGTCTTAAAGACACCTAGATTATAGCTATCCGGAAACACAGATGCCGGCAGAGAGTTCCACTCCTTGGCCGTTCGCATTATGAAGGTCGAAGCAAAGCGCTTGAGGTACGTTCCATTTTCAAAATTTCCCTCCACATTGTTTGCGAGCTAATTTAAATTATCTCATTGAAAAATGGATCTGCACCGGGAATATTTTCGCGCTATGATTCTTACGATTTTAAGTGTCGAGGAGAGCCTCGACACTTAAAATCGTAAGAATCATAGCGCGAAAATATTCCCGGCGTGGAGAGTACTTTGAAAACATTTAATATTACCTATAGATTTTTTTTTATTTTCGCAAAACTTTCTGAGTGTCCCACGTATCTACGGAGAATTCAAAAACAAAGCGTAAATGCAAGTTACTGTGACAAGTAGAAAGAAGTCATTTACCATTGCGTTGGTGTAGGTAGACTACTAAAATGTCACCTTCCTAATCTCGAACGATCTTAGAGCCCCATTTATTGTAAATGTCCACAGAACTTCCATTCAGACTTGTTCCCTTCAGTAGAAGAGTCACCTACTGCCTCTGACCTCGGGGCGTAGTCACAGTACAAGCAAGATGGGGCACATCCCCCTTGTACGGAATGTATATTTGTTTCTAGCTTTTTGTTAAATAAGGCCTTATTTATTTTATTTACGCATCTCATCAAAATAAAGTACTCCTACCTGTTTAGTTTCGTCTCCTAATGGTAGACTATGACAGGATTTTAATTATTATAGTGATAGTTTACCTGAAACGCCTTTTCAGGCACTTCGGTATTTACGAGAAAAGGGTGTAACTACTTTTGATATAATATATTTAATGGTTTAACAAACTTACCTTGTGACGTTTGACCGCAATTATACAAGCCTTTGCATCCGAAGAGATTTATAATACACTTACATAATTGAAAATTGTAAGTGAGGTGTCTCACTAAAATTTTCTATTACTCGCCTCGCTACTGCAGCGCCTCGCATGTTCGGTGAGGCGCGCACCGACTGTTTCCATGAGACCGTACGCAAGTGAGGCACGTCCTTGGTACGCAGGGTGCGGGGCAGTGCCATCACCTTCCTGGCGATGATCACGGACATGGGGAACTGTTCTTCTTCGCTCTTATGTAGCGCTCGTAGCGTAGGTCGCCTAGCCGTTTGTAATAGATCTGCTAGGTGAAGCAACGTTGGCATCGGTCACAACTCGAATGGGGACCGTTTGTATGGTATTTACATCTGAGCGCGGACTTCTGAGCGCTTCGGAGGGCACGGTCTCGCTTGTTTTCTTAGGACAACAATCGTTAGACCATGCGGGGGTGTTCGGGCGGTACAAAAACTCTGACATCAGGGTTGGCGGCACAACCACACGAGAGCAGAAGTTTTTATTCATTTTATTTTACCATTTTTATTTATTAGACTTGGTTTCTGGAAATAAACGATATCAATTTTTTTTATTATCGAGACAAGGATTGTACACCACCCATGCACCACCAATGCCTTAAGTCACTCCCCTACAGGTAATTCTCAGTACAGCCAGCCCTATCTCGTATCACATCTAAATCGCGAGTTTATCGCGACAGCATCGATAAGGTCGAAGGCAACTCGAACTCGACGCGATCGCGATACACGCGTTTATGCGTCCGTACCGATAAGTGTTAGAGAATAGGCCTCTATATCAACGTCACAGTTTTTATCAACGTTGTAAATCTGAGTAAATGTTCGACACTGATAGAGATGAATGTTTTCTACAGAATGCTGTTTTGTCCGTTTGTTTATGGAAGAGTGTTTAATGTTAATTATATTTTATTATTGTGAATTGCTTGCAATTTGATTTGTCAATTGTCCCTCTCTTATACAGGTAAATAATACCTTCGGAAAAAGTTCATCATCATCATCAGCCCATCAGGTTCCCACAACTGGGACACGGGCCTTCTCTCATAGAGAGAGTATGGACCATTATCCACTACGCTGGCCCAGTGCGAGTTGGTGGATGTCTTTGATTTTTTGTGTTTAATTCTTGGACATGCCGGTTTCCTCACGATATTTTCCTTCACCATTTTTAGAGCCCGTGTTAAATCCGCACATAACTGAAGTCAGTGGTGCAAGGCCAGCGGGATTCGAACTCGGGTGCGTCAGATCGAAAGTAGCACGTGCTCCCACTGAGCCACACTCGCTCCTTCCCGCACCCGGAATAAGTTATTACAATTTGTATTAAAGTTATTTTCCAATACAAATTTTTAACGGTAGGTATCCGAGGCTATTGTATTATTTGCTATTTGTATGGGGACACTAAGAGCGAGTGTGGCTCAGTGGGAGCTCGTGCGATTTTCGATCCGACGCACCCGAGTTCGAATCCCGCTGACCCCGCACCACTGACTTTCTTAAGTTTGTGCGGATTTAACACTCGCTCTAAAACGGTGAAGGAAAACATCGTGAGGAAACCGGCATGTCCAAGAATTTTTAACAAAAAGTCAAGGACATGTGACATTCACCAACCCGCACTGGGCCAGCGTGGTGGATTATGGCCCATTCTCTCTCTATGAGAGAAGGCCTGTTTCCCAGCAGTGAGAACGTGATGGGCTGATGATGATGATGATGATGATGATGATGATGATGATGATGATGATGGGGACACTAAAAACTGGAAGGCTACTAACTAAATTTCGCTAGGTCCAGTATTATAATAATGCCCAACGATCACATACATAGATCCTGGCTAGCGAGACAACCAGGTATATGGTCGCATAATACGCAGACACGAAATAAATAGGTACCTACTCACTCTTTTTAACCGACTTCAGAAAGGAGAAGGTTTTTTTTGTTTGTTACCTCAGAACTCCGTCATTCATAAACCGATTTGGAAAATTCTTGTTGTGTTGGGTTCAGTATAGCTACGAAGCCCATATAAATTTCATCGATATTTGAACTTTTTTTTTTTTTACACTTAATAGATCTATGTTTGGCCACTATCTCGCCTGATGTGAAGCGATGATGTGGCCTAAGATGGAGCACATAGATCTAGAGAGAGACGGCAGTTGAGCGGCTTCGAAGATACATTGAAGTCGGTTTTTTTGTTTGATAAAACGTATTCTTGTTTCTGTGGACAACCATTTGTCCCGTCGCGGGAATCAACCTCGCAACCTCAGTGGTGTATGAGGTTCGAACCTGCCCAAGCACAACGCAGAGGCGGTCGCTAGTGGGAGATTACAATAATCTATGAATGTTTGAATATATGTACCCATTTATGGTCTTCCAATAAACTATAGCGATATATATATGGGCCCTTCGTCCAGTCCATTTTAAATGGCCTCTATGAGAAGCTGCCGGCAATTTCAACTTGTAAAGCAAGCAACATGTCGATAAATTGCGCCAGTGCGGGAATCGAATCCAAGTCCTACACGCGAACCTAACAACCAATTTTCTGTTATCAATAAATAAATATTAAACGTAGGTAGTAAATTTGGCAGCATAAAATACAGAACCTAGTCTATTCATTGGTCTTTGACTATTTATACTTTAGATTACCTTTTGACCATGCTTCAAAGTGCAAGTCAAAAACTCGTGGTAGGTCTCTTGTATCCGGAATTGAATCCTCTGCCAGTTATTCTGCCGCCAAGCAGTAGTGCGCAAGCATTGCTGTATTCCAATTTGAAGAACATTGTAGCCAGCGAATTTACTGGGCATATGAGACTTACTATCTGATGTCTCGGGGTGGTAAGCGCAATGCAGTGTTAAGCAGTAATTTTTTATGGTATTAAAAGTTCCGGTGGCTTGCAATTTTTATGTGCAGGCGTGGCGCTTACCATCAGGCGAACGACTTTAATGCGAAAGTTTGTGAGTATGGATGGATGGATGGCTGTTTGTTTGTTACTCCATAACGAAAAAACTACGAGTTAAGTAGAGAATGCGACTCTTCGTATAATGAAAGAATCAGCGAAGCGCTTTATGCGGACTGGCGGTATGTTCACAACGTAAGGGTGAAGTGACTCTACTTGCCTGGTAGTCCTGTGATGGAATGGGGATGAAGGAATCAGCTGATGCAGGTCTTGTACACTCTCCGAAATGTAGTCTGTAAACAATCGATAGGGTCGCCACTGTCATCTGTGTTCAAGGCTTTGCACCTTCTTTCCAAAAATGATCTAAGTACCTACAAGTTCTTAGAAGGGAATTATTTTTGATCTAATTGAAGTCCGGCTTTGGAACAATAAAGTTCATTATGCTAATCTAACGAGCCGTGGACGTCGTAAACTACAATCACAAATAACTTTATTACTAACTTAACCAAACCTTATCTAATTTATAGAGTACTGAGTCACCTTGTTTAATTTTACACTTCATTCAATCACTGAAATGTTCCATTAACAAGGACTTATGTATACAATAAACGATAGAATATTATTTATCTATGGTTTCATTAGCCGTGATATGTTGAAGCAATCAAATCCTCCGCGGTTTCACCCGAGGTTTCCTGAGATAAAAAGAAGCCTTTAGATCCTTTCTAGGATCTAAAGAACCTACACACTAAATTTTATCAAGATCCGTGCAGTAGTTTAGGCGTGATTGAATAACAAACATCTATCCATCCATCCATCTTATCGTCACAAACTTTGGCATTTATTTTTATTATTAAACTCTTTATTTCAGGCAATATTAAAGTACAACAAATTAAAATTAACAGAGGCCCATAGAATATATACTTTACAGACTAACATACATACAAAAATATTAAATAAATATTACATTAAATAAACCACACACACTACTTCACAGGGTTCAAAAATTTCGCTCCGTCCCATTCTAAATCAAATTTATGATATTACTAGCTGCGCCGCGCGATTTAACTCGCAGTTTCCCGGGATAAAAATAACTGTTGTCCCTTTCCAGGACCTAAAGTACCTGCATACCAAATTTCATCAAAATCAGTTACGTAGTTTTTGCGTGACTGAGTAACAAACATCCATCCATCCATCGCCAAAAACATTTGCATTTTTAAAATTAGTAGGACATAGTTAGTCGTAGTAGTAACATATTAGTAGGTAGCCGTGTATTAATAGGATTAGTAAGAAGTAAGATTAAATGTATACATCGACCAATTGAATCTCATGATAATGTGTAACTCACATATCACATGCAATTATCTGTAGAATGCTGGTCTAGGAATTTGTTCCCGCACCCAGAGGGCAAACCAGCTAGTTCTTGAAACCTACCGCCCACAAAAACTCTAATTTTCTAAACCATCCTGTTAATTTTATGCCTTGAAATTACACGACGGGCCTCTTACACGTTCCCCGAAGACATAATAAGTGTTCAACTTAGTATTATGCAAATATATGTGGAAATTACCTTGATGTAGTGGAAGTAAGAGAGGGGGATAATGCCTCTGATTACTGCACGCGTTATAGGAGAAACCGTGTTGTACCGCCATAGCCATACAACATAAGTAAAAAAAAAGTATAAATAATATGTATAATAATGTATAATAATGTATAATAATATGTGTATGTGTATAATAGTATTAGTAGTAAAAAAGTATTCATAAAGTCTGTTTTACAAAATGTATACATCCAAGTGATTTCAGCATACTTTGTAAGAATAAGAATGAGAATATTTTATTTGCTAGATTACATAATACATTGGTAGGGACATATTATTCCTAGAATGTGTTACAGAGTACAATAGTCGTTGTAATCAGGCTGCATGCAGACGTGCAAATATATATTTATTTTTGTCACTACAATTTATAAATACTTTAATGTCATAAAAACAATGAGACAAGAGCCAGTCACTTACACATTTCTTAATTTTATATCCTTCTAAAAATTGAATTTGGTAGCCTGTTATTATAAATAAATACGCATATTATAAGCATTATTTTTATAAATTTTTTTGTGAGAAGGAGGTTGATAGACCAGGTTTACAAATTTTGCTCTTTTTTGCCGAGTTATTACTTTGCGGCATTTCCTAAAGTACCTACTCCGGATGGGATGGGTAGAACTTCATTCAAGCTTTCCATGGACTTTTTGGGAGAACATAAAAAGCAATGTCTTTCTCTATCTTGTTTCATTTGCCTACACACGAACACATAATGGATAATATTCCACCGATATGACATGATCACTCGAAACAACACTTGTTTGGAAAATAAAGCAAAATCGAACTGTATCACTTTTTACTTCCCGCCAAAAAGTCGGACGTTTGGTAATTAAGTCGAAGAAAATTTTTTTATTACACTGACGAATGAGGTTTCATCGCTAACTCTTGGAAAGTTATACTACAATTATTACCCTAGGCCTAGACTAGCTATTTCTAGGATAGTCTTTCCGTACCCATTATTTATTATTGCCAATAAAACAATAACAAATAGTTACCAATCATATCCCCATTTGTACATATACTGCAGAGGTCACAAGCTCAGATGGACTATACCATTACGCCGCTGCAAACAGGCACTGGGAAATAATGAAAACCGCCGCGGGCTACTCTTTGTTATAGCGAGATACACCTTGTTATAATATTTCATTTGCTAGCTTCTATGCTGTTATCAGAGTCAATTGAACAAATTGTACTCGATAAGTCGAGCAAGTTAAGCAATGTTTTGCTTACCTTAGACCTCCACATTGACCATTTTATACACTCATCACAGAATCTTAAAGTTGGTCTGAGATCATATCCCTTTCCCTTGCAGTGTGAGGAAAATGGGTAATTTAAAATTTTAGGAGCATTTAATTTTCTCAAAATTTTACGATTTCATTTGATGGGTTTTTTATGACGGAAATATTCCTGACAGGAAATAGGGTCGATTAAGCAAAGGTTAAACTTTTTTGAAAAATTAAATTTTTCGCCTGACTTTACATCTTTTTAAAACTCCAAAAATCAAGTGTTTTATTTTCTCCAATATTAACCGACATTTCCTAAGACCGAAACTTCCTCACTGCATGGGAATGGAAGTCATCTGAAGGTTGCAATATTTTGCCACACCTTGTATATTCATGCAGGTGTACTTATCCAATGTTAGATTAGGTTAGTTACACAATTACTTGTAAACGTGGGACCAGAATTACCTAAAATGTATTATCATATAATTTACTAGCTGCGCTCTACGGTTTCACCCGTGGTTTCCCGGGATAAAAAGTTGTCTATGTGTTATTCTGATGTGTAAGCTATGTTATTGCAAAGTTTCATCAAAATCCATTAAGTAGTTTTTGCGTGAAAGAGTAACAAACATACATCCATACATTCTTACAAACGTTTGCGTTTATAATATTAGTAGGAAGTAGGATAGTAGGATATTTTGAATTCTGCGCCCGATACAATTTGGCCTAAAATAATTAGCAACATTCATAAAACTCAGAATAAATAATTAATTTTTAGAAAAAAACAAAAACCGACTTCAATGTATCTTCGAAGTCCAAGGTCACATATCGATGAAATTTATATGGGACCACTTCGTAGCTATACTGAACCCGACGCAAAAATATTTTTTCTAATCGGTTCATAAATGACGAAGTTCTGAGGTAACAAACAAAAAAAAATCAATCGAGCAGAGAACCTCCCCCTTTTTTGAAGTCGGTTAAAAAGAAGTCGATATACCTCTTATTAATATTACTTTGTTAATGATCCAGTAAACTCCTCAGCGATTACGTAACGAAAGAAAATAAGACGGATTCCCTTATTCCCTTATAGGTACGTTCTCAAATTAACATTTCAATAGGCAACATGTAAATGTAAAGATTTTCTGAACGCGTGTTGTTGTATATTTTACACGTCAAAAAGTTTATTAACTTAAGACCCAATAAGTCTAACTGGTTCGCGGTTAGCGTTATGTACGAATCGGCATTATTGCGAAATAAGAAAATAAATATTCCTAAAAAGGCTTTAAGTTCTCATCAGATTAAATCAGTCAGTAAAATAAAAACCTATCAACGCGCTATTTACACTTGCAACATCTTAAAACACAGCGTTTCCCTTTATCGTATATTTTATTGGAATACGTATAAAATATACAATTTGAAGGGATTATTTTTGTGCGCAAATCATTCCAAATTAAACTTTGGAGGCTTCGCAATAAGGTCAAAAATAAGTAAAGGATTTTTAATGATTGTTCAGTATCCAGAAGCAATGCGAGGCCCGTGTTAGGATTTTTCTCAAGTCGACTTAACGGACGCATAAGGCGATTTACTATCTGGTACAGGTAAGATGAAGCTGTTGGGACGACATAAAAAAACCTGTAAATAAACTGCCTGGATGTACTGCGGAAAGAAAAAAGTTAAATGTCCGAAGGACGTAGTGGATGCTAGGAATGTTAGATAGGTAAAACCAAGTGCAATCAATTATACCTAATTGATTGATGTATTCGATTATTTAGTCATTTGCTTCTTGCGGTTGCAATTGTTTGGTATTTTTTTGAAGCGGTTATATTTGGTGGGCCTATTGCCCACCAGTTATAACTGCTTCAAGGACGTGAACAAAGAAAATTTTCAAGCGTTTTATTAAAAAACCTGTTTCTAGTTATTAAATTCCAAAAAGCAAGTGGTATTTACAGGTGCAATATAGTACGGTAGACATGTTATTTAAAGGAGATCGCGTACTCCGCACTGACCTCTACATATGATGGGTATTTTGACCGATATTATGTATGACTACTAAACAATCGTTCAGATCTCCTGACTGCTAGATGCAGCTACTGAATAAGAAGAGCCATAAAATGAGCTTAGAGCAAATAGCCTTTAACTCTAAAACCAATCCACACGCTACTTACTAAAACTAAACTAACAACTTATTGACAAAAAGAGAGACAATTGGACAACTTATTGACCATTGAAGACATACTCGTAGATAGCCGAAATGCTGCGACGATGCGGTCGACAATGTAGCACGCTTGCCAAGATAGTACCTGTTCACTCGAGATTTGAAGACTCCCAGACTAATGAAGATACACAGACAGACTGGAAGATAATGCTTACTAGCATTAAGTTCGCCTATGTACCTACAAATTTATTGGTGCAATAAAAAAAATCGATCTATCTATTAATGAGGCACAGCATTTATTTGTAGATGCCTAATATTTCCGAAGCATTCAGCAATTGTGAAGTTATGTTTATAATGCCTATATAACTCTAACCCTATAACTCTTATTTGTTCTCTATTATATTATTAGGCAAGTCTATTCATTTTTATCCGGCCACATCCTATTGTAGAGATGTGAATTATACCAGTAGCCACTCGCCAGATAAACCAAAGTTACCGGATGTTCTATTGGTCAGGAATGTAGCAAGTGTTGAGTCGGCTGTGTCCGCAATGAATTTCAAATCCGCTCAATTTACCTACCGACTCAAAATGGCGGACGCCGCGTCACGAACGCTTGTAAATTTATTCATAGGAATACATCGGCTGGTCATTATTGTAATGCACACAGAGTTGCCGATAAATAATAAATTAATTTTAATTGATATTTAAATAGTACCGTACATTTATGGCAGGTTAGAAGGATGGAGCGTTTTCTAGGAAATGACGTTTGTAAGTGGTGCTTCAAACACTGTTTGCTTAATAAATTGTAGAGCAAAGCGTTTAAGAACTCGTTACGCTGGATAAATGGAAGCAAATGCTGTCGATTGGTCAACGATCGATCAATCCAGTAAATTAATATGACACCTTGAACTAAATCTGTTACCCGATTGCTTAGTAGTTTGAAGCGAGTCTGGGGCTAGTGCTCGATATTTAATTATACCTACGACACTCGTTTTTTAGTAGTTTAAGTAACAAAGTGACGAGACAATCAGGTCGTAAACCTGATCATAAGTAATAGGTACTTTAAAGCAATTGGAGGGGAATGACCTGCTCGTCTCACCATTTTTTTATGTATCTAAATCGCGAGACGACCTGGTCGTTTGCCTGATGGTAAGCAATACGCCAGCCCATAACAATAACAGCACCTCCAAGAACTTTGTTTTCCAAAATCCAGCGCGGCGCTGCACTGCGCTCGTCACCCTGAGCCAATTAGCTGTTGAGTCTCATAATGCACAGTAATTTCGCTGCCTACAATGCCCTTCAAACCGGAATACAGTAATGTTTGCGCACTACTGCTTGGCGGCTGAATAACTGGCAAAGCGGTGGTACCCACCGAGACGGCATCTCGTATACGTGAAACCTACCACCAGCAAGAAACCGACCACCAGTAAGAATCCTATATAAAAATTGCTTTTTAAATCATTTCTCGATAACTGATATACCTAACCATAAATAAAATACCTGGAGAAACATATATCTAATAACTACAAAACCACACATAACTATATAATAAACACAAATAACATTTTGGCACTAAGTATAAAGCGACCTAACAGATAAAGATAAATCAAACGCTACCTCCATACAATGTCTCGATAGCTCTGATGCATCTACAAGTCAAGATGAGCTTGCACGGCTTAGATAGCTTAATGGCTTCGATCACGTGATCCGGAGGAAATTATACTCCCTAAGCAAGGGCACTTCGTCCTTACAGGGATGTCTCGACGGAACATTTATTACTTGTGATTCTATTATCATGATTAGATTTGTTTAATTACAATTAGAGTCTACGTAGGGAAAGTCTGTGAATTGGACTGGTATACGAGCAAAGTTGCGGGTTTATTACTATACAATACATGAGGTATAAATCCTATTACTTAATTGAAAAGTATGTATGGATGAATGGATACAACTACTGAACAGATTTTGATGTTTGGTAAACGAGATTTATTCTTGAACTAGTTTTTCCCGCGACTTCGTCTGCGTGAACGATAGAGAAAGCCGATTTTCGTATTTATTTTAAAACTATCTTAGCAAGACCTCCCCAGTGTATGGGAGCGCGTGCTACGAAGAGGTCAAGCTGTATCTTCGTAATCACCCAACCAATTTTGATATAACATACCCTATAATCTAAGTTGGAAATAATGCTACCAAACCCTGAAAACCACATCAATATCCGTTCAGCAGTTTCAGAGTCTATAGATAACAAACATACAAACAAACAAACACAAAAATTCTAAAAAACCATAGATTCGTGTTCAGTACCTACTCTCTAAATAGTTGATCCCAGTTAGTTTTGCAAAAACACCTTTCATGTACAGAATTGGCTCAGTTCCAATTTTATAATAGTTTAGAAAACGCAGGGAGAAACTAGTATTTAGTAACAAAAGTGTAACATCAGTTTGTGCTTTGTCTGAGCACATATTATTGTCTACAGATTCTAATTTATAACTGTGTTTAGCGGGAGATCGCGCACTCCTTTCTGCGTTGACCACGCCCGATTTTACAAAGCATTAAGCGCCATTTACGTAAAGATAGTTCATCGCACGTTTTGGGGCTACGTTGGGATAATATATGTGACTCATTTTCTTGTACTTGTCATACAGTACTTTCATGTTCTATTTCATTCTATAAAGCATACAAGCAGATTGGTAAAACCAATTAGTTTAACATCATAACTTAGTGCTTCCGCAGACTGCACTAAACACTGCAATGCAAATAAGCTAGAAAACAAATTGTGTTATAATTTCCACCACCTATAAACAATGTCGGTAGCTTCGGCATATTGAAATCAGGCCATTTGTTACCATCCACTATTCTACCATTTGTTAGTGCTTAGCACGCAAACCTTGCCAGTTTTTATCTATAGTCTGTCTATAGATTATTGCTCTGACAGGGTTAAATTAATATCAATAAAATGCAAAATAATAGTTTCAGGAGGTATAGGAGGTTTAAAGCGCCCCTTTCTCGCCATTTCATTTTAGCAAGCCTAGCGCACTCCGCACTGTAAGTACGAAGCTACAAATACATAGCCGGACACTGACGGCGGGTCGCACGTCGTTACACGTGCCGCGTCAGAAGAGATAAGAGCTATGCGATAGAAAGAGAGACGCTCTGTAGGTTAATATGACTGGTAGGTATGCAGCGCTACGCGAGCTGAATTGAATTTTATTGCGTCATACCAAGAGTCGCTATTTGTTTAAATTTCTTTGCGGAGTGATGCTTCTGTTCCTTAGTATTCTGTGATTTTAGGCAAAGAGCGTGTGAAAGTATTTCACTTCGCCTGTCTCTGTCGTAGCTTTAGAAGGGATCATCAAAACACGTTTGTTGTAAAATTTGGTAGCCATAAAAAGAGCTAGCCGGTTCGTGAATCAAAAGTTAAAAGATATCTTTTAAAATAGGCACAAGAAATGTACTTTTAAACGTCATAAACACATAATAAAAATCAATTAAATTATGTTAAAAAACTGTAACTTGAGATATCTTGACTTTTGAAAAAAGAAGGTAACCATGTCTACTCGTTTCCCATACATTGAAGTCCGGGCTAAATGAAATGCTAAAACTGACTCTACCAGTGCTTCAGAAATACGCCCGTTAGAGAAGATAGCACTAAGAAACTCTGCGGGGATTTCTAATTTTCAACTCTTTTATTGTCTCAAAATATAACAATGAACGATGAAGTATAAATTAAAATTAATAAAATGTCAAACAAGAAGTACGAACGTCTTTTTGGCGGGAAGTGAAAAGTGATACAGTTCGATTTTGTTTTATTTTCCAAACAAGTGTTATTTCGAGTGATCTTGTGTAATATCGGTGGAATATTAACCATTATGTGTTCGTTAACGTGCACGAGTGTAGGCAAATGAAACAAAATAGAGAAAACATTGCTTTTTATGTTCTCCCAAAAAGTCCATGGAAAGTTTGAATGAAGTTCCACCACTTCATTGAAGCACTAGGAGAGGGTCCGGCTTGTTGCCATTGATCCTCATTCTCAACAAAAGTATAATTAATGGAATATTAACCTATTAAATAAAAACTACGTAAGACATGGCGGTATGGTCCTAGAGACTTTAGCCTGCCCTAAAGGTCACACACACAAAAAAAAGAAGTGCGAACTGATTTAATGTCATCATGTCTGACATGATGATCATGATAAAAACATGATGACATTAGACATGATTATCAGTGAATGATGACATTATCCACATGAATTATCGTCATGTTTTCGCCTGAGATCTATGTATTGTATAACTAGGTATATTCAACAAAAGGCTCTTCTTGTTTGTTTCTTCATTACCATAATCGTAAAATCGCTAGAATGCAACAAACAATGTACAGCATTCGACGAACGAGTAAATCCGTCGCGTTGTCGCATAAATGTCGCATAGCCGTCGCGCAACAATGAGCCAGTAATGAAACAATTTGGCGACAATGGAAATACTGAACTATCACTGCTTTGTATTTATGTTGCAGAGTAAGTAATAGACGTTGTGGATTAGCATGGCATTAAAATTTTGACATGGTATGACGTGTGAGTACATGATAATTATCTTAGATAATTATAATTTCACAAAGATAGTTTGCGGAAAGAGCCGAACTCTTTTTGGAATCTTTTCTTTTATATCTTTTTATTATATCTTCGATTTTTTTTCTTTTCATTCATTTCATACTTATGTATATTTCTCTATTTTCATGATTCATCATATTCATATTCTGATGGCGCTAAGTTTTAGTCTATTGACGTAAGTACTACACTTACTTCAATAGACTAAAACTTAGCGCCGTTTTTTAACCGACTTCAAAAAGGAGAAGTTAGTCTATTCGATTGTATTTTTTATGTAGGCTTATTACCTCAGAACTCCGTCATTCATGAATCGATTTGAAATATTCTTTTTGCGTTGGAATCAATATAGCTACGAAGTGGGGTATAAATTTCATCGATATTTAACCTTGGACTTCGAAGATACATTGGAGTCGGAGTTTTTTTTTTTGTAAAATGTATAATTGTCTTTTATATCTTTTTATTATATCTTCGAAATCTTTTCTTTTATCATTAATTTCATTTTATACTTATGTATATTTCTTTATTTACAGTTTTTTTGATGATCAATGTAGTACTACTAAAACTTAGCGCCATGCGCCAGCCAAATTTTTTTATCAACACAAAGAATATTGACTATATTCATAGTTATTTCTTGAGCTCAGCTCAAACTCTCGTTTAACTGATATTATCTCATCATCGGATATTTTAGATAAGTTAATTGATAGTATAATATTTTAGTAAAGGAAACACATGAATTTAAAGTTCTTGTGTCTTGCGCCAATCATTACAATCCATTTCAGCTATTTACGCAGTGATGCAGCCATTGTGCTGCGCGGACGCATGCTACGTTGTAGACATAATTTTCATGCACAATAAAGGCGTGCATTGGTTTGTATTGAATTGGTGGCTCTACTTTTACTTTTTATCTTTATAAATTACCCTTTTGACCACCAAGACCGGCTATACACGACATAGGAAATAGTGCTCTCTATGCCGAGGTCGGCTTGAGCCGACTAAAACGTGAGAAAACAGCCGTGGAGGGCGCGGATTTACAGTAAGATTTTAAATAATTAGGAAGAAGAAAAATAATATTGCTCAGGCAGGTATCCACTTACCACCAAACTACAACTTACTATACACCACCAAAGGCATTTACACAAAAAAAAACAAATACAGACGCACCACGTGACCTGCTCAGTAACAAATTCGCATACAAAATTGTATCTGCGCAGATCACGTGATGCGCCAGTCAGCCGCCATCAAGTTTGGCGCGAGGTATATAAAGCTACTCTCTCTATGAGAGAAGGCCCGAGTCCCAGCAGTGGGAACGTGATGGGCTGATGATGATGATATAAAGCTAAGGGGACGCATATTACACCAGTAAGACCGCAGCTTTCAACCAGTTGTTTATCGCTTGGCAATTGCTCTGCATTGTTGTTATTATTGAACATGGGGTATTAGGGATATTTGCATCCATTACATTCAATATCCGAGGTGGTTGTTTTCAGACTATTGATTTAACTATTAAGTGTAGCTGTAGTATTAGCTGTAGGATTAGTAGCTGAGTTTATTAAGTACAGTTCTAGGTGGTCTAATAGTTTACTAACAAAAAATAGATTGATGTATGGTGTATGGTAAAAATATAACAACGCGTAGGACGTGTGGTCTATAGGTATATAAGTATCAAATTTGTCATTTATGGTCTTTATTTTGGTCTTTTGTCGACGAAGAGTTTATGGTGAACTAATACTTAGATCTGTTTTGTTTTTATAATTATACAGGCGTATTATTTTACACACACAAATACACCCTCACATACACATTGTGAAACATTATTTTACGTCATATTTATGTCATGTTCTTTCAGATAGCGCGGGCGTAACACTGTACTTATCACCTAATACGGCTCAATCGAGTGTTCTTACATCGAGTTCAATCACAAATCAACACTGTCAGCGTCCCAGCATTGTTTATAGCTTTTCGATGCTCAGTTCGTGTAAGTTCCCGCCTCTGACACACTACTCCATCATTGTTGTACGTTTTTGCAATGAAACATACTAAAACACTTTAAATATTCAAAATTAAACCTTACGTCAATAGCCGTAAAGCCTACTGAACTTGAAAATAATTTTCGCGCGCAACTAAATGACTTGAGGCGTTGAAAAAAGTTATAAGGAACTTTATGGCAAAGGTGGT
The DNA here is from genome assembly GCA_951640565.1 of Petrophora chlorosata. NCBI lineage: Eukaryota > Metazoa > Arthropoda > Insecta > Lepidoptera > Geometridae > Petrophora > Petrophora chlorosata. The sequence goes on from OX621195.1 coordinate 15,663,863, forward strand.
AAAGTGATTCAGCCTGCAGGGTTAGCTTGGAGGTTTTTGGGACGAGATTCTTAATGTGGGCCGCTAGTAAAAGGCCTTACATTGTTTCAGAGTTGGGATGAGATACAATGTTTCTTAATACACACTTCTTGAGGTTTGATAAGAAATAAGTGTGAAATAACGTGTACGAAAAGTGTAATTCTTCTTTCTCTTTAAAACCCGAAGAGGTTGTCCAAATGCAGTGTATTTGTATTTTTTTTTTCTTTAGTGGTCCTCGGGTCAGCCTCATAAAGTCACTGTTTTTAAAAGCTCTTACAAATCTTAACCTGTACACATTTTGATCAATTTATATTGTACCAATATGGAAAACGTGCACCAACTAGAGTATCCTATTAAATTCTCAGATAAGTTTGTCTTGAGTTGGTTTTTAGTCTTATTGTAAACTTGTAGCTTGTCGACGTTTCGTTCCGTTCCACGACGGTGGTTCTTGTCATATTACAATTGTATGTGTGTTGAACTAAACGCAACGCTCTCTGCGTGATTTGGAACGCCTTTTACGTACCGTCTCGGCAAGGATAAAACCACTTTACTTAAACTACTTGCAAAACACAAAATAAACTAAATTAAATTCTAATATATTTGGAATAAAGTTGAAAGTAGTTAAACTGGTGGATCTTAAGTGATGGTTTTGCAGAGATATCCTGTCATGTTGCGCTTTGCAGGACAAAGGGTTTGATTGTCTAGAGAGGCTTCTTTGCTAGCTTAATTACGAATGTATACCGTATTGGTCTCATTGTGAAGTCAATGTAAACCTAACCCTAACAAGTTATGCTACTTGAGCTTTACAACCTATTTGTGTTTCCTACTTTATGTGGGTCTCTCTTCAGTTATGGCAGGTTTACGAGACGTTGCAAAGGAGTTGTACGGGAGCGTGTTTTGATCTCTATTAGAAATGTCGGGTGTGTAATTAATGGTGAAGTACTGTAAAAACTTGATGTGATATGGGCAAGCCATGGGCAGTATCCGTCAGGTCCTGTCACTCAGCTCTTTGAATGAAACGATTTACGTCTCATTTGATAAAAATCTAACAGATGATACTTTAACAAACGAGCAAATCGAGAACACGCATCAAATATGATACCGCAACTAGACGCATTACAATAATATATTCAGTAAATGATGTGTGTAGCATGTATGGGAGTCGCACGCGTTGTCGTAACGAATGCTATCCCCTGAATATCAAGCGCAGATTTGACTGATGTAGTCACGATCAAGACACGCGCTTCCAACGTTTTTCTTATACATGTGAGACAAACCAGCGCTCGTTTACATCGGCTTATGGCCGCCCTGCAACCAACAGACCATTAATTAATCCCATAACGGGCCTGGGACTGGTTTCAACGATTTTGAATGACAAAATTGCTGCCCCCGACGTAAGATCGACTTGACGGATGATGTAATTGAGGTTTGAAATATTATTTTGTGTTTGATCGCTAACGATGTCGCGTGAAGGGGAACGTTTTTAAAAAGAAAGAACAAACATGGCGCCGTGACGTTTCCCGCGCAAACACAGAGATCGCGCGCACCAGCGCGCGTGAAGTTCTAATTTCGAATAGATTACAGTGATTGGTCGCGGTGAGGTGTGGGAGGGCCGAGGGATGCGTAATAAAGGTAAAAGGCGCCAACGAGCGAACCGACGCGCGTAAAAGGCGAAGTGTGTTTTTGCAGTACGATTGTCGAGTAGAAATCTTGGTAGATCGCGTGAAACGTGCAGAATCAATAAATTGCTGCTTCCGCATGTACGCTGCGGCGAAAACCTGTGATAGAAACCTGTGGATGATTACGAGTCATGTTTACACGGTGAATTTGCCTGAAACTCTTTAAGCTTGGGCTATGATTAAAAAATCAAGCCGTCTACGTGCCTTGCAAACCTTGATAAGTAGATTATCTATAATTATTATTCATCCTGTTTGTTTCAATGCTAGGAAAAGGTAGATCTCTTTACTATTTTGGGATATCATTTGTCTATTTCAAAAGGAGTCTCTCTGGGCCTGCCTCATTGCCTAGTAGTAATTTTCGTAGACCACAGTACGCGTTGATGTCTTTTGTATGGAACCACTACTACTTAATTTTTTTCTAGTTTCGAGTGGTGAGACGAGCAAGGCGTTCGCTTGATGGTAAGCGCCATGCCTGCCCATAACAATTGCTGTGCCACCCAGAATTTGTAATGCCATAAAAAGCACTGCGTAGGACTGCATTGCGCTCATCACCCCGAGACATCAGATATTAAGTCTTATATGTCTTATATAGTAATTTCGATGGCTACAATGTCCTTCAAACCGGAACACAGTAATGCTTGCAAACTACTGCTTGGCGGTAGTGTGGTACCTACTCAGACAGCCTCCCGCATACGAGAGACCTACCACGAGTAAAACACACATACATGAATAGAAAGGTGCTTCGTTATTAATTATTACTACCTTAAAGCAAATAAAACAAACACATGTATAACATTAAGCATAGTATAAGTCTAGTTTCAGTATGTTGTTATTTATTTATTTATTATTAGAATACATACCTATGTTCTCATGTCTGCACACTATCGTCTATAAAATTGTCTCTTTATAGCATACGGTTGTCTGGAAGAGATCGCTGTTTAGCGATAAGACCGCCTATTGTACTTATCATAAGAAAGTATGTTCAAGATGTAATTCCTTCTTAAGTGCAATAAAGTGTTTTCTATTCTATTCTACAGGCAAACATAACATCTAAAAAAGTCTTCAAGATCAGTCGCCCACAAAACATTTATATATAAGAAACATTTTATTGTTGGGGACCGATATTACATAATGATTAATGATATAATATGACAATTATTATTATTATTATTATTAAACTCTTTATTTCAGGCAATATTAAAGTACAACAAAGTAAAATTAACAGAGGCCCATAGAATATATACTTTACAGACTAACATACATACAAAAATATAACAATACATTAAATAAACCACACACACTACTTCACAGGGTTCAAAAATTTCGCTCCTTCCCTGTATCTCCGGTATACTACCCCTACAGGCCAGAAGTCAGAATTCAGGAACAGTTCCTTATGCACCGCTGGAACTTGGAGCCTATAGGACTTTAATTCAGTGATCCTAGTCGACTCCAGCCTCGACAGTCGCATTGCTATCTGTCCCTGGATCCGTCCATGAAGCGTTTCTTTGATGTACTTTAACACTTCATACCTTGATGTTTCGATAATACAATACAATACAATTACACTTTATTGCATACCACAAACATAATTACATGAGAAAAGTATAAATCTTAACTAGGGTAATACAATTGGCGGTCTTATCCCGTAAAGCAATCTCTTACAGACAACCTTTGGATGGATTGGACAAATGTTAAAAGAATAGACGGTGGTGCACAGCAAATAATTAATATAAACGATAGTAAAATAAAACAATCATATATAACTAAATAATATACTATTAACGACAAATTAACTATGTTGGATAGTTATAATTGTATGATATTTGTTGAAAAGTTTAGAATATCCTTGGAGTTAAGCTCATACATAGTCAGTAACGTCTAAAAGATATATGAATTCTTCAGTTTATTATGCTCCAGACATACGACTAGGTCGCAAATTCACAATCGCGCGACGAATTGTTGACGGAATAAGAGCCATCCACGCTTCGTGTTGGCGCCGCTCCGGCCGCGGCCACGTTGCGTTTCCGCTGCGGCTCGTTAGCGACCTGCGATTTATACGCAGTTCTGTCGCACCTCTGCGCAATTTATTATTTTACTATGTCTATGTATTTGAGCCGACACATTTGTTACGATTAAAATTTGCATCCGTTTAGCGGCTATTCATTACGATGTAAATACATTTTCTATAGAGAACTTACTGATTTGTATAGACATGTATGTGTGAAAACATTTTATATAATTGTAATAGCTTTCCCGAGCAATTATAAGAAGAGTTACAAATTTGCGAGCGGTTACCAAGTTATTAGGAAATTCGGGCATATACAATTACACTTTACTGCATACCACAAACATAATTTCATGAGAAAAATATAAATCTTAACTAGGGTAATAAAATTGGCGGTCTCATCGCATAAAGCAATCTCATAAAGACCTTTGGATGGATTGGACAAATGTTAAAAGAATAGACGGCAAATTTGTACTTTTTTTATGGAACTGACTGATGAGACGAGCAAGACGTTCGCCTGAACGTAAGCGCCACACCTGCCCAAAAAAATTGCAGTGCCACCCAGAACTTTAAACACCTTAAAAAGCAATGCATAGCACTGCATTGCGCTCATCGCCCCGAGACTTCAGACATTGGCCTCGTAAACATGATCCATCGTCGACTACGCCGTCACATTCCATCAGGTGAGACTGCGGTCAAATACTTGCCTATTCAGTAATAAATAATAATTAAAAAAAAAAAAACAATTAACCGACTTCAATGTATCTTTGAAGTCCAAGGCCAAATATCGATGAAATTTATATGGGACCACTTCGTAGCTACTGAATACAACGCAAAAAGAATTTTCCAAATCGGTTCATGAATGACGGAGTTCTGAGGCAACAAATATAAAAAAAGACAATCGAATAGAGAACCTTCTCCTTTTTTGGAGACGGTTAAAAAAAATAGTTTAGGCGTAATAATAGACAATAACTGTTATTGTCTATTCCTATGGTTTTGGTTAGACATCTGAGTGCTTCAAAAACGCATCAATTTATACAAAGTGTACCTACGTAGGCAAGGCTCAAATACTTGCCATTCCCATCAAGTACAATTTATGTCCTTGCCCGTGTCATTACGTCATTGAGTTTTTACATAAACAAGATTTTTTGCTGAAAATATATTTTTCAAGAGAAGCTTTTACATTTACATTACTTACAAATTAGTAATCGGAACCGCGAGCAGATTAAAATGAGCCTAAGCACTAGTAGTTTACGATTATCCGTCAAGAAGTTCCATTGCCCGCCTTCCGTCTCCATCATCAGATCTGGCTGTCACCATAATATTGCATTGTCATCGAATTTTGACAAATATGCAAAATTTAAACCCCGTAGGACAAGAGGAAGTGGTTCCGATTCAACTGATTTGACCCAAACAAACAAACATTGCAAGTTAAATAAAAGCTTATAAAAAACTTATTTACAGTATTAAAACTGTTGTGTAGACACGATGCAGACAATGTGGAGTCAACGAATAGAATAAATTTAATAAAAAAGCTAGTTAACAGAAGAACAGCCGCACAATGCCCAGCAGCGAACTCCAATCTCTAATAATAACCTTTGTAATAAACATCCAACACAATTAAAGTCCCATTAGCTCCCACTTTGAAGTCTACGCACGATCCCTCCGATGCCTTACTGCATAGTAATTGCTACAAACATTGAACAGCATTGTATCTGCAGTTCTACTCGATACGACTCGATACTCGGCTAATGAATCGATCTATTATCGATTATTCCATCAATTAACGACTGGGAGCGCAGATAAATCACGTGGATAGACTTTGATAGGCGGTGGCTTAATAAAGATGAGTCGGTTTATATTGTTTGTTGGAAATAGACTGCATCTCTTGATTATTTCCGATACGTACTCTTACTCATAGATGTTTATTCTTTACTTGTAGATAGCGATTCACACACCGTCTTGCAAGATTTAGGCTGCTCGTTCACGTCAGACAATTGGTCTCCGTTTTTTTGTCGATGAAAAGAAAACATACGAAGTTTCATATTGCAACGCAAACGAAAAAGTCTGTCACAAAATAGGTGATTAATGTCTGTGAAAAAGTCGGGAGGCAATTGTTATTTTACTTTGCCTGCCGACTTCACATCAATACTTTTTAATAATCTAGTTGTCAAACATAAGTCTACGGACGGACAGACAGACAGACAGACAGACGGACGGACGGACAGACGGAACCCTAAAAACATTGAAATAATCTCATGCCCGCAAAACGTTCGATCAAATTTCTAATTGCCAAGATCACGCCCCACATTCCACTCGAACCTATCATGAAGTCTACTCATGAATTAAGTGTTCTAGATACTTCTAAATTAACACCACGCACGATCATCAATTACATACACGTTATAGACAACCGACGGCTAAGTAATATCAGCTGATTGCGTGCCGGCAGCGCATTTCGGACATCCTGCAGATTTGCGAGCGACATGACGGAGTGTGTCGTTGAAAGATGATGAATGGAACTAGTAGTGGGAAAGTGTCCTGCGTGATTGATGCTATCTGTTTGCATGTAAGTAGTTGCGAGTTAGCAAAGAATACTAAGGGACAGAAGCATCACTCTGCAAAGAAATTTAAACAAATAGCGACTCTTGCAATGACGCAATAAAATTCAATTCAATTATAGCGTAGCGCTGCATACCTACCAGTCATATTAACCTACAGAGCGCCTCTCTTTCTATCGCATAGCTCTTATCTCTTCTGACGCGGCACGTGTAACGACGCGCGGCCCGCCGTCGGTGTCCGGCTATGTACTCTCTAAGTCTGGACCGCTAAGTCTTGAGTTAGTGAGAAAGTGTTTCTAAAGCTTTAATAAACAGTTTTTTTAATAACTAAGAAACATAATATTGTCAAAAACAAACATATTGTAGCATAAGTTCTAAAAAACATTCCCCTTAGTTCCTTGACATCTAAAAAAAGAAAGAAAGAAAGAAAGAAAAACCATTTATTCGGCACACGACAAACAAATAATACAAAAAATAAAAACTTAAATAATAAACATATGTGCCGAATGGGCTCAGCTCAGCATAAAATGCCAAGAGTTTTACACAACTCGGCGCTGATTTTCAGCTGATACCCGTGTTGCTATAGGAATAATGAAAAATTGACTGTACTCATTAACAAAAAAAAAAATCTTTACATCTCTTCTGTGTAGTTCTTTTTCCGATACGGTGGTAGAGCCATTGTAATAATTGACGTTCATAAGTGCTTCTGCGATGCTAAAATTGATTATTGAAAGAGCTTTGAACTTTGAACTTTGTTTTTTCAAGTTTTTTGCCGGTTGCATATAATAATGGTATGCACCTATCATGCAAACACTTATTTGTTTTCCATTATGATATGCACCCTGACAGAAATTTGCATCGCCTTTATGATGTCGTTAACTAGTCCCAACATAGCAGAACCACTTACTTCTAAACATTAGATTAGATTAGATAACTCTTTATCGTTTCACTACCAGAAAACATAATAACAAAAAGTACAATAACAAACTTAAAAACTATAGTGTTACAATGGGCGGTCTTATCGCTCAAAGCGAAATCTCTTCCAGACAACCTTTGGATGGAGAGGACTTAAAGAAACTGTAAGAGACGGGGGTGTCAACATAAATGACATAATAAACAAATGTATGTACAAAGAGTACAAACTATAATAACATATACTATTATCTATATTAAATATACAATAATATATACCAATTATAAACATACATAATAATATAATATACAAAATATATAAGATATACCTATATAGTAGCCAGCGAAATTACTGGGCATATGAGTCTTAATATCTGATGTCTCCGGGTGATGAGTTCAATTCGGTGCTACGCAGTGCTTTTTATATTTGTAAACGTTCTGGGTGGCACTGAAATTGTTATGAGGATGCGTGGAGCTTACCATCAGGCGAACAACATGCTCGTCTCATCACTCAGTACAATAGAAAAAAACATGCCCCATATTATCTCAACATGGGAGCTCAACCCGTGTAATTTCTGTCTGTGCATGTATAACATGACTCCAGTTATTTAAAACAAAGACCTAGTCTACGTAGCCTGACAGCCGGACAATTGTCTGAAAAATATAAGTGGAATTGAGACATAGATAAAGCAACCAATTGCCATTTTACCCTTTGAAATGAAATAGCGACAACTAGAACATAACATGCATATAGTCTAATGTAAAAAAACCGTAGTCATTAGGATTAGAATGTCAATTAACATTCCACCCTTTTTAAAATACTAATATATAAAACTAGCTCGTAAACAAACAAACAGCCGGCACGCGCCGCCCCTCATTACAATATCAACACATATTTGCATAATGATTTGACCACTACCCACGACGGGAAATACCACTGTTCACGGGGGAAGTGCCACTTGACCGCTTGAGCAGCCACCGGTGAATTGTTTATTTAATTATCCCGCCTATCTAAACATCTTATCGGTTATCTAAGCATTAGTTACGCTTATTAGAACGCATTGCAACGGGAGTACCTAGTGAGTACGGGAGTACCTAGTGAGTTGTGTTAGAAAAGATAAGTACTTACACTTACGTCTAAAATTTATAATAGATACAAAGAGATTCTCCCCCAAATTGGAAAACCAAGATCCTCTTTTATTGTAAACAGAAGAGATAATACCTGCTATATGTAGATAGCGCAGCATCCTGAGCGTTAAAAGAACAGACAGGATTCGGAATACTGCTACACTGCGCTCTAAAACGGGCATAATTGACGTGGTAGGAAGCCTGCCAGGCTCAATGGGCGGGTCACATAACCGCATCCAGATCGGTGGGCTAAAGTCACAACGGAATGGGTGCCTGAAGATAGAAGGCGCCCAGGCCGGCCCAAAAGGAGATGGAGGGACGATCTGGATGCATACCAAGAAGGCTGGTGCGAGGTGGCGCAGGATAGGGACGGCTGGAAAGATTTAGGGGAGACCTTTGCCCAGCAGTGGGACAGCATAGGTTAAAACGTAGAATATACAGTGCAGTTTCACCTGGCGCCATATTATTCCATATGCTATTATTCCACAACAACATCGAATTAAAGTCTAAGCTTAATCTGCATGTTATCTAGATCAGCCACCGCGTCCAACAGACGTGCTTAACGTCAAGCCGCGTCAGCCTCGTCAAGCTTGCGCTGAAACTGGACGAGCCACATAATCAATACATGAAGGATGCAGTAGATCTACTCATAGTTTTAGTAAGTAAAAGTTGGTATTCTTTGGTTTTAGCGTCAAATAGGGCGAACATATTATAGTGTTCCGAACAGCACTGTCGCTGGCTGTTTGAGACTTGAAAGAAATCTTACGCGGACGAGTACAGCGCTTCTTTTTTCTCGTGTTTGGCCAAACCTGGTGTCGAAGTTATAGACTACTTCTACAACATAGCCGAACGACTGTTGTACTGAAACAAATGACGATGACTCAACGTGGGCTCGGTAGTGCTCCGATGTAAATACCACTCAAACAGTCACCCATCCAAATAGTGACCGCAGCGAACGTCGCTTAACCTAGAAAATATGTTACGAACGGTTAGACAAACTCATCTAAGAGCGCTACGTAGGATGCTTTGCCACGATGCACGGCTTTCGACTTCTTGTTTATTCATTGTACACTAACCTTGTACAAGTATACATTTTATCAAACAAAAAACCCACATCTGTGTACTCGTATCTTCGAAGTCCAAGGTCAAATATCGACGAAATTTATATGGGACCACTTCGTAGCTATACTGAACCCAACGCAAAATAATTTCCCAAATCGGTTCATGAATGACGGAGTTCTGACGTAACAAACATAAAAAAACAATCGAATGGAGAACCCTTTTTTTGAAGTCAGTTATATATTTAGTTGATGAAACCAAACGACTTTTTTGTAATTACAAGAGTGTGTTTAAGGACAATGGACCGCAGTCACCACTCTACAAGAAGTTCTAGTTAAGCATTGCATTGTTTATCATTGAGCTCATTGAACGTCATTGTACAAACATGATTTACTGTCTCTCCAACATAGTTTAACATATTTCCATACAACGCTTATCACGTAAGATCTATCGGGTTGCCGTGAGAAATGTGCATCGCTTAGAGGTCAGTCTCTGTATCTATCTATCATAAATTCCTAAGATAAGTGTACTATTTAATAGGACATTGTTATTTATGGAAGTCAGAGACGCCGAACGGCACCGGCTGGCTGATAAATACCCTAGACTCTATTTTTGGCATTGGCATAGAAATGTGTCCCATAAATTAATTTCTCGTGTTCTGTTCTATTAGTTCAGACATTTGTTATTTTGATAGGAGAACAAATAAAAATAGAGCATTAAAAGGTTATAATAAATAAATACACCCAACGATCACATACATAGATCCTAACCCCTAACTAGGATTTCCTGTACATAGGGAACCAGGAACTACGAGGATCGTGGTCCCACAACACCCGGACACGAAACAAATGCTTCCGAATTTTTTCCTTGCACAAACATTTGTCCCGTCGCGAGAATCGAACCCGCAACCTCAATGATGTATGAGACTTGAGCCAAACGGCCCAACCAATACACCACAGAGACTGTCAAGATATACTTATATCGCCTATTTTACAAAATAGACTTTTTTATTAATATGTGAAATAAATAAAAGGCGTGCATGATCAGCGAGGTACCTGCCGTGGTAACTTTGTTGGTTTAGAGCGTTTCCTGTACTGTAGGAGAAGGTCCCGCATATCTTAAAGGTTTTCATTAAAAGTTGTTGTTCTTTAACTATTTTATGTACTAAAATATAAAAAAAAAAATCTATAGTATAATTACAATTTGTTGTGACTCTATCCACCAAACTAGCTGTTAGGTGTGTTAGGTGGTATATTGTGTATTTCATCGCGCATCAAGAAACTATAGTGTAGTACTAACAAGAGCTTACTATTTAAATAACAAACTCAACCAAAAAAAAATGCAAAAGAAAAAAAGGATAGTAAGTATCTTATCTCATCTCTATTTATGAAATATGCCTTGCAACCTTGCCCTTGACTGTAAGGTTATTCAAATTCCTTGGCAAATTCCATCCCTTTCCATCTTAGAAGTCCAACCATTTGATAAATCTAGAACTACTTAGTTGTGTTTTGTTAAAATATTCTTTAATAAAAAGAAGTACGAACTGGTCTAAATTTTAAAATATTACAAATATTCGCTATGCACTTGTGTTATAAATAAAACACAAAAAGTGTAAGATATCCAACGAAATGAAACTGGTTAAATAAGTTGTACGCATCAAATTGCAGACATGCTGCATTGCAGACATGTACTTTATTTAATTCACCGGCGATGGCTAATATAGTTAATATAGTAATACTTACCGAATGCTCGTCTCCTTATTTGCCGCTTGTTGAATTTAACAAAAAAGAAACTCCCCTCATATCTACAATTGTTATCGTGACAATCTACAGATGCTATCGCCTGAATATATCAGGAAGAAAGGTATGCGGAGAGGCTACGTACAGTGTGGACTTATGCAAAAGTAATATTTTTTTTTTCTTTTTATGTAACTGAATGACGAGACGAGCTGGTCGTTTGCCTAATGGTAAGCAATACGCCAGCCCATAACAATAACAGCACCACCCAGAACTTTGTTTTGCAAAATCCTGCGCGGCGCTGTACTGCGCTCGTCACTCTGAGACAATTAGCTGTTGAGTCTCATAATGCCCAGTAATTAATAATGCCAATCTTTTTTCGTGCCCAACGGTTGCAAACGTAATTTTTGGATCAAGGATTCCCTGTATCTATAAGGAAGAAGGAACTACGAGGACCATGGCGCCAAAACACCTAACACGAATATTTGCGCATTTTTTTCTATACACAAACATTTGTCCAGTCTCGGGAATCGCACCCCAAACCTCTGTTGGTGTAATTTTTACTTTTTTCATGTAATTAATGAATATACCCACACCAGAGGCAAATATTTAATTAAAAAAATTGTTTCGTTTCTCATAATTAAATTAAAATTAAATAAAAAAATATATATTGACCATTTTTAACAAAAGCGCTCAAATTCTGCGAAGAAACGTAGGTAAGCAATGCGTAATTTTTTTGTTTTTTTGTAAATCAAAGTAACCACCCAATGCGCGTAGTAGATCCACAGAATAGATATTACGGTACGGCCGACTCAGTTCAGTGTTATAGAAAGATTTAAAAAATTCATTACAGAAGTGAGTGAAAACTACTCAAGTCTGCAGTTTCAGCATCCTCCATTGTTAGGCTCATGTAAACGGCACCCGCGCAGAATACATTGCGCTCAACATTCAGCTGTAGCTAGGCTGTAGCCCGCGCCGTGCTTCCGTAATTGGAACAAGGCTTATTGGAGCTCAATTATTGCTATTTGGTGGGCAATCGATGGCTTAATATATTCCAATACTACAACAATAGCAGGGTAAGGTGTTCAAAAGTTCTTTATTCAGTTTTGGCATCACAGACGCACTTATGAACGTCATTTATTACAATGACTCTACCACGTGTCGGAAAAATAACCACTACTCAGAAGATATGGCAAGAAACTAAGGGAACATTTTTTTATTTTAATGTTATCTTCAATCCTGCTCATACTCATATTCGTACTCCTTCTCATAGTGATCTAATTGAAGCGCATTATAGTATAACCGAGAGCGAGTGTGGCTTTCGATCCGACGTACCCGAGTTCGAATCCCACAAGCCTCGCACCACTGACTTTCTTAAGTTATGTGCGGATTTAACACTCGCTCTAAAAACGGTGAAGGAAAACATCGTGAGGAAACCGGCATATCCAAGAATTTATCACAAAAATTCAAGGACATGTGACATCCACCAACCCGCACTGGGCCAGCGTGGTGGATAAAGGCCCTTACTCTCTCTATGAGAGAAGGCCCGTGCCCCAGCAGTGGGAACGTGATGATGATGATGCTTATAGTATAACCGTTACCAACACTATAGGATTTTTGACAACTTGGCTGGAAATCCATCGACGAAGCTAAACCTAAAATTTTGTAGGAAAATAATGTATAGTACTAAATATTTCATGATCTTTATGATGTCTTCAACGAGAATAACTTAGGCCAAAGTTAAGATATTCTAAGAATTTTATAAAAAGTTATTGTTTACATTAGTCCGTACGAGAAATTTAAAATTCAAATCTATTAATAACTGGAAGAACAAAAAATAGGTGTACAATAGAATATGGATGTGGTAGCATGCTGGGTGACTGGGTCTAAATCTTTGGTCCCTTAAAATACGTGACAAATATGCCTAAATTTATGTTTTACAAATAAGCCTGATAAAGCTGCAAGAGATAATGTAAATAAGCTAAACCTAAAACTGGAAGAAGTTCATTCAAAAAGTATAGAATCACACAGAGAAAGGAGAATAGGTTAGAATGGTGGTCATTCACATTTTTGTAGAAAACCCAGTGTCGCCAATCACACACAAGTAAACGATTCTCCATTTCTCCTGTTTATCTGGTGTCACAACAAGGCTCTACATAAATAAGAGTATGATAGATATAAAAAAAATGCCCCTCAGTTTTTTGCTGTATCTTCTGAGTTGTTCTTTTTCCGATACGATGGTAGAGTCATTGTAATAATTGACGTTCATAAGTGCGTCTATGATGCGAAAACTGAATAAGGAACTTTTGAACTTTGAACTATGGATATGATATTAAGTTCATCATTACAAAATAACAGCGGGCTGTTATACCCGGTTTGCCCCTCTGAATTCCCTGACCTTTCATCCCTTAATTGCAACTCAGCTTTCTCCTTGTTTTGATAGATCCCACCTACCTACCTCAGTCCGTCTCAATCCTTCATCCGCGCTGGTTCATTTTTACTAAATGTTTTATTTTACTATTTCTGATAATTTTGAGTTATCTAATTAAATAATAATTAAATTCAATATAATTCTTTTTTTTAAAAACTCAATCTCCGGACCCCGTATAACAATGGTGGCAGCGTAAAGGGATTTTAAATAAATCCCCGGATAACATAAACCAGTGTGAAAGTGCTAAAAATAAGTGTTAAATTCCTAAAACTACAGAACACTGTGTCTTGAAGAAATAAAGGTCACCGCACACTTATCATCACCGAATCTAGAAGAACTGGCATCTTCTTCTTCTGAACTTCTCCCTGCATCCCCTAAACCTGGAAAGGAGGGAAACCACTGCTTCTACTTACCTGTACCGCCGTGTCCTGGAACACCTGGAAGTCCTGGAAATTCTGACTTCACCACCAACGCCGTCGCTGTATCCTGGAAGTCCTGGAAAGGACACTCGTCCAACTCTTCGCTGCTAAATCTGAGGACAAAAGTTCACACCTACCTCCAGCTCGCCGCATCCTGCAAGGTCTAAATACGCAATGTTCCTGCTAATCCTGTGAGTTATTTTGTTTCCTGTGACTTTTAACTGCTATTCCGTGACAAAGTGATACTTACTCTGTGTTAATTGAACTAAATTTGGAAATCATCACGAACATATTCATTCAATATTATGCAATTGAAAAGTATCAACCGTGAGCCGAGCGCCTTTCGCCCACACGCAAGTTTCTAAGAACTGATAACGACAGGCCATACCTGAGTCTCTGTACCGTTTTTAAATAAGTTTATTTTATTGAGTTATAACCTTGTACGATTTATATTTAGGTCACGGACATTTCGTCTAAAATAATTGTATATCTCTATGACAAAATCAAAGGACGTAAAGGACGAGGAATCTCAAGTTAAAATGTCTGACATTGATTTGAATGTGTTAATCAAGTTTATAGGAACTTTTGACGGTTCTCGGGAGAAATTAAGTCCATTTTTGAATAATTGCCGCAATGCAATTAACCTTGCATCAGCCTCCCAAACAGATATTCTCTTTAAATACATTCTTAGCCGTCTCGAAGGTAAAGCTGAAACGGCATGCGCCATCAAGGATTTCACAAAATGGTCACAATTAGAGGAATTTTTAAAGACCCAATTTGGTGATGTGAAACATTATGCTTATCTCCTCTCAGATCTCCAGGAATGCAAACAGGGTCGTAACGAGTCTGTTAGCCACTACTCTCTCAGGGTCGAATCTTGTCTAGCCAAACTTTTAACTGAAATAAATATTTCAATCCCCACCAGGAAGAAGGACGAACTTGCTGGTCGTGTAGCCGCTATGCAAGACCTAGCTTTAAACGTATTTACGATAGGTTTACAACCACAGTTGTCAACAGTTGTCAGGTGCAGGGACCCCAACACTTTGAACGAGGCCATAAACCTCGCTACAGCCGAAGAAAAAATTGTAGGCATAACCAGTAGGAAGTATGCAGGACCATCTACAAATACTTTTAACGCAAATTATCCCGATCAACGCAGGCAAAATAATAACACTGCTTCATACTCAAGGCCGCAGTTTCAAGGTCAATCTAGACCTAATTCCAATGCCCCTGTCTGCAGATATTGCAAAAATGTTGGTCATACGATAGAAAACTGCAGAAAACGGGAATACAATAACAGCAGGAGATCTAACTTTACCCAAAACCAGCAGAACATGAACCAGCAATTTGCAAATAATTTCCAACGACGAAACCAACCCATAAATTCTATCAACTCGCCCGCGACAGAAGGTCTCGAGTTTGATAATCATGATAATTTAAACGAACAGGCCTCCCCGTCCGGTATCGTGCGGGAAAATTAGAGCGAAAAACCGATACGACTCAATCAAAATCACTGACTCTTACGACTCAATCAAAACCACTGACTCTACATTCATCACTGAATCTCACTGTATCTAAGTCCACCAACAAACAGGGTAACCAGCCCCAAATTCAGAGTGGCCCTATCACTGTATCTAAGTCCACCAACAAACAGGGTAACCAGCCCCAAATTCAGAGTGGCCCAATCACTGTATCTAAGTCCATCAACAAACAGGGTAACCAGCCCCAAATTCAGAGTGGCCCTATCACTGTATCCAAGTCCACTAACAAACAGGGTAACCAGCCCCAAATTCAAAGTGGCTCCTTCGCTGTATCTAATCCTATCGACAACCAGCTCCATATTCGTGGCGCCCCTACCGCTGTTTCCAATCCTCCTCATAAATCGGGCAACCTACACCACGATGATATTACGTTACAAAAACCTGACTCTATCCAATCCCAAATCTTACTCACCGACTGCAACCGTGTGAAGTCTACTGCCAAATCGTGTCCCTCGTGTTCAGCACCTGAAACAGAAAAGACCGTGTTAAAAACATATAATATTACAACAAATCCAATAAAAAAATACTTACCCTTCGTGGAAGTCCAAACCTCTGTATCTTCCAAACCTTTGAAGCTTCTAGTCGACAGCGGTGCATCCATTAGTCTCGTAAAAATAGATGCTGTCGAAAAAATGCCTGAAATAATAAAACACATCATAAGTTTCAGTGGCATAGGAACAACAAACAATCCAATGCACTCATTCGGACACATATTCATGGATTTTGACTCACTAAATAGCCATTTTCACGTCGTCCCCAGCCTTGATTTCCCGTATGATGGCATAATAGGTAATGACTTTCTTTCAAAATACAATTGTAAAATTGATTATGCTGAAAGTACACTCATAGTTGACAAAAGAAAACTTCACATCAAGTTTACTGAACCTATCCTTACTATTCCTCCTCGGACTGAAACAATTATTGAATGTTCCGTACTAAATCCTGATGTTGGCGAAGGACTCATTCTTGATCAAAATCCAATTGACTCTCTCCTCGTAGCAAACTGTATTGTAAAAGTAAAATCCAACGCTAGAATCAATATAACTGTCGTAAACACCTCCGAGTCTGCAATAAATGTAGATGCTGACCTTAAATTCAAAATAACACCTCTATCTGAAATTGAACATCGAGAAGTCTTTCATACAATTTGTTCTAATGACTCTTATGATCACGATACTAATACTTTGAATCGAACTGAAGAAGTAATAAACCTTTTACGGGTATCTCATTTAAATTCAGAAGAGACAGACGCATTATACGACCTCTGTTCCACCTACTCTGACATTTTCCACCTCCCTGATGATAGACTGACATGCACTGACGTTCTACAACATGAAATAAATACTTCCTCCTCTGTTCCAATCAACACAAAATCATATCGATTCCCTGAGATACATAAACAAGAAGTGCAATCCCAAATAAATAAAATGCTCGACGATGGAATCATAAAACCTTCAACATCTCCGTGGTCATCTCAAATATGGATAGTACCAAAAAAGGCTGACGCATCTGGTCGTCGTAAATGGCGTGTGGTTATTGACTACCGCAAGTTAAACGACATAACAATTGGAGATTCCTACCCAATTCCCAATATTTCTGAAATATTGGACCAACTTGGAAAGTGCAAATACTTCAGCACCTTAGATCTTGCTTCTGGCTTCCATCAGATCAAAATATCGGAACAGGATGCTCCTAAATCTGCCTTTTCAGTCCCACAAGGACACTTTGAATTCACCCGCATGCCATTTGGCCTCAAAAACGCTCCAGCTACTTTTCAGAGGTTAATGAACTCTGCACTCTCAGGCCTTCAAGGAATGCAATGCTTCGTCTATCTCGACGACATTGTAATATACTCTTACGATCTCGAAATCCATATGAAAAACCTTGCAAATGTTTTTGATAGACTCCGAAATTTCAATCTCAAACTACAGCCAGATAAATGCGAATTTCTCCGCAAAGAAGTCTCATATCTAGGCCACATCATTACTGACCAAGGTGTTAAGCCTAACCCAGAAAAAACCAAAGCCGTAGAAGAGTTCCCAATTCCCAAATGTCCAAAAGATATAAAATCTTTCTTAGGACTGGTCTCATATTACCGCCGCTTCATTCCAGATCTATCCAAAATTGCTAAACCACTCACCCATCTCCTGAAAAAGGATGTTCCATTCAGTTGGAATAATGAACATCAACTAGCCTTTGAAAATCTTAAAAATGCGCTTATTTCAGCACCAATTCTGGCATACCCTGATTTCACGAAACCTTTTCTCTTGACATGTGATGCATCCAATTTCGCAATCTCTGCTATTTTATCTCAGGGTCCTATAGGAAACGACCGCCCTATTGCATATGCATCTCGGACCTTGAACAAAGCCGAATGCAATTACAGCGTAACGGAAAAGGAATGCCTGGCCATCATTTTTGGCACAAAAACCTTTAGGCCATATCTATATGGGTACAAATTCACAATCGTAACCGATCACCGACCTCTAAAATGGCTGTTTAATTGCAAAGAACCAGGTTCTAAACTGGTCAGATGGAGACTCAAATTAGAAGAGTTCGACTATGACGTGACGTATAAGAAAGGAAAAGTCAACAGTAACGCTGACACGTTGTCACGTTATCCCGTGAATCCAATCATGAAAGACGATGAAGATCCACAACCCTCAACATCAGGTTTATCCAGCGACCGTCCTACTCAAGAGACAGACATTCCTCCAGACCTCCTTGACGATTTAATTGACCTGGGTGATTTGGATATTAGTCCACTTGGTGAACCAGATTTAGACTTCACTCCACTGAATCCTCCGTCTCTAGAATCTCTTGCTCCGCCGGATCCTGCTCCTCCCCCGAATCCTCTTTCTCCGTCTGATCCTTTAGCTGAAACAAACAGACAAATTGACGAAATGCCTTCTAATTCCAGTAAAGACTACTCAGAATTCCTAAAATCTTTTGCTAATAAAAATGAAACCTACAACACTTACGTAAAAGAGCATAACGAAAGCCTTCTAAAAAGTAATGCTAAAACTATACTAGTCCCTGTATCTATTGACTTTGACGAATCTAATCCTTACCTTCAAGATATAATTTCTGCAACAGATGACTCGATCCACAATGGTGAACGTGAGCTTCACTCTTTTAAAAAACTGGATATAAAGGGCAAAACGTACTATTTGCTCTTAACAAAAGTTTACTATTTCGATACATGCTCCTATCCCGACATTTTCAAGACTTTAAAATCAGTCAGAGATGATATCCTTCTAGCTGGCGATATCAATGAAATAGCAATATCCGATTTTAAAAATCCATTTGAACAAAATTCCTTTGTGAAAATCTACGGCATGCTCATGTACCTGTTCAACAACACTAACATAACCATTAATATTCACCACAACACAATTATATACCCTGTCCCATCCGAAATAGCGAAAATTCTTAGAGAGAACCACGACATACCCATCGCCGGACACCTAGGCTCTAATAGAATGTACGACAGGATCAAAGAGCGCTACTACTGGAAAAATATGCGTTCTGAAATAGAAGATTATATAAAAAATTGCAAACTGTGCCAATCTAATAAAGCTCTCCGTAAAATCAACAAAGCTCCTATGCAGATTACGACTACATCCACTCGTCCATTTGAAAGAATCAGTCTCGATATTGTTGGGCCATTGCCTGAAGCTGGACTCCTAAAGTTAAAGTACATACTCACCCTTCAAGATGATCTCACGAAGTTTTCTCTCGCTTATCCAATTTCAAATGCTACAGCAGAAGAATCCTGTGAATGCTTAGTTCACTTCATAACTCTCTTCGGCATCCCGAAATCAATACTTACAGACCAAGGAACCAATTTTACCGCCGACCTATTTAAACGAACTTGCGAATTTTTAAAGATAAAACAGATCTGGTCTTCACCTTACCATCCTCAGACACAAGGAGCACTCGAAAGAAGCCACTCGACCTTAAAAGAATATTTAAAATCTTATGTGAATGAGAACCATTCTAATTGGCATAAATTCGTGTATACTGCCATGCTAACTTATAATAGCACTGTGCACACCACAACGCGTTTCACTCCCTACGAACTTGTTTTCGGACATAAGCCCTATATTCCTGACTCTGTTTTCGAGCTACGCAACGATATTACATATCCTGATTATATCAAAATGCTTCATCACCGTCTCAAAATATCTCGAGAAAAAGCATTACAAAATATTCAAACCTCTAAGGAAAAGTCAAAAACCTACTATGATAAACATAGTCGTTCAGTACAGTATAAAGTTGGCGACTTTGCATACTTAAAAAACCATCTCAGACTGCGAAAAGCTCTTTCCCCACTTTGGAAAGGTCCCTACAAAATTGTAAAAATAAATAGTAACAATACCTTGACTCTCCTCATAAATCGACGCCATGTGACCCATCACTTTGATGAAGTAAAACCTGCAAATCAAAATGACTAGAGTATATTAGACATAAGTATATATAATCTAATTTCTATTTACAAATTTACTATTAAACTTAGACACTAATTCCTATTTACATAATTATACAAATCAGACTAGCATAGTTATTATGATTTACAGAATCATCGCCGCTCACTGTAGCACCGCCCTGGCAACTGATGACAATCAATTTGTGGAATTCATCAATAAAAGCCCTGGTATATACTTCGATCCTGTTGGCACACTTAAAATAATTAACGATTTTGTTCATATAATTATCCCTATAGATATAACATTTGTTCCGACCCACATTGAAAATATAAAAAGTGTTTTCGGCACAATACGTTACATTTGCCAGCAAAGCGAAACCGTTAACAATATCGAATGTCACAATATGATCCAACCTCTTGATTCTTTACTGAACGATATTAAACGAAATTACGAATATATCTCACACCTCATACCTGTCAATTCAAAAAGATCCGCTTGGTTCTCTGCTGTCGGAACTGTTTTCAAGCACATATTCGGAACTTTGGATGAAGATGATGCTCATAAATATAATCAAGCTATTAGAAGATTGCATAACACTGACAAAGATTTGAAAACAAGTCTTACTCAAAGTATTTTTATTTCGAGATCAGCAATTTCAAACTTCAATTCATCAATTCTTGAATTAAACAAAAATCAGTTTTTACTAAATGACGCTATGGAAAAAGTAAACTTGGCTGTTAAAAATATCTCAGAGATCACCAACTCTATTTATTTCAAAAGTAATTTAGACGAAATTCTTAACGTATTGCAAGCAAATTTGTTAACACTATCTTTTAAGATGGAAGATATTGTGAATAGTATTTTATTTGCAAGATCAAATACAATACACCCTTCAATTGTGACCCCAAAACAACTGTATAATGACATAGTTAGTAGTTTTAAGACTATACCTAAGTTTAAGGAATTCCCTGTAGAATTAAGTTTAGATAACATTCATTTATTGATGAACTTAGCAGATTTAGTTTCTTACTACCTTAATGATAAGTTGGTGTTTGTAATTAAAATACCTTTGGTTAATGTTATCACTTATAGTTTGTATAAGAGTGTGCCTATACCAGTTCCGCATGATCTTAACTCACCAAATTCTTTTGCATTAACAACAACATCTAAATCTTATATTGGTCTTAGCGAAGATAGGAATACTTACTTAAATATTGATAATTTAAATT
Source organism: Petrophora chlorosata (assembly GCA_951640565.1). NCBI lineage: Eukaryota > Metazoa > Arthropoda > Insecta > Lepidoptera > Geometridae > Petrophora > Petrophora chlorosata. The sequence goes on from OX621195.1 coordinate 15,685,011, forward strand.
CATGTAGAGTTATTATTGGTAAACAATTTGTATGTAAGTCTATAGATGTATTTAGTGTCACTAATAATCCCAGTTGCGAAATAGAAATAATGACAAAAGCTGTTGAAACCTTACCAGGTATATGCGAAACGAAATTTTTATACGGAACTATTGATATTTGGCATAAGTTAAATGGAAACAAATGGATTTTCATTCAGTCAGAACATTCTAAATTGACTATTGAATGCAATTCAAATGTAACTGATACCATCATATCAGGAACTGGAATTATAAAATTAAAACCCGAATGTACTGCTTTTTGTAAGGAAATTAAATTAGAAGCAAAAGAAAACTATAAAACCATTGTTAACCCTATTACTTCAAATTTTAATATTATAAATGATACTTGTTGTAATTATAAAAGATTTTTGGCGTTAAATATTGATATTTCTACATCTAAAATTAATAATGTGAACTTAGACAATCTGAAATTTATAAATAACTTACCTGATAAAATTGTTAATGATTACAGTGAAGACTTATTAGATGACGATTTTACCTCTAATTATATAAGTGTGTCGCTAAGCGCCACAGCATTTGTTGTAGTTTTAGGTTTAATAATATATAATGTTAAAGTAAATAGATGTTCAATATTGTATAAGACTAATCGTAATAATGAACCAGATCCTGAAAATATTTCCTTAAGTTTATCATCTCCAAATCCTCCACCTCGTCTCCGTATGGAATAACTAATATTCAAATTTAATTCTCCGTAAACTTACTTAAAGAAATAAGTTTACTCTTGTTGGGGGAGTTGTTATACCCGGTTTGCCCCTCTGAATTCCCTGACCTTTCATCCCTTAATTGCAACTCAGCTTTCTCCTTGTTTTGATAGATCCCACCTACCTACCTCAGTCCGTCTCAATCCTTCATCCGCGCTGGTTCATTTTTACTAAATGTTTTATTTTACTATTTCTGATAATTTTGAGTTATCTAATTAAATAATAATTAAATTCAATATAATTCTTTTTTTTAAAAACTCAATCTCCGGACCCCGTATAACAGGGCGGAAACATTTTTTCACTTTTAGTTCACTTTTTGTAAAAAAATTTTTCACTTAGAGTGAGACATCATTGTATTGAAAAGTTTGTGTGCAAAAGCAAAAGTGTTAACGAAATAAAAATAGGAACACGTTCATTCAAATTTATACTCTTTTGAATCGGACAGTCCAATACATCCTTGTTTATTTGTTATTATTTTTTTAACTATCACCTCCTATTATAAATAGGATTTCCTATATCCAACACCTAGACACGAAACAAATGCTTGTGATATTTTTTCTGTACTCAAAACATTTATCGCGTAGCGAGAATCGATCCTCCAACCACCGCTGTATCTATATAATATTTGAGCCGCAGTCCTCGTCGCACTATACCTAAGGTACAGTTATCGGAAAACAAACAATTCCTTACTCCAATGATGAATGTTAAAATTGAAATTCATACTTCTTTGACTTCCGCTGCGAAATCATAGCGAGTTGCCACTATGTAAATATTGTAGTGTTGCCATTAATAAGAAGAAATGAACTCCCTAACAAGTTGTTTAGATATACGACAACGCCGTGACTGACAGATGGCAGTTGTGAATGTGATCCACAAATGACAGCTGACGAAGAACTGTTCAATATATAGATTTAGGGCTGAGTTTATGATTAAATGAAGTCGTCTTAAATGGGTGTATGTCGCAGCCAATTCTTGTAGTAATTTATTTATTCACAAATCTTGTTATAAAATATTTTAGCGGGTAGTATGTAAAACTATAGTGCAGGTCGCGAATTTTAATACGTGCACTTCATATACCTTTGACAGATTTTTTTCATCTACAAAAATCCTACGTTATTGCTAGAAATATATATTCTTACTAGTTGCGCCCCGCGGTTTCCTGTGATAAAAAGAAGTCTATGTGTTTACCCTTTAGTTATCTTCATTTCAAATTTCACTTAAATCCGTTGAGCCGTTACAGCCACATACAAACTTCTGCATTTATAATATTATAATTTAAAGTGAGATAATTTAAGGTCTTTTTCCAATTATACTCGTTCATCAACCAATGGACCTCTACTCAATATAATTTTGCAAAAGCTAGCGTGACATTGCCGACCGATTTGCATATCGGCTGGACTAAGGAAAAATCTCCATGGCCGGCGCCAGACAGCATACGAAATATCTCAGTAATTTGCCGGCTAGGAATCTGAGGCCATCCGGGTGGATAGTTTGCATAGCCTCCAGCAATTGAGACGAAACTTAGACCTTCCTCTATGGTTGTCTATGGGACTGCCTTCAATGTTCGCGTGAAATTATAGAGGACATCGGCGTAATCATTTTATTTATGCGAGATCGTTTTGCTCTATTGGCTCTATTTGGTTTCAATTCCTATAGTGATTTAAGTTAACTGTCTAGAAAATCTACCAATTTGCTGGAAAAGGTAATGCCATGTAAAGTTTGCCATAGTCTAGCTTGGTTTATATAACGTGCAGTCGAAGAAACTGCATGTAACGTTCAACTGAACTGACGTACCTACAGGAGATCAAATCCCTGCTGTGCCTTGCACGAATAACCTTGTACCGCCTGAAACTACGTAGATTTTACACACTTACTCAAAGTGGCGTAGGAAAAAAATTGAGGAGGCCCGCATGTCCAAGACCCACAATATCCTATCTTGTCCCATCATTACATCAGATTACAAGATTTTCAATGAGCATTACTATTCATCCTGCACCATTTCCTTGCAAATAAAAAAATCTGACAGCGGAAAGTGCAAGCGAGATGTCTATTTATCATCTTATGATGAATTTACCTCGTGGCAGAATGGCAGGTGCATAGCCCACGTCAACACTCCACGAATAAAAAAGTAAAAAAATAAACATGGCGTCGATCGTCATACGCCATTCAAGTCAATTGGTTACAATAAAATTAATGGTAGAACATAATTTCATCTGGTTTGCGGCAACATAAATATTTAGTTATGCTTATAAATATTTAATCAGATTTGTTTGTATGATAGCTATTTACAATGAGTTTTTCGTTGGGTGAAGTAAGAAAATGACTTCATGTTGCTAGTGTCTGCTAAGTTTGTTTACAAAGTACGCTTGTATAAAACTCTAAATATATTATAAGTACGTGATACAATTTTGTGTTACTAGTTAAACTATTTAAATATAGTTACTTACATTATATCTGGCTCTCTTATCAATAAGTTATCACGAATCGCATTTTGTAGAAAAAATATGATTATTGCAGTTTGCGACAAAGTGTTTTTTTTTTTACACTAACAAAAATAAATTGGCATGTTGAAAACGGTTGCAAGAATGTAAACAGTATAGTAATTGAAAGTTGAATGGGAAACATTTTATTGATTTTTGTTTGGTTTGACATACTTATTGTAAGCTGTAGACTGAATAATTATGTACTTACTCATTGCTATTTCTGCCTTTTGCTATATAATTGTCTTAGTCGTAAAGATGCTAGGATCATATAACCCTGAATTGACCACCTTTATACGCATACCGATATATGTACCATATTTTAAGCTGTGGAGAAAAAATATTGCTTTTCGTATACTACTATTTTATTTTGGGAGCGTAATATTTTCACACCAAGCTTAAAAGATCTTTCAAACATGGTAAAAATTTACTTTTCCATCCGTTTTGGGTTAAAACCACCAACTCTACCACACCGGCATTAAAATTGTTTTATACCGGGTCTAAGCGGTAAACTTCTACCAAAATCGACCCTAAGGTAAGGCTTCTTTGAACAAGTTTGCAGGTTTGATGTCATAAATTAAGATGTCGCCATTTAGTATGACTAGTACAAGGTTAGTAACAAATGACACGCGTTACTCAGTGTCCTCGTCGCAGCGTGTCGCCTAAATGCGGGGAATTCGTTCACAGCTGGCAACATTAGTTAATGGGCGGTTTGTACAGACCCACAGACGAGGTAAATGTATTCATACATTTTAGTTGGGTACCGTTTACAATTATAGCTATCAAATATTAAAATAAAACTGAGACAGCAGTGTTTGTAACACTAAAGTTATCAATTTTAATACCTAATTAAGGTTTGGAAACTATCGTGAGTTGAAATAGCCCCGACCAGTTTTTGGACAATTAGGATTCGCGGCGCAGATTGAGCAAAGCGTAAACTCCCGAAAGAAGGACATGAAGGACATCCTAATTGTCCGAAACCTGGTCGGAGTTATTCCGATACAATCGTAACGTGAGTGTAGCCGTTTATATTCATAAAGAATTTTAATAATGTATATAACTAAATTTTTGTTCAAACAGGCATAAAATAATTAACGTAATTCAACCATCACATTTGTAGAGACCGAGGGAAGTAAGAGACAAAAAAATCTCAGCGTAATAAAAGTTTTTTTCCAATCGTAAATTAACATTTAACAGAATGATTTAGCGTAGATTAATTATAGAAAAACCGTGATATTTACTGAATTGTGAGTTCTAATATCAGTAATGACTTTGTACTTTTAACAACCTATTAAAAGGTATTCCATTCACAGCGCACTTTCCTGTAGGTATACGCATGAAAGTAAAGCAGACGCGACTGCTGTGGTCCATCCTCCATTAATTGACAGTTACATAAATAATCCGATCATATAGAGATCCGGATCAAGGTACATTGGCACGGGATACATTTTTACCAGTTTTTGTATCACGGCCGGAATGCCTGGCACATCCGATGGACATTAATATTTACCACTGGTAAGAACACTTCGAAATATTCAGCCTCTAGTAAAAATGAATTATTGCCCTTTTTTGTTCTAAGTCTGTGGTGTAAAACGGTCCATAAAAATTCTAGATGATCGCGGTAGACATAAGTTGTTAATAGATAAGATAGTTGAGGCAGGATGCTTTTTCGATTTTTCCGGGATGGCAATGCAAGCATATAGAATTGTTTTAAACTGTCTAATGTTTTAAATTAAGACAAGCGAAATTAAAAAAAAAAAATATCAACAATATACAAATAAAATAAATACATAAAAATTTAAATCCGTCGACTAAATAATAAAAATCTACTCACTACTCATAATTTACCTGATTGATGTGATCAATCTGATTGCTCAGGGAAAGAATCTGGATTTTATAATAATATGATTTCTAAATGTGTATATACATTCTTTCTTTTAATGTATTAGTTATATAATAAATACAATTTCATAGATTTTTACTTGGTAATTAGGTTAATAAAAACTTTTACAGTTAGATTAGTGTAGTGTCAGGGAACCGTAGTATAAACAGTTAGTGCTACTCGTAAAGAACACAAGAAATAGTGTCTTCGCCTTAATAGTGACAATAAGAAACGTGTTGATGGTCATACATTCTTAGTTTTACTCTGATTAGCAGTTTAAGTCAAATTTAAATTACTTTTTAGTCTTATTAGGCTAGATTACACTTATAAGAGCGAGTGTGGCTCAGTGGGAGCTCGTGCGACTTTCGATCCGACGCACCCGAGTTCGAATCCCGCTGACCCCGCACCACTAACTTTCTTAAGCTATGTGCGGATTTAACACTCGCTCTAAAACGGTGAAGGAAAACATCGTGAGGAAACCGGCATGTCCAAGAATTTTTCACAAAAAGTCAAGGACATGTGACATTCACCAACCTGCACTGGGCCAGCGTGGTGGATTATGGCCCATTCTCTCTCTATGAGAGAAGGCCCGTGTCCCAGCAGTGGGAACGTGATGGGCTGATGATGATGATAATACTTATAATGGCGGGTTTTTATTTGAGTCAAGTCATAACGTAAAAAAAGTTACGAAGCGTGCATCAAAAACTTAAAAAACCAAAAATGAAATAAAATAAATATCGTAATACATATTATCGTAAAAAATCATAAATTATTATGTTTATTATGTAGGTATATAGCTACTAGTATGACTTACTTATAAATATAATGGTAAGTACCTACTGTATCTCTCTTACTTATTGGGCTTAATTCAACAGGACGAGGACACTGTAATGCCGTAGAAATAGAGATAACTATGTAATTAATAATTATGACCTTATTATGATATTATTGTCATCATTTACATTTCATTATTATCATAATTTACATGCGTCCCACTTATTACTGAACTCTATAGTCTTTAAATTACTGTTTTCCTTACCCTATGGTTATCTGGAAGAGATCGCTGCTTAGCGGTAAGACCGCCTATTGTACTTATAGGAAATGATGTATTACCAACTGTAATTCTTTTTTTAGTGCAATAAAGTACAATAAAGTGTCTATCGATCTATCTATCTTATAGATGACATTGCAGATGTTAAGTTAAAGCATTGGACTGATCATCAGCTGCATGATCTGACTTGTTTGCATATACATACTTATTTAGTTATGTATCACATTTTTCATAATCAGGATACAAAATATCGAATGTAGGTTAAAACATAATATAAAAACCACGTTTTTATGGATTTAGAATACATTGTTATCGAGTTGTAAGCTACCCTGAAAGTTTCACCTGGATGGCTAATCGGGAAGTACTCGAAATGTAAGTTTTAAGTGTTCTACCCGGAACGACAGACAGACAAACAAGAAAGTGACATAAAACGAAGTAAAAAAATATAGCACAGATGGCACAAACGGAGCCGCGTGCAAAGTACGTAGCCAACAATAAAGATATGGATATCACTTTCACAGAACTATAATACGGTATAAAAAAGTAAAATACACCACTAATACACATAAAGATTGCCGTAATGGGGCAGCATTATCGTTGTCATAAAAATAAGAGAAGCTTATATTATGGCGTCTTAAGTAGGGGGCAAAAAGAACTATGTGGAGTGTGATCTGATTGCATCAAGATAAAGCTTGAACAGACTGGTAAGATGTGTGGTCACGGTCGAGTTTTAATGTCCTATTTATAGACCTTTGTTTTGTAATGTAATGTGTTAGCATTGCTACATTAGATACCTAACATATAGCAGCTTGAAGTTCGACGAAAATAGCTCCTGCAGTGAAGTGTTTCTTTATAATTTCTTATTCTTTATAATCTTTATAAGTATCGGCAAACAAGCTTACGGCCCGCTTGATGTAAGCAGTCACCGTCGCCTATGGACATCTGCAACACCAGAGGCGTTGATGATGCGTTGCCAACCCTTAAGGATTCTATTAATTCCCTTTTTGAAGTACTCCATGTTGTAGCTCAAGGGAAAGACCGACGAAGGCAGGTCATTCCATCTTACAAATGTGAAGAAGAAAAAAGCGATTTATTTTATTTGAAATCTAACCCGAAAGTATTAAACCATTGTAAATAAACAATCCTCACTGCGTTTTCTTGCTCCTTTTGCTGTTATTGAAGACTAAAAAGAGAATTTAATTAAAATAATGCGTGAAAATTTTCAATAGATGTCGCATCCAAGACGGTCGAGTAATGGAAATTCAAATATTCCGACCACCGTGGTAAGTGTTGCGGTGGCTTCGTTGGTTAGAGCGCTTCCTAAACTGAAGGAAGAGGTTAAAGAGAACTATTTTACATACCAAAAACTTGTCTTTTTTATCTGAATAGGCCAACATTTGACCACTGATTGGAAGTGACGATGCGGTCGAACACGCTTGCCTAGTTAGTATCTATTCACTCTTGATTTGAATACACCCATGTTGTATTAATTTGATTAAAAACCATAACTGATTCAAGTTCAATGTTCAGAAGTTCTTTATTCACTTTTGGCATCGCAGACTCAATTATAACAATGACTTATTTCAAAGAGTCATTTTACCACGCATATTATCTAGTGTGTGCTAAGCCTAAGCACCACGCATTTAAATGACACTTAATACTTTACTACCTTTTGTCTCGTCAGAAGTAAGCCTGGTTAAACTACTTAATTATTATTAAGCATCAGGCTAAACATGGATAAACGACAGTCATAAAATATCTGTTATTATAACAATTATGATCTCAGTATTATAACAATTATTGGAATGAATGTCATAATCGTTACAGGAATCTTTAGTTGACAAGCTGGTTAACGTTTATAGAATGTGGACTTTTTTATCGCTATACGTTAGAAGTACCTATTATTAGTTTAGGTTTGTGATTAATAACCGGCCAAGTGTGAGTCCGACTCGCGCACGAAGGGTTCCGTACCATTATCTACCATTATCTAAAAACGGCAAAAAAATCACGTTTGTTGTATAGGAGCCATTTAATATTTATTTTATTCTGTTTTTTAGTATTTGTTGTTATAGCGGCAACAGAAATGAATCATCTGTGAAAATTTCAACTGTCTAACTATCACGGTTCATGAGATACAGCCTGGTGTCAGACGGACGGACAGACAGACAGACAGACAGACAGCGGAGTCTTTTGTAATAGGGTCCCGTTTTACCCTTTGGGTACGGAACCCTAAAAGTATTTTAAGATGCACTAGCTGCGCGGAGCTAGCGCGGTTTCACCCGAGGTTTCCCGGGATAAAAAAGTCTATGATCTTTTCCAGGACCTAAACCATACCAAATTTCATTAATTATAATATAACTTTATTTGTTCCAAAACATATTTGCGGTAGATAACAGTTACTTATTACTAATGAATAAAACAGTATAGTGTACCCTTAGGAACTCTGTCCCCCGCACTAGGTCTCTGTTGAGCCTGTACAGCGGGGTTACAGTGGATCACTCCGGCCACTCCTATCTCTATTTCAATGAGTACGTAGTACCTAAGTAGGTACGTTCAGAAACAAACATCAGAAAAAAAATAACAAGCTACATTGGTTGTTAGTGATTTAAAAAGAAAAATATATACAGAACAGAACATTACAATCCGTTCGGTAGTTTTAGCGTGATTAAGTAACAAACTGTCACTGGTAGGTTTCTCGTATGCGAGAGGCCGTCTGGGTAGGTACCACCGCTTTGCCAGTTATTCAGCCGCCAAGCAGTAGTGCGTAAGCATTACTGTGTTCCGGTTTGGAGGGCATTGTAGCCAGCGAAATTACTGGGCATTATGAGACTCAACAGCTAATTGTCTCAGGGTGACGAGCGCAGTGCAGCGCCGCACAGGATTTTGCAAAGCAAAGTTCTGGGTGGGCTGTTGTTGTTATGGGCTGGCGTATTGCTTACCATCAGGCAAGCGACCAGCTCGTCTCGTCACTCAGTTACATAAAAAAAACAAAACAACAAACTATTTAACCGATTTCATTAACCGACTTCAAAAAAGGAGGAGGTTCTCTGTTCGATTGTATTTTTTTTTTATGTTTGTTGCCTTATAACTCCGTCATTTATGAACCGATTTAAAAATTATTTTTGCGTCGGGTTCAGTATAGCTACGAAGTGGTCCCATATAAATTTCATCGATATGTGACCTTGGACTTCGAAAATACATTGAAGTCGGTTTTTGTTTTTTTTCTAAAAATTAATTATTATAATATATGCAGGATAGTATTTAAGTACCTACCTACTTATGAATCGATAAAACGTCCTATTGAGTCCTGAGTAATTAAACATTTAATTATCTATAGATAAAAACATTCTCATTCGAGTCGATTAAATACATCAAATCCATGGAATTTGTCAGGTACTTACATACATTATACGGTAAAAAAGAAATTAAATCAAAATGAATAAAGAAGGCTATAAAACCTAATTGGCACTTAACAAGAAATATGAGAGTAAAAGAGTAATAAATTAAAACGGTTTAGAAAATAATAAATTATTTTGCCAACAGCTTTTAAAAGCGGAGTGGATGGCGAAGGACTAAAACGACTTATTTTAGCACTAAATACTACTTTATGGTCTCAGCAAGAATCAGCAACAAATCATCAGCAATCAGCAGCAATCAGAATCAGCAGCAGGAATCTTAAAGGAACTTTCTTAATTATTTGAATTGGATAAAAGTATCAAGTTATATTTAACAACTGATTCAAGGTATCAAGCTCGTAGACAGGGTTTTAGGGTTGATTCGGTTCACTTCTGACATATACAAGCCTAACGACTGACCACTGCTTTCATCATCATCACCATCAATCAATCAACATCTTTTTATTCTTTTTGGCTTCACAGACGTACTTATGAACGTCAAATTATCACAATGACTCTATCACCGTATCGGAAAAAGAATCACTACTCAGAAGATACGGCAAGAAACTGAGGGGCATTTTTTTTAGACATATCGTTAAAAAAAATTGTGTTTCTACAATGTTATGTTTCTTATGTACCAGTTGGCTACTTTGCAGAAGTGAAATGTTCCAAGCATATTTGTCTTCTACATCATCAGCCCATTGCGTTGCCTACTGCTGGGACACGGGCCTTCTCTCATAGAGATAATGCATAAACCACCACACTGGACAAGTGCGGGTTGGTAGATATCACATGTCCTTGAATATGTGTGGTTAATTTATTTATTTATTTATTCAATAGCATACTAAACAGAATGCAATCATAAACAGACTTAAGTATGTGTTGTACATGGTATTGTTCTAAATTACAATCCAAAAGTATGTACGCCTAATTGCATCATTATTGTTATTAATAAGGAATACAATTCAATTCCTAGAGTTCAACAATAATTTAAATAAATGATCATATCATTAGAATTATTAAATACTATAACAAATTATCATTATTAAATTAAATTCAATATGTGCGTAAACAAAAATTAAATATAATATATAGATTATTATCATTCAATATTAAACATTATCTGTTTTAATTGCTTCTGAAAGAGGTGCAACTTCGAATTAAAAATATCTATGTATGTCTCTGTTATATTGCAGAATCTCGTTATATTGGCGACACATTCTGACTATGGGGTTGTAGTAGGATTTATTATTTAATTCTTTGAAATGCCGGTTTCTTCAAGGTTTTCCTTCACCGTTTTATAACGAGTATTAAATCCACGGGTTGTCCATTGTTGCGGGACCAACGGGACTCTAACTCCGGTGCGTCAGATCGTAAGTCGCACGAGTTCACTCGCGCTCTTATTCTTTGAGACTATATTAATAAATAAAAATACTACGAGATAAAAGTTTTAGCAGTGGCCAAACGTAAACGTTTAGCTTTGTAGTTTAACAAGCCAATTTCAATAAACTAAAATAAAAAAGCCTATAAAAAGTAAAAAACGGCTGAACCGATTTTAATTAAACATGTCTAAGAACCACCGGTAGAAAACCAGATTTTAAATTAAAAAACCGCATTCTAATCGGTTCACCCGTTTAAGAGCTACGGTGCCACAGACAGACAAACAGACAGACACAAATAGTGGTCAAATTTATAACAACCCTTTGACACAAATAGTGGTCAAACTTATAACACCCCTCCTTTTTGCGTCGGGGGTTAAAAACTACAAAAGCCTATAGTAGAAAACCTCTGCAGACCACAGACCATCCTAAGCTAAATGCAAATATCAGATCCTCGGCTAGATACGCCCATGGGCCGCGATACCATCAGTTCTCGATTAAACCGATGTCCAAGACAATTACCACACTATTTACATCTCCTGACCTCTATTCCGAGAACAGATAAACAGGGATATGAAAGTAGACAAGTTAAAATGTATTTCGTAGGTGCTTGAAGAAACTCGCAACTTCGCCTGCGTAGAATCGGGTTTGTATTTTATTGTCTAATGTTTTATCTAAACAAATATTATAAAGAGGAAAGATTTGATTGTTTGTTGGTTTGTTTGTTTGCATTGAATAGGCTCCGAAACTACTGAACCGATTTGAAAAATTCTTTCACTGTTGGGAAGTTACGCTATCCCCGGGTGACATAGGCTATATTATATTTTCAAAAAATTAGGGATCCTTACTAAAACTCTATGTAAGCCAAGGTGTAAAAAAAATACGCGCTGCGAAAACTATTGAGGATAGAATAAAATAATGTACTACGACTTTGCAGAACACATTATTATTTACAAAAAGTGTCCCGACAGCATATGTCTAACTATTATAGTTATGCCACAATAAGTGTTCTTTTATTTTAAAAAATTAATTAAAATGCCGCCGCTAGAAAAGGCTCTTTATTTATATCTTGGTATTATAACCTTATAAAACTAAATTATATTTTCTTTATATTCAAGACTGCTTCAATACCTTTATATCGTCCCCTTAATGCAAAAACCAACTAAGTGCGCTTTTTAACATTAGTATGTAGATCTCGAAAGGAGATTCTAATGGTATTCGTAACTCATGTTTGTTAAAAAGCACTTAGTTGGTATTTGCAGTAAGGGGACGATATAACTTTTTGAATTATTCAATTCGGACATCCATTCGGAAGATATCACGAGTTTAAAAGTGTTAGTATTAGAAAAAAGTTACGTGGTAGCCGCTCACCCTGCTCGGCTAGCTAGGCAGCACCTTATGCAATGCAGGCGTCACTGGGGTACGGGCCGTACGTTGTGCCGTACGAGAGGGGAGATGTGTGTATATTATAATTTTTAATTTTGAAATTCTTGTTAATTACCCGTGCGAAGCCGGGGCGGGCCGCTATAGGCCGTATTTCCAATAAAATACGTTAAAAATCTGAGTACATTTTTACAATAAACTTCCTAAATGTATAATGGAGCTCACAGAAAGTAAATTCAAATTACATAGAAGATGGATGCATGGAACATTCTGCTTCTGTGTGGGTACTATTCCAAGTAGCCAACTGGCACATAAGAAATAACAAACTTATAAACAATAACATATTGTTAAAAACAAACATACAATAACAAAAGTTCTAAAAAAAGCCCCTCAGTTTCTTGCCGTATCTTCTGGGTAGAGTTATATTTTCCGGTGGTAATTGTAATAATTGACGTTCACAAGTGCGTCTGTGATGTCAAAATTTAATCAAGAACTTTAAAACTTAAAGTTGAACCCAATTAAATTATAAGCACATATTCAAAGTGATCCATTTGATTAGAAACCAATGCCGGACAGAGTACGGCAACATGCGTGCACACAGCCGCACGGCGCGGCGTGTGACCGATACATATCGACCTAATGATTGATGTGCCGCCCATTTGCCAGACTAGTTCTATCTCAAAAGTAGGGCTATTAGACTAGCGGTCATTCAGAAAGACTTACGGAGTCTTGAATGAGTTGATTTGAAAGTGGCACCATGCAAATCAGAAACATAGGTTCAGAAAACTGCTTGACGTTTTATAGACAAAAATCAAGAAGACACATATCATCAGTTTTTCAATCTCGAAGCATGTGATTACACGACTAACAAAGATCAACGTTCGATAGTTTTATCGTGAGGTTAATATTTATGTTAACTTCAAATTATGTTAATTTTGATAAATAATCGAAATAGGTGATATGTTACCTCTGCTAAGCTAAATCATTATTGTATGCATTAGCGGCTCTATAGAAAGCACTTCGCTTTAGACGGCATTTCTATTGTATGATATTATTATTTCTTTCTGGTATACAATAAAGAGTTTTGTAATAAATTGTAAGCGATATGTTGATTTCCTCCTCGACTAGCTAAGTGACTGGCCCCACGAGCATTCACCGATGCGCACTGCCTACCGGCAACGCGCTCAAATCGTGATAAATGTGACATCCTGCGATCTTAACTCCACCCGGAACTGCTCAACGATTATTTATTTTCTCCTTGGGATGCCTAATGAGGAGGCAACGAGGTGTCCGCGCGTGAGTTTTGGCTGCACGATTTCTGATTGCTTGGTCAGGTGGGGAAAAGTAAGTACTATGTTGCTCACGGGATAAGTACAGAGCCTAGGTTAAAATATTGCTTCATTAATGAATGATAAAAGGTGTAATACCGCCGAAAGTCTAGATATATGGTTTTATCTGCCGTCTGCTGAATCTTTACGAAGTGGAGCAAACATATAGCGAGGAAAATAAAATGATGAATCAAATAAAACGAATCAATAGAAATTCACGAAATCTTTCTATTTTAAAACAAAAGCGATTCTACAGTTTTCCTATTGGTTAAAATGTCTTTGCTCCGGTCTTCGCAGCTAGGTAGATAGCCAGCCATTAGGTTCAAAGCTATTCTCCCAAAATCAGCTTAAAGATTTTCTAGCCCAAAGCAAGGTTACCACGGGTATTCGATTCTCTTAGTCGATTATCACCACGAAGCATGATTCGCCAGCAAAGCCAGTAAATATTACAAACAGCTCGTCAAAAGTCGGTTATATAACAAATCATTAGCGTCGTATTACCCATACTTAGATCTGTAGAAAAAGAACAGTTCACTCGGTGCCATACGCGCGTATCTCACAGATCAATCTTAATATATACCGACATTAGATACTTTTTAATACTTGTAGTACTCAAGACGTTACCATTTATTACAATCTTGGACTTTGTAGTACTCATTTAGTATCGATCATTTGTAAAAAAACCTGGTTGCTTTTTCTGTTGGACATAGATTTGGCTAATGAGGTCTTACTTCTATTTGATCGGCTGATAGGAGATGATGAGACGGTTGATGTATGTCGATGATAGCTTAGAAAACCTTGTGGAAAACCGTAAAGGCTTTTTGTATACGCTTTGGCTTGGACACGCTACATCCCGCAGCTTTATCTGCGAACTAGTTCAATAAATTCTGTATAGAGAACGACTTCGAACCTTTCCGTTTTAAGCCTGGAATTTCTACGAGGTTCACTATTGATTCATTCAATCAAGTTAAGATTCTGTCGTCAAGTTTTAAGTTCCTTGACGAGTGAAACCTTTGTTACTTCGACAAGGTTCCGTGCTAACGTATTTATGTGTCCTGGCGTGAAGTGTTTTCATCTAGAAGCATGCGATTACATGATCAACTAAGATCAAGGTGCGATAGTACTGATGGTATGGCTAAGATTTATGTTGATTATAGCCAGAAATCTGATAAGGCTGATTAGATTTTATATTTAAGGTGGTGTGTATATGTGTACTTAGTTATGGAGTTGCTGATGTATGATTGCTATTTGAATGTTGATGATTTCCAGCTCTAGGAAACTTCTTGCACGATTATATGTTCTAAGACATAAAACCTAGAGTCGTGATTGTATCACCGCAAGTGGATGTATGTTGAATGTTATTTGTACCATTTTACAGCGGGTATTTGATAGTTTTCAGAGCTATATTTTTTGAATAGTTTCTGACTAGTTCGTAGTTTTTAGTTTTTCTATCGTTATTTTCCCGCATCTCTATGGGCTCTTAAATAAACTGTTTAGTTTTGGAAGCAATGTAGATAAGTGTGGCTAAATTGGCATAGTAAACGAATAATAGTAATAATTGACAAGAACACAGTGGGAGGGTTCTCTCTGTTTTCTGTGACAACATTATCTGGAGTTATTTGAAATAAATCTCCGGTAATTCTTACGTTACATTTAAAAGACAAATTATTGCACGATACTTCATGAACGTTAGTATTTAGATATGGGCACAGTATGCGTCAGCAACTGTATTTGTTATTGGTAAATGTTTCGAATTTCGGCTGATATTACGTTTATACATAATTGTAAAGTATTTAAGCTATCTATAGGCCTTTAATGGTCTTTGGGTTGTCCAATTGCTTCTCCTTGTATGTAGTTAGTTTTGTTTTAGTAAGTAGAGTGTAGTTTGTTTTCAGTAATAAAGGCATTCGCCCGTTAAAAAAAATATTGTAAAGTAGGTAGACTTAAAAGGATTAATTTGAGAATACAGATGGACTCACTCCATGCTCTCAGTGAAGATACTAAGTTGTTTAATTGAGTTTATTTATGTATTTATTATTAGTTGAGTTTTTATCTCACTCGCATTTCTTGTTTTACATTCTGTTAATTCTAATTTATACGTAATTGTGCTGAAAAAAAGACATCCCCGCAGAGTTTCTTGGTGCTATCTTCTCTAGCGGGCGTACTTCCGAAGCACTGGTAGAGTCAGTTTTCGCATTTCTTTTCAGCACTCAGACTTCAATTTGAGTATAAGAAAGAAATGGGTAAACATACTTACCTTTTTTTTCAAAGTCATGTTAACATAAGCTACAATTTTTAACATTTTTTATTTGTATCATGTGTTTATGACCTTTAAAAGTGCACTTTTGTGCCTATTTAATAAATGATATTTGACTTTGACTTTGACTTTATCGGACAATATCAAACCTTATTTCAATGATTTCCAATAGAAACACTACGGTAATCATTAGACCTACAACTCTGTATTTGGATTTAAGTCTCTAATTTATTTAAAACTTTTCCTCACCATAATCAGAAACTGCTTGAATACATCTTGACTTTTATACAGCTACTAGTTATCACAAATAAATACTTGTTTGTTGAACCTAACGTGAACTGCGCGAGTCCAAACTTGGCCCAGCTGAATAGAGCTCTGAATATAAGTTAGATTTTGCGTCGGGCTTAGCACTGGCTCTAAAGAAGTTATTATTAATGTGACAACGGAAGCAGAATGCTTGATTTGTGAATGAAAGGTTTGAGTTATGTTTGGTCAAGACGGTGGCTGGTTTTATTTGTGTAGATCTATGTACCTACATCAATACGAGTGTAGCTACAACTGTAAATGTTTGGCACGTCCCGTAGAGTTTATGGAGTTCTATCATCGAGGAGTATTGGGTAATATCCTAGGGTATCTCTGAATTTCGACAGTTCTTTATTTCGACACGATACTACTTAGAAAAAATATAGTAATATACAAACATTCAATTTACTTACTGGCGCTTCGCCGGCCACTGCTGCGGCACGCTCGCTTCGCTCGCTCGGCTCGCGCGATGTGTGGTTATTCTCGTAACATAACCTACTACATAATTGGCTACACTAACAAATGATACTATCAGAATCTCCATAAAAACATCCAATAGATACTTATCTGCGATTAGCAACCATATTGCTACCAATCAACATATAAAAACAACATAAATATTTTGATTGGAGCAATAAGCATCAAAGCAAATTGTCGATACTAATTTCTCTGAGGATCAATTATAAATACCTCTATTATGTCATTCATCTTATCTCCGTGTGGAAGAATGCAATGATGCCGTTGCCTTTGATAGTAGTATTAAAAAAAACGTTTAAACGGGCAACACAGGCGGTACCGATCGAACTTTACCGATCAATCGACGCGCGGCGGGCGGTAGATTAGTGTTGCCAGCAAAAACAGGTAAGTGTGGTGTCGTGAGGTTTAGTGGCGCAACGGAATCTTGGAGTACCTACTTTATTGCTTGTTTTTTCTAAAGCAATTAATTTTCTTGTGTTGGCGAAGATCTATATTGCAAAAGCCCTTAGTTACAATTATGTTCTCGTTTTAATACGTTGTTGCTAGGATATAGAAAATCAGATAAGCAAAATATTTACACATACTAATGAGATAGTACCATCTAATAACATTAGTCAGCAATATTTTTTGTATTTGACATATTGTGCGTGTAAATAATTAATGAATTTGATGTTTAATGGTTATGTATTTTTTTAATTAATCTTTGTCATTTTCTGTACTAATTATATTATTAAGAATGGGACATTTTTTTTCTGTTAATTTAAATAATGTAATATTATGATAATTTGTATGCCAAAAATGGTGAGACACGCAGAACTCTAAAAGATTTGTAAACATTATTATGACCATGTTTCCTACAAATGAGTATCATTTCATTTATTTTTAGAAACAATGAACAATTAAATATTAGTCAAAGATCCAAAGCTACATAAAAATTGTGTATTTGACAATACCTTAAAGGAGAATATAAACAAATAAGGACTAACCAATCCCAAGTATACCATAAGCCTCACAGAATACATGCATCCTTCATTCACTTATCATTCATTCATTTATTTATTTATCATCAAAATTCTAAATATAACATTACAGCTTTTATGACTAATTTGTTATAGGTATCGGTTACTTAAATGCACTTAACATCACAGAAAATAAAAAATACAAACATCAACTGAAAATTTTGAAATAATGAAAAGCCTTTGACAACATTCTAATTAATATTAATGACTATTATTTATTATTAGTGGTACTTCGCAATACTTTAAGACACATTCTTTTGATCAACGTCCATCCATCTGGAAAGACGTCGATCTGAGGAAATTCATAACGTTCCATTCTACTCATCACTAGGGATTTTATACCACAAAACTACACAAAGGAAAATGCTTGTATTCTTACGCGGCAAAACTTCATCAAGTTCCGTTCAAAAGTAGCATCTCGCGCATGCGCTCTCGTGTCCGCGCATGCGCGATCAGTCAATGCTAGAGATGTGAACCAATGATCGGAATGACCGATATCACTAGACATATAAAATTATACAGTACTAGAATGTACATTATATTAAAAAAAGAACATTGTTAAACCTCTAATACCTATATCTAAAAGCTAAACAAAGTCGACCTCTCGGGTTTATCTGTGTAGAACATATCTCCTGTCGGTGTTTAGGCATATTAGTGGCTTATTGTGCTTTAAATCGTATGTTATCTTTGTGATATCAGGGACATTTGTCTTCTGTTGGTGGCGTTAGGGCGGCTACAAACGTGCGAATGATTCCATGGTGGGGCTCTATAAATCGGAGGTTTGTGTTTGGAATAAGATAACAATATTATTGTCCCTACTATATTTTGGTTTGCTATTTTTATTATTGT
This sequence comes from Petrophora chlorosata, assembly GCA_951640565.1. Lineage (NCBI taxonomy): Eukaryota > Metazoa > Arthropoda > Insecta > Lepidoptera > Geometridae > Petrophora > Petrophora chlorosata. The sequence continues at coordinate 15,703,575 of OX621195.1, forward strand.
ATTAGGTATCTAATGGTGTTATAGGTATGTACATACTAGTATTGTAGTTTAATTTATTGTGTAAAATGTTATTATTGTAAACCTTAAGCAAAATATATACCTTTTAATAATTCAATTATATCCAAAAATTACTTGATAGAGATCGCTTTTAACGTTAAAACCATTTTTATTTTTAAGTTTAATTTTTTGTAATGTTTTGTAATTTTAGTGTGTACGATAAAGCGTTTATCTATCTATCTATACCAATATAAACAGCCATTTAGGAGTTTAAATTCAGCATATATATTTTCATTTTTCTTCTTTATACTTTTGATTTCATGCTACTAACATGTAGAGCTGAGTGGAACTTTTAGATAATGAACTCAATTTAATAATAAGTGGAAATAAACACAGTGAACGTAAAACCGATGGAATTTCACGCTTCAGACCGTATCAAGTTATCACGTCCGATCAGACGAAATCGAGCGTCAATCTGCACGGCTGCAGCCGGCTTAACCGCGTCCGTACAAGGCCCGCCAATTTCTGCCACTTCCCGCCATTATTCCTTTAGACCAACCAACGCGTGTTTGAGTTTAGAACGTTATTTGGTAAATACAGTAAGGATATTTGTTAGAAAACGACCAACTTGGCCTTATGCACACTATAGTCACTGCCTGTAATGTGTGTGTAAGTAGGTTGTGTTACAGCTTTGGGATTTTTACAGACTTAACGAACGAATGTGGGTACAATTTTATAATAGTAAAATCCACGATCTAACGATTGACGCACAGCTACTACAGACACGACGACCGACGGACGGATGGCGATGGCAGCTGCCGGGCGGGATCGTTGTCACCGCGCTACTTATTTATGTATATTAAGCATTCGCAGCGGTCACAACTTGGATGGTTGACCGTTTGTGTGCTATTAACATCTGTGCGCTACCGTGCCTCGGAGGGCACGTTAAGCCGTCGGTCCCGGTTGTTGTCTTTGGACAACAAACGTTAGGCTATGATGGAGGCCATCGGGCGGTCTAAAAACTCCGGCACCAGAGTTGCCACATACCCACCCGAGAGAAGAAGATGGAGAAGAGTGAGAGAAGACGTTACTATAAAAAATAATGCAAATACTGAACATTGACCATTGACTTTGAAATGCCAATAATTGCGTCCTCCTTTCTTCTAATGTTGCTGTGCCCGACGGGGTCCATATGAGACTTTGTACGTTAACCAAATTACACCTTGTACTACCTATGGAAGCATAAAATAATTTGAATCAATCTCTGAATCTGAATTGTATATGCTCGTCTCACCTATTTTTGTTAGGACAAATGAATCATCATAGCATAGAGAAAGAGTAATAGAGAATAACTTGAATTGAAAATTAGTTGATTGGCAATAGAATGAAATCATTTACATGCTATAATTTACCTGAAAATACTATATTTTTTATTTATTTTTATATTTCAGGCAATAATAGCAGTTACATCGAAGTAAACGCATCAGAGGCCCATATCATAAATACCTTAGAAACCTTATTGGTACTCAAAGTTATTAAGCACGACATTTAAAAAAAAATGTCGGATTGTCTATAAATGGATTGGATATAAGATCCGAGCAACAGCAGCGACTGATAGTCAATTTACCTTACTGTTTGTACGTTTCTTTTAAACTTTAAATCAAAGGAACCGCGCGTTCGCACTTCTGTTGTCAATGTTTCCAAAATGGCGTATCAGATTTCGCGCCTATGATGGAAGCAAGTACAAGTCTGGTTACTATTCTATAAGCGTTAGTTGATCAAAGGTTTTGTGCGACTTATTTGTATGGAAAGCGCGTTAATATCACTATTATTTAGGGAAATGTGGTGCAAATTGGTGAAATGTCAAATAGTTACCCAAGTGTTTGAAACCTTCTTGGAGGGCATCATGTTGGAACAAGGATTATAGACCCTTATCATTGGATCATCTGAAAAGAAAGAAAAATTGTAAATAACTTTTATTTTAATAAAATCGTCTTTTTTTGGCGGGAAGTTAAAGGTGATACAGTTCGATTTTGTTTTATTTTCCAAACAAGTGTTATTTCGAATGATCCTGTATAATATCGGTTAGTAAACATGCACGAGTGTAGGCAAATGAAACAAAATAGAGAAAACCATTGATTTTTACGTTCTCTCAAAAAGTCCATGGAAAGCTTGAATTAAGTTCCACCACTTTATTGAAGGACTAGGATTGATATTGACTACAATACGAAAGATATCATTGTAATGTTTTCAAACTATTAAATAAAATCTACGTAAGACAAGACGTTATGGTCCTAAAGACTTTAGCCTGCACCAATTGGCGAATAAAAATAAAACATCAAATTTGCTGGGCACATTACAAAATGTGTTTAAGATGGTACGTTACGTTACGTTTTTCGTACAAAATTATTAACTTGTTCACTGAATAGTGGAAATGCCTAAATTTATGCGTGGTGAACTATTTACGGGTGATTATTTACGCAAAAATAATAAAACGGTACAGTTTATATCAGGTTTCTGTTATATTACCATTTTATTAATTGCACCTTTTAGGGTTATTAATAATGGTTGAATTTTGTATGAAAAACGTACCGTAACGAACCACTTTAAAGTAAATATTATTATAGCTATTTTTTTTTCTATATTCAAAACATGTTAGGCTAAGAATCAAGTAAGAAACCAAAACAAATGACGAATAGCTGCTAAAATGCATTAGTGAGGACGATTAAGCTTAATACAAACAAATGTATCTTTGAATCTGTTTCGCAACGCACGGGACTAGGAGTCATAAGCCATACTTAATAATAATATCTATCACCAATCAGCGAGACAAAATCTAAGCTTTCGAAACAATACCTTCTACGGAGGCTGCTATAAAGATAATGCTGCACTGGATTGAAATGGAGTCGAAGATCGATGGTTTGTTGATAATGGTGTTTACACAGAGGCTGCACGAGCTATTAAGCTAACGACAGCTTTGGATTGTGCCAAATGGTCGTAGAAAAGAGCGAGTATGGCTCTGTGGGGGAAACGTGCGACTTTCGATCCAAAGTATCAAAGTTCGGTTCCCGCTGGCCCCGTACCACTGACTTTCTTAAGTTATGTGCGGTTTTAACACTTTTTCTAAAAACGGTGAAGGAAAACATCGTGAAGAAACCGGCATATCCAAGAATTTATCACAAAAATTCAATGACATGTGACATCCACCAAACCGCACTGGGCCAGCGTCGTAGATTATGGCCCATACTCTCTCTATGAGAGAAGGCCTGTGTCCCAACAGTGGAAACGTGATGGGTTGATGATGATGATGGGTCTTAGAAAAGTATGACCATGATTTGCTGCTTAATATGTGACAATAGGTACCTTATACGTTTTTAAACAATCATAGTCTAAAATAAATAAAAAATAAAATGGTCACTGACATTAGAATTTTAGCCAAGATTAAGCAGCCAATTATGCAAAGCACCATGTCGATACGTTACAATTATTATATAAACCTATTGTGTCCCACTGCTGGGCAAAGGTCTCTCCCATCTCCCTCCAAACATCTCTGTCCATAGCCACTTCCATCCATCTGGGTCGGTAGGTTTCGAGATCGTCACGCCACCTTTTCCGAGGCCGGCCACGTCGTCTCCGCCCGTCTTGAGGCTTCCATTGAGTGACGACTCATGCCAACCTTTCCGGATGCATGCGAACTACTTGCTCCGCCCAGTCCCACTTTAGTTTTGTACCTTTAAAGCCTGCGTCAGCAATGCCTGTCTACGAACGCAGCGTTGTATTTCGGATCTTATTGGTCCTTTTCATCCCGAGTATGCTGCACTCCATTGCTCTTTGACAAACCTTGATTTTGGACTTTTGTGCCTCGGTCAGTGACCAACTTTGGGCACCATAGGTTAGAACGGGCAGAATAAACTTGTCGATGAGGATGCGCTTCAGTGACAGAGGAAGGTTGCCCTTCATTAGCGTCTTCATGGACCAGTAGTTCTTCGAGGCGTTATCGATACGACGATCGATTTCTTTGTCCTACCTGTTTTCGAAGGAGACTAGCTGGCCCAAGTAGATGTACTCATCCACATACTGTAGTATCTGCTAATATGTTTTTATGTTCTTATATTTATACAAGTACATAAAAACATATCATTTAGTTGCTTATATCTATCAGATTAAGTTTTCTATGCAGCTGCGCAATGAGGCAAGCCAGTTTGCCAGATCGTAAGCTTTCGCTTTTCTATGACAAATGCAGATTACCATGCAAAGTACTACGTAGCCCTGGATTGCGCTCATCACCCCGAGACATCAGATAGTTAAATTACTTATTCGCTTAATCGATTTAGATCAGAATAAAGATTGTTGTGAATTTGTGAACTTGTAGGTACTTACGATATGTCCTAGTAACAAAACAAAAAATGTTTTACATTGTTAAGAAATTGTAGAATCATGAATAGAATAGAATAGAATAATTCTTTATTATAATACGGAAACAATTAAAACTAAAATAATAATTACCTTAACACTAGCGTCACAATGAGCGGTCTTATCGGTCAAAGCGATCTTTTAAAGACAACCCACAAGTAGAGGAGTGTAGACAAAAAATATATATGGACGGTGTTATCAACAAAATTTAATCAAAATCATGAAAACGGCTAAGGAGGCAAATGGCAACTTGTTTGCTTCTCTTTTTGCGGAATCTTCACGTCTGGATGCTGGCAACGCGAAACCTCCAACTGCTCCTAGTGGATGCGAGACACACAATATGTCGAATATTCGCATCCGTCAGAAGGAAGTTCGCAAAACGTTGCGCGATCTTGACGTGAATAAAGCAAGTGGTCCTGATGGTATTCCAGCCATAGTTCTGAGAACTTGTGCGCCTGAATTGTGTCCAGTATTGACACGCCTCTTTCGTCTCTCTTTTGAGATTGGTCAAGTGCCAAAGTCCTGGAAGCTGGCTAACGTGCAACCTGTGCCCAAAAAAGGTAGTCGTGCCGACCCTTCAAATTATAGGCCAATCTCAGTAACGTCCATACTCTGCAAGAGCATGGAACGTGTACTGAACAACAGGCTCCTGGCATACCTCGAAGCGAATGAACTTCTCAGTGACCGACAATATGGCTTTCGACGTAACCGGTCAACTGGGGACCTTCTTGCGTATGCCACTCACATTTGGAGCCAGGCCATTGAGAAGCAAGGAGAAGCACTTGCGGTTTCTCTAGATGTCTCGAAGGCCTTTGATAGGGTATGGCATGATGGCCTCATAAGCAAGCTTCCAGCATATGGCCTACCTACTGGTTTATGTGTATGGATATCGGACTTCCTGAGGGACCGATCAATTCGAGTAGTCGTTGAAGGCTGCTCGTCTGATCAATTGGCAATTAATGCCGGGGTTCCTCAGGGGTCGGTTCTTTCTGCGACTCTTTTCCTGCTGCATATTAACGATCTGCTAAAACCCGGTATCTTTGGGTATGCAGACGACAGCACAGTCGTAGAGAGATATATATCCGATTCGCGGACCAGTGGAGAGCAGATCCTTTCTCAAAGAGAGGCCATGGTTGATCGCATGAACTTGGCATTGAAGGCCGTATCCGATTGGGGTGATGCTAACCTTGTCAAGTTCAATGCAGCAAAAACCCAGGCGTGTCTTTTCTCCGCAAAGAAGAGTCAATTCCATCTGACTCCCACTTTCCGAAATGTATCTGTACCGATAACAAATCACCTCGAGCTATTAGGTGTCACCCTGTCATCTAACCTAAACTTTGGCAGCTTCATAGAGTCCAAGGCTAAAGTAGCAGCAAAAAAGCTGGGTATATTGGCCAAGGTGAGACGGTATTTCACACCGGGACAGCTTCTAACTCTGTATCAAGCACAAGTCCGGTCGTGTATGGAGTACTGTTCTCACCTGTGGGACGGCTCCGCCAAATACCAGCTCGAAGCCTTGGAAACCATTGAAAGAAGAGCCAAAAAGCTCATTGGTGATGATGCGCTGGTTAAAACTAAGCTTCAAAGTCTTGAACATCGGCGCAAAGTTGCCAGTTTATCGGTCTTTTACCGGATACATTTCGGAGAGTGTGCGACGGAATTACATGAACTTATTCCGCCATCTCCATTCTATCACCGGACGACCAGGCGTACGGCAAGCCGTCATCAATATATGGTTGACATCCCTCCTGCTCGCACCAAGCGCTTTGCTTCGACCTTCATAATGCGAACGGCCAAGGAGTGGAACTCTCTGCCGGCATCTGTGTTTCCGGATAGCTATAATCTGGGTGTCTTTAAGACAAGAGTGAACAGGTTTCTTCTAGGCGAGCGTGCTACATCTTCGACCGCATCGTCACTTAACAACAGGTGAGATAGCGGTCAAACGCAAGCCTATAAATAATAAAAAAAAAAAAAAAAAAAAAAATGAGTTAAAATAACCTGAAAATGAGTATAATATTTGTATGAAAGTCGTGTGATTTTTTTTATTATGATCTTATCTCTTGTGTATATAAGTCCAGGCGAGCGACAAATCGTGATTGTAAGCTTACAAATATATTGATGAAAAGATTAATCAGAACAAAGACACAAGTTCACTGACTTATTTAATTGAGCCACCGAATAAAAAGTTGTGATAATGTCTTTAAACTTCAAAGTTCAAAGTTCTTTATTCGTTTTTGACATCACAGACGCACTAATGAACGTCATTTATTACAATGACCCTACCACCTCCAATCTTGGTCGACTCCTCCAATCTTTGGAATCGAACGAAATAGTTTGGTCTTTTTGTTTTAGATTAAACTTAAATTACACTTTACTTATGCAGTATAATTAACAGTACCATACATTTTACAAAAATTGGGAATTTAAAAATGACTATGAACTCTTATGCCTCCTCAAAACTGTGGTTACGATTTTTTTGAATAAATAGCTTTAGGTATTAGATCTATGTTTGGCCACTATCTCGCCTGATGTGAAGCGATGATGTGGCCTAAGATGGAGCACATAGATCTAGAGAGAGACGGCAGTTAAGCGGGTGCTCAGACCCGTCTCCCGTATTTTCAATAGATGTCGCGCCCGTCACCCAAAGCCAGTAAAGAAAAGGTGTGCAAGTATTTGGACTACCGAGGTACCTGACGTGATAGTTTAGTTGGTTTAGATCGTTTCCTGTACTGGAGGTCTGGAATTCAAATCTCGGCTGCAGCGAAATATTTTGCATACAAAAATTTTGTTAATTGTTAAAAATTTATATATTAAGATACCTCCTTTCGTACTACAACAGTGAAGACCACGGGAAAAACAATAAATGACAAAAAATGATTTGTAAGAGAAAAGTAACTTTTTATAGTTTCAAAGTCTGTATTTTTTTCATTGTTTGCTAAGTTGTGCAAATAACGAAACAACTTATTCCAATATATGACTATAATGACGAAGTAACAGCTTCCTTTCTATTTCCGATAAATTTTTAGAGCACTAATCGTATGCAACAACAATCTTCGCCGGGTTGATGACTTTATATGCAGATTTGTGTCATCACATCTTTTATTCGCCCTTTAGATTTTTTTTTCATACATATTTTTTGATTTGACGCGTATGTTCATCGCTACTTGCTCATACTTATCAAAAATATAAATATAATATGCTTTGCTTATACTTATCAAAAATATTACTAAACAAATATTGTATTAACAACTTCAATTACTGGATTTGCTAGGTTCAATCGCTAGGTTAGGAAAAAACGCACAATGACAACTTTCATATTGACAACGACGGTTTTTGACGTTCGGCGCGCGGACGTTCCTGTTTCTTGCCATCATTGAGGTCTCACACCATTCCTCAATGCTTGCCATGGACGAACAGTCAAAAATTGAACTACATTAAACTACAGCTGACTACGACGGTTTTACCCAATTCTGATTTGTATAAAAATAATACACCAAAAAACCAACAGATGGCATTAAAAGGTCATTTTCACAAAAACAGTTTTTCCCGTGGAGTCTTCACTCTATTACATGGTTGGTAGAACCAGACATACACAACTCCATCACAGTTACCTTTTTGCAGCGAGCCAATGATATCAAAGTACCGGATAAAAACCTCATTAAACTGACTGGCCCTATAAAAATGTATGAAGGCATTTATATCGTACAATATGGCAAAATTATTCTAATACTCTCACTCTTGTCCTATTATAAGTGTAACCACTTATAAGCGCAGTTATGTGGGTAATATAGCCTATATGAAGTGATGACGGGTGATTCGAAAGACATAACATATATATTTATATATCGACATGATGCTTTGCATAATTGGCTGCTTAATATCGGTTGAACGACTGATTACAGATGTAAGGACTTGATCGTAAAATGTGGACATACAAAGATGTTTCTCTTGCAGTAATATGTTTGTTCCTTTTCCCACAATTATGCGCAAAATCAATTAGTTTTTTTTAGTAGTATATTGATATCCTCTGACAGCCTCTGTGGTGTAATGGTTGAGTAGGTTGGCTCAAATCTCATACACTACTGAGGTTGCGGGTTCGATGCCCGTGATAGGACAAATGTTTGTGCACAGAAAAAGGAGCAAGTATTTGTTTTGTGTCTGGGTGTTGTGGGACCATGGTCCTCGTAGTTACTGGTTTCCTCGATACAGGGAATCTTAGTTAGGGCCCAGGATCTGTGTATCTGATCATTGAGAGCTATTTATTATTTATCAATATTCTTTTAGGTACTCTACATTTCAATTTCAATCATTTATTGCTTTCCATAATATTACATAGTTTTTGTCAATAAATACAGCTCATTATGGACCCTGTCGGGCATAGCAATTAGAAGAGAGAGAGAACACTAGTGAAAATAATAATTATTAAATTATTATTATTATTAAATTATTGTTATTTTGCATACTCTGCATTTTATTAGTGTGATATCACAATAACAAATGTAGAGTTTATAGAATCCAAAAAGTTTATTATGCAAATACACTCGAGAGCAATGAATCCGGGTCACTTAAAGAATCCTAAAAATCTCGGAAACTAAAAATGCTAGGTTAATGCAATAAATTGTATTTAATAGACAATGTAATACTCCTTAAATGAAGGTATTAAAACTTCTTAGTTATTGTAAAGTTATATCATAAAAAAATCAAATTTGAAAAAGGGCCACTTTCGAAGATGGAACTACGAAATTACAGCATTTGGTTTTGCTTTTGTTTGTAATCTGTCATTTATGTGGGTACATAAACCATGTTTATAGTGCTCTATATTCATTATTCAAGCTGAAATTATGTCGCTTACGCCTGAAGAATGCACCAGAATACTTACAATGCTGGAAACCGGCCGGAGTCAGCGCGATACAGCCAGGACTGTCGGTGTGTCGCTGTCAACAGTACAAAGAGTTCTCCGACGTTACGAAGAAACTGGTTCTAACCTACGCAGACCAGGAACGGGCAGAACCAGGTGTACCACAGCACGAGAAGACCGATACTTGGTGAACACCATGCTTCGAAATCGCTTTCTCACAGGAACTGAACTCACCAATCAGTTTCGACGCCTCGGAGGAAGTAACCCAAGTGCATGGACAGTAAGACGTCGGCTTGCTGAATCTAACTTAAAACCCCTTAGACCTGCAAACGGCCCTAAACTGGAGCGTGGGCATCGTATTTCGAGACTAAAATATGCCCAGAGCCACGTAAATTGGAGTATTGAAGATTGGTCAAAAGTTATGTTCTCCGACGAATCAAAATTTATGCTCTACAAGCACGATGGAAGACACAGAGTGTATCGAAGACCAGGGGAAAGATTCAAGCAAGCATGCATCGAAGAAAAAGTAGCCTACGGTGGTGGGTCTGTACTTGTGTGGGCCGGAATTTCTTCTGAAAGTCGCACAGAGCTGGTGATCATAGAAAACGGCTCTTTAACTAGCGTAAGATATGTGGAAGAAATCCTCAATGATCACGTTGGTCCATTTATGGTCAATTTAGGTGAGGATGCTATATTTATGCATGACAATGTCCGACCTCATACAGGTAGGATTGTGAATGACTACCTTCAAGAGATGAACATTACTCGTATGGAGTGGCCAGCGCGCAGCCCGGATATCAACCCGATCGAGCATGCTTGGGACGAGCTAGGCAGATGCGTAAAATAACGAAACCCTCCCCCAATCACGCTTCGTGAGCTCAAAATTGCTCTCACAGAGGAATGGGAGAATATTCCCCAAAATCGTATAAGGAACTTGGTGTACAGCATGCCAAACCGCGTAAACGCAGTAATGGAAGCACGAGGAGGCAATACGAAGTATTAAAATTCAAGAAAATCGTAATAAAGTTCAAAAATTTCATGTTTCCTATTTTTGTTTTAAGGAGAGATCAGCAGTTTTTTTCTTTATGTAATTTTGTGTTAATAAAATGTATGGTGACTCATATTTTTTTTACTTTCATTTAAGGAGTATTACATTGTCTATTAAATACAATTTATTGCATTAACCTATCATTTTTAGTTTCCGAGATTTTTAACATTCTTTAAGTGACCCGGATTCATTGCTCTCGAGTGTAGGTACAAAAATGCACTTTCACAAGTAAAAAAACATAAAACAATTGCAATAGTAAATAAGAAAAATTTTACAGTAATTAAGAGGATATGGCACAGCCGCGACCAGCGAGCACTAAGTATTTAAATAATGGTTTACGGTCTCGCAGAAAATGCGTAAATTAAATTAAATAAATTAACTAAATTATAATAATAATTTAACTAAATTCGTATCAACTTCAGATTTTTGTTAAAATTAGCGTTTCGGGAGAAAACGTTTCTACCACACTAAATCTCAATCAAATTTGATAACTTTGGTCTCAATTTCTTAAATGGAGAATAAACTAGGTTTGTAGGTTTTCTTTTTTCTAAGTTTATGTCTATTTTTAAAGTTAACAGCTACCAAACTTCAAAAAAAAAATTCGAGTAAATATCGAGTATTTTGGGTCCATTTATTCAAATTCTATAGGAATTATCGAAAAAATAAAACCTACAAACTTCAATAATGATAACATCTCTTACATGTTCAAATTTCATCGAATTTGGTTAATGTTTAGGGGTAGAAAAACGTTTTCTCTTTTTGTATGAAAATTTCAGCGTGCCGTTCCCTCTTAAGACGTCCAGATACAGAAATGAAATAAGAAAACTGACTCTATAGGTGCTGAACCGGTGAAAGAAAGTCGCCATCTGATTTCACACAAAATGCCTTATCACTGTAAGTACAAAATGAGCAGAACACAAGATAAATCCACGAGAAAGAAGGAAAGCCCAGAAACGAGCCTGCAGGATAATAAATCCACGATATATATCGCAAATTTAGATACCAAGCATCGCACGGAGATCATAAAATCGTCTGATAAGGGATCCCGTTTTTACACTTTATTATATGAAGCAGATAAATATTTTCAGTATCAGGTTATTTTCTAAAGGAGAATTAATTATGATGTGTCACAATATTAATTAAATAAATTCAATTGCATCTCATCACAGTGATATCACAAATAATAAAATGCAGATTATATAAGAATCCAAAAAAATATTATGCAAATAGGCACAAAAATGCACTTTTACAGGTTAGAAAACATAAGACAATAGTAGGTAAATAGTAATCAATAATAATATAAGACGTTCACGTAGAGAAATGAAATAAGAAAAATGACTCTATAGGTGAAAGAAGTCGTAATCTGATATCACAGAAAAAGCCTTATGACTGTAAATACAAAACAATCAGAACGCAAGATAAATCCACGAGAAAGAAGAAAAGCCCTGCAAGGAGCCTGCTGGATAATAAATCCACGATATATATCGCAAATTTAGATACCAAGCATCGCACGGAGATCATAAAATCGTATGATAAGGGATCCCGTTTTTACACTTAATTATGTGAAGCAGATAAATATCTTCAGTGCCAGGTTATTTTCTAAAGGAGAATTAATTGTATGGCACCATCCTATCTTATAAACCAGCAATTCCGCGGCCAGATTATAACCAAATGACATAATTTTCAATAAGCAGATTCTATTAAGATTATGAATAACTTCCAGAACGGTAAATATTGCGTACTTTACATTAATAATATAAGGCATGTATTTAACTGATCGTTTTAATTTTGCAAAAACAGCAAGCAAACATTTTTTTTTATCGTCAACTTTTTTAACGATTGATCCTGTTTCTCTTAATAAAAATAAATCACGAATATGATAGCTGAAGCGGCAGTGGGCTGGTCATATTTGCCGCAGAACCAATAACTGTTGGGGTAGACGTATTCTAGAGTGGAGACCGCGAATCGGCAAACGTAGTGTAGGACGCCCTGCTACTAGATGGAGCGACGATATACGTAGGGTTGCTGGTAGCGACTGGAGAAGGAAAGTCGAAGATCGGGCTCAGTGGCACGCTATGGGAGAGGCCTATGTCCAGCAGTGGACTGATGTGGGCTGATGATGATGATGATGATGATATTCTCAATTTACTTTCTGGCCGATGTATGGTCACTGCTCTAACATAATTTGACCTAGACTTTGAGGCCGTTTTTGTTGTCGAACTAATACAAAGAGGATCAAATATTATTTTTAATAGATCAATTAGATTTTAGAGGATCAAATACACTCGAGAGCAATGAATCCGGGTCACTTAAAGAATGTTAAAAATCTCGGAAACTAAAAATAATAGGTTAATGCAATAAATTGTATTTAATAGACAATGTAATACTCCTTAAATGAAAGTAAAAAAAATATGAGTCACCATACATTTTATTAACACAAAATTACATAAAGAAAAAAACTGCTGATCTCTCCTTAAAACAAAAATAGGAAACATGAAATTTTTGAACTTTATTACGATTTTTTTGAATTTTAATACTTCGTATTGCCTCCTCGTGCTTCCATTACTGCGTTTACGCGGTTTGGCATGCTGTACACCAAGTTCCTTATACGATTTTGGGGAATATTCTCCCATTCCTCTGTGAGAGCAATTTTGAGCTCACGAAGCGTGATTGGGGGAGGGTTTCGTTGTTTTACGCATCTGCCTAGCTCGTCCCAAGCATGCTCGATCGGGTTGATATCCGGGCTGCGCGCTGGCCACTCCATACGAGTAATGTTCATCTCTTGAAGGTAGTCATTCACAATCCTACCTGTATGAGGTCGGGCATTGTCATGCATAAATATAGCATCCTCACCTAAATTGACCATAAATGGACCAACGTGATCATTGAGGATTTCTTCCACATATCTTACGCTAGTTAAAGAGCCGTTTTCTATGATCACCAGCTCTGTGCGACTTTCAGAAGAAATTCCGGCCCACACAAGTACAGACCCACCACCGTAGGCTACTTTTTCTTCGATGCATGCTTGCTTGAATCTTTCCCCTGGTCTTCGATACACTCTGTGTCTTCCATCGTGCTTGTAGAGCATAAATTTTGATTCGTCGGAGAACATAACTTTTGACCAATCTTCAATACTCCAATTTACGTGGCTCTGGGCATATCTTAGTCTCGAAATACGATGCCCACGCTCCAGTTTAGGGCCGTTTGCAGGTCTAAGGGGTTTTAAGTTAGATTCAGCAAGCCGACGTCTTACTGTCCATGCACTTGGGTTACTTCCTCCGAGGCGTCGAAACTGATTGGTGAGTTCAGTTCCTGTGAGAAAGCGATTTCGAAGCATGGTGTTCACCAAGTATCGGTCTTCTCGTGCTGTGGTACACCTGGTTCTGCCCGTTCCTGGTCTGCGTAGGTTAGAACCAGTTTCTTCGTAACGTCGGAGAACTCTTTGTACTGTTGACAGCGACACACCGACAGTCCTGGCTGTATCGCGCTGACTCCGGCCGGTTTCCAGCATTGTAAGTATTCTGGTGCATTCTTCAGGCGTAAGCGACATAATTTCAGCTTGAATAATGAATATAGAGCACTATCAACATGGTTTATGTACCCACATAAATGACAGATTACAAACAAAAGCAAAACCAAATGCTGTAGTGCGTAGTTCCATCTTCGAAAGTGGCCCTTTTTCAAATTTGATTTTTTTATGATATAACTTTACAATAACTAAGAAGTTTTAATACCTTCATTTAAGGAGTATTACATTGTCTATTAAATACAATTTATTGCATTAACCTAGCATTTTTAGTTTCCGAGATTTTTAGGATTCTTTAAGTGACCCGGATTCATTGCTCTCGAGTGTAATATTGTCCCATAAAATATTAATAACAATTATTTTTTGGTGGTGCCAGTGCCAATAAATATGTTAGATAGTTGTCAGACACGTCGTTTGACAAGATATTTCTTCCTTTTTTCGTTATTTTCGTGTGGGTGTGTGGCCAAGCCATACAATTTTATTGTTTAGTCTAGTTTGCGACAAGCGAATCATACAGCAATTCAAATTGATATAAATGTATCCAATAATTCCACGACACAGCAGGCAAGTTAGGATCCTAGCGCTAAGTTCCGCAATGTATATGTTTTGGATTCTTCTGTAAATTATTTGTGTACTTAAGTAAATAAATCAATGTGATTTATCATACAGGGATGTGGAATAAACTCTTACATACAGTAAGCAAAACTGCTCACTGGTAGTGGTAGTGTGTTTATAAATCAAATCAATTCTGATAATGATTCTGATTCTGAATCATCACTCCAAAAAGTGCAAGGCAATGTGATTTCAGTTGTCACCAGCGTATTTGACAGTCGTTAATTTTTTTTTTAATTTCGCCCATTAGGGCAGGCTAAAGTCTCTAGCCGCCATGTCTTACGTAGTTTTTATTTGATAGTTTAATATTCCATTTATTATACTTTTGTTGAGAATGAGGGTCATCAGCAACAAGCCGGACCCTCTCCTAGTGCTTCAATGAAGTGGTGGAACTTTATTCAAGCTTTCCATGGACTTTTTGGGAGAACATAAAAAGCAATGTTTTCTCTATTTTGTTTCATTTGCTTACACTCGTGCACGTTTATGAATACATAATGGTTAATATTCCACCGATATTACACATGATCAATCGAAATAACACTTGTTTAGAAAATAAAACAAAATCAAACTGTATCACTATTCACTTCCCGCCAAAAAGTCTTGACAGTCGTTAAATAAATAAAGAGCGTACGAATATAACATTGACATACATTTACATATATATCGATGGTATATAATTAAAAAATTAAGATTGTCTTTCTTCAATGTTGAGGCTAAAAATTTATTTTATTATGCATTTCAAATTACAGATTGATTTAGTCTACGCCACTGGTGGCGGCAAACATAAAGTAAGTTTGTTAACTGCTTATGTTTCCCTTGTCGTTTGCTTATGTCATGCGAATTTATCTCTATCTTTGCCGGCATGTACAGTAAACGACAAAACATTTAATTTTTTTATGTTTCTATTTACTTATCTGTTACTTATGTTACAGAATACTAACTTATACTTTATGTCGATTAAGAGAAAACATTTGTTTAACATCTTATTTTTTAATTCTTATTTGACTTGAGTTTGACCACTATCTCACCTGTTCACTCGAGATTTAAAGATTCCTAGATTATAAGTATCGGAAAAGACCGACCCCAGCAGGGAGTTCCACTCATTAGCGGTGTGTATTATAAAAGTGGAAGCGAAGCCCTTAGTGCGCGCAGGAAGAATGTCCACCAAATAACCAAAGAATTCTAACTATTACTTACGTTATATAACGGTGGCGCGTTGCCGCACATCTAGTAGTCCAATGATGGAACGGGGACGGGGAAATTTGTTGGTGTAAATCCGACGCACACTTTCCGAAATGTATCCGATAAAAGACCGATAGACTGGCTACTTTACGTCGATGTTCAAGACTGTGGAGTCTTGACTCGAATAGCGCTTCGTCGCCGATGAGTCTCTTGGCTCGCCTCGACTCTAGTGCTTCAAGCTTACCTACAAATATACACCCACTCCCCCCCTTTATTATTTTCGTAGGTATATCGTTGTAATGCGCTCGATTTGCCTCGTCACCTCAGACAGGGCAATATCTAAAAATCAGTGTTTGCTCCTTGAGTAATGTTATTCGCTGAGCTATGGCCCATTTGTCATAACTGCAACACTGTCACTGACTGTACCGTCGACTAATGATGACCAACAACAATAAACATAAATTAAGTGCATCATACAAGACAAGGTTCTATAAGTCGCTATTAGAGGGCCTATGGTCTGTTTAGATGAATAAGTTCTTAGACTGTAGCATGTTTAGAATTATTGTTGGTTATGTATTTTATCTTTAAAAGCATTGAGCTTGGCTTGGGGAGGGGGTGGCCTAAGGGCCACCCCCGCCGCATCCTAACCTACCAAGGGCTGCCCCTTACACCATTGGGGTGGCCCAAGGGCCAAGGACTGCCCTTTATACGTTTGAGTGCTAAAAACAGACCAAATTTGGTGAGCAATCAGTATTATTGGTGAACGGTTAAAAATTATCAATATTTTTATGGAGTGTAGGTAAGCTCAACATGCAGGTATGTGTCATAATTGTACACCCGTTTAATACTTAGCTTCAGGCGTCACGTCGTAAACTCCGGGCCACGTTTTATGCAGAACTAATTGGTGATGCGCATTGAATGCGATGACCATGAGTTATGGCTTTCTCAAAGTAACCGAATTTACTGTGTTATATCAATTTTATTTTTATTTATATTATTATAATTTATTATTTATTGATGGAAAATATTTAAGATTTACTAACATAATTTCAATTTTAATTTGATTTTACTAACAAAACTGGATTGAATTTTTTTATATTAACTAGTGCGATTTTAAAAACACAGTAAATTTGGTTACATTGAGAAACACTACTTTGGACAGCTACTGTGGTGTAGTGGTTGGTAAGGTTGACCCAAACTCATGACCACTGAGGTTGCGGGTTCGATTCCCACAACGGGACAAATGTAAAAAGATAAAAAATACATACAGACGAACATAGAACCTCCTCTTAGTTAAAAAAGCGCAAGCATTTGTTTCGTGTCTTGTGGGTTGAATGTTGTGGGACCATGGTCCTCAAAGTTCCTGGTTCCCTAGATACAGGGAATCCTAGTTAGGGGCCGATGTATGTGATCGATGGACGTATTTAATTATTTTTTTATTTATGCAATCTTCAATGTGCTTATATAATAATTAACATTATATATAATTACTAGCTGACCCGGCAAACGATGTTTTGCCATTAAAATGTTAAGGGTGAACAACCCTTATCACTTAGGGGTATGAAAAATAGATAGTAGCCGATTCTCAGACCTACTGAATATGCATATAAAATTTGGTAAAAATCAGTAAAGCCGTTTCGGAGGAGTAAGGTAACTAACATTGTGACACGAGAATTTTATATATATGATTAACATTATATATAATTATTGAAGACTGGTAAGGTAGGTATATACCTATTATGTTATTAGAGACCCGCCGCGGCTTCACCATGGTGTCATTTTTTGACGACTTGATTACTAAGCATTTAACGTTAGTATATATTATGTATTAGTATACTGATATATATTAGTTTATATATGTATTAATATGTATGTATTGGAATATGTGTTTAAGTATGCAGGTATTTATTATTGAAATTTAATTGCACACCGCCGTCTACTTCTTTCGATACTGTCCATCCAAAGGTTGTCTGGAAGAGATCGCTTTAAGCGATAAGACCGCCCATTGTACTACCATTGTAAGGAATTTTGTCTTACTATTATTTATGTTGTGTTGTAACTGGTATGCAATAAAGAGTTTTGTAATTGTAATTGTAATGTTCTCTACTATACAAAAACTTAATTAGAATGTATTGCACATATACATTTATTAGTGTAATAAAAAGAAATTGAACATATTGGGAAGAAACTAACTATTAACTGTTACTATTTATGTTTTCATTTTTAATTTTGTATATTTACCTATGTTTAATTTACTTGTATATTTTATGTTAAAGTATTTATTATGTATATTTTATTAATTATGTTATGTATTTTATGTAATGACTGGTTTATGTAGGTATATTGTATTATATAACAAAATTATCTTAAAGTAACACCGTCCATATATATTTCTGTCTACATTCCTTCACTTGTGGGTTGTCTGGAAGAGATCGCTTTGAGCGATAAGACCGCCCATTATGACATTATTATTAAGTTAGTTGTTATTTTAGTTTAAAATTATTTCTGTATTTTGGTGTTACAATAAAGAGTTTTCTATTCTATTCTATTAAGGCACAGGGCATACAGCCTTGTTTATTAGTTAGGGTCTCACAAACAAAGTTGTTACAAAGAAAACAAATAAATTTTAATTTAATAAAGAAGAAAGAAAAAGAAAAAAGGGCAAGCATTTGTTTCGTGTCTGGGTGTAGTGGGACCATTCCTCATACGTCCTGGTTTCTTAGATACAGGGAATCCTGGTTAGGGGTCAGGATCCATGTATGTGATCGTTGGTGTTGGATGTATTTTATAATTTAATTTAATATTATTAACCTTCCAAAAAAGTTCTACATAACAGTGAAGAGGTAAGCGGAGAAACAGAAATGAAGACGCCGATAGTGACTTTGTTTTATAATATTTAGAGATACCTCTTGAACTTAAAAGCCTCAATCATTCATCATCATCATCAGCCCATTACGGTCCCACTGCTGGGAAACGGGCCTTTTCTCATAGAGAGAGTACGGGCCATAATTCACCACGCTTGCCCAGTGCCGGTTGGTGGACATCACCAAGTTATTAAATTTCTGTGTTTAATTCTTGGACATGCCGGTTTCCTCGCGGTGTTTTCCTTCACCGTCATAAATCCGCACATAACTCTAGAAAGTTAGTGGTGCAGAGCCAGCGGTATTCGAACTCGGGTGCATCGTATCGAAAGTTGCATATGCTACCACTGAGCCAACTCACACCTCGCCTACTCTCCTTATTCGCCCTTACAGCTTTGATACCTATACGCATTTCTTTTCTGCAGCAGGACTTCAATTTGATAAAGGAAAGAAATGGGTAAACATTCTTTGTGCACGCTGGCACGTCAATATAGGCTTTAAGTGGACTGACTATCAATTTCAGGAAATGAGAGTATGCACACACATAATAAATCCGTATAATTATATTCAGAATTGCACTTACTTGTAATTTGATGGTGATTTCCGCGCCGCTAAAGTAACCGATGACCTTACGTGTCCTCTACCGTGTTCGTGAGTAGTGCCGCAATAACTGCTCGATTTGAACCATCATGGGCGTTGAGTGAACGACAGCCCACAGATAACAGCGAAGTACAGTGACAATTAGGAATAAAAATATACAGATATATAATGCGTGCACATTCTTACCGGTTTTCAAAGTCATGTTACCGTAAGTTACAATTTTTAACATATGTTTAATAATTATTTCATTTGTATCAAATGTTCAGGACCTTTAAAAGTGCACTTTTGTGCCTATTTAATGAACGATATTTGTCTTTGACTTTGATATCATCTTACTTACACCTCCTTTGATCCCAAAACCTTTTGAGTTAGTGAAGTGAAAGTGTATTGTAGTATAATAGTGCTACCCATAAAGAACACAAGAACATAGTGTCTTCGCCTTAATAGAGACAATAAGAAAAGTGTTGATGGACACATTCTTAGTTATACTCTACTTAGCAGCTTAAGTTAAACTCAAATTACTTATTAGTCTTATTAGGCTAGATCGTCATGTTATTGAGGTGTCTTATTAAAAAACTTCATTTAAAAAAAAAGAAAAAACTTACTTACACATCCTACAGTTTGTTTCCAAACACTTTCAAACAGGTGAACTTGATTACAGGCAGGTACATAATACAGAGCACGTGTAACCGTCTAGAAATATTTATTAATTTGCATTTACAGAGCTTGCAGTACAGAGTGCGGAGCCCCGGGGCCGTAGCGGGAATGCGTCGAGTCTTATTCTTGTTGGAATAAACCTTCGTTCGATTTACGGTTATGATTCTTAACGTAGATGTTGTTAGTATTGATGTAACATACTGTCTATACCAAACCAGAACATCGGAACCAAAGTAATCGACATAGCTCACCGAATAAGTTTTTTTTATTTGTGATAAATCCACGTTTGACCACCATCTCTACTGATGTTAAGCGACGATGTGGCCGAAGATGGAGTACGTAGATTTAGAACATACCTATTCACTCTAGCCTTGAAGACGCCCAAATTATAGTTTTCAGGAAACAGAGAAGATGGCAAGGAGTTCCATAAGCAAGTAAATAAGCTCAAGTGGCAATGGGCTGGTCACATATGTCGAAGAACCGATAACCGATGGAGTAAACGAGTTCGAGAGTGGAGACCACGTTTAGGCAAACGTTGTGTAGGACGCCCTCCGGTCAGATGGAGCGACGGCCTGCGTAAAGTGGCTGGAAGTAATTACATACGAAGAGCCGAGGATAGGGCTCAGTGGCGTGTATTGGGAGAGGCCTATGCCCAGCAGTGGAATCGTATGGGCTGATGATGATGATGATACTATCTATAGTGCAATAAGAATACTGACACGAGCCTGCGTCACCACGGATTGAAGCGCTGCTTTGAAGCAAGTTCGTTCGTTTACTGGTGGTAGGTTTCTCATATGTGAGAGACCGCCAAGCAGTAGTGCGCAAACATTACTGTGGTACGAAGTCCAAGGTCAAATATCGATGAAATTTATATGGGACTACCTCGTGGCTATACTGAACCCAACGCAAAAATAATTTTCCAAATCGGTTCATGAATGACGGAGTTCTGAGGTAACAAACATAAAAAAACAATCGAATAGAAAACCTTCTCCTTTTTTGAAGTCTGTTAAAAAACGGCCTCTCGCATACGAGAGACCTGCCACCTAGTAAAGTAAGAACTCCTTCCCTCGTGTAAAAAGCGCATCAATGATTGGCTATTCCTTGCTGTCGAGTGCATTAAGATAACGAGGTCTAATGTACTACTGTGCTACTACATTGTAATACACCCTACAACATAGGAATCGTCAATAACACACAGGGAGCAAGCTCGAAGCAAGTATGGGATTCCAAGACATCTATGTATACCTATATCGGTGGGGTTGCCATGTGTCGGGCAGTTTACGAACGTATGAGAGATGTAATGACTAAACATTTTTTGAAGATTTTTAGGCACGCGTATTGCTTATCTTCATTTGATCGTGATAGTTTTGTCACTTTTTTTAACCTATGCCGTCGCACTGCTGGGCAAAGGTCACCTTGTCACCTAAATATATAAAAATAAAGCTTTTCTCCAGGAAACTTGATATATTTTACGATGGTTTTCATAGCTTTAAATAAACAGGGGTTCTTATTTATCTATGCTCTATAATATGCAAACATGTTAAAAAAAGAAAAGAAAGTATTAAAAAAAAATATTGTTTTATTTTAAACACTAAAAAACTATTTTAAATTTTACAGGATAATATTATTTTATTTTTATAAATAAATTACTTTATTTATTATCGTAAAATTTATCGAGGTAAATAAATAAATACACCCAACGATCACATAGATAGATCCTGGCCCCAGGCTAAGATTATCTGTATCTAGAGAACCAGGAACTACGAGAACCATGGTCCCACAACACCTAGACACGAAACAAATGCTTGCACTAAAAATATATATAAGTAAGCACCATACTCGTACTTTCCCATAATCGTCCCTGTAAGACAATATACAAAGGATAGAAGAAATGTTCAGTGCAGTTGGCTCGGTGGTCCAGTGGTTAAGGCGTCGGAACGGTATTCCATAGACGTAGGATCGGTCCCTGCTCAAGCAACTTCATTTTTCTTCTTCCTAATTATTTAAAAATGTTAATACTCTTTGCAAAATTTGTATAGTAATCTATGACTGTCATTATCATTATCAGCCCCAAAGTCACTGCTACCACGATACTTCTGCACCACCCAATACTTTATTATCTACTATTATCTGTTCTGAGCCAATACGGCTATTTATTTACCTATGCAAAACTTATAAGCAGCAAGTTTTTGAAAGAATCCATACCTATATCTAAGAAGCTTCTTCATCTGGTGCAGTTAACGCGGTCGCAACGCTAAAGGGTGTACAAAAACGTATTCTAATATGGGTGGTATAAAAACGCGTCACTTCCAGTATAATTATTCGCATAATTAACGCGGGAATTTCGCAAGTTTTTCTCCAGGTTACATTAACCATTTCCATAGCGATGTTATGAGGTTAGGACCTACCAGCGCTGGTTATGGTGAAACTGGGTAGGTGATCCAGCGGTCTGCATGACGATGACAAAACTCCTTGCAAAAATAAAGAAAAAGAAAAAATAAACTTGTCAAGTTAAGTTTGACAGACTTTTTAATGGCGGTAAGTGAAAAGTGATAGTTTGATTTTGTTTATTTTCCAAACAAGTGTTATTTCGAGTGACCATGTGTAATATCGGTGGAATATTAACCATTATGTGTTCGTAAACGTGCACGAGTGCAGGCAAATGAAAGAAAATAGAGAAAACCTTGCTTTTTATGTTCTCCCAAAAAGTACATGGAAAGCTTGAATAAAGTTCCTCCACTTTATTGAAGCACTAGGAGAGGGTCCGGCTTGTTGCTGTTGACCCTCATTCGTAACAAAACTAAAAAATGGAATATTAAACTATTAAATTAAAACTACGTAAGACATGGCGGTATGGTCCTAGAGACTTAAGCCTGCCCTAACGGGCGGATTAAAAAAAAACTTAAGTTTGACACACTCCATTGTTGATGACCAAAGATAAAATATTTGTTGATGATTGAATGTGTTAAAAAGCAAGCAAAGAGGAAATCACTAATTAATAAATTCAATTTGAATAAATATGATATATTTAAGATACCTACATATAAGTAGAACCCTCTTATGAAGCTGCTAAAAAGATGTATAACATGTTGTTACAATAGATGTCTCGCTCTCATAGAGTGTATCATCAGATTGTATGTAGTACTGTCAGGTTTTCTTTGGTGACAGTGTGACAGCAGTTAATATTTAAAGTCGTGATTTGAGAATACATGTATACAAAATAAATAAAAAGCTTTATTTGCCTTGCTTACTAATTCTTAAAAAATATTTTTTCTTGCATTCAACTTGACATTGCATTACACATATATTTATCATTTTCATATTATATATATATCATATTCTATACGTTATATTATTAATAATTTTGTTTACCTATATGTATATTATATTAGTACCTATTACTTCTTATTATGTTACAATTTAGGTACTCCCTTGTATAATTGACTATATTATTATTTATTATACATTTAGATTGATTGAAATAAAAATGAAATGAAATGAAATAACTTGAAATGAAAATGAAATGAAATAACTATTGAAACACACACACATAAAATTATTAATATATGATGTTTAATAATTGATCGCCTAATTATTAAATAAGTATTTGTAAAGTTATTATTTATTAGTCATTTTGCAGGACGCCTTCGCATGGGAAGGCCTTCTCACAATGAAAATTAATATAATATTCAATAATACAATAGGTAATATCACTGCAAAATGACATCTAAAACGGCCACCGGAGGTGTAAGCCAGCCAAAGGAGCTCGCTGAAAGTGTGATGTGGTCCAAAATAGGTTCATAGCGGTCCAATTTTGGCGCAAAGCGGTCCAATTTAGGCGCTTATCTTATTGTTATGGGACTGGGTATGGCCCCAGTGGTGTCGGCTATTGGACATGAGTAATGAAAGGGCACAGAGGTGAGTTATTGTAAGTGTTACATTGTTGTTAGTTATTGAATTCGTGGACAATAACGTTATTAGGTTCGTTTTAAACATTATTTATATATTGATTTGTTTTTCCAATCTTCAAACAGCTTTGCATCATCAGAATATATTAAGAAAGATTCATTGTAGTGAGAAAGATCTCTCGCGAGGGTGCATTATCATCATCACCTGTAATTGTCCACTGCTAGATATACGCTGAAATGAATACCACTGAGGCCGGTCTTCGGCTCTTCTCATCCAGTTTCTTCTGGCCGCTTTTCGCTGGTCGTCACCTGGCCGGTGGCCGGTAAGCTTGCCGATTCGCGGTCTCCACTCAAAGGCACGTCTACTCCAACGGTTGTCCGTCCTTCGAGACCAGACCATTGCCACTTTAGCTTGCTAATCCTATGGTCTATGTCAGTAAATTTGGTCCGAGAAGGTGCGTCTGGCTAAAAAAGTAAGTTACACTTCAGTTTATTCTGCAATAAAATACTATTTCGACTTTGCAAGTCATTTAGGGACAGGGTGAAGCCTGTTACATAGGCATGAAGAGTAGCTTCCTATTCTTTTATAGTTTGAACCAACCCAAAGTTACCATTTAGAAATGTAGTTATTTTCAGAAAACCATTTATTATGTAGTAAACATTTTCAGAATTGACTTTTATTCCTCAAACATCAGCAGAAAGAGTCAAAAGCCACAAAAATGATCCAAAATCGAGCGCTAGCTTGTATAATACTTTTGCTCGCTTTACCACCAGCGAGGTTTAAGCACTAAATACAGCACGAGCCATATTAAGTCCGCCGCACGCGCATCTCACGACCAAGCCACTATCCGTCTAGATATGTCTAGTCACATGGAATGTAAGGTCGTGGTGGTCCGACCGACACTAAACGAAGCTGAGCTGTTGTTACTCGAACTAAATTTAAAATGTATTACAGTCAGAGTCCTATTGTCGTTAAAGCATATATTACCTCATAGTACTACATTAAATTTAAATAATTTAATTGAATAACCGAACTTAGAAAATTGAGTCTGACATATCCTATGGGAAATGGTTTTATTAGGTTTCGATAGAATTGTTTTAATGTTGAATTGTTTCATTTTCATAAACGAGTTAATGAATAATTTGTAATAATACTAATTAGTTATAAGAAAAATTATTAGGTCAAATAAAAGTTTATTAAAAATATATAATTATAATAAGTTTGTTTTGTTCGCTTTGTTC
Source organism: Petrophora chlorosata (assembly GCA_951640565.1). NCBI lineage: Eukaryota > Metazoa > Arthropoda > Insecta > Lepidoptera > Geometridae > Petrophora > Petrophora chlorosata. The sequence continues at coordinate 15,728,479 of OX621195.1, forward strand.
TGTTTTTGTTTGTTATTCCACCACGCAAAAACTACAGAACAGGATCTGAAGTACCCACAATTCAGATCCTGGAATAGGATCGGTATAGGGTACTTTTCATGGCAGAAATTCACGCGGGTGAAACCTAGGTACTAAGCTAGTCTTATAATAAAACCAAGCAGACTAAAGTCATATAAAACGCGGGGTCGTGGTGGTCCGACACTAAATAAAGCGGAGCAGTTATATCTCGGGTAATGTGGCTATTCCGTATTAATTGAAATGTATTACAGCCAGGTCTAGCAGGAATAGAATGCATTGTCGCTTCGCGGTTGGTCATTCTAGGGCTGGTGACAGAGATTTATTTTTCCCTCCCCTAAATATGAAGAAAAAGCTTGCTATACATAAAATATAATAAAAATTGTTTAAGTTGAACCATATCATTATTATTATATCTTTTTTTTATTGTATTTTAGTATTTTTTTATATTTAATTTTAAGGCCACGATGGGACTGGCATAAACATATATTTTAAAAGTCCCAAAAAAAAGAAAAAAAACTAGATACCTACCCATATAGATAGATGAACGCTTTATTGAAAACATTAAATTAAAGACATTACATAAAAACAATTAAAGAAAGAGTTAAAATAGGGCAGCATTATCGCTAAAAACGATCTCTTCCAGGCAACCTTCGGATGGAGAGAAATCATCAAAATGTTAAAGAAAGAGGTAGGTAACAGAAGATAGGTTAATAAATTAACATATTTCATGACTTTGTTCGGAGAACATAAATAAAAGTAGTTATCATGACTATTTTGGATGTATTTGAATTGAAAACAATTGCTTCAAGGAGCGCGTGATGATTTGAGATGAACGAGGTGCAAGAGCGAATAAATTAAAAGAGTGAATTTAACATAAGCATAGATATTAATTACCACAGAGAATTAATATTTGCCACAAAGAACTTAGGGCCTAATTATTAACGGTAAATAAAGTGGACGGTAAATAAAATTAAAAATGTTTTGTCACTGTTCAACTGACGTTGAAACGAATATGTTAGAATCTAAGTAAATGTTTATTTATGTATTTATTTATTTATTTATTTATTTATTTATTTATTTATTTATTTGTTTATTTATTTATTTATTTATTTATTTATTTATTTATTTATTTATTTATTTATTTATTTATTTATTTATTTATTTATTTATTTATTTATTTATTTATTTATTTATTTATTTATTTATTTATTTATTTATTTATTTATTTATTTATTTATTTATTTATTTATTTATTTATTTATTTATTTATTTATTTATTTATTTATTTATTTATTTATTTATTTATTTATTTATTTATTTATTTATGTATATGTTCTAATCAAATTTATAAACTTCTTCGTATAGATCTCAAGAGTTCACAGCGAGTTCGCAGCATGTACGCCGAGGGTTCACCGCGTAAAAACGATAGAAACGCCTTCACACATCACTAGTGTAATATGGCTGTCATTCACTTGTACTTCTAAACGACGTAACGGATTTTGATATGGTTTTCATCACGTTTGGTAATTTCTTTATAAAAGAATAGGTATATATTTCTAATAGGCTTATGTTTAACTGTCCACCAGACATAGCAAAATGTAAGCCCAAATAAATGTACATAATCACCAAAAAATATAATCAAATAAAAAAAAAAAACACCGAAAATATAGAAAATGTAACCAAATTTAGTAAATGATCACCGAAAATAATAAATGATCACCAAAGTAGGCTCCACCAGAAGTCTCTTCAGAGCTTCTGGCTCCGCACTTTTTATAACTACGAGGTGCAACAATTCCGTTAAGATTTGGTGGTCATTTACTAAATTTGGTAATCATTTACTAAATTTGGTGATCATTTAGTAAATTTGATCAGCCGATACAATTGTTGGATAGAAATGTATAGGGATCTCAAAGATTGTTTTGATGGTCATTATATTTGTTTCCTTTCTAATATAAATTGCACCTTTATGAAGCCTAAATTGCTAATTTAATATACATACAATATAAAATAAATGAATAAACGTTCCTCCGATTATTTTATAACTCGAAAGTGTACGTTCGTTAGCCCACCACATCATAAGCCCATATAATCTAAACGGGCAGTGGTCTCCATAATCCATACAAATGGCATAATCAAGTCGGTATCAAGTCTGCACACGGGCTGAACGTTTTAAAAAGGTATTTTATGATCGAAATAGCTCATTTTTTGCAAAATATGATAGCTAGGAACTATCGGAAAAGGCTTCGTTTGACAATCCTTACTCATCTCGATCTAGGGAAGAGATGTGTATTAATATTGTTGAAAAATATATTTTTCGGAACAAGCCTTCAATAAATTCGTAATTGGATCCGTGGGCAGATGATAATGAGCCCAAACACTAGTTTACCATTATCCGTCATTGCCCACCTTCCACCTCCATCATCAGATCAGCTGGCTGTCAACTCCGTAGGATAAGAGGAAGCGGTTTTGATTCAACTTGCAAGATTTGACCCAAACAATCAAATAATAAACATTGCAAGTTAAATAAAAGCTTGTAAAAAAGTGAACACGCAATATAAGTATATCAAGATTAAGTGTATTTATATATTATTATATTTAAGAGTACTATATCCATTATTTATCCATCATAGACAAAATCATGCGATCAAAATCATATCAAAGGGTTTTATTACGCCAGAGGTCCTACTGTACCTATTTACGGATGACGTCATAATTTACTATGATTTTAGTTTCTTATGATGCAACGTGGCGGTTATCAATTTAGGTTTTAGAGGAGGGGCATATTTTTTAGAACTCTTGTTACAATATTTTGTTTGTTTTTGACAATTTTATTTTTCTTATGTGCCAGTTGGCTACTTGGCAGAAGCGGAATGTTCCATGCATCTTTGTCTTCTATGTAATTACTAACTGTATAGTATGCTTTTTTCATTAGAATATTTTTCACACTCAATTTGAATCTACTTTCTGTGAGCTCCGTTATACATTTTGGAATTTTATTGTAATAACGTACACAATTGCCCATGAAGGACTTATTCGTTTTACTCAGTCTAAACCTAGGTTCTGCAATTCTATCCTTATTTCTAATGTTTATGTTGTGGTGGTCACTATTCACCTTGAATTTGTGCAGATTATATATATTTTTCGAATGAAAAATATATTTTTCGGGACAAGCTTTTAACAAAATTGTAATCGGAACCGCGAGCAGATTAAGATGAGCCCAAACACTAGTAGTTTACGATTATCCGTCAAGGAGTTACATTGCATCAACTCCGTAGGATAAGGGGAAGCGGTTCTGATTCAACTTGCAAGATTTGACCTAAAAAATAAATAAATATACATTGCAAGTTAAATAAAAGCTTGTAAAAAAGAGTAGTCAAGTTTACATAATGTAAGGAGGTTTTCAAGCGAAACTCTTTACGTGTCGTAGTATCATAAATTCATAAGTTATATAAACACAATTTCTCCATACATTGCGACTTGTTCAGTTCTATTAACATACTAGGAAAGCGTTCCACCAATCAGATTGCTTGGTTTCTCTATTTTTGCGTAAGCGTTGTTGCTGCACATGCGAGAACCAATAGCGTGTTCAGAAGCATAACAATTTTAACATAAAAACCAACTTCTGTGCAATGATCAACTAACAACTACTTTATGCGTAGGGCTACGCTGTAAATTCAAATTATATTGATCATAAACATAATTGTAACTGAATTCAGTATATAGAGACGCTCAAATGCAAGGGCATTGTAGCCAGTGAAATTACTGGGCATATATGACTTAATATCTGATGTCTCGGGGTGATGAGCGCAATGCAGTTCTACGCAGTGCTATTTTTGGTATTAAAAGTTTTGGGTGGACCTGCAATTGTTATGGGCAGGCGTGGCGCTTACCATCAGGCGGACGACATGCTCGTCTCATCACTCAGGTTCATAAAAAAATGCCTTAAAAGAATTAACCTTTTCAGTTTTAGGGTAACGTTCTTAAAGTTGTGTCAAAAAACAATGAATAGGTACCTAAGTTACTGCCTAACAAATGACTTTCAATTAATGAGATTTTTAAATTATTTGTTTAGCATCAGAAAAAAGAACTTCAATAGAGAATTTAATTTAACAATAGGCGCCACTGCCTGCTCTTGTTATCTCTCAAGTAGCAGTGTACGTAAGGATGAACCTAGCTTCTTTTACGCAACACAGCAGCGTGCATAAATACTGCACCCGTAATAGGGACAAACTCATGGGAATACGCCGAACTTTGACAGAATCCTCAAAAATTTCCTATGTCATGGGTCCAACAGTTTACAATAAACTGCCCGAGAATGTAATCGCAGCACCTAGTGTTAGCTGTTTTAAAGGACGCTTAAGACGTTGGTTAATCGAGCAGACGTTCTACAGCTTTGAAGAATTTATTGACTTCAAATGTACTTAATTTATCATTATAAATTATTTTATAAACAGGTTTTTTTTTTCTACTTGTGACATTGAACTTTTTTTGATATTATAATTAATATAGACAATTGATTATACTGACATCGCAACATTTTAGTAGTTATAGTACATGTTAATGTACAACCTAATTATTATTGTTTGTGTGTTGTCTTTTATTAGTGTATGACATTTATTAGTGTAACAATGAAATTACCAAGAAATGATTATGATTATGATTATGATTATGATTATGATTATGATTATGATTATGATTATGATTATGATTATGATTATGATTATGATTATGATTATGATTATGATTATGATTATGATTATGATTATGATTATGATTATGATTATGATTATGATTATGATTATGATTATGATTATGATTATGATTATGATTATGATTATGATTATGATTATGATTATGATTATGATTATGGCGTATATAGTATAAACTTATTTTACGATTGAATTATTAAACTTGAGGTAGCAACCCTAGCAACTTTGTATAAGCACAGGTTAACAATATGGCGCGTAAGTCGCGCAAGTGCGAACTAATGTGAATTAAACGCTTCAAACTTAAATTATGGGCACGATTGTGCTAAACATGCCTAATTGTTATTGGCTACAAATGCAAATATTTATCTACTACTAGCTGACCCGGCAAACGTCGTATTGCCATATAAATTAAAAAAAAATGTTGAGGTTGAACAACCCTTATCACTTAGGGGTATGAAAAATAGATAGTAGCCTATTCTCAGACCTACTGAATATGCATATAAAATTTGGTAAAAATCAGTAAAGCCGTTTCGGAGGAGTAAGGTAACTAACATTGTGACACGAGAATTTTATATATAAGAAGATATATATATGATATATAGACACTAGACAAACTTCAGCGGTTTATGCTTTACGACACTATTTATTTACATAACCAATTAACAATTATGTACAAATATATAGAATGATATGCTTTACGATACTTAAATATGTTGTGTTGTTTTCTTCACTATTTTTTTTTTCTTGCCGCTTTAAGAGCACAATCAACCAAAATATTGAAATAACATAACGGTATATAACGCTTGGTAAGTGTTTCAAAACAATACAACCTCTCCTTTCTCTACAGGCAAATGTAATTCCCAAACAAAAGCCAAGCCTCGAATCATTTACAGCTTTGTTCTCTAATCTGCAGTGTCCGTATAATTCAAGTGCGGGCACTCGTAAACAAGTGCTAAAAATGCATCGATATACGCGGCCTTGTCGCCGGGCTGAGGCGCGGCGCGGCGCGGTGGCCGCCGGCCGGTGCGACTGTGGGCGGTAGATTTACATTGAATATTTAGCCCACACTTCCTATCGCATCCGCGTGCCAGGTGAGCGGATTTTGTGGATTTATTGAAGGAAGGAATCACAACAAAATAATATAGTGCTCTAACAACAAGTCTCCTTTGGCAAGACTTGTCTCATCATCATCGGCCCATTACAAGGTACCGATGTATAAAACTAGCTGCGCCCCACGGTTTCACCCGCGGTTTCCCGGGATAAAAAGTAGCCTTTGTATTATTCTCATGTGTAAGCTATATTTATGTAAAGTTTCATCAAAATCCATTCAGTAGGTTTTGCGTGAGTAACCAACATGCATCCATACATTCGTACAAACTTTCGCGTTTACAATACTAGCTGCGCCCCGCGGTTCCACCCGCAGTTTCCCGGGAAAAAAAGTAGCATATGTGCTAGTCCAAGTCCTAAAGTACCTACATACCAAATTTCATCGAAATCGGTTCAGTAGTTTTTGCGTGAAAGAGTAACAAACATACATCCATACATTCTTACAAACTTACGTGTTTTATAATATTAGTAGGAAGGGCGGGGATAGGGCGCTGATACTTTTACTTAGATGTACCTTTATTATTGCCTGAAATAAAATTATGTTATACGAGGTGTCAAAGGGGTAACTTTCTAGGGGTGACGGCAATATTAATACGTAGAAAGCTTTTCATTTATGAAAATATGTCTGGTCTATGACCACTACTTCTAAAAAAAATCTTTTTTTTAAATTTTCTAATTTTCCGCGTAAACATTCTTATTTTTTTCTTTTATAAGAACCTTCTCCTGACAATAACAAACACAACAAAAAAAGAATTAGTGAAATCGGTTCTGCCGTTCACGCGTGATGCCGTGACCAAGGGAAATAGGCATTCATTTTTATATATATAGATTACTAGTTAGGTATATTATTATTAACTTATTTATTTACGATGTAAGCCTATGTTTTTTATAATATTTCTATAAAAAATATACATACAAAAGTGTGCCGCCGGCAGCGGGACAGGGCCCAAACTATCGGTGGTTAGGGCTGCCGAGTGAGGAACTTCCTGGCAATACGTGCCGTCAAAGAGTACTTACTGCCTTCTGCATTTATTATTATTATTATTATTACGTTCCCACTGCTGGGACTCAGGCCATCTCTTATAGAGAGAGTATGGCGCTGGCCCAGTGCGGGATGTCACAAATCTTCGATATTTTGTGATTAATTCGTGGACATGCCGGTTTCCTCACGATGTTTTCCTTCACCGTTTTAGAGCAAATGTTAACTTTTTAAGCAAAAAAATATAAAAGTAGTGGTGGGCGGGGCCAGCGTGATTCGAACTTGGGTGCGTCTGATCGAAAGTCGCGCGTTCTTCCCACTGAGCCATACTCGCTCTACTGGTCTTGTCTGGAGCTTCTGAATTTAATTTTACGTACTGTGTTCAAAGTGCGGCGCCTTTATGTCCAACAAACTTTGTTAAAATTGGAAGAGGATCATAGTCAGTTGGCAGCTTTATTTTATTTCTCTGTCTAGTGTAGAATGACAGTTGCAGGCATTTTGGTGGAAGGGTTGGTAGACGCGACGGCGTTATTAATAGAGAACTTAATGATATCAGTAGCATCACCAGAAGAGATTCAAAGATTGTAACCAGAGAAGTTATTGTATAAGTAAATAAATAACGACGTCCAACGATCACATACATAGATTCTGGTCCCTAACTAGTATACCCTGTATCTAGGGAACCAGGAACTACGAGGGCCATGGTCCCACAACCCACAACACCCAGACGCAAAACAAATGCATGCGCAAATTGAATCCGCATCCTCAGTGGTGTATGAGATTTGAGTCAACCTGTTCAACCACTACACCCAAGCGGACGACATGCACCTTGGATGTATTTAAATCTGAGATCTGATATTACCGCACTAAACTTTCCAATTCAAAGCTCTGGGTGGCCTGTATAGTTCTCGGGCGTAAGACATATCAAAAGCCACTTGTCGCAAAGACATTAAGTTCTCAAGTATTAAGCCCCTCGATAGGGATGGTAATTTAAAGCCGTACCTAAAGCAATTAACGAGTAGCGTTATCCAATCCCGCCTCTGGCTAAACCTCCATTTAATTGCTGTATTTAATTAACTAGTACACCTACACCTAGGTAACATTAGTTATAAATACAGCGAGAACATTATTTAATACACAAACATAAATTCATCAATTAACATTAATGTATCTGGTGAAATAGGTGAGCCATAAAATACATACCTATAAAGATAAGCGCGTAGTAAGGGATGTCACATGCCTCCTCAATTATCACAAATAAAAGAGGTACGATACGATATAGGTAAGTAATAAACAACTTTCGCCAATAGGGGATCGGGCAACTTTTCAGAAAGTGTTTTAAATAAACTATATTGAAGATATATAGCCATGAAAAACAGTATTTTAATTAAATAAAGCTCTAAAAGTACCTAAAACTATGTTAAGCACTAGAAATTTATAAGGATTTGGCGGGCGGCTGGCGGAATCCACACGTGACCAAAATGCTGGCGTGTATTTTGGCCAAAGAATCAGCCTCGCAATTCAGCGAGGCAACGCCGCCAGCATTTTGGGCACGTTGCCGGACGACGGGTATCGGTTAAATTATCTGTAGGCCATTCAGTTGGCTCAACCGATACCCGGCATGTACATAGTATTTAATATCTTTTAGTTTAGTTTTATTTAGTTTTAAAATTATTAAGCCTTTTGTTAAACTATGTTTAAATATTATGATTCAAATATTGCCGCGCAAAAGGTCACCTCAGAACATGTGACGTCACATGAAAAGATCTACACGGCGTGTTTGCCTTACAGTTTTGGTATTTTTTATACATGAAGCCTTGTACATATTTGGTAAACCTTCCAATACACATAGTTAAAAGTACTTTTTGTAAACTATTTAACGCTACCTACCATAATTGTCTTCCTTCTTTGTTTCTTTATTTCAATGAGTATGGTGGGAGAGCTCACTTGTCGCGTAAGTCGGTTATTTTAAGGATTAAAAATTGATCGAAGCACCTCTCTGCTTGTTCTTTTCGTGTATTTTATGGATTTGGATATTTTTGATAAGTTATTTAATTAATTACCTAATTAAAGTATCAATCAGTATCTTTTTTTTCTTTTTTATGGAACTGAGTGATGAGACGAACAAGTCGTTTGCCTGGTGGTAAGAGCCACGCCTGCCCATAACAACTGCAGTGCCACCCAGAACTTAATACCATTAAAAGCACTGCGTAGCACTGCATTGCGCTCATCACCCCGAGACATCAGATATTAAGTGAATTTTAATTCATTTGTGGTGCGAGTTCCCACAGAACATCTGTTGACGTACTGAGTGAGGAATTCTGGCCTAAGGGTGTTTCGACGATTCAGAGGACGGCTGCAAGCGTCACCGCTGACCCCGCAAGCTGATACCGCGCAGTTACTTCACACGTCGCCGACAAAACGTGTCACATAAATATAATAATATAAATTATATGTATGTTAGTTCTAAGGTATATATTTATGCGGGTCTTAGAATAAGTAAATAACATCTGTACAGTACCTGGCGATAAATATATTGCACATCGACCTTTGGAAAGAGACAATCGGCTAATTTCGGCTTCGTAGAGCATTATCTCTGTCGCACACTACCTATGTGTCGTTTTCTCAGTCGTTGTTCAAGTGCGATAGAGTGCGGTCGCGTTCAGTTCAAAATATATATTTAGAGTGGTTAACACCCCCAAATTTAAATAATTTTAAAGTTGTACTTTGGCATCTTTAGGAAAAAGAGGGAAACCTTTACGAAGTCAGTCAGGCGAAATTATCTACAATGTTTATAAATATGTTGTAACCGAAGCTAACAGATTTAAAAAAAATGAAGATGAAAATGTAAGTTGTTATTTTAAGAAGGTTCAAGAGCGAGTTGCAAATGCCACTGGAATTTCAAGAAGAACTTTGAACAATATATTAAACGAAGTCAGTACTGAAACATATTCTACTGAAATTAAGTTCAGCACTCCAAAAAAAAGGAGACCAAAAAAGCAATTTCGTTTGGATATGGACGATTTTGATTATGATGTTGTTCGAAGAATGGTGTATAATTTTGTTCACTTACGATTTTATGAACTGTCAACAATAAAATCGTTAAAAGCTAAATTATCTGAAGCTATTTATTAATTACAATGGACCTGAAAAGACGTTCAGAAAAATACTTCACGAGATGGGATTTCGGTTCACTAAAATGGAAGATAATCGAAAAGTTCTAATGGAAAAGCATGACGTAAGTCTCGACTGGAATACCTTTAACGAATGGAATACCTCGATAAAATACGCAAATTTCGCGAATCAGGAAAAAATATCGTCTACATGGATGAGTCTCACATACATACATCCCACACTAAAGAGAAATCTTGGAGTCCTGATAAGAAAAAAGGAGTAAAAAGCCAATTTCAAAAGGTCAACGTTTGATAATAGTTCATGCGGGAAATGAAAACGGCTTTGTACCCGGTGCCTTTTTAACGTATAAATCCACGAACACTACAGGTGACTATCACAATGAAATGAATAATGATAACTACGAGAAATGGCTGGTTAATCAATGAATCCCAAATATACCCAGTGATTCTGTTCTAGTTATCGACAACGCACCCTATCACAACAAATATGTTGAAAGACCCCCCAACTCAAACACCATTACACAGGAAATGATCAACTGGTTAAACAGAAACGAAATTCCAGTTGATCCAAAATTAACAAAAACCCAGATTTACGCTATTATATGTCAGCACAAGGAGAGGTAAACAGAGTTTTCCGTGGACAAGGTACTTGCCGAATTTGGGCACACTGTGTTGCGATTGCCACCATACCATCCGAATTTTAATCCAATTGAAAATATATGGTCTCAACTGAAGTATGTAGCCTCTAGAAATGTGAGTATGAATTTAACTACAGTAAAAACATTATTGACTGAAAAAAAAAAACATTATCGGGGCTGAAGAGTGGAAAAAGGTTTGCGATCATGCAATCAAATGTGAGAATGAATATAAAAGCATTCAACACGGTTTAGACAATTACACTGACAGACTAGTGATAAATACGGCTGATAGTGACAGTGATATTGACCTCTTTGAGAGCACAGGTAGTAATGGAAGCACATAATTGAGAATTAGAATTATTATTTTTTTTTATCCCAGTATCTCATTTTAACAATAGGTATAATGGTGTTTATTATGTACACTACAGCTGTAATTTTCCAAAACAATTAAATACGTAAACATAACGTGAACATGTTTTTTTATTTTTATTTTACCCCAACCCAAAGCCATCACATATAGAAAAATTGGTGTATTTCATACAAAGAATAAAAAGAATTATCAAAAGAAGCAAATCATAATCGACTAGTTCGGGAGCCTATGGATTCAATACTTACCTTGTACAGTACATTATGTCAATAAATGATTTTTGATAATTGTTTTAACAGCTCCTAATAGATACCGGACTGTTTGTATTTCGTGCGACAGAGATAACGCTCTACGAAGCCGAAATTAGCCGATTGTCTCTTTCCAAAGGTCGATGTGCAATATTTATCGCCGGGTACTGTAACTTATTTTAATATTGCCTGCAATAAAGATTAAAAAAATAAATTAAGTCTCATATGCCCAATAATTTCGCGGGCTATAATGCCCTGCCCGGCAGAATAGCTGGCAAAGCTGTGGTACCTACCCAGATGGCCCCCGCATACGAGAGTCCTACCACGAGTGAATGAATCTGTCGCGGAATAACTATGCACGACTGAAACCTCTGTTTAAACGAAATGCCGACGCTCAATCACTCCTTAACATCTCATCAGATAGTTATAATAACTAATTCACCCGACAACTATTTATGGAAATTATTTACCGGATAGAATCTGTAGAAATCCCATTACAAAACGACACAACTCTGTAATTATATCGCGGACAGTAATAGTAACAAGGAATTATGCAAATGCTTGTTCGTTGGACATCAGAAGCGCCGCGACATTAGCTACGTCATTGTTAGGCTGGTTTTAATAGTTGGTTTGGATTTATGCGCTCTCTGTGAGTAAGTGCTCGCCAGCGGCACTCGTCGCCGGTGATTAACAGCGTTCTTCCCAAGTGCTTCCCGGTCCGGCACGGGACAGTCGGGTGGTCTGTTGTATGTGGGAGTGTCGTTAAAACGGAGTCGCTGAAAGGTGAAATTCTGTAGTTGTTACGAATGCGAAATTTAAGGCGTTTAAATTAGCTACTATAGAATAGTATTTAAATTAGCACTAAGTGGCTAATATAAGTCCAATTAGTCTTTTGCTTATTTTAGTCTTTATTATTATCAATTATCTTGTACGTAATACATAAATACATAAATTATTACATGGTCTTAATTATTAGGAGGAAAATCATAAAAAGTATCAAAATAAAAGGCTAAATAAATTAAAAACTAAACTGAAGGAAACTAAACAGGGAGGTAACGCCACCAGCATTTTGGGCACGTTGCCGGATGACTGGTATCGGTTGAATTATCTGTAGGCCATTCAGTTTGCTCATCCGATACCCGTTTGTACATTATATTATTCATATCTTATCTATAGTAAAGTTTCCTTTAGTTTCGTTTTTAATATATTAAGCCTTTTATCTTGTACGGTTGAGTGTAATTGTGTAATATGCATGAAACATAAAACAATCGTACTTTTCTTTCAACTTTTATGAAAAGTACGATTGTTTTTAATATAACATTTTGAATTATAGCGTTGACGGCTGCAACTAGCTTTAATTATATAATAGATAATATTACGTGGTAAGTATTAAGAAAAGAAAGAAAAACCATTTATTCGGCACACATAACTTAAATAATAAATGTATGTATGTGCCGAATAGGCTCAGCTCGGCATAAAATGCCGAGAGCTTTACACAACTCGGCGCTGATTTTCAGCTGTTACCCGTTTTGCTATACATTTACGTAAAACTCTTGGGGTTTACTTCCGAAGTTTAAGAAAAGTTGTCATTAAACAATTATAAACGTATTATTAGTTCGCTGACAGAGTAACAAATTGGTTACAATTTAGTTGTCAACGTCAAAACACTGGTAGGTAATTAAATCAGTAGGTATTGATTAATCGCACTGACTGAAATACTAACTGGTTAAATATTCGTGTTTTTGCTCGGCGAAAATCTTAAGATTTTAAGTAATTAGGTAGAAGAAAAATTATATTGCCAAACCAAATTTCTTCTATCCTTCTTATATCGTCTTACGGGGACGATTCTACGTCATCTGTCGTCAATTTTTACATTGATCGCAGTAGTTAAGGTGTCGGGACGGTATTCTGAAGACGCAGGTTCGATCTCTGCCCGAGCAATATAATTATTCTTCTTCCTAATTATTTCATCATCATTATCATCATCATCTTCAGCCTATCGTAATCCACTGCTGGATATAAACCTCTCCAATTGCACGCCATTGAGTACGATCCCCGGCTACTCTCATCCAGCTGCTACTAGCCACCCTGCGAAGATCGTCGCCAAATTATATAAAACTGTATAATTGCCTGAAATAAGTGAATGTATTATTATTAACCTAATATAATATGTATATTATAAATCTTTTGAGCGAGTGTGGCTCAGAGCGGAAACTCCTGCAACTTTCGATTCAATGCGCGACACTCCAGAGCTGAAATTCCGTTTGGTAAGAGTTCACTTATAAATATGGGCACGCTGGGTGACCTCAGTGAGTTATGTCCCAAGTTAAGAATAAGTTTAAGAAAAAACAAAATCCGACTTCAATGTATCTTCGAAGTCCAAGGTCAAATATCGATGAAATTTATATGGGACCACTTCGTAGCTATATTGAACCCAACGTAAACGAATTTTTCAAATTGGTTCATAAATGACGCAGTTCTGAGGTAACAAACATAAAAAACATAAAAAGCATCTCATATATACATTAAATGTATGGAAAATATATATAATAATAATACATCTTATATACATAATATTGTACATAATACATATTACACACAAATACCTACAAAAACATACAAACCTTATCTTCATACACAGCGTCATTCACTTTTCCTCACACACAAACACTACACACTACACACATCCACCACAAACAAAGCAAAATTTGTAATATGTGCTTCAAATGCGTATAGAATTACATACTTATTTATATATAGCGACTTTAATAAAATGTATAAAAAGCGTGAACCTGTTACTGGCAGTATGAGTAGCTTAATATGCAATGTTATTAGTGTCTTTAAGTGCTGTTGGTTCTACGACAAATATATAAAAAAAATGATAAAAAAAATACAATCGAACAGAGAACCTCCTTTTTTGAAGTCTGTTAAATATAGGCAGATTAAATGAACTTCCTGACATTCACAATGATTGACGAACGCGTTGAAGTCTTTTCTTAGGACAAAATATTTTCACGTGTCACTTGTAAACCTAAGTTCAATAAATTGTTTAGTTTACTCTAACAAGAAAAACTATGAATTATCTTACTAAAGCTAGCGAAAGTTTGTAACGGATGTTTGTTACTCAATCACGCCAAAACTAATGAAAAACCCTTTCAGATTTTGATGAAATTAAGTAGATCCTAAAATAGGAGACAGAATAATGTTTTGGGACAAAAATTATCCTGTTACGATATTATATTATGTTTTGATTAAAAAGGACCAATCCAGACCAATTACTACTTCACTATCAATACTTGGCTAAGCCATAGCTATGTACCATATCAAATACTCAAACATACTGGTGGTAGGTTTCTCGTATGCGAGAGGCCGTCTGGGTGGGTACCGCCACTTTGCCAGTTATTCATCCGCCAAGCAGTAGTGTGCAAGCATTTCTGTGTTCTGGTTTGAAGGACAATATAGCCAGCGAAATTACTAGGCATTATGAGACTCAACAGCTAATTGTCTCAGGGTGACGAGCGCAGTGGAGCGCCGCGCAGGATTTTGCAAAACAAAGTTTTGGGTCGTGCTGTTATTATTATGGGCTGGTGTATTGCTTACTATCAGGCAAACGACCAGCTCGTCTTGTCATTCAGTTACATAAAATAAAAAACATTTTAAACTTATCTTACTCGTACGTAATAACTAATACCTGGATTGTAAGTACCTGAATTATAGTCCCAAGCGGAATGTAAATACCGCTTGCAACGCCCTGGGGCGTGCGACCACTAGAGTAAATACTGCACATTTATTTGATACCAGCTTTTTGCATGGATTTACTTAAAACCGTTTAGTAAAGGCTCATCTAATGAAGATATTACCTAATTGCTCTCTTAAGCTGTATCTTGGTGAAGGGAAGTCTGGCAAGCGATATCTGATGTCTATTAGATCTTGTGAAAACTTAGAGTGAATTACTTAGCTTAGCTCGAGATGGGTTCTTCTTTTTCTCTCCTGTGGCATACCTGCAGAGAAAGCATAACTCGAACATCGATGCCCATCGTTTTCAAAGATATCTGGTGATCGGTATTTGTCTGTGTAAACTTTTCTTCTCAAAGTCCGCGTCCTAATCCCAATCACGATCGCTAAAAATGATCGATATCGCAATTTGAAATTGTAAGCTACCGGAATCGTTGTTCTAAATATTTAATAATGGCTAGGACTCACGTTTGTCAAATTAGTCAACCTAGGTTTCGAGCATGTCCGATGCTCTTCATCAGGGGCGAGTTTACGCTGCGAGATCATGGCGACCACTGGCAGTGTCGCCGTCATTAAATATTTATAATGAATCAAACTCAGGAAAACTTTCATACTAATATTGTTGTTCTAGTTAGACGATTTCACTGCTGGACTGGACCATGGTTCCCTGAATATAAATATAGGAAATCGTAAGTAGAGACACGATCTATCTATGTAATCATTCGGCGTTATTTATGTTTCCCAATAAATAAGAGGACCATGGTCCCAACACGTAACAAGAACACTCAGACGCAGAACAATTTTACATTCAAAGAATTATTTAAGAAACGTTGATGATTAAATGAAATGGGAGTCTCATTTCATTAAATGCACCTATTAAAAACCATTTAAGAAAGTATCAGCAACTCCTTAAAATTAATACTAAGTACTCACGAATATTTTTGGACCTCCTATAAGACATCATTACATATAATTTATGTTGAGTTAAGCAGTTTATAAGAAGAACAAATGAATGTTTAAATAATTAAACCAAAATATTTCTTTTCAGTGATTTATATAATGATTGTTTCAGATATTTCTTTGTATAGTAAAAAATACAGGGGCGAAAAAACGTAGGCTTTGCTTAGGCGTGGGACCGATTTAGTAAATATTAAATAATTAGTACTAATTATATAGAGGGTAGTTGCAAACATTAAGAGTTTATTATCGTATAACTTAAGTAGTAAGTTAATGGTATAGCCAGGTAGCTCAGGTACTCTAATATTAAGTAATTAAAGATTTTAAAAGTCTCCGCATTATTAAGTAAAGCTCTAGCATTAAGGTGATTGAAGTTCGCCGAAAAGATGCTCGTTTGTGATAGCCATTAAATAAATTGGTATTTAAATGAGCTATGGTAAACCGGCGATAGGTATCGCTACTGGTGTTTATGTTATAATTTGTAATTATTAGGGGTAGCGGGGTGGATTTGGCCGGATAGGCCGGACTCTGTGTATAGTTAACGAAGATACAAAATGAATTCGAATTCATTTAATAAAAATGCATGACCAATACTATAGATGGTTAGGTGTTAAATAATTATTTATACTACTAAATTAATATTGCCAATGTGTCACAGCTCGCGCACGCTGCGAAGCACTAGTTAAATATATATAGGTATATAATACAATTTTTACATATGATACAAATATAGTAGATCCTATTGAGTGACGTTACGTGTCAGGACACAATCCTGCCATCCAAGAGATATCTGTTTCTAAACTAAAAGAGACAAACAGTAGTTTTTTGGTAATGTTTGCAACATTGGTGAACTTGTACCCTGTCAACTTTTCTTTCCAGCCGGCTCGCAATTTAGTCGAAAACTCCGTACTTCTCGAAGGTATTGCTAAACCAACAGAATTGGAACATCAGCCGCAATCTTCGCGCATAGAAACTCTACGGGCATCAGCTCCACCGAAAATCAGCGTAAATACAGGAAAAAGAGACGAGTACTTCGCATCGTAAAAGATTTAGTACGCGGGGTTAGTTTAACCCGGTAGCCTTCTACTTGTTTCTCCTTTTTCTTAGCCAGTAGTGACGATTGTAAAAAATATACCGAGTTACACTAAAACTACGGTGAAAGTAATAAACTCTAAACATCGTGTTTAACGTATCATCAAAGCTGTTTATTTCGCCAAATGCATTTACGTGAATTATATAATTATTAGTCAGCACCATAATTTGTATTTCAATTTAAATTTCAATCATTTATTGCGATCCATAATGTTATTACATAATTGTTGACAATAAATAGGCACAGCTCATTATGAACCCTGTCGGGCATAGCAATTAGAAGAGAGGAGGAATACTAGTGAAAATAATAGTTATTGAATTATTATTAAATTATTAATATTATTAAATATATTATTATTATTATTACATTATTGTTATTTCTAAATTATTATTATTAAATTATTATTATAATATACAAAGTTACAAATTAGTATATCATTAAATCTCTATCTTCTTCTATCCGACCGAGTTTCGAAGTTGTCGAATAGACCGAATGTGTATACATCTCTAATACTAAAATTATGTTATTTTCTGGCCCCGCTTAAGGCACTGTCGCTAATGTTGTTAATAATGGCGTATATTTCTGTTTAATGCGAAGCTTATTGCTAAACACAGGTCTGCTGATGCTGGACGGAATTAAAAATTCATCATCGTTAAAGAAAATAATTGTGTTATTTTAACAAGAATACATTTAAAAAAAAACAACCGGCTTCAATGTATCTATCTTCGAAGTCCAAGGTCAAATATCGATGAAATGTATATGGGACCACTTCGTAGCTATACTGAGCCCAACGCAAATAGAATTTTCTAAATCGGTTCACAAATGACGGAGTTCTGAGGTTACAAACATAAAAAATACAATCGTACAGAAAACACTCTCCTTTTCATGAAATCGGTTAAAAATGCCAATAAATTAATAATTTCAATTTGGCAGTGGGATTTTATTCATTAAATATTCGAACTTATTTGATTACGTATAGAGTATGTTAAGCAATCGTTATACACACTAAACTAAATATTTTAAATATTAAATTATCAATATTATTAAATTATACTGATTTAATTAATTAAAATTTATTAGATTTTTTACTTTATATATATAAGGAAACCTACAAAAAATATGCATCTACACATACTAACAAATAACAAACCATATAGACTGTAAAATTTGATGTAAAATAAACAGGCATTTGTACAGATATAGATGCTCGTAAGACTAAGTCAATATAAGGGTTACTACATTTTAATAGCTATTAACATCTATGCAGTCATATACCAACACGTTAAATAGGTACCTATTTTCATTTGAGCATGCTATTTTATGATTGCGCGTACACCGTTGCATCCTAGCTCCTATATTACCGGGTGTCAGCCTCTCGGTAGTTAATAACCAACCAATTTCAGTAACGCATGTTCCAATTGAATTTTATAATGGAAGCTGTTTTTCCAACATTGGCAGGGTAATTATAAAGTGCTTACAGTGTAATGATACACCGTTATTGTTATTAAATGTACACGCAATGAAATTGTTTTGAGCACAGGTTCTCAATCTGTAGCATCGCCTCCTTTGAATATGCCACTAAATAATAAACAGGATTTTGTTTAACACTAGAATGACATAGAAATAGGCTCTTAATTATGTAAACTCGCGCACTGGAATGGCGGCGCGGCGCGGGAAATTATTTGCCGATGTTTATATAAATGATGGTTATTTAGAAACTACCAAAAGTTTATTTATTTATTTATTTATACTTTAGCACAAAACAGTTTGTACATGGAGGACTTAATGCTAGATAGTATTTTCTACCAGTCATCCAGGACGAGCAAGAAAAAATGGTAGCGGTGCAGTAAAGTGTGTTATAGGAAATATTAAACCACATAAACTTAATATATACATAATAGGTATAGGTATATTATGCAAGCCTATTTATAAAATGTATACTTAAATATATACATAATAAATATATACTCAAGTCATTACATAAATAAAAAGACATATACCAGCAAAAATAAATGAAGTTTCCACAATTAAAATAAATGTGCATTAGGAACGAGACAATGATGGCCTATGTGATGACTACATCGACGAAGAACCAGGCCTACTTCATCATCAGTCCATTACGTTCACACTGCTGGAAATCGGGTCTTTCATCGTAGAGAGAGTGTGGGCCATAATCCACCACGCTGGCCCAGTGCAGGTTGGTGGATGTGGATGTGCCACATGTCCTTGAACTTTTGTTATAAATTCTTAGACATGCCGGTTTCCTCACGATATTTTCCTTCACCTTTTATAGAGCGAGTCTTGAATGTGCACATAACTTAAGAAAGTGAGTGGTGCGAGGCCAGTGGGATTCGAACTGGGGGGCGAACTCTCTCACTTTGACAGCCACTGGCACAAAGCTGCCTCGGTAACTCAGTATTAGTTTAATAAGTATAATTCCAGCGGGATCGGAGAAATGGCTTAATTCCGTTGTGTTTTACAGCTTTCTAACGAGGCCCTTGATTGGGGGCCTGAATACCAGGTTATTTCAATTACATTTCTTGTTTACACACTGCTATCAAAATAATTGTAATAATCACATTATTTATTCAGGAAATTGATTACTTTATGATAGTAAAACTGTTTTTTTTTGTAAGTTCAGGCGCTTTTTTGCGAATTTCGACAATACCTTGACGAGGAGATAAGTCTTATTTACTTTTTATCTTTTTAACTCTAAAAGTTATTCTCTTATTTATTTATTTATTTATTGAGAGGACTAACGACAGCTTATATTAGATAGATAGATAGATGAACGCTTGATTGCAAACATTAAATTACAGACATTACATAAAAACAATTAAAGAAAGTGTTACAATGGGCGACCTTATCGCTAAAAGCAATCTCTTTCAGGCAACCTTTGGATGGAGAGGAATTATTAATATGTTAAAGACGGGGAAGCAAGGTCTACAATAATAATATAAACATAAACAATGTCAATAAAATGAACTTAAATAATAGATACAAAACAACAGCAACATACTGAATGCCTACATAAACATTATATATATATATATATATATATATATATATATATATATATAAAATATCGTAGTTGTTCTATATATCGGAAAGTCAATTACAGGTCCTCTCGTTTACATTTTCTTATTCATTCACATTTTCTCGTTTATGCATTTCCCCTGCCTCCGTCACATTACTTTTAATCAAAGCGAGCGGGCTCTTTGATAACAAGATTTTTGACGAAAAATGTATTTTTCAAGACAAGCTTTTAACACATTCGTAATTGGAACCCCGAGCAGATTAAAATGAGCCCAAACACTGGTAGCTTATGATTATCCGTCAAGGAGATGCTGCTTGTCACCATAAAAATGCATTGTCATCGAACTTTGACAAGTGTGCAAAATTTCAACTCCGTAGGATAAGAGGAAGTGGTTCTTATTAAACTTACAAGATTTGACCCAAATACTAAACATGGTAAGTTAAATAAAAGCTTGTTAAAAATACCTTCTCAGTGCTATTATTTATCATGATAACTATAGGAAATAGATTTAAAGCAAAATACATCTAGATGAGTGTCAGAGTTTCCAATAAAATTATACCTTACAAATTGCAGATTAAGATTTATTTATGCATGCAGGTTGCAACAGTGTTGCGGTTTGAGTAACAGATGAGAATCTAACAGCCACGAGCAAATCCTTTCAGGTTAAACCAACAGTCCATCAAATATTACGAGCAGAAGTTATGGTATTATAGACCCATGTAGTATAATTACGTTCGATAATCTTTGTATTTGAAATTGAAATAACTTCGAGATTCACGTTTGTTTTCAATAAAAATTTTTTAATTATTTCCTACAAGTTTTTTTGGAAAGCAGTTTGGTCTGTCAATTTCTGTTGATGCTCTTCTTTTGGTTTTTTCACAAAGTCAGTAAAAAGCAACAATGGCCCTCACTGTTCACGAGGTGAAAATAACAAGTCGATGTTAATTTTTATAATAACTGTATCATTATGTTACAAATAGGTTGTCAATAGAAGAAAAAATAGCAATGACATTTACAGACTAAAAACCAAACGTAGGTAATGGAGTCTTGCTAAACCTTGACTTTTTTATTGTAAATTGGCTTGCTTTTGACCACAATGTCTTTTTTATTGTTAATTGGCGTGCTTTTGACCACAATGTCACCTGATGGTAAGCGACGATGCGGTCGATGATCTAGCACGCTTGCCAAGATAGTACCTATTTACTCGAGACTTGAAGATTCCTAAATTGTAGCTATCGGGAAGAATGACTCTGGCAGGGAGTTCCAATTGCTAGCAGTACGCATAATAAAAATGGAAGCGAAGCGCTTAGCGCGCGCTGGAGGAATGTCCCCCATAAAACGTTGGCGAGTTCCCGTACGCTTTGTAGTCCGATAGTAGTAATGAAACAAAATATTTGCAAAAATACATTTTAAGAAAAACAAAAAAGTAAAATAAACACAAGCTTGACTTACGGCATTTGCCTTCAAATGACGTCATGCGCTGTGATTGTTGTTTCGTTTGAGATGAATAACAGATTAACAATGTCAAAATTATTAGATTTTATTTATCGATTTAAAAATATAAATCATTATTATTTCACAAAAATATTTATTGGGTGATCTTTCTAGTTCGACTATTCAATTCTTTCTACCTGCCTATAATAGACATTCGTTCTACCTACAATTTCGATTTTCCTCGATTACTGTCTGATCCCCTATTCTAGCCGTGTATACTCTTGTCGTACTATACAGTCGTAGCTTCGTACAGTAAGGTCCATTCCAGTCGTAAAGGCTTAACAAAGATTTCAATCTGGTATACTCGGAACATGATGGCATCCGTATCGGTTTGACAGCGTAATAAACGTGTTACAGTGACTGGGGCAGTGTGAAACAGTTAATAAACTCATATTAACGTGAGGAAGCTACCCGAGCACCGTTTATTTAGTTTTCTTATTCGGTTCGGTTAACTAACTCAGCAACTTTCATAATGCGAACAGGGCCCCACACTATGACAACTTGACGATTCCTTGCTTCGAAACGAAGCACGTCGATTTCTTCATCAATAAACGACATCTCTATGACGCATTCATATATATATAATGTTCTACGACAGAAGAAATTTCGCAGATGTCGTTTGTTAATGAAGGAATCGACGTGATTTCGAAGCAAGGAATCGCCAAGTTGTCATAGTGAATTGGGGCCCTGCAAATGAATGGAACACCTTACCAGCATCTCTGTTTCCCGAATCTTATAAGACTTCAAGTCCAGAGTGAATCGGTATCTTCTAGGCCAGCACGACCGCGACAGCGGCCGGCAATGCACCGAAAGATTTTTCTACCAAACGTTTACTCTATCAGTGGTAAAAATATCCATGGTTCGTTCGACAAAATCTTATTTAGTAAATAGAATGATCTATCGTTTTATCGATTTAATGTCAAACGGTCAAAATTATTTCGATCAACTGTGGTAATTTCGTACCTCCCACCAAAACTTATCACCAAACAGCTTCATGTAAAAAATATAATTAACTGAATGTATTTATAACAGAAATTAATGTTGATTTTTTTACAAAAATAAACAATTTCATGATATGAAGTCTATTTATAAAATTCTACATATTACGGTTTATTTATTTACAATATTGTAAACTATTTTTTTACATAAATGCTTTTGCTGAAATTTATTAAGTAAAATGCAATAGTACGGTAATATGCTGCATTATGAACCTAAAAACGGTGAAATAAGAGGCACTTTACGAGCAAGTTGAAAATGAACAATGTTGAAAATAAAATTAAATATACAAACTCTAGTTCTGCAACCTAGTACATTTTGAATTCGTCCGGAACAATTGAAAATAGTTGAAGTAAAAACTTTTCATTCGGGCTGCAGCGGCGCGGCGGTCTCAAAACAACCAAGTTTGACTACTGTCAGTTCTAATATACTTCGACAGACTCAGCGGATTGGCTCGCATTCTGTGCTTTAGATAAGTAGTGCCTATGCAAATATATTAACTGAATCTCATGCAAAGTCATTCCCAGAGATAGGGTACTGGTCACGGAGTCAATTCTTAACTATGACCTGTCTGTGATGATCAGGGTGCTCCACTTTGGTCAAACACGCGATTCCTAAGGTATGAGTAAAGTACTGCTGGTTATTCACCCTAACGTTAGCTTGTAGCTGATTGTTTCATATAATTGTAGTAGCTGCGCCGCGCGGTTTCACCCGCGTAGAATTCAGTTTATAGTTGCTCCCTCAGAAACTGTTCGTTTTTCCGGGATAAAGTTCCGGATCCGATCCGGGTCGAAGTTCAGAGGGACACCGGTATAAGATGTCTCCATTTAAAATGTCATCCAAACCCGTAAAGCTGATGCGACGAGGTAACTTACACACTACACACAAATATACTTTCGCATACCTATATGTAAGTTTGTGTGATTGAAGACTGTGGCTAGATAATCGTTAAGTAAATGCTGATTATAATGATATTGATTAAATGAGGACGCTCATTAGTTAGGTCCAAAAAAAGAAATAATTATTAGATACAATACAATACAAAAATGCTTTATTGTACACCATAGCAAAGAATAACAAGTTACAGAAATTGGCTTAAAACTACAGTTCAATGGGCGGATATATATATATATATATATATATATATATATATATATATATATATATATATATATAGATAGATAGATAGATATAGAGTATATAAGTATATCATATATTAAAATTTTACTGGTGGTAGGTTTCTCGTATGCGAGTGGCCGTCTGGGTGGGTACCACAGCTTTGCTAGTTATTGAGCCGCCAAGTAGTAGTGCATAAGCATTTCTGTGTTTCAGTTTGATACCATTGTAGCCAGCAAAATTCCTGGGCATTATGAGACTCAACAGCTAATTGTTTTAGGGTAACGAGCGGAGTGCAACACCGCGCAGGATTTTGCAAAACAAAGTTCTGAGTCGTGCTGGTTTTGTTATGGGCTGGCGTATTGCTTACCATCAGGCAAACGGCCAGCTCGTCTCGTCGGTCAGTTACATAAAAAAAAAAGATATCGCCCTACTAGTTAAGACACAAAAAGAAGGTTAGCTCATTAGTGCGCTTAGTTCTCAAGCCACGTGTTTCTAAGAACTATCTCTACATTTTTCCTGAATATTTAACATCTAGATGACAGTCCCGGGACAGTGAAGATTTTCAGGGGGCTTACTGACCAATTCCACTATTACAACGACGTAGGTTTTCATCTAAAACAGTTAATCTGAAACGCAATGAAAATATGCAAACATTCAATGGAATCACACTAAATATTTTCATTGCGTTTTAGATTTGAGATAAATTTCCGCAACGTCACGCCTGATTCCATTAGATTTAAAACAGTTATTTTCATCAACAAACAAGCTGATGCGAGATGACAAGAAGAAAACGTTTAGATTTATCATTATTTTTTTTTTAATACGCTGGGTTGGGCAGGCTTTAGTCTCTAGGACCATAACGCCTTGTCTTATGTAGTTCTTATTTGATGGTTTAAAAAAATCACTATCACTTCGTTCATGTAACGTTGCATGAGGGTCATCAGCAACAAGCCGGACCCTCTCCTATTGCTTCAATAAAGTGGGTGGAACTTTATTCAAGCTTTCGATGGACTTTTGTTGAGAACGTAAAAAGCAATGTGTTCTATATTTAGTTTTATTTGCACTCGTGCACGTTTACGAACACATAATGGTTAATATTCCACCGATATTACACATGATCACTCGAAATAACACTTGTTTGGAAAATAAACAAAATCGAACTGTATCACTTTTCACTTCCCGCCAAAAACTCCGATTTATCATTAACCTGGGAGCCCTGCTTATTTGTTTTTCTGAAATGTACTCTAAGGTTGTAAAAGAAATTCCGAATGACCTATGCCGGCTGCGCGTTAAAGGTAAAACCTTGGCTAACTGGATCTTAAATTAGTCATAACATTCCTTTACCCTTATAACCGGCTGCATTATTAAAGCCTGTCAATTCGTGTCACTTCTTAAATCTGCATGATGAATTGAATTGCAGTAATCAACAATCAGAACACGGAACAAGCTGGGATAAATTGAAATTACTATTGCAAATGGAATTTATCATCGTTTGCCTCTCAGATTAAGGGCATATTAATTTTATTCAAAGTGCGCTGGCGCTTCGGGCAGCGGGCACGCGAACGGAGTGCCCACGATTTATGGATAGAAAAAGGACTAGGTGTGACCCAAGACGTGGTTTAGTTGGAGCGGACTTTAGAGACTAATAGAGAAAGAAGCCTCTCCGAGCTGTGTATTTTGGTCACTCAATAAGCCTTAATGTACTATTTTCTCACTGCAATGGAAAAGGTAGCTTTTTTATGTTACTGAGTGATGAGGCATGTAAGTCGTTCGCCTGATGGTAGTTTTTATAGTATTAAAAGTGGCACTGCAATTGTTATGGGCAGGCGTGGCCCTTACCATCAGGCGAGCTTACCATCAGGTGAGATAGTGATCAAACGCAAGCGCATAACTAGTAAAAAAACGATGCAGTTGGTTACTCTAGCATCTAGCAGCGGGGGGCAAAGGCCAAAGCACATAGCTGCCAACTTTACAGCACCAGTTCATAATACGTACCTACGGGTTCTGTGTAAATAGCACTTCTTGATTGCTCGGCCTATCGGGGCTGGGCTTAGAAATTAGCAGTAATTTTAGGTAGCCGTGATAACGGGGCGTCATTCTTTGTCTTTAAGGTATAGTTACTGTTAACTTATTATCTTTGTATTCATCGGGCGAAAGCTTTCTACAATATTTCCAGTAGTCACGAATAATTAATATACTTACATAATTAAATTGGCTATTTTATTAAGCAGTTATTAGTAGGTCGAACTGACCAGTCACCTGTAAGTTAATATTAACTAGTATAAACTTAATAAAAAAAACGACTTCAATTCTAATGTATCTTCGAAGTCCAAGGTCGAATATCGATGAAATTTATCCAAATCGGTTTATAAGTGACGGCGTTCTGAGGCAACAAACATAAAAAAGTGCAATCGAATTGAGAACATCCTTCTATTTTATAGTCGGTTAAGTTATTAACTGTTTTGTACTGTTTAAAAAGCGTCGGATGAAACGGGAACGTCTTTTAATACATATTGTTTATGGAGTTGCACAAAACGAACTTTGACACATAATTGTGTTGTTTATAAACGTAAAAATATATTAAATAATTCATTTTATAAAAAATAACCGACTTCAATTCTGATTTATCATCGAAGTCCAGTCGAATATCGATGAAATTTATAAGAGACCACGTTGTAGCTATACCTATTGAAACCAGCGCAAGAATTTCCCAAATCGATTTTTAATAACGGAGTTCTAACGGTAACAAAAAAAAGAAATAATACAATCATTCGATCAACCTTTTTTTTTAATTGGGTTTCAAAAGCATGCATCTAAAAAGGGTATAGACCCTTTTTATTTGTTTAGGGGCATGAATAAATGATTCCGCTTTTCGTTCGATTTCTCCCTGTAGGTATTTTTAATTTTATACAACTGAGTTCACTGCACTGCGCGCATCAACTTAAAACAATGTTATGGCTTAGTCTCATTGTGTTAGTAATTTTACACGAAAAGAATTAGGCAATATTTTTTGAACTTTTGTGATGTAACTATTTACTCTATGACTCGCAAAGATCCTTTGCAATAATAATATTTCAAAGATACGTTCACTTTGAATCATTTCCAGCTCAAAGCGAGATTGGTTGATATCGTTTAACAAAATACCTACTAATTCCGTGAGTCACTGCAGCAACTATTAATCAAATTAAAATGTAAATCGCTGGCAAATGTAACTGATACTTAGTTCAATTAGTCGTTGCTTAACGGACTGGTTGGATGGAGGGTTAGGCTTGAATGTAAAAGGAATTTTGACGATCCTTTACAATCGGGCTTCGGTCTTGACATCTTTTTAAAAACACCAACATCAACTTCACGAAGCGGTATTGGTTGGCGGAATTAGGAAAGGTGACAATTAAAATCCGGCCAAGTGCGAGTCGAACTCGCGCACGAAGGGTTCCGTTCCATTATCTATAAAAACGGCAAAAAAAATCATGTCTGTTGTATGGGAGCCCACTTAAATATTTATTTTATTCTGTGTTTCAGTATTTGTTGTGCATATATATAGCAGCAACAGAAATACATCATGTGTAAAAATTTCAACTATTTAACTATCACGGTTCATGAGATACAGCCTGGTGACAGACGGAAAGACAGACGGACGGACAGCGGAGTCTTAGTAATAGGGTCCTAGGGGAACCCTAAAAATAGACTGAAACCCACGTATTTACGCGCTTTTTGAGGTTAGGTCGGCATTGCATGCTAATAAATGGATTTAGAGTGCATTGTCGTCGGGTTGCGAGCTACCCTGAAAGTTTCAGCTGGACAGCTAATTCGGAAGTGCTCAAAATTTGAGGTGCAAGATTCCATCTGGAACGACAGACAGACTGACAAACAGGAAAGTGACTTAATAAAAACGTGGTAAATAATAAAAAATACTTTAAGTTGCTTTTTTTAAGAGAAGGGCATTAATTTAATTGATATCTACCAATTTTTACATTTCTTAAAACATTACAAGTAATAATTATAACGAAAGATTAAATTTCGGGAAAAATATTTTTAGAAACTAAATATTTAATATAGATAGATAGATGAACGCTTTATTGCAAACATTAAATTACAGACATTACATAAAAAAAACAATTAAAGAAAGTGTTACAATGGGCGGCGTTATTGCTAAAACCGATCGCGAATATATATATAACTATAAACATTAAAAAATATCTAGAACATCATATACTCCTTGCTTTACAAACAAGAACAGTTCCTTAGGCAAAAAATTGGTATATCAACTAATATTACTGTCTAGTCATCGAGCCCTCGTAATAAAATGCAATAACTACTTAATAAAAGGAAAATTAGACATTAAACCATTACTTTTATGGACACATCAGAACATCATGTTTGCAATTTCTTTACGTTTCTTGTTCGAAACTATAAAAATCATACGAAATGGCCATTATTGCTATAATTCTATGTATTTCACGCCGCAAATGGCTCAATGGCGACCTATAAGCAAACAACAAAAAGTTATAACAATTACGCGTTACAACTTACAATTAATTTACATACTTTGCTGTCAGTTTTATTTATGATATAATTGTACCAGAGCTGCCAGCAACAGACTTCATTGTTAAAATATATCAAGACAAATATAACCCTAACAGAAGCGATTACGCTTTACAATCAATAATCAATTTAAGAAAACAATTAACAACAAAAAAGCAGTTTACATCAATAAAATACCAATAACCGTCTCTTGTTGCGTTGTTTTAGTATCGGAAGTTCATGTTGACACAATAAAGGTACATGACATTTGCAAGGCCCTAAAAAGGCTAGATTACAGCCAATTACTTAGTTAGGTATTCCTTGGTATAATTCAGCCGTTTCTATCACCCCTCGGTGGGCTGGGATCGCTAGATTGACAGATAACCATAAAATAACAGCTCTTTTAATTAGGTTTTTTGCTTATAATTTCGATACTTTGCCGGTAATTCTTATGGCTGTTAGATTACCCTGAGGTGATGAAAACGGCCTGTTTGTACGTGGAAGAAAAGTTTTTGTGTCGTTTGTTTACAAATATGAAATAGATGGCCGCCGGTCACGCCGCATGCAATTGATGCTCGTTATTCTCGAAGATACTTCAAAATGTCATCGGAGATATTTGATATTGCCATGTATCCTGCGCGCGCGCATTCTTTATTTAAACAAACTTAGTCTATCAGCTTTTTATGTGCTGTTACAAATTGTTGAACATGAACTTTTCACGATTTACAATTAGATACGTTGATAAAATCAGAGCCACGCTTGAACTTTACTTTGAAATAAACTTTACATTCATGCCCTTTATAAAAGGAAACTTACTTACGGTTAAAGCGAAAGAAAGTAGGGGATATATCTAAATTAGGCAATCTAGATTGATCAAGGGAATGCACACACACAGGCTTTGGCCACAGGCATTAAGTCACTTAACGCCATGGATGGTGAGTTAGGTAATTATTTAAGATAGTCAATATTCCTAGACACTCACAGGGCGTTGTGATGGAGTTGTTCTAAGGCTCGATTCTGTGTAAGATATAAACAATCAAACATTTTTCTTATTGGATTAACATTTGGTAATTTAATTCTCTCTATGAGAGAAGGCCCGTGTCCCAGCAGTGGGAACGTGATGGGCTGATGATGATGAATTTAAAACGAGATAAACTCGTTATAAAGTTTAATGAATCAATGTGTAAAACCCAGTTATTTTATCTTATTGATGTTGTTGCGTTCATGACTTAAACAGCGTTTTTAAAATTATACCGATTTCTTTTGTGTTAATATACTGTGAACAAGTCACTTAATCTGTCACTTACAGATTTAAAAAATCTGAATACTACGTTTTTATGCACCTTTTGAGGTTAGGTTGGCATTGCATGCAAATAAATGGACTTAGAATGCATTGTCATCGAGTTGTGAGCTACCCTGAAAGTTTCAGCCGGGTAACTAATCGGGAAGTGCTCGAAATTTGACTTGCAGGATTCCACCCGGGACGACAGACAGACAAACAAGAAAGTGACTTAAACGTAGTAAAATGAACCCAGTGTCAGCCTTCAATTTAGGCCTTAACTACCGTAATCTTCAATCCCTGCGCCTGACTTAAGCTGGCGTTTATTAGTGATATAATGGATCTCAGATAAGGTCTAACTTGATCCAAGCGTGGTCTAAACGCACAGTTTAAGGGGAAAGCTTTATAATGCCCTGGAGACGGCGTAAATGACAGATTTAATGCCTACTAATTAAGTGATCTAAGATGTTGAGGAGAGGTGTAGGATGTTTTGACTAAGGTAAGCATGGCCGTTTTATTCATCAATCAATTCTATTTCTTTATTCAGATACTGACAAATTTCCACCGCGAATGCCAGTATCGATTATTAAAACTTGTTTTCTTTTTTGTTTTTACATTAAATTTTATCTACATAACAATCCCACTTTACAGTTTTTAGCTTTAAGACATAAACATTTAAATTAAATTCCTATTTACCTACCTACAAGTATTTGTATGTTGTTTTAGGTGCCACATTAAATGGATCTTTAAATGCTATTAATTGAAATAATTAATTAATTAACCCTTAATAAGTTAAAATTAATTTATTAATTTTTAATAAGTTAGTAATAAATCTTAATAAAAGTTTATTAAAGAATCATTCAGAAAATAAAAGAAATAAATTAATCTTCAATAAGATATTAAATTGATCTTTGCCAGTCCATTCTAATCAAAGTAACCATTACCTCCTATCCTAATTCAGGTTCGCGTTAATGTCTTTTATCTGATTTTTGGAGTTATTTATTGCTATTTATCGGTGGACGGGAAAAGGAATGGAAGCTATTGAGATAACAGAGTGCTGTTAAACAGTTTAACAGCTACTTACTTTTTTATTTTGTGCACAAACAAATTTAGTCTGGTTTATCGATAAAGTTGGGTACCTGATTGTTTTTTATTTGGTTGTTGGTTGCATACTGCGCATGCGGTAGGAATATTGCACCTTAAACGCTAAGGAATTGCCCAATGAGTGTATTTCATCGATAGCAAGCTCTCTTATATATTACTCATATTTTCATGTTACTGATACCAAATAATACTTACTATTACTTACATACTGGTACTATGACTATAGGACATGTGACTCTCAATTCCAGTTTGACATTGTGTTATGTTAATCGTAATTTATACCTCATTGTTTAGTGTTACATTTTTAGACATTTTAAAAGATTTAAAAAAAGAGACATCCCCGCAGAGTTTCTTGGTGCTATCTTGTCTAGCGGGCGCATTTCCAAAGCACTGGTAAAGTCAGTTTTCGCATTTCCTTACTGGGACCGGACTTCAATTTGAGTTCAACTTGGGTTTGGAAAAGAAATGGGTAGACATGCTTACCTTTTTTTCAGTCTTGTTATTTTACGTATTTTAATTGATTTGTGTAATGTGTATTAACGTTTGAAAGTGCATTTTTTGTGCCTATTTAATAAATATCTTTTGACTTGACTTTTGACTTTTCCATTGCGTTGCACGCGTAGTATATTTTTAAGCTATTGCATAGCTTCTATCGCGGGCCTTGAGCGTGGAGACCGAATCCAGAAATTCCGTAACGAAAATAACCTAACACCCCCCCACTCCGAATGTTATGCAATAGCTTTACCGCGGCAGTCTCCGAGTGCCACACGTCTTTTTTTTTTCGTGTTTTGTTTATCCTTTCCCGGCACCAGCACCGGTCTCTTCCTTTCAGTGTGGCGACCCACTGTAGGTATAACACGGATCTTTGCGAATCTTTTGATTGTATCTGCCTACAGTCACATGCAGTTAACGGTAACACAACATAAAATTTATTAAATTAAAATACTAGTTCTATAAATGCGAAACTCTGTATGTATGTGTATAAGTGGGTTATTTCCTTACACTGTACCGGCGCAACGGATTTAAGTAAAATTTAGAATGGGGATAGCATATGCTATCTCAGGATAAAAAGCCTTTATGTTGATCCTGGGAATAAACCGCGGGTGAAACCGCGCAGCGCAGCTAGTATTAAATGTTATTTTTCTCAGTTGTGTAATTTATTTATTTAAATTTGTTACAAAGCACAAATAGTTAGGTAAACGTGCGAGTTAAATCTTTATAATAAAAACGAATGAGTAAGGATTTAATGCGGGTGACACCGCGCGGCGCTGCTAATAATAATTTTTTTCTCAATTTATATTTGATTTATTGAAACGTTTTACATAGCACAAATAGTTAGGTAAACGTACGAGGCAAAATAATTGTAATGAAAACTAATGAGTAAACCAGCGATAACGCGCGGGAAGTTTTTTTTTTACACTTAATAGATCTATGTTTGGCCACTATCTCGCCTGATATGAAGCGATGATGTGGCCTCAGATGGAGCACAAAGATCCAGAGAGAGACGGAAGTTGAGCGGCTGCTCAGACCGATCTCCCCGATGGTTCACCGAACATCATCCCGAAACACGACTAGGTCGCTTGACAGCATGGCTTTGTTCGGTGGTTGTAATTTTCTTGGCAGGGTTAATATTTATGTTTTTTTTTACACTTAATAGATCTATATTTGGCCACTATCTCGCCTGATGTGAAGCGATGATGTGGCCTAAGATGGAGCGCATAGATATAGAGAGAGACAATAGTTGAGCGGCTGCTCAGACCCGTCTCCCCACCATCATCATGTCATCATCATCATCAGCCCATCACGTTCCCATTGCTGCGACACGGGCCTTCTCTCGTAGAGAGAGTATGGGCCATAATCCACCACGCTGTCTCAGTGCGGGTTGGTGGATGGCACATGTCCTTGAATTTTTGTGATAAATTCTTGAATGTGTCGGTTTCCTCACGATGTTTTCCTTCACTGTCTTTAGAGCTAGTGTTAAATCCGCACGTAGCTTACGAGAGTCATTGGTGCGGGGCCAGCGGGATTCGAACTCGGGTGCATCGGATCGAAAGTCGCACGTTCTCCTACTGAGCCACACTCGCTTTAATATTTATTTGTTCGTACTATTACTACGTAGGTGTTATTATTTACAATACCCCTAAGGTCGAACAGATTAACAGTCCACCTCTCAGTAGCGTCTGCAATCTGGCTCACTTTCAACAGTAAGTAATTGCAAAGGTCGCGCTACCCGGCCATTGTGGTCCAGCTGGCGTTTCTCTTGGGAAATGTTCCTGGCATTTAAAGTTTATGCGGTATACTTCATAATTGCTCTTGTTGGGGTTATCTGAATAATTGGAACTAAGTGTCGTATTTATAAACTAAAATCAGAACTGAATCTAGACCCAGAGAAATGAAATGATATATAAACACGGTCATAATAAGAGAGAGTTTCAAGTCAAGCTTTGTTCGATACGAACGTATCTTGAAACTGAATTAGGTATGTTATGTTAATTATAATTCATACTTCATTTTTATATTTTGAGACATTTAAAAAGATTCAAAAAGAGACATCCCCGCAGAGTTTCTTGATGCTATCTTCTCTAGCGGGCGTATTTCTGAAACACTGGTAGAGTCAGTTTTCACCTTGCTTTTCTGGGCCCGGACTTTAATTTGAGTATTGGAAAGAAATGAGTAGACCTGCTTAACTTTTTTTCTAAATCATGACATATTTAATTTTAAATTGTTATTGTATTTTAATTGATTTGTGTTGTGTGTATAATACAAATAAATTAAAACATCTATGTGAAGTTTAAAAGTGATTTTTTGTGTTTATTTAATAAATATCTTTTGACTTATGAATCAATAAATCACTCAAATAAACGTCACGTGAATTATTGATTCATGAATTTAGATTTAAGATACGTTTATCGAACAAAGCTTGACACGAAACTCTCTCTGAATCTAGACTCAGTTTCTGATTTTAGTTTATAAATACAACCGTTAGATTTACAAAAGAACATGTGAAAATGTTTTCTCCCAAAAAAAGAGTTTAACGCGTTCTTCGTTCATTCAAGTCATCATTTAGTATCAAAACCTTTGAAAACATGATCTTATGTACCCATTTTCACTTGAGATTCGGTTAATGAATCATAGAAGGCTGGGGGTAGAGAAAGAATGTGTGAATGTGGTTTTTTATGTAACTTAATGACGAGACGAGCTGGACGTTTGCCTGATGGTACGCAATACGCTAGCCTAACAAAAACAGCACCACCCAGAACTTTGTTTTGAAAAATCCTGCGCGGCCCTGCACTGCGCTCGTCACCCTGAGATAATTAGCTGTGGAGTCTCGTTCTCGTCTCGTATTGCTTACCACCAGGCAAACGACCAGCTCGTCTCGTCATTAAGTTGCATAAAAAAAAGTGAAATTGAAAGGTATCGCGATAGATATTAGAGTTAGACAGTAAGGCCCGTGATTGGTCGGTAAATAATAGGTACACATAGATATTGTACTTGCCTATGAACTGCGGTAACAACTAACTACTGAGTGCGCTTAAGTAACGGCAGCTGTTATTGTTTTTATTCATATTTTCAAGCCACTTCAACTTAATTATTAAAACAATGATAAATTAACAAAATTATTTTAATATTTTTATCTTTAGCTTTCAAAACGTATTAATTAATTTAAGATGTCATTATAAATTACTTTAAAGTTCAAGTAGAGAGAAAGTTTTCATAATTAATTACAATAAAACGTGACAAAGGTTTAAATAAAAATACTAAATACTTTTTAAACATCTTCCCTTAACAGTTCTAAACGGGATGGCAATATTTGTGTGAGAAATCTTTGTTTATGAGGTAAAAGTGATGAAACTTGGTATATAGACTAGGGAAAAGAAACGAATTCTAACAAAATGCAATTTTTCCTGCGATTTTTGGTGGACAGTAAGGTTTTTTAATTTTTGTTCTAAATCCTAGGAAATTATGCAGGCTCGTTATGGGCGGTGGAATATTATTCCAACACTTAGGTAGCATTAACATAGCATTTTCATATATTATTTCTAAGCCGAAGCTGCAAGCGCTATACGTAATAGAGCAGAAATTGCCCCAAGAAAAATGGCTTTATTTTCTATAAACTGCACTGACGCGTATTAATAGTTTTCAATTAATTTCCTTATAATAACTTTATACACATAAATGTCATAGGTACAGCCACCTGTCCGCCGCTGGAGGTAATCATTGAGCAGTTTCTTAACAGCGGCAGTATTTATATTTAACTTGTCATCGATCTTAATTATTTATATAGCCTTTAGTTTAAGTGACAGCCTCTGTTGTGTAGTGGTTGGGCAGGTTGGCTCAAATCTTATACACCACTGCGACTGCGAGTTCAATTCCCGCGAAGGGACAAATGTTTGCGCACAGAAAAAAAGGGCAAGCTTTTGTTTCGTGTCTGGGTTTTGTGGGACCATGGTCTTTCTGTTGTGGCACGTATACCACATTTCATCGTTGTAGCTTAAAAATGATATTCTTCACTTTCCACCCTCCTTGACCCTGTTAAGGGATGATTTTCAAAATTGTAAATCACGTTTTAATTATATATCTTCTTTTACCAAGTTTTATCATAGCGGCGAAACTTCATAAACAAAGATTTTCTATACAAACTTTACCACCCCGGTTAGGCTTGTTAGGGGATGCGATGCAAAAAATGGTGAAATACATATCTATAATTTCATTGGCTTAGTACGTATACCATATTTCATCGTTGTAGCTTAAAAAATATAATCTTCACTTTCCACCCTGCCTCTGCTAAGGGATGATTTTCAAAAATTTTAAATCACGCTATAATTATGCTCTGCTAAGTGTGCGTACCAAGTTTCATTGCTATAAACAAAGATTTTTTTATGCAAACTTTAACAACTCGTTTAAACCAGTTAGGGGATGATTTAAAAAAAATGCTGAAACATTATTTTTAAAATTGGTCAAATGTAATTTATTTACACTATTTCTTCACTGTAGCTACATAGTCGCATTACCAAAAAATCTACACAATACAATATTTGCGGCCCCATTTAATGACCTTAGGGGTTGATTTTTGAAAAACTGCTGAAAATATATTTTTATATTCTTATGTTTAGTCAATTCACTAAGTTTCATAACTTTAATAAAAAATCCTACATCATAGAAACTTTGCAACCCCAATAAATGACGTTAGGGGTCGAATTTCAAAAAATTCCGAAAACAAATTCCTAACATTTACATGTTTAATGCTTACACAAAATTTGATAACTATAGGTCAAGAAACAATCACCGTAGCATACATTATAGTTTCCGCATTCCAATCTAAAAAACCACACTAAACCTTAAGGGTTGGTTTTCAAAAAACTGTGTTACATGTGTTCTTTTTTTTCTTTTGCATATACTGCTAAAGTTTCGTGACTGTGCGACAAAATATATTTTTTTCCCCATACATCCTATATGACCCCATTTGACCCACTAAAAGGTCAAATTTCAAAAAATCCGTTCTTAAATGACGCCTTCACTACTTGTAAAATACGTGGTCCAAATTTCAGGTTTCTATGTTAAGCTGTTTTGGCTGTGCGATGATTGTAGAAAAAAACCATGTTCTCTTATTATATAGATAAATGATTTATTTAACAAATTTACAATCCACTGTTCAATTATATTACAATATTGATTTACACATACCTTGATTTAATATTCGATTGTCGGTGGACCCCAAACTAGGCTAGGCCTGTATCTTGGCGACCCTATTTGATTTAACAATACAGATATTGCGCTTGCATGTGTTTAGCAGTAACATATATAATATCAAACACATTTTATATTAACGTAAATAAATCAACAACGCGGTTTTAAACGCAAATCGTAATTATGGACGAAAACGCTGAGCTAGATACTTAAAAAACTAGCATGTTATATTAATCAAAAATCGAAATCTTAATTTGAACATCCTTAACCTATCCTATACCTATAAATGTATTGTATTAAGAGATCTGCAAAGATTTGCATGAACTATGGCTCTGCTTACCGTCTGCTATCGCGGTGTTCCATCAGCGCCCGCGCAGACAGTCTGGAATCAAATGAAACTAGGGTTAACAATAAAAAATGTTTCGACGAAGAAAAGGATATATTCTATTCTAAAATTTAAAATTAAAACATTAAATAAAATTGCAAATATGCATACAAAATGCAAATACACATTTACTTGTAAAATACATAAGAAAATTAGTAAAAAAATAAGTAAGTAAATTATTAGTTTAGATAGATAACGCTATTTAATTTAATTTCTGTTTGTTTAGGTGTATAATGTATAAATAAATAAATAAAGTACTGTAAACAGTATAAATATACCTAGTATATGGAATATAGGCACAGAAAATAGTAATTATATAGAATTATTTTATGCCCAACGAGAAATTTAATACAATTTCTTATCAAAGCAAATAAATAAATGGCTGATTCCAGACATATAATTTACAGGACGAAATAGACATCTATTGTCATTTCGATGTAAAATTCGTTCCACACAAAGATGTTGATTTTACTTTTTCTGTTCTTTTAACAAACAAACAGACACACATTCTAAATACCGCGGGTTAGTGTTTAGTACCCTTTACATAGTCGGTCCCAATCTTTAATGTACAGAATTAGCTCAGTTCCATTTTATAACTAGCTGCGCCCCTCGGATCCATCCGCAATTTTCCGGATTAAAAAGTAGTCTTTGTCCGGACCACTCCCCCAATTGTGACACGTGCGGGGTCAGAGAAGATGTCTATCATCTTTTGGTGACGTGTGTCCGAAGCCAACCTGTGAGATCACTCATGCAGAACCAGTATGAGCTGAATCTAATGGATATAGGCGTAATTCAAAGCGCCTTAGCCGAGCCATTGAGTGGAGCGTCTAGGGCGCTTTATACAATGGTACATAGAATAATTAATTAGTTTAGTTTGTAAATTGTTAGACCATACGCGACTGGCATAGTCGCTGAGCGACAAAGTTCCAAAAACTATTAAGAATAAAAAAAAAGGACCAAAAACACCAACATAGCAAATTTCGTCAAAATCTGTTCAGTAGTTTTTGCGTGATTAAATAACAAACATTCATCAATCCATCCTCAAAAACTTTCGCATTTATTTTCAATTCAATTCAAATTTATTTATCCAAGAGACTCATCAATACAAATGACAATAAACACAAATTAAAAAAACATGTCAACAAATTCACGCAATATAGGTAATAATATATAATACTAGCTGCGCCCCGCGGCTTCGCCCGCGTGGAGATTGATGTGTCGTCAATGTCAACAAATTCATGCAATATAGGTAATAATATATAATATTCGTAGGATTAATAGGAGTAGGAAGTTCTAGTTTCTGCATGTTCTTGAGTAGTTCTATGTAAGTACTAGCTGCGGTTGTCCCCAAGCCGTGTACCCTTTAAACGGGGACAGCGGTACTTTAATAAAATATTTAAAAATACGTCCCGTTGTCCCCTACTCTATTTTCGTTAATATAGTAAAGTAAACTTTATAGGGAAAAACTACTTTCTGGCGCTTCACCGGGCACTGCCGCGGCACGCTCGCTTCGCTCGCTCGGCTCGCGCTGAGTGGTCACAGTTCTAATATTAGTATCTCCGTAATAGGGACAATGGTACAAAAATGTATTGATTAATGTCCTATTTGACAACGCCTACGGAGACAACGGACCTACACTCTAGCTGCGCGCCGCGGTTTCACCCACGGTTTCCCGGGATAAAACGTAGCCTATTTCCTTTTCTAGAACTTAAAGTATCTACATACCAAATTTCATCAAATTCCGATCAGTAGTTTTTGCGTGATTGTGTAACAAGCATCCATACATATGAGCACCCATCCATCAATCTATTCATCCATCCATCCGTACTCACAAAATGTCACATTAGTAATATTATTAGTAGGAAGGAAGTAGGATAGAATATAATAGAATAGATAGATAATTTTTAGAAAAAAACAAAAACCGACTTCAATGTATCTTCGAAGTCCAAAGTCACATATCGATGAAATTCATATGGGATCACTTCGTAGCTATACTGAACCCGACGCAAAAAGAATTTTTCAAGTCGGTTCATAAATGACGGAGTACTGAGGTAACAAACTTGAGTTGGAAGTGACTAGGTTTTACAGTCATGCTCACTCAAATGTCTTTGCTTGCGGCGGCTCTGTGTGTCGGGTCACTCCCTTCCCTCCAATATGGTTGAGGGGGGTGATGGCTGGTCCACAAGTCATACTCGTGAACGGGTGCTGCTTGCGAGGACTGGTCTGTTCTAGTCACTCCTACTGCTACTGTCATACCTACTTATATTTTATTTAAACTTTTCTGTTACTGATACTATGACAATGGGACATCTCACTCGCATTTCTTGTTTTACATTCTGTTAATTCTAATTTATACGTAATTGTGCTGAAAAAAGACATCCCCGCAGAGTTTCTTGGTGCTATCTTCTCTAGCGGGCGTATTTCCGAAGCACTGGTAGAGTCAGTTTTCGCATTTCTTTTCAGCACTCAGACTTCAATTTGAGTATAGGAAAGAAATGGGTAAACATACTTACCTTTTTTTCAAAGTCATGTTAACATAAGTTACAATTTTTAACATTTTTTATTTGTATCATGTGTTTATGACCTTTAAAAGTGCACTTTTGTGCCTATTTAATAAATGATATTTGACTTTGACTTTGAAACATAAAAAAAAATACAATCGAACAGAGAACCTCCTCCTTTTTTGAAGTCGGTTAAAAACACTTTATTGCACTTAAGAAGGAATTACATTGAGAACATACTTTCTTATGATAAGAACAATAGGCTGTCTTATCGATAAACAGCGATCTCTTCCAGACAACCGTATGCTATAGACAATATTAGTATATATTTGTCCAGAAAATTCTGAACATAGTGCAACCCTACGAGGAAAACAATTAATTTCCGACACAATAGAAACCCATTCCACCATCTCATGGTTGGACAATAGAATTATTGAATAGAAAGGCAAGTTTAAATCGGTTTGTGTTTGGTCATTTAGAAATTAGATTGTTTTGTGTAATTGCGTACGTAATGGCTTTCAAGTTATAATGAGTTGAATTATTTAATAAATACATATAATGATTGTGTCTGTCAATTGGTTATTCATTTTCCTCTTGAACCTAGAAGCTTTCCTCTATGAGATAGAAGTTTATTTACAATATACTAATTTACCCGTGGCAGATCTCCCGTATGCGGGAGGCTGTCTGGGTAGGTCTGGTACTCTGCCGCCAAGCATTACTGTGCATTATAGCTAGTGAAATTACTGGACATATGAGACTATATCTGATGTCTCGAGGTGATGAGCTCAATGCAGCGCCACGCAGTACTTTTTATGGTGTTAAAAGTTCTTGGTGGCTTTACAACTGTTATAGGCAGGCATGGCATTTTTTTGGAGTGGTAGGCTCTGGCCGTTGTTGTAATACCACCCACCGAACAAAGCCATGCCGTCAAGCGACCTAGTCGTGTTTCGGGATGATGTTCGGTGAACCTTCGGGGAGACGGGTCTGAGCAGCCGCTCAACTACCGTCTCTCTCTAGATTTATGTGCTCCATCCAAGGCCACATCATCGCTTCACATCAGGCGAGATAGTGGCCAAACATAGATATCAAGCGTAAAAAAAAATTGCGTTTACCAACAGGCGAACGACCTGCGCGTCTCAACACTCACTTCCATAAAAAAAAAGTCGTGTCAATTACTATATCTTAGTTTAACCAGATGCCTAAGCATTAGCCAGCCAGTTTATTAAATGTTGTATTAGACGCTATGGCTGAATATCATTCAGGCTACTAGTTGAACGGCGCTGTTTAGTAAAGAGGCTACGCTGTTAATTGAACGGCGAATTAAGCTAGTTGGCTGCGACATATACATTGCAACTTAAATAAAAGCTTGTAAAAGTAACTAAAATTAAACCACAAAATAGGGCACTTATGTACCAGGGTAACATAACGGTTAACAGCGTCCGTCTAATTTCCCTATTACTGAAACAAGCCAATCTCGCACCATTGCCGATCGCCGATACTAGATGTCACTGTACCACTAATGGTGTTTTGTCACGAAGATCCCACGGATTTATGATTGTGTGCCTCCAATTGGATATTTGTTTCAGAGATGGCGAGGGGAGATTGCGGTAACATTGTACGGAGTGGTAATAAAATAATCAGGTAGTGCTGGCTGCTAATTGCTTCGAAGTATTGGAATAAGGGTGCGGTATCTTTAAGTTCGGAATCACTACAAGATACTTTCAAATTGAAACTGCAATTTTAAAAGTACTTACAAGACCTTTGTAGGTATTTTTAAGTAGATATCAAAACTATTGCGAACATGCATAGCTTTGTTTGTATAAATATTGTATGGACATACTACAATTTTATTAATATGTTCTAGGGTAGATAGCTGGATTAATTTAGTAGTATATTTGGAAAAAAAATATGACTTATTTTTATTAAGTAAAAACAGGCGTGAAGTCACACTGAACTGAACAATTTACAAAAATATGAATTATTAAAAAATTAAAAAAAAGAAAAAATTTTAGTTAAAGTTTTTTCAATACATGTTAATTAAAGTTTTTTTCAATACATTCTATTGACAAAACATCCATACATCCATACTAACAAACTTTCGCATTTACATATATAAAAAAATTAAAGATATATCATAAGTCTTTGCTAAGGTTTACATTTAAGACTTTTCTGATAGGTTAAGTTACTTTGAAGCTAAAAACCAAATAGGTACCCATCAAAAACAGCTTAGCTTTTTTTCTAAAGCTAAGAGTACTATTTAATCCGTTAGTACTTTAATAATATAAGAGGTTACACCTTCTAAGATAGAGACTACAATGTAGCTTGCTGTATCGACATGCTGTCAATGTAGGTGGTTTGCATTCAATAAATCGTATAGTAAAAAATCGATCAGCTTTTTATCGATGGCCGGCACCCGGATCTTGCATCATTTTTGCGTTCTCAGAAAAAAAAAAACGATTGTCACCCACCGTTCTTCATGACAAGAATGAACCTAGACTAGTGCAAAAATTCATATAGGTGCCTAGAATAATAAATAAATGAAAACTTGCTCGTTATTTTTGAGTGCGAGAACGAGCTGCACTACCACTCTGTGTATAGTATGGGTGCTAATAAGGCAGCTTCTTTAAAATGCAACTTTCGACTTCAAATATATTTAGTTGTCTGATGAATTGTTGAAAAAATGAATTATTAGGTCAGTCGACAAAATTTTAGGGTGTTATGTATAGAAAAAACAAAAAAAGACGTGTGGCACTCGGAGACTGCCGCGGTAAAGCTATTGCATAGCATTCGGAGTGGGGGGTGTTAGGTTATTTTCGTTACGGAATTTCTGGATTCGGTTTCCACGCTCAAGGCCCGCGATAGAAGCTATGCAATAGCTTAAAAAATAACAAACAACAACAGCTTTACAAATTGAAATTTGACTATTGTAAAAGACACTTAGATAGATAGAAATAGATAGAAAATTCTTTATTGCACAAACAAATTTGTAAGTACATAGGCGAACTTAATGCTAGTGAGCATTATCTTCCAGTTGACCTCGGTGTACTGTGGAGATTTTATAAGGTAGTGCAAACAAAATATAAAGTAATAGTGAACAAATTAAAAGGCCATACAAAAATAATAACAAGATATATACATACAAATCAGTAACAATATATATAAAAAATATAATAATATATACACAAAAAATATTCTCTCCTTAATCTGTGGTTCTTCTGGACTTTTTGAGACTAGATAGAAGCATTTGTACTATTCTAATTAAAGCTGGATTAGGTGAACGTAATATTTCATTATTAATTTACAAAAAATAAATGTAACCGTAAATGAGTAAAAACGATACTAACTTTTCAGAAACGGGACGGGAACGGGAGGATAGCGATTATGATCGTGATAGTGGTCTTAATTTTCAAATGGAATTGTCAGCGTTGTTTAATCACAATCGTTATTAGACAAAATGTATTACTTATCTGAAAGAAACCGACGCGTAGCAGTACACATAATGCTTTTTGTTACTGCCAGTATCCAAATCCCGGTAATTTCCAATGATTAGCGATTAAAGAACATTAAATGAGCATAATGTTCACTCAAATACCTTTCAAAAATGAGTCGCGATCGCTATCGCAATCACAATCGCTGGTTTGGTGACGAAGTTTGTAAATATCCTTCCGATGTCAAATTGAAAGGTATCGCGATTGATGTGAAACTTAGACAATAAGCCCCCAGAATTTGATGTAGAAACGGAATATTTACCATGTATTTGTTTTGTTTTGAGTTCTCGATATTCCGGCACTGTTACAAGCACCATAATCACGAAATTTACGGGCTACCTTACATTAAGTTAGGCATTTGATGTTATTTAAGTTAGTTCGCGCACGGAGGCCGTCCTTAACAGTTATCATTAAAGCAGTGAGAGGTTTACAAATAAAAGATCACTTTTTTAAGTGATCTTTTATTTGTAAACCTCGTACACGAAGAGACCTATCTGTATGCCGAAATAACGAGGACTCAAACAAAACAAAAGAAATACATGGTAAATATCCGGTTTCTATTCAATTTCTATTTTCTCAAATTCTAGTGTCAGTGACCATGATAGTTTTAATACGTAATAAGCCCTCAGGCTATTCTGAAAATTTTAAATAGTCAGTTTCCAATATGCACAACACGCTGCTGATGGTATAGCTGATGGCCCAGATTGCAGCTCCAGCGGCGAATGAAATTACTTCTCGTATCGTCGTATCCGCCATCTTTACTCCGCGGGATCACGCCAGGGCTACTACCATTATGCCTAGGAACTGTGTTTACCAGTGTTTACAAAGTGGTAGTTTGTTTTTGTCTTATTAGGTTTGTCACTTCAG
Organism: Petrophora chlorosata; assembly: GCA_951640565.1. Classification (NCBI taxonomy): domain Eukaryota; kingdom Metazoa; phylum Arthropoda; class Insecta; order Lepidoptera; family Geometridae; genus Petrophora; species Petrophora chlorosata. The sequence continues at coordinate 15,771,946 of OX621195.1, forward strand.
CCGCACGTCTAGCGAACTTTGGGCCAAAAGAACAACCAAATGGGTTCCCAACAATGGACGCAGACAATACTGCCAACTAAGATGGAGATAGCGAGACGAGCTGGATACATACCTGAGAGATTGGTCCATAATATCTCAAGACCGCGAGAAATTGAAAGAAGGTGGGAAGGCATTTGCCCTGCAGTGGGACGTGGGCTGAAAAAACTGCGTTTCAATTCGTGTCTTGGTTTCTGAGTTTATCCCGGACAGACAGACAGACAGACAAAAATTTTAAAAACTGCGGTCTGTTGCTACCAAATACTCAAAAAAAAAACAAATATTAAAAAAAAAAATGGTTTTTTATTATATATTTTATAATTAGGTAGCCGCCTCGTTACAGTTCTATTACAAGTACAGATATAGTACAATAATAAAGTTTGTACTGTTTTGTAGTATTTTGGTTGCAGAGCGATAGGCATAAGTTTTTATGGTTATAACAGATTTAAATCGTGGTTGGTCTCTCGTATACGAGAGGCCATCTGGGTAGGTACCACTGCTTTGCTAGTTATTCTGCCGCCAAGCAGTAGTGCGCTAGCATTATTGTATTACGGTTTGAAGGGCATAATAGCCAGCAAAATTACTGGGCATATGAGACTTAATATCTCATGTCTCGGGGTGATGAGCGTAATGCAGTGCTACTTTGTAATTTTTACAGTATTAAAAGTTCTGGGTGGCACTGCAATTGTTATTGGCAGGAGTGTTGCTCACCATCAGGTGAACGACTTTCTCGTCTCATCACTCAGTACCATAAAAAAGGTTGTTAAAGGCTGTGATAAAACATTGCTACCTATTTATAGCTATTTATAACACGCTATTCGTTCAGTAGAACTCTGAAAGTCCATTATTTGTTGTCCAATCAAATTGATCTCTACATCCCGGCGCGAAGCTGTAAGCCGCTAAATTGGATTAACTGTACTACCACTTCACTAGCTTGTGTCACAAATGAAGCACTACAATTTTAGACAAGAGCGAGTGTGGCTCAGCGGGGACTCGTGCGCTTTTAGATCCGACGCACCTGGGTTCGAATCCTGACTCGGCCCTGCACCAATGATTTAAGTGCAGATTTTGCACGCTCGCTCTAAAACGGTGAAGGAAAACATCGTGATGAAACCCGCTTACGCGCTTTGGAGTGGTAGGCTCTGGCCGTGGTTGTAGTACCACCCACCGAACAAAGCCATGCCGTCAAACGACCTAGTTGTGTTTCGGGATGATGTTCGGTGAACCATCGGGGAGACGGGTCTGAGCAGCCGCTGAACTGCCGTCTCTCTCTAGATCTATGTGCTTCATCTTAGGCCACATCAGGCTAGATAGTGGCCAAACATGGATATATCAAGCGTAAAAAAAAGACAAGTTTTGTAAAAGATACGACTCATGTCAGGAGTTTCTGGGAGTTCTCGGGCAGACGATATTGCGTTGAATTAAAATAATTAATAATTTTAATAGGCAATTGACTAAAGTGACGAATTTACCAATAATTAAATAACAAATTGACTTGATTCTATGTTCCAAACTATTACTATATATATTACTATATTACTATTTTCTAATTGTATAATTCTCTTATTAAACAAGAAATAAGTGAAAAATATATTTTTCAAGATAAGCTTTTAACAAATTCGTAATCGGAACCGCGAGCAAATTTAAGAGTCCAAACACTAGTAGTTTACGATTGTCCGTCAAGTAGTTCCATTGCCGACCTTCCATCTCCATCATCAGATCAGCTGGCTGTCACCAAAATATTGCATTGTTATCGACTTTGACAAGTATGCAAAATTTCAACTCCGTAGGATAAGAGGTAGTGGTTCTAATTCAACTTTCAAGAATTGATCCAAACAAACAAACATTGCAAGTTAAATAAAAGCTTGTAAATATTCATTGTCTTACTCTCTCCCACTTTCTGTACGCTACAGGGTCTATAATGAACTGTTTTAACTTATGATAAATACTTAATGTAACATTATAGAATGCAATAAAGACTTGAATTGAATAGTAAGTGCACTAATTCCGAGCCGAACAATAACAACTTTCGCAATAAATTGATAACCAAGTTAGTAACATCGCTTTAGTAAGTGTATAAATTATTGTAAAATGTAAAATAACAAAGCAAATAAGAATTAGCTTGTCTACAAGGTTTGTTTGCAACTTATTAACTCTCTCAATGTAAAGCCGCAGTAGTTCCTTAGAAATTCTTCGCGCAATCTGTAGCCATAACTCCACGATTAGGCAGTTTAGCGCTCGCTTGCGCAAGCCTGCCCTTTCCGTTCAATTTCAACGCTCCGGCCAACAAACACGATCTGAGTGCCTCAAACCACCGCTTCTGCTAACCATTCACAACAAACATTAATCTGAAACCTGCCCACAAACCCCATATTTATGTTCAGCTTTTACGTACGAAATGACCTATTAATATTGTAAATTGTAACGATTTAATACAAGCGAAGTACCAGGAGCGCAGGAGTGCAGAGGCAGTGCAGATGTCTTGGGAACAAATCGATCCGACCTTTAAGCGATGCGCTCGTGGCGCCCCCTGGCGGAATTAAGATGTCGGTAGCGTCACATCGCGATTTGAAATATTTGCTATAAAAGGAATTGCTTTTATGGGTAGTTAATCGAACGACATTTTTAACATAGGAAATGTAGCCATTTTGAAAATGTAGCCATGTTGAAAATAAAGATGCTATCTAAATTTTGTTAAAGGGCTCAATATATCTTTTGTGACATTAAGGTTACGTGAAACTTGCCTTCTACCCGCAGTGTAACTCAAGTCTTTTTTTATTGTTCTAATAAATGAGGCGAGCACTTCGATCGCCTGATGGAGAGCGCCACGCCTGCCCGTTACAATTGCAGTGCCACCCAAAACTTTTAATACCATAAAAAGCACTGCGTAGCACTGCATTACCCTCATCCCCCCGACACATCAGAAATTAAGTCTCATGCCCAGTAATCGCTGGCTACTATGCCCTTCAAACCCGAACACAGCAATGCTTGCGCACTACTGCTTGGCGGCAGAATAACTGGCAAAGCTGTAGTACAGACGGCCTCTCGCATACGAGAGACCTAACACGAATAAAAAAGCTTAGCTCTTATATATAATTATTATCACTTAGCGAGTTGAACTTAAAACTTCTTGGAAAGAGTCGGGCTAAGCTTCCATATTAGCTTCGTTATACTATAGGTTTTTATTATATATACATATAATTACTTGGCAATCTAAAATTTGTTATCGTACATCTTGTTATATTAAATTGAGCTTGTCTCGTCCTATTGCAGGGCAAAGGCCTCTCTTCCATTTTTCCACATTTCATGATTGGTTGCCATTACCGTCTTCTTTATATGAGTCCAAGTCGTCTCACAATCTCCGTCGAGTTCTGCCGCGGGGCCGTCGGCAAATATTATTTAGGCTCAAAGTTCGTTCGGCATGCGGCAGACTGAAGCTGACAAGTCTCGAATACAGACGGAAAGTTGGGTGTCTGTCGCTTTTTTATCGACTGCACTTCGGGGAATGTGCCCAGGAATTGCACGATCTGATTCTTTCTTCTCCCTTCCACCTAAGGACTTCCAGGCGGGGTGAGTCGTTTCACCCGTACGTCGTTAATATCCCACCTATCTGTACTAAGCACAGATTTCTTTATCATGGGAACTGCTAAGGAGTGGAACGCTCTGCCACCGTCTTTGTTCCCAAACGGATACAACTTGTGTCTGTTTAAGTCTAGAGTGAATAAGCATCTCATGGGCAAGCGTGTTCTATCTTAGGCCGCATCTTCGCTTTCCATCAGGCGAGATGTCGTCAAACGTATGCTCATTTACCAATAAATTAAAAAAAAAACTTGTTTATCTACTCGTAAATAAGTTTTTGTTGAAAAATCTTTTTTTCAAGACAAGCTCTTAACAAATTGGTAACCGCAAGCAGATTAAAATGAGCCCAAACACTAGTAGTTTACGATTATCCGTCAAGGAGTTCCATTGCCTACCTTCCGTCTCCTTCATTAGATCAGCTGGCTGTCACCATAATATTGCATTGTCATCAGACTTTGACAAGTGTGCAAAATTTCAACTTCGTATGATAAGGGGAAGTGGTTCTAATTAAACTTGCAAGATTTGACCCAAACACAAACATTGCAAGTTAAATAAAAGCTTGTAAAAGCCGCGTACATCTGTTTAGTTATGTACTTTATTCTCCGATGGTATGGCAGCAACAAAATGGGCATTTTATTATAATTGTGTCAGCCGCGGGCTCGATCGACGCGGACTACCGGCGTTCGTGAGCGTCCCCGCCCATCGACCAGCGACCTTCTCGCCGCTCCTGCCACCTTAGTACCATGTATCGTGAGTGGTCAGTGAATGAGGCTGCTGAGAAAGTGTAAACATTACTTTTTAGAAAATTCCCCGACCATTGCGTTAATCCTGATGGAGGAACCAAAGAATACTACCTATTACTTACGTATAGGAACTATGTATCTTGATGAAGATGTCTTGAAATTTAACCAGACTATTCTCTAAAACGACTTTTTATAAAGGTTTCAGATATAAAAATATATCTTTGATCTTGCAATAATTATCAGTAATTGCTTTTAAAAGACAAAACTATGTGATTTTTCTAAGAAATTTTGAAGTAATCGAGTACCAACAACTGTGTAAAATTGGGCAGCGACGGTGCCGTGTCCACTTGAGGTGCACGCGGGGAGCGGTCTCTACCTACGAGGTGAAAGCATGAAGGTAAACTATATTATTTATTCTGAAGCACTCCTACCTAATATAAAGTTAGTTTATTTATAGTAGGTAGGTATTTAATGTATTTATATTTGTTTTTTTATAGTATATCATTTTTACATATAATTGAAGTTTTATAATGTACTCCACACTGACCGCAATATTTCTATTAAAATTCCTGTCCATCCAATTTTTGCCTGTAAGAAATTATGCATAGCGATAAGGCATTGTACCCACTGTTTATTGACTATTGCTTTTTCTGTGTGTTTGGTATGCAATAAAGTATTATTGTATTGTATTGTATTGTAAAGTTTGACAGCCTCTGTGGTATAGTGGTTGGGCAGGTTGGCTCAAATATCATACTCCACTGAGATTGTGGGTTCGATTCCCGCGAAAGGACAAATGTTTGTGCACAGAAAAAAGTATTTGTTATGTGTCTGGGTGACCATGGTCCTAGAAACTATGATGTTTCTGGTTCCCTAGATATGGAACTCCTGGTTAGAGGCCAGGTACTACTAATGTGATCTTTGGGCGTATTTTTTTTTAGTTAAACTTAAGGCTTACTTCTTGAAACACATTGAATGTTAAGATTGCTAAGAAATGTACTTACCAATATTCTATCTTCATAGATAGAGTTATTAGATGATTGTGTACCTAATATCGATGTAGATTAATTATGGTATTGAACACAAACCTCAGTGGTTTACAAATGCCATGCAACTTACTATTGTAATGTTATTTTAAAATGATAAATAAAAAAAAATAAAAAATTTACTGTGGTGGTAGGTTTTTTGTATGCCGTCTGGCTAGGTATCACCGCTTTGCCAGTTATTCAGCTGCCAAGCAGTAGTGCGCAAGCATTACTATACTCCGGTTTGAAGGGCATTGTAGCCAGCGAAATTACTGGGCATTTTGAGACTCAACAGCTAATTGTCTCAGGGTGACGAGCGCAGTGCAACGCCGCGCAGGATTTTGCATAACAAAGTTCTGGGTGGTGCTGTTATTGTTATGGGCTGGCGTATTGCTTACCATCAGGCAAACGACCAACTCGTCTCGTCATTCAATTACATGAACAAGTATACGTTTTATAAAAAAAAACCGTCTTCAATATATCTTCGAAGTCCAAGGTCAAATTTTGATGAAATTTATATGGGACCACTTCGTAGCTATACTGAACTCAACGCAAAAAGAATTTTCCAAATCAATTCATGAATGACGGAGTTCAGAGGTAACAAACATAAAACAAATACAATCGAATAAAGAACCTTCTCCTTTATATGATGATGATTACAGATCGCAGTTTGAAGTCGGTTAAAAGAAAGGTAGGTGTAAGCTCTCACATAAGAAAATAATAATAATATATATAATGTTTTTACATAAATATAATACTTACTGTAATATTTACCGAAAAGTGTGGATTTTAAGTAAACAAAATAATTATGATTTACCTGACTCATAGAAACAAATAATCAATCATATTTTAATTTGTTGTGTAATCTATCAAAAATAATAATTGTAGACTTGTTCAGCACGCGATACTAATTGTGAGATTGATATTTAATGTCTTACAGTTACTATCATTATGGAGGTATAAAAACATCTGGGCTTGTATACCTAGTTAAAGTTTCGTGTAACATGCCCTAGCTATAAATTTAATGAAGAAGCATTAAGAACTGTAATCATCATATAAGACAGATAACATTTAAGACCTATGTGTGATATAATTTAATGTACCACGTTTTAAGGGATGTGTTGTATAAAATCTTTTTTATAGTCTAAAATTTAAAAGAAAAAATGTATGTCATGATTAAATATTGACTTCTGAAAAAACATTAAAAGCACACTCAAATGTTTTTGTATTTTTATTATTTGATAGGCAAACATTTGACCGCTGTCTCACCTGATGGAAAGTGATGACGCGGTCGACGATGCATCGTGCTTGCCTAGAAGATATCGATTCACTCTGGACGTGAAGACACCTAGATTGTAAGTATCGGGAAACAGAGACGCTGGTAAGGTGTTCCTTGGCTGTTCATTCATTTCCTCTCGTTTCACACAATAAAACGCTTAATTTACAACAAAACGTTATCAAATAAATATATTTGGAATACTTCTGACGCCATATGATCGCTGAATACTTTCTAATTTAAAATACAACAATCGCTTCTTGTAACATTTCCTAAGTATAAAGTATACTGTCAAAAGATATTTGTTAAATAGGCATAAAATGCTTTAAAGTCATATATAAACGTCATGTATTGATGGGAAGTACGATCGTGTATGTATGCCTTCTCTCTCTTAGAAAATAAGGGCCACAAACCAAAGCGAGAGCCTAGTGCGGAATTTCCCATAAACATATGTTGGTCCTTTTTTAACCGACTTGAAAAGGAGAAGGTTCTCTGTTCGATTGTATTTTTTTGTGTTTGTTACCTCAGAACCCCGTCATTTATGAACCGATTTGGAAAAATATTTTTGCGTTGGGTTCAGTATAGCTACGAAGTGGTCCCATATAAATTTTATCGATATTTCACCTTGGACTTTAAAGATACATTCAAGTCGGTTTTTTGTTTTTTTCTAAAAATTAACTATTTTGGACATGCTGTAAACGAATGCATTGTAAGGGATTCTTCAAGGTGTTTTTGTTCAACGTTAGTTAATTTAAGCTACCGAGCGACGCGCATTAGAGTTGTCTTTACAATAAAGTCATTTTTTTTCACCATATGTCAAAAAAATACTATTTTAGTACGAGATTTGGTATTAAGTTGTTTGTAAGTATATAATATGTTTATCGTCATCATCATCAGCCCATCACGGTCCCACTGAGAGAGTATGGGCTATGGCCCATACTCTTTATGAGAGAAGGCTCCAGCACGCTGGCCCAGTGCGGGTTTGTTGGTGTAACATGTTTTTGATAAACTCTTGGATATGCCGGTTTCTTTACGATGTTTTTCCTTCGCCGTTTTTAGAGCTAGTGTTAAATCCGCACATAACTTAAGAAATTCAGTGGCGCGAGGCCAGCGGGATTCGCGGGTGCGTCGGATCGAAAGTAGCAAGTTCTACCACTGAGCCACACTCGCTCTCTGAGCCACATTTGCTCTTATATGTTTAAACGATTACCTTCTATATAAAAATATATATGTTTATATAAGACGTAATCTCTGGAACTATTGATTCCGAAAATTCTTTCACTGATAGAAAGTAGGCATGAATTCACTGATAGAAAGTGGCATAGGCTATTTTTACTGTGTCGATATGAACAAAGCCTCATGCAGATGGTAGTGAAATAAAACATAGCAGCGTTAAAAAATATGAAGCGTTAGAAAAATATGATAAAAGCCATATTTATTAAAATAAAGCGTTAGAAAAATCTTGGCCACACACTCGCGTGAAAAATATCAAATTCACTTCTATTAAACTCATGAATACCCCACCTCCCACTTTTGCAAAACAAAGATATCTAACGCAACATTGTCAATTTGCCACAGACATGTCGCCGTGGCGTGTCGTATCACCATTAAAATGGCGTGTCGTATCAAAATGGCGCGCCATCTCCAGTAATTATGTTAATATGCATCTCTCATGTTAATCCGGGAGTAGAGATGCTCATCTGATGGAATGCAGTATCGATTAAAATGCATACATTCGATTTTGTTATCGATTAATTTATTGTATTGTGTTAGAACTTTACATAAATGGATAACTTTACGCCAAAACGACAACCTAGGACAATATAAAATGTCATTAGAAATAGAATTAAATAACTCTTTATTAAAACACCATAAGTTCAAATCATACGTAACTAGCTAAAAATGACTAAAAGAAGCTGTGAATCTAAGAAATAAATAAACAAACACCACAATACATAAATAATTAAAAACTAAAATAATATCTAACTCTATATTAGTGTCACTATGGGTGGTCTTATCGCTCAAAGCTATGTCTTCCAGACAACTCACAAGTGATGGAATGTAGACAAAAATATATATGAACGGTGTCACTAAGATAATAGTTCAAATAATATAATGTTTCTTGTCAAATTCAATTGTAACACGTCACTCGTATTAGTATCTCTAGGTGTAAAAAATCTTAGATAGCGGCCAGGCCTAAGCACGATTCAGATTATTTATTTAAAGGATAAAAACATCGATTTTAGTATAGAAATAAAATACATTAATTATTCGATTCAAGTAAATAAGTTGCGCATGCGCATCTCTAGCTCAGACGATTCGTGCTAGCGCCGATACGGAGGTACCGAGTCATTATGGATGGATGGTTATAATGCCGATTTAATCAAAGCCATCTTAAATTGTAATTAATGTCAGCGTACACTTCGCTATTATTGTCAAACAACGCTTGGTATTACTGTCAGAAGTAAGTAGGTTTACAAAAAATGGAGCAAATGTTAAGAAGATATTCCCATTATTTTGAATTAACTACCCTTAAATGCTTTTTTAATCATAACATAACATTTAAATATTTTTTTCTCCCACAAACGTTTACTTATGGCTATGTATTAACTTACCTTCAATGCCTTTCTAATCATAACATAACAATTAACATTTTTATTTCTCCCACAAACGTATAGTTATGGCTAGGACTTACAGTAGAACTATGAATACCTTTAAAAACTGAACTTTGAAATCCTTTTCCGTCAAGTTATCACAACGACTGTACTAAAACGTGTTGATTACTTCTATGGATTCTACAAATTTTCGAAAAAATCACTTCCCCGAAGATCCGGTTACAGAGTCGGAGAAGGTAAGCCATAGATACGTACTTAAAGAACAATTTAAACATAAAATGGAGACCTAAATCACATTTATGTAACTAATAAAGAAATAAAATATGACTAATACCAATTAAAAAAAACTAATACTAATAATTAACCATTGACTGTTAAATGCCAATAATTGCGTTCTTGTTGATTGTCCTCTCTTCTAATGTTGCTGTGCCCGACGGGGTCCATATAAGACTTTGTACGTTTACCAAATTGCACCTTGTACTACCTATGACAGCAATAAAAAATCTGAATTTGAATCTAAATGTTCTAAAATCGAATGGGCCAATAGCCGCCACGCTGGCACCGATAGAATTTCAAAAGTATAACACAGCACAGCTGAGATGTCATCCAACTCTATTTCCTAGAAAAGTGGTTAACCGACCAAAATTCAATCACGGTCATAGAAATGCGCTTTTTGTGTTTGAACACAAAAACCACTATAAAATTGCGCTTTTTGTCCGAACAAAGAAACTCGTGGAGACGCTGTTGTGATCAACAAATTGAGAGTTACCTTTGAATAAAAAAGATATTGTAGAACCGGTAGCGATATTTTATATTTAAATATATAAATATCATGTCAATCAACTCAGCCATAAAAAGCTAAATTCAGGCAGTTACAATTTACGTAAACAGTTTCAATTTTGAAAGTCAACACAACTTAATAAAACTGTTTTATTTACCTCACGAAGGGAAGAAAATTGACAATCCGACGTTACATCTGAACACATAATATTTTATTTGCATTTCTTCTACTCTATAGAAGTGGTTGTCCTTAGAAATGTGTTCATCCGTTTTTGTACGGTTGAGATGGTCGATACGCGTTGCATTAAATCTTATAATTAAACTCGAATAAGCGTATTATGCTAAGATGACTCCACCGGCAGAGCCTGTCCAGAATATAGAACGACGTGGAGTGTATGAAGTAGGTACCAATTGAATTTCTTGATAGGCTGGTGTTTACTGGTGGTAGTTTCTCGTATGCAAGAGGCCGTCTGGGTGCGTACCACTGCTTTGTCAATTATTCAGCCACCAAGCAGTAGTGCGCAAGCATTACTGTGTTGCGGTTTACTGGCGAAATTACTGGGCATATGAGACTGTATCTGATGTCTTGGGGCGATGAGCGCAATGCAGCGCTACGTAGTACTTTTTATGGTATTAAAAGTTGTGGGTGGCACTGCAATTGTTAAAGTCAGGCATGGTGCTTACTATCAGGTGAACGATCTGCTTGTCTCATCACTCATTTCCAAAAAAACGAGAAGCGTTTCAACTACGTTTGATTCTAAATTTTATATATATTACAAATGCGAAATCTTCTGAGAATGGATGTTTGTACTCTATCACACAAAAAACTATGGACCGGATTTTGAAACAATTTTGTGGTTTCCCAGACTTTAGGTCCTGGAATAGGTCAAATGATACACAAAACTGACTTACCAACACTATAGATGTACTACTTGAACCATACATAAAAATGTACACGTGAAACCGCAGGGTGCAGGTAGTTACAAAATATTAACAACGACGTTTCTATTGAGCTGATTAGAACACAATTTGTACAGCTCAGATTTGTATTCATGAGGCCAGCGGGGTATCTGGTGATGTATAATCCGGTGTATTTATAAACACAGATGTTTAATTACTGAGTGGAGACCACATAGTTTCTCACCGGGAATTCGCTCATGAATATCCAGTGGGTGCCGGCCGGTATGACCGAGGAGTTTAGACTATGCGATAAAAATCGCAATAATACATCGAGACATCTGGACCCCAATTCACTATGACAACTTGGCGAAATCACGTCGATTCCTTGCTTCGAAATCACGTCGATTTCCTCATTAATAAAGGACATCTCTATGACGCATTCATATATATGACGCGTCATAGAGAATACAAATTTCGCAGATGTCGTTTATTAATGAAGGAATCGATGTTTCCTGGAAGCAAGGAATCGCAAAGTTGTCATCTATACTTATAATAAAACTGTAACGAAGCGGTTACTGTACATTGAAGATACTTTTGAAAATCAATTTTTTTAGGAGTATATGGTAGCAACAGAACCCAAAAATACAATTTTTAAAATTTTTGTCTGTCTGTCTGTCTGTCTGTCTGTCCGGGATAAACTCAGAAACTAGGGCACGAATTTGAATGCAGTTTTTTGAAATATATTCTGTGGAGACCGGCGCTACACATAGACTTTGTTTCATCAAAATCGATCCAGTAATATTGAAGTTATGACGAAATTTAGGAAAAAATATAGGTGTCCACTATTAGTTGAACCACGGAACATACAGGACCCTTTGTGCACATGGCTCAGCTTATACTGGTTTATTACTTACCTTCAGAGTTTGTAGAACTAAGGTATTGGTTCACACGATGGTATTCTAAAAAATGTTTTGTGGAGTCCTAGGCTACATAACAAACTTTGTTTTATAAATATTGGTTTACGAAAACTGGAATTATTACGCAATTTAACAACGTTGAGTACCTACCGATTAGCAATTTTAGTATGAAAGTTTTCGTGAGTTTGATTCATTATAATTATAAATCTATATAATAAAAGAGCAGGGTTTTTTTCTACAATCATCGCACAGCCGAAACCGCTTAACATAGAAACCTGAAATTTGGACTATGTATTCTACAAGTAGTGGAGGCGTCATTTAAGAACGGATTTTTCGAAATTTGACCTTTAAGTGGGTCAAATGGGGTCATATAAGATGTATGGGGAAAAAATTTTCTTTTGTCGCACGGTCACGAAACTTTGGTAGTATATTATGCAAAAGAAATAAAAGAACACGTGTATCACAGTTTTTCGAAAATCAACCCTTAAGGGGGGTTTAATGCGGTTTTTTAGATTGGAATGCGGAAACTATAATGTATGCTACAGTAATTATTTCTTGACCAGAAGTTATCAAATTTTGTGTGAGCATTAAGCATGTAAATAATAGGAACTTGTTTTCGGCATTTTCCGAAATTCATCCCCTAAGGTCATTTATAGGGGTCGCAAAGTTTCCATGGTGTAGGTTTTTTTAGTAAAGTTATGAAACTTAGTAAATTGACTAAACATAGGAAAATAAAAATATAATTTCAGTAACTTTTCAAAAATCAACCCCTAAGGTAATTAATTAGGGCCGCAAAGTTTGTATGGAGTAGGATTTTTTATTAATGCGACACTGTAGCTACAGTAAAGAAACAGGGTAAATAAATTAATTTTGATCAAGTTTAAAAATAAGTTTTCAGCATTTTTCAAAAATCAACCCTTTACTGGGTTAAACGAGGTGGTAAAGTTTACATAAAAAAACTTTGTTTATAGCGATGAAACTTGGTACATACCTAACAAAACATTATTAAAATGTGATTTACCATTTTTGAAAATCATCCCTTAAAAGGGTTAAACAGGGTGGAAAGTAAAGATTATTATTTTTAAGCTACAACGATGAAATGTGGTGTACGTGGTAAGTTAATGAAATTATAGATGTGCATTTCACCATTTTTTGAAAATCATCCCCTAACAAGCTTAAGCGGGGAGGTAAAATTTGTATCGAAAATTTTGTTTATGAAGTTTCGTGGCTATGATAAAACTTGGTAAAAGAAGATAATTAAAACGAGATTTATAATTTTTGAAAATCATCCCTTAACAGGGTGGAAAGTTAAGATTATTATTTTTAAGCTACAGCGATGAAATGTGGTATATGTGCTTAGCCAATGAAATTATACATATGTATTTTACATGTTTTTAAATCATCCCCCAACAAACGGGGTGGTAAAGTTTGTATAGAAAATCTTTTTTATTTATGAAGTTTCTGGTCATGATGAAACTTGGTACACAAACTAAGAAAAAGGAGATAATTAAAACGTGATTCACATTTTTTTTAAATCTACCCTTAACCAGGTTTAATAAGGGTGGAATGAAGTTACATTTTTTGAAGCTACGACGATGAAAATCGGTTCATATACTCAGACAGATAAGCTTTAAGCACCTGTTTCACCATTTTGCTGGAATCATCCCTAAACCGGTTCAAACGGGGTGGTTCAGTTTATATTTTTTTTGTGTGCTCAAGAACTGCACAATCTGATCCCCCCATCACCTTTTTACCATCGGACAACCAGACGATCGGCACAACGTCACCCCTACATGGTGGACGTTCCGCCTATCCGTACTAAACGTTTCGAATCATCCTTTTTGGTGCGAACGTTGAAGGAGTAGAACGCCTTGCCGTCGTCTGTGTTTCCACATAACAAGAGTGAACAAGTACTTACTGGGTAAGCGTGCTACATCTTCGACCACATCGTCGCTTCCCATCAGGTGAGATCGTGGTCAAACGCTGACTCAGTCAGATGTAAAAAAAAATATATGGAGAATCTTTGTTCATGAAGTATTGGCAATTAAATTTGGTACACAGAGTAAGCAAAAGAAATAAATTGAAACGGAATTCACCATTTTTTGAAATTCACCCTCTAACAAGGTTAAATAGGGTGGAAAGTATCAAATATTTTTAAATGCTACGATGTTGAAATTTGTTATAAATATTCAGCCAATAAAATTCTAAACACGTATTCCACCATGTTTTGAAATCACCCCATAACAGGGTTATACAGGTTGGTAAAGTTTGTATGGAGAATTTTTGTTTATGAAGGTGTAGCAATGAAATTTCGTATACAGACCAAACAAAAGTAATAAATTAAAACGAAACTCACATTATTAATTAACCTCTAAAAACGTTAAACAAGGTGGAATATAACATTTTTTCTAAACCTACGTCAGTGAAATTTGGTACATATACTAATCGAAGATACTGTACGCACATGTTTCACGACTTTTTAAACATCTTAAAAGGTCTAAACGGGATGGCAAACATTTGTGTGGAAAACCTTTGTTTAAAAGGGGAAAGCGAATCTCGGTATATAGACTAGGCAAAAGAAATGAATCCTAACATCGCATCTTTTACAATTTCCTTATTCGTACAGGACTTTAATTGACTTTTAAATGCAACATTCAGAAAAATAAGAAATTCTAAAGGTGTAGTCAATCGAAGATTTACAAATATTCAGCAACTTTTGTAGTTGACCGTACGTGTCGCAGGGAAATGAGGATATCTGAGATTTCGCGAAATTCCTAGAGATACCACGTATGGGAATCATGTATGGGAAGAACCACTTCTCCGCGGTCCGACTAGCTTTTACCCCTAGAGTGTATATAAAAAGCGCGTAGCCAGAAGCTTGCGAGGAGTTCTTGAGCAAAACGAGTGCGCAAGGCCAGAATGAAGCGAGGGGGAGAGGTGGCGAGCGTAGCGAGCCGGCGACCTCCCGAGTAGAGTGATGGTCGAATGCGCGAGTGGAGCGAAAGGATGACGAAGCGAGAGTTCTGGCGAGAGCCTTTTTATCAAAACTGGACGTCGTATCCCTAGGGATTTCATGAAATCCCTGGTATCCTCATTTCCCTGCGACATACAATTTTTTTTCTGGAGCTACGACGATTGACTTTTAGCCTATATATACTATACTTACATATACTTAGCCAAAAAATATATTGACACATGTATTATTACGATTGTTTTGAATACCATCCCCTGATAGGTTTAAACGGATGGTAAAGTTTTTTAAGAAAATATATGTTTATAATGTAAGTATTCTGTCTACTTAAAACGAGATAAGAGCTAAAAGAGAGCGAAATAGAAACGAGATGAATTCGGGATAGGATTGGGTTAGAAGCAGGGCAAAATCGGCATAGAAGCGAGAGCAGCCGGAAATAGCCAGGAGCAAAATGAATTATTTTACTAAGCGTACAAAGTCGCGGGCAACAGCTTTGTGTATGTAAATAGGAGATTTAGGTTTCAAAGATTTCTTTTACTCAGGCTTCATGTATGTACATGGCGCCGGACTGGCGCTACCGCCACACCGCAAACTCATGTAAATGATCACAAACCCGGACCGGGACCACGCGCGCCGCACTGTCCGTCCGTTTGTGCGTATTACTGGTATTACGAATCGTAAAGGGTCCGTGGAGTTTCCCCCCGACGTTTCATTTCCACCCGGTGTCTGTAGCCCCGCAATATGTTTCAAACTACTGTGCTAGCATTTTGTACGTTTGATACTTGGTCAAAGAAACTATAAACACATGATTCACAAATGAAGTTTGGTAATTATATCGGGACTGGAGTGGGATGACAAAGGGACAAAAAGGGGATTGTAACGTATAGGAGGGGAACTATAACACGATAGGAGGTTTGCTAGGGAGGACGATAAAGTGTTAGGATCGGAATATGATCGGTAGCAGAGCAGGACGATAATAATATAAAAGTGAGACGGAATCATGACCAGAGCATTACGGTAACGCTATAGGAGCGGGAACATAAAAGGATGGGAGTGGGAAGGTAATGGAACAGAAGCGGTAAGGTACGGTAACGAGATAGGAGCGGGACGGGAACTGGAACGTGAATATGATGGGACGAAAAATGTTCGGATGCAGGATGAATACTCCACTACGCGGACGAAGTCGCGGGCATCAGCTAGTATTTAATAAAACGGCTAGGACTCACGTAGTTTGTCAAATTAGTCGACCTAGGTTTCGAGCATGTCCGATGCTCTTCATCAGGGGCGAGTTTACTGCGAGATCGCGGCGACTATTGGCGGTGCCGGTGGCGGTGGCTAGTGGAGTGGTATAACGTTGAGTACCGTTGCAAGGCAAATTAGCTGTTTAAATCGAGCCACCCATAGATAGCACGTCTTATCAAGGGGCGTTTTTCTGACTCGCGGTGACGGGTTTTATGGACATGGCGCTGGACCTGCACTGGAGCTTTTTTTTTGATCAGTTTGCAAAACGCTTTTTTGCTGATGCGATTATGTCGCCTTGGAAAGTAGTAGAGGAATTTTATCTAGCGGTTCCCATTTTTTTTTAGCTATGGAACACTAAATTATGTACCTAATTTTGGCGGAACCCCAACTCATATTTGTAACCGACTTTAAAAAAGGAGGAGGTTCTGTTTTTTTTCTATGTTTGTTACGCGATTACTCCGCCAATTATAATTTGATTTTGATGATTCTTTTTTTGTTTGGTAGGTCATACTTCAGAGGTGGTCCCATATAAATTTTATCGAAATTGATTCAGCACTTTTGCGCGGGTCAGTATATCGATAAAAATGCTGGCCAGCGTCGGCAATTCTCGGAACCCTAGGGTTCCGTGGAACAACTATTAGTAACTGCTGGTATAGACGAACAAAAAGCATAGCAATACCGTACCGGGCCCGGAACGGCCGCGGCGGCTAGCGTGGCACCGCGGCGCACCGTCACCGTCAGTTTTGCGTACGAATCGTAAAGGGTCCATGGCATTTCCCCCCGATGGCAATCCCACCCGTGTTATTTCCACCCGGCCTCCGTGGTCCCGTAATATGTTTTTTAAACTGAACGATGACATTTGATACGTATACTCGGTCAAAGAAACTATAACACATTTTTCACCAATTTGTAAACATCTCTAAAAGAACTTGCTAAAATGTGTATATCTAAATATAATAAATTATTTTTCAAAAACAACTAAACCGACTTCAAAACCACAAATGGCACTCAAAAGTAAAAAATAAATTAATATAATTATCATAAGCGCTACCCACTAATATAGTTGAAGTCGGTGCCAGCCAAGTCTAATAGGTAGCAGATAAATATGTATATAGTAAGTACTACTTGTAGGTAGTATCTATCTACTACCTTTTAGACTTGGCTGGCACCGACTTCAAATATATGAGTGGGTAGCGCTTATGATAATTATATTAATTTATTTTTTACTTTTGAGTGCCATATGTGGTTTTGAAGTCGGTTTAGTTTTTTTTGAAAAATAATTTATTTTACCCTTTTTAGTGAAAAACAAGTTTTAATTAAATTAATTCAAAAAGTTTTTAAAGACAAGCTTTTATGATCTAGAAGCCACATCATGACGAAGTTTAAAACGGGCTATCACAATTAAATGCATGTACAAAAAAATTTCATGTCTGTCCTATATCTCTGTTGAAGAGTTCCCTCGCCGGAAGTCAATCCTGGGTGTATCTGCCATGTCATGATGGAATTTAGAACAGGCTATTATGGTTAAATCCATTTACGAAATGTTGTGTCTGTACTATTCACCGTTGAGGAGTTCCCTCACCGGAAGTCAACCCTGGGTGAAGCAGGTGAAGCAGTCAAATACAAACCTCCACCTTTAGAAAGTTGGTTACGAAAAAAACAAGAAAAGACTTGAAGATTAAACTTATATTTTTTGTTTTTGCTATTTTTTTCAAAAACTACTGAATGAATTTCGATAAAATTTATATGGGACCACCTTTGAAGTATTACCTACCAATCAAAAAAAGAATCATCGAAATCAATGCATAATTGGCGGAGAAATCGCGTAACAAACACACAAAAAAAAAAAAAAAACATACCGTCGAATTGTAAACCTCCTCCTTTTTGAAGTCGGTTAAAAATAATCCACTCCCTCAGACACAGACACACACACACACATCACACCTCGAAAACCAAAAACCTATGAAGCTGTTTGGTATGTAAGTTCTATAAGGGGATCATTACGAGAGCGGACAAAAGGAATGAGAGTTTATGTTTTTAGAGATAGGGCTATCAACTTTGGTAATTAGGATTGGGAGCGGAACGGGATGATAACGGGATAAGATGGGCATGGAAATGGGATAAGCGCAAGAGTTACAGGATAGGAGCGTAATGGTAACGATATAGGAGCGGGACTGGAGCAGGAGCGGAGCGGTACGGTAACGGGATAGTAGGGAGCGGTAACGGTATAGGAGAAGGACAGGATCAGTCCAGAACGCGGCGGTTACGGAATACAACCAGGACGATAACAGGATACGAGTGGGAAGGTAACAGAATAGAAGTGGTACGGTAATGAAAAAGGAGCAGGATGGGAGCTGGAACGGGAGTATTTTGGGACAGAAAATGGTCGGAAGCATGATGAATTACTACTACACTACGCGTACGAAGTCGCGGGCAACAGCTAGTAGTGAATAAGGGCCCTGAAGGCCTAACGTGAGTTTTTGCTACGCGTTCTACAGCAAGCGCGTAGTTGAAAAACAAAATACGCCCAACGACCACATATACATAGACTGGCCCCTAACTAGGATTCCCTGTATCTGGGGAACCAGGAGCAATTACTTGCTTATTTTATACTTGTATAAGCAGCGAAAAAAACGTGATATTATTATGTAGAAGACAGGGCCTTGATCTAAATGTAGGATCTCTAACAGGGAAGAAAAAGGACCTTGCATCAGTTTTCAAACGAAGAAGAGTAGATCTGTGTGGAAACAAGCACTATGGTATGGTGGCTTGCCTGATGGTAAGCAATACGCCAGCCCATAACAATAACAGCACCATCCAGAACTTTGTTTTGCAAAATCCTGCTTGCGCACTACTGCTTGGCGGATGAATAACTGGCAAAGCGGTGGTACCCACCCAAACGGCCTGTCGCATACGAGAAACCTACCACAAGTGATGTAGATTTGTCATCGCAAATTATATCTCGTTTAGAAAATTCTCTCTAATTGCACGTCTGATGGACGCTCGCCGACACACGGCTCGACCGCTAATCGTTGCCGGATCGTGTCGTGCCCATAAATCTAAGTCGTGTCGTATCCGTCCCGGACGATGTAAATAGCGCCAGGAATTAAGACGTCGACAAAATGTGGTAGCGCAAGTAATTGCTTAGGTAATTAATATTAGGAACTAAATTGGAGAATGTTACGTTTAGTTCTGTTATCTTAAGTTAATATGGTAATAATGGGCAATGTAGGTGGGATCAGAAGATACCTGGGCATTTATATCTTTAAGATTCTAATGTATTAGAAATAAAGTGTCATAGAAGGCGACTAAAATAAGCAATAACACTTCTTTGCTTGTTAAGCTTGGAGTCCATGTTTTATATGATGTTTCTCTTCATCTACAATTGTCTGAAAGAGATCGCTTTAAGCGATAAGTTCGCTCATTGTGAAACTTATAATTAGGTTACCCTTGCTTCAAAATTTTTCCTTTTTCGATGACGAGTAGGTTGTTTACCTGATGGTAAGCAAATCGCCTGCCCATAACAGTCGCAGTACCACCCAGGACTTTGTTTTGAGCAATCCTGCGCGGCACTACACTGCGCTCGTCACCCTGAGACAATTAGCTCTTAAGTCTCTATGCCTAGTAATTTAAGTAGGTAATCTGTATTGTGGCGTTTCCAACAAAAACTAACGCAGTCATTTTAACCCAAAAAAGGAGGGGTGTCATAATTTTGACCACTATGTGTGTCTGTCCGCGATGAACCGATTTGGATGCGGTTGTTTTATTTGAAAGCAGGTTTTCTAGCGGTAGTTCAACCGTTTTTTTATTTTTTATAGAGCAGGTGCAATGATGAGCAGGTTGCGTGGAAGCCCCAACAGTATTCTGAGAGTATTATCAGGAAAAATGGATAATCCATTTGTTGAGCACTGGGTACACTTACATCTATCGACCCAGTGCTAAAAACCGCCGGGCTCGCGTACTAATATTCCCCAAAATTTATTTCAAGGACTAACATAGCTTTTAAGAATAATTACTAACACTATGAGCAAATGTTCGCAATAAAGTTTTAATAATTAAAAAAAATATAGGTTTTTTGTGTCGGGGGTTTTTAATAATTGTCTCTCGTCTTTAAATATTCCTATTCTTCTTTTTCTTCTTCGTGTCGATGGTCCATAATATGTTTTTCAACACACATGCTCATAAAGTGGCTCTATGGTCACCGCAATTAGGCACAAAATGACACCCATAATCAAACTGTGACTTTTTCATTGATATAACTCACTAGTGAGTTATAGTTTTTTTTTTTGTATTGTATTGGCTTGAGGTGCTTTGTTCTTAAAAAAGTATTTATTCAAAAAAAGATCGTATTTAATAGAACAAATAAATTAATGTTGCTATTGCTTGCTCATTTCATGCAACTTCTTATTTAAATAGATAATTTTAACTCGTACGTGTTTAATAAATATAACTTTCACTCAAATATAAATTTTGTTTTCTCTGTAATAAAAGAAAACTTTAAATTCCCCATTTTGTACGTGGCAGAATAAGCGCAAACCCTATGCGCGGAAAATAAAAAAAAACCTCATCCCTTTAGTCTGTAGCTGATCGCAATGCGCGCGCATAGGAAAACTGATTAATTTTTCCCGCCATAGCGAATCATTTTTCACAACTCGTTTTCACTGTTGAAAATGAGTTTTTATTGTTATTTTATTCACAAGTGTGTTGAAAAACGTCGTATGATACACGTGTGTATTGATGATTACCGTCCTCGGCTCTCTTAAGACGAGTTTTTTTTTTAGGTGAGGACCTAACGGCTCTGGTCTCAATGGCACCTCAGCGGTAATCCCAACATTACACACTAGTACCATAATGTACTATTAATTATTAAATAATTTTAGCCCATTGCTCAGCTATTGCTACCCCAGGAGGAGGAATATTCTTATGGTAACGATGTATACATTTTAAAATTATTTAGTATTATTTTTGCCCAGCTAATTGCGAAATGTTTCGCATTATTTACTGATATACAGGCGTATCAAAAGCAATCCGCGTCTAATTTCGCCTATCTCCAGCTACAACAGCTTGCATTATGCCATAGTTCCGGACCATAGAGTAGCCTCTACTGGTATAGAGTATAAAGCTTGTTTCTACTCAAGGCAGCGACGCTACGTTTCTTCAGTTATCTCAGAAACTTATACCGAAGCCCAATTCTGCTAAATAAAACTATTCAAATTCCAGTTCCGATCAAGTGTCGATCTCACAAATGTCACAAATCGTATTCTGTTAGTTTGACAAATTACGTCTAACGTCGCTCGAAATGCGATTGTTATTGTAATGTCACCGAAAGTTGATCGAAGTTTAAACGGTATTCCCCTAACACAAATGACCAATATGAATTGAAAAATTGGTATTCTCGGATTTCAGTTTGACGTGAAGCGTAAGACATACAGAGATTATACTGAGATCATATCGAGACTAGACTGTAATTATTACGAGCAGAATACCGATTGTTCTTCAATTCACAAATTACTTTCGATTCTGTCGAATCTCATTCAACGGCATTCAAATTAAGGGGAATTGGGTTTTAGGACTCAAGCTAGAGCGATATTAAGTTCCTCTCGTACCGTGTCATAAAATATCGTCAGCCTGCCGTGACATAGAATTTTAATAATAATAATTTAATAATAATTTGTTTATTCATTTAGAAATGTTTATTCATTTAGAAATTTTCAAAGTAGTTAACTACAGAACCACATCAAATGTGTGACTAGGTATGTAGTTTTTCTATGTAGATAGTTAGATAGATAAATACTTTATTATTCACCTTAAAAATAGAAATAAGGTACAAGTCAAATGTTTACAATGGTGTAACAATAGGCGGTCTTATCGCTTAAAGCGATCTCTTCTAGACAACCTTTGGATGGAGAGGAATAACGAAAAATACACAGACGGTGGTGATATCATTTATATGGTAAGTTGATATATAAGTTAGTATAGTAATAATATATTTTTAGTATCAATATATAAGAATAATCAATGTATAATAAATATATATAATATATTGAAATTATAAAATTATATTATTTTCAATCTTATGAAATCAGGCGCAGCGTGGCAAATTTCATCTCAAATTTGACTCGTAATGAAAATACCGAGTGTAATTCTGCTGAATAAATTGATCATACTAATATTATTATACCTAATTTACCTAATGTATGTGTTTGCTTACGGGTTTCGTTTTCTATTTTCTTATTTTTTACTGTGTACTATTTATTTATTGTGTGGTACTGTAACAATTTATAACAACTTCACTTGCATAAAAAATTTATTTATTTTTATTTTATTTTGATATTTTCCAATATTTATTTAATTTCCTTATTTATTGTATTGCGGATAGGCATTGTATATATATACTATTTATACTATTAAGAACATAATATATATTTCTATTTAGCTTCACTTATATATTTAATGTTTATAGCGTTATATCATACAACAAGTTCGTGCGTCACCAAGGGCCTGTGCTGAAAACCAGCGTTGTGGATTCTTCACAACATTATGCTGAGCACAGACCTTTTTTGGCTGCACTGGACACGGCAGCGATCCTCCATACACATGCTGTAATTGTTTGTCTTGGTCATATAAATTTGTCTTATTTTGTTATCCTACACTTGTGTATGTACTATTGTTTGTTGTGTGCAGTCTTGTCAAAAATAAATTATTTCTTTCTTTCTTTCTTTCTGATAGAAATTATAATAGACATATTAAGAGCTTACATATGACTTATGTATGTATGACTATATAGTTTTCCTATATTCCGTTTAAAATTATGAAACATCCTTTATCGAGTATCCAAAAGTAAAAAATAACATAGGTGCATCCGTTCTAAGCAATGACGATGGTTCTAAGGCTGTTTCGAGTTTAGGCACAGAATAGAAATAGTACATATATTTATCAGACAACGATAATAAAATAATAAATAACGCCCAACGATCACATACATAGATCCTGGCCCCTAACTAGGATTCCTTGTATGAGATATGTATAAGAGTTGACGAGTACCTAAGGCAGTAATGTGTAAAATGATTTTTATTTATTTATTACTAGCTGCGCCCTGCGGTTTGACCCGCGGTTTCCCGGGATAAAAAGTAGCCTATGTGTTATTCTGATGAGTAAGCTATATTATTGTAATGTTTCATCAAAATCCATTCTGTAGTTTTTGCGTGAAAGAGTAACAAAGGTAGGTACATCCATTCTTACAAACTTCCGCGTTTATAATATTGGTAGGATTGGCTTGCGTTTGACCACTATCTCACCTGATGGTAAAGCGACGATGCGGTCAACGATGTAGCTACTTTGCCAAGATAGTACCAGTAAATTAATATTTTATATTAACTTATGCTGTCCCTCTGCTGGGCAAAGGTATCCCCTAGGTCTCTTCAGCTGACCCTTATCCTCTCCTCTACCCGCACCTCTGTTCTCCAGCCTACTTGGTATGTAAATAGATTGTCTCCATATCCTTTTACTATTTACATCTATTAAAATATATGACATTCATTTGGCAAGTAGAGTACTGATGATGTCCCTAGCCGGTAACTGCTCACAGATACCGACATTTGCACGATTTAGCGCTGCATCGGGCTGCATCTCCACTGGATGGTACCCATAAAGCTGTGCGGAGCGAATCCGGGCGATTTAAATTAATCCTATTAATTTACAGATTTAATTTAATTTAGCAATGATTATGCTATTAATGAAATTAATAGCATTGCTCAAAAACAAATGCTATCTAAATCTCACGAGGAATTAGAAAGCATTTGTTTTTAAATCAAAGGATTAAGGTCTTAAATTTAATGTTTGCGATAAAGCGTTTATCTATCTATCTATCTAACTGTTAACATATTAGTTCCGCAATTAAATGTTCATTGAAGTTAGAAACTGTAGCGCTACAGTCCGCATGCACACCGCTGGTCCATCACCCTTACCGTTCCTGGTATACAACGAAATTAGGTCTGCTTCAGGCGTGTTGGACTTAATTAAATGAAATTACAAGTTACCATTACCCCGGGAACAGCGCACGTGGTGAATTACTTCACCATCGGCAGCGATGAGCAGATTCTTGTGAAAGAGGCAGTATAATTATGGCGCGAGGTATTGATGGATATTAGGGTAATTAGTTTATAATAACACTATCATAGATTGTAGATTATAGTGAACAATGTCTTAGTAATCTTTAGGTACCCTATTTGGTTCTGGAATGCAGAACAAACCATTCTAGAAATAGATATAACCTTCTAATGTTACCAGTTAGATAGATAGATAGATAGAAAAACGTTTTATTGAAAACATTAAATTAAAGTCCTTAATGACATAAAAACAATTAAAGAAAGTGTTACAATGGGCAGCCTTATCGCTAAAAGCGTTATCTTCCAGCCAACCTTTGGATAGAGGGGAATCATCAAATTGTTAATAACGGGGATGTAAGGTTTAAATAGCAATAAGAAATAAATAAATTCAATAAAATAAACTATAATACAAAACATCATAAATGCCTACATATACATACATATACTAAGTACACATTATTACATATTATGTACTTAGATAAATAATCAACAGTTAAATATAATGAATGTTTCTTTTGAGACTGCAATCCAAATTATTCCGAAAGATACCAGCTAAAGGATCTCCGCCGATTATAAGACTATAATTGTTTGTTGTTACTGGTGGTGTATATAACAATGAAGAGCTGTCTTATTGCATGTTACGTATGACGTCATGGTGATTACCATTTACTGCCCCCAGCCAGGAGCGAGTCACGAGGCGCTGACACAGCACATCATGCCCTCTCTTTATAACTTTTCATATTGTGTAGCTTCCCCGAAACCGTCACTTCTGGTTCTCCCATCGAAACCGTTGTCACCATTTAGGCTAATTAGCATGTAGGAAACTTATAATGTAATTTTTATACAATTAAATATAGAACCAAAGCACTTTGGTTTTCTTTGCATCGTTCTGCCTGTATCCTACATAATTTGCAGACAAACAATAAAATCGCAAGTTTATTTAAACGTAAACAGACGTTGGCAGAGCAAAGAATATGTTTTTTTATGGAACTGAGGGATAAGACGAGCAGGTCACTAGCCAGATGGTAAGCGCCACGCCACCTAGAATTTTTAATAGCATAAAAAGCACTGCGTAACGCTGCATTGCGCTCATCACCCCGAGACACCTTTTAAGGCTCATATGCCCAGTAATTTCGCTGGCTACAATGCACTGAAGTGTAAGTAGTAATTTACTTATTCTACGGCCCATATAAATATAAGGTAATGTTTGCGCACTACTGCTTGGCGGCAGAATAACTGGCAAAGCTGTGGTATCTACCCAGACGGCCTTCCGCATACGAGAGATTCCTATACATATGGTAAAAGCATGCCGTCGTGAACAATTGAACTTACTCCCCATCAACAGACAATAATGTTCTCTTATTCATTTTCCGCTATTCAGTCACGCACTTCTGTTTATAATTTCGAACAAGTTATTTGTAGTTTTTTAAACAGTTTCAATCCACGCAACAAATTAGAAATCAAATTATTCCTTTATAAATATTCCGACATTCCATCGTCGGACACGCAACATCCTGGTTTCACTCAAAAAGAAATCCGAAGATTTCAAATAGTAATTATTCAGCGAATTAAATATTAATTAGTGAATCTCGAGGGCATGTGTAGATTACGTAGATAGGAACGCCTATCAAGTTAAGGCAGATAGCGGGACGTGTGGAGGGGCATCGTGGGTGAAGGAAAAGTGGGGCCTGCGTGGTGACTGGTCCGGCCTAGCCGCGGTAGTCAATACTTTAGGTAGCGGGTGATGATTTGGCAACGTGTAGTACCTACTGATTTATTGGACGCTACTTTAGCGCTTTGTGAACAGCAGTTTCAAATGTAAATGGTAGGTCACATACAGGCAAAACATCGTTCTAAGATAGTAAGAATATAATATGCTCCTAAATTAAATAACGAATGTCAATGTGTTCTTCAAGTTTAGGCTGTCTCTGAACGAAGTTAATAAAATATTTTTCATAAATCGAATAATGAAAGTACAGCATTATTTTGAGTGTGTTACTAAAACTAAACACTACGCCGCTTTGAATCATGGTTAGCACTAAATTCATAACGTTTCTGTCTTAATACTGTCAATCTAAAGTATTTTCTATAACAAAGTTAAAAATAACCTAACCCAATTATTTTTACATCATAAAAGGCATTAAGTACAGTCAGCGACATAAGTAGCTGAACTTTTCATCATCATCATCAACAGCCTGTTCGAGTCCACTGCTGGACATAGGCCTCTCCTAATGCACGCCACTGAGCCCGACCTTCGGCTCTTCGCATGTAGTTGCTGCCAGCTAACTTTACGCAGGTCGTCGCTCCATCTGGCCGGAAGACGTCCTACACTACGCTTACCTCAACTTGGTACTGAGCTGAACAACCTTTCAATTGTGAATAACATCGAAAGTATACAAATTACATGCATTTTTCGCAATTTCCCTATTTGCACAGGATATTAACATACTTTTTTAATGCAACATTCAGAGAAATAAGACAAATATCGAAGGTGTAGTCAATCACAGAGCCACAAATGTTCTGCTACTTTTCTCGCTGACCGTACATATGAGTAAATCACGAGCCTACCTATCACTATGTGGAAGTGATGCGCACCGTGCGTAGCTATGAGGCAGCTAGGAGGGGAACTTAGTGTTAGAGAGGGGACGTGGCTACCTTCTAGTTAATAAGTGGGAGGTGTCACAAATCGCGCTAAAGTGGGGACTGCGTGCCGTGATTTGACGTGGGGTACAAGCGAACAGATGTAAGCGGATTTAGTTTTTTCTTTTTTTACCTCGATATCACCTGATGGGAAACGACGATGTGGTCAAAGATGACGCACGCTCATCCAATAAGAACTTGTTCACTCTTGATTTTAATTTAAAAAAATATATTAGAAGTAGCGGAATAAAGGAGTTGCATAAGTATGCT
This sequence comes from Petrophora chlorosata, assembly GCA_951640565.1. Classification (NCBI taxonomy): domain Eukaryota; kingdom Metazoa; phylum Arthropoda; class Insecta; order Lepidoptera; family Geometridae; genus Petrophora; species Petrophora chlorosata. The sequence continues at coordinate 15,799,045 of OX621195.1, forward strand.
ATTTATTTCTGCAGAGTTAATGCTTATGTTTATTTGTTTAAATTTCTTAACTTACTTTGAAAAAGGAGGAGGTTCTCTATTTGATTGAATGTTTTTTTTATGTTTGTTACATTATGAAGCGAGTTAGAAAATTATTTTTTGCGTTGGGTTTAGTATAGCTACGAAGTGGTCCCATATACCTAAATTTTATCGATGTTTGACCTTGGACTTCGAAGATGCATTGAAGTCGGCTTTTTTATAAAATGTACCTATACTTGTTGCATAATGATTTTAATGACCGTAAAATAATAATTTTAAAACCTAAAATACAGTCAACGGGACAGGTTATTTACAAATTGTGAATTAAGTCGCGATCTCAATATAGACTGAATATACAAGACATGCCATACAAGAACATTTTATATAATATGCAAATTGATAACATTTACGACTACGATTTACGATATCATGTATTTAACCTGAATTGATATAACGCGTTAAGCCCGCGGCGTGCAATGTCATCGCGGTCAATGTCTTATTCATAGATCGCTAATTCGCTTATAATTTAATAGTGACCAGGCAATCAGTTTAAAAAATTAATACTTACAACGCAGTTTTAAAATTATACACATCCATGATACAGGGCGGAAAAGGTGGAAGAAAAGGGACTTTGGGTGGTGGTTTTAAAGTCGTTATTCGCTTATGGCATGGGTAATGAGAACATTGTGGACCCCATTTATGCGAAGATGCAATTTCCGATGGAGCAGTGTTCGTTAAACGCTGTAACAAATGAAATTAGATAACCTGTTTGGATGCTGCTGATCGTGATAAGAACAGTAGTTCTGATGCTGGTTTAACTGTTAACTTGGTGGTTAACTGTTTATTTTCAAGTAACAGTCGAAATTTTAGGCGTCAAATGAAAAGTAAGGTTATGAAAAAAATGTTTTTACGAAAATACATTTTCTTTCAGGTCTAGGATTGACACAAAATTTCAAAACATGAGTTTTCTACATTTCTCAAGAAGTCTTACAAGTAACTTTCCTTTGATGCAATATTTCCATCGCGTTACTGGTGATAATTGGTATCATGATAATTGGGTTTGAGCCGATGGCCCTCAAATATGAACTTCAAGCACATCATTTGGCTGAATACACAAACAGTGAAAAACCATAAAGAAGAGAGACGTCAAATTACCTGAGAATAATCTAAAACGTGTCCGAGCAAGGATTTGGAACCTGTGATGCATGATGATTTGATGATATAACTATAACAAATTTGATGGCGGCTGACTGGCGCACCACGTGATCTGCGCAGATACAATTTTGTATGCGATTTTGTTACTGCGCAGGTCACGTGGTGCGTCTGTCAGCCGCCATTAAATTTGTCACGATATAGTACTTAGATGTAGTACAAATTCATATTTTCTAATGGGAAAAGTATACTATACTGTTGGAATTATATAGAAGACAAAGATGCTTAGAACATTCTACTTCTGCAAAGTAATGGACTGGTAAGGAACATAACATTATAGACAATCAAAAAGATTAACAAAATCTTTAAAATAATGTCCCTCAGTTTCTTGCCGTACCTATCTTCTGAGTAGTGGCAAAGAAAAGTGATAATTTAACGTTCATAAGTGCGTCTGTGATGCCAAAACTGCATAAAGAGATTTGATGGTGATTTGAAAAAGGTTTGATTTGAATTTCGAATCCGTCATGCCCGTCTCACGTAAAAACACGAAAAATTTCAATACCATCGTCTTTTATTTGTCAGGCACGTCAGCTTCTCATAGATATATTTCTAGATAGATATATCATAGATATATAGTTTCTCATATATTTTACTAGTAGGTCAATGGTAGGGTTTGGGTCCCGGGACGTCTCATGTCTCAAAGTTCCGGGACTTTTTCCAAATTGAATTGTCACGTGTCCCGGGACATTCGAATCGTGACTCCGGATACGCTTATCAACACCGTTTATGTATTAATTTTATTTAGAAAAGGCCATAAATAAGTTTTATTTTAAGTAGATTAATTGATATGCCCGGAAAATTGGGAAATTTGGGAAAACTGAGTGCTTTCTTGACGCGAGTGAGACCGTGGGGCGCTGCTTGTGTTAAATAAATGTTGATTATTACTAAAACGGTAATTTTATTGACACATCCACCAAAAATAAATTCCATTCGATTTATTTAGGTCAACCCGGGACTTTGACCCTGGGTTGTCTCGTGTCCCGGGACTTAGAAAATGTCGAGACTTCCCAAACTCTAGTCAATAGTCATAGCGAAGTTTATAACGACTACTTCCGTTTAAAATATTATGATAATGGGCGTACCCGCGAATGGTTAATGAATCTAACAAATGGGCGTGCGTGACACATCCCTATTAATTCCTACTCATTAGATTTCTAGTTTAGATTTCTGATATAATTTTATTTATGGCTACTTGTCCTAGCGACTGGTATGTGGTTTGAATCTTAACTATTTGTATCAGGTATTCCGATGCTTTTAATTTTGTTTTCTAATATATTAAATTAGAATGTAGAGGTGAACACAGATCGCAGTATTATCTAAGAAGATACAACTTTATTGTGTTTCTTCGTTATCAGGCTGTGTCAGTAGTAGAAATTGGAATTGGTGGAGTGATCGAGATTCCACTGTCCGCTATCACATCTGCGTACAATTTTAACTATTGTCTAGGTTCTGCTGATAACAATACAATACAATACAATAATACTTTATTGATCTCCAAATAAGAAACAGAAATGTACAATTACAAATAATAGTGGTAGAACAATGGGCGGCCTTATCGCTATGTGCAATTTCTTACAGGCAACCTTTGGATGGACAGGAATAAAATGATAAAAAATTGCGGTCAGTTGGTGTATGAAGTAATTACCTAATATAAAAGACATAATTTAGTAAATACAAAACTTCAAAAATATAATAGTATAGGCATAATAATACATACAAACAAAATAATACTTATATATAAAATACGATAAATATTATATATAATGATATTATATCAAACAGATATGATATGATTAACAGATATAATTTAGCAGTTGTTGGACATAACCAGAATAATAATGAGAGCGAGTGTGGCTCAGCGGGAACTCGTGCGCCTTTCAATCCGACGCACCTGGGTTCGATTCCCGAGTCGGCCCTGCACCAATGACTTATAGTTAAGTGCAGATTTTGTACGCTCGCTCTAAAACGGTGAAGGAAAACATCGTGATGAAACCCGCTTACGCGCTTTGGAGTGGTAGGCTCTGGCCGTGGGTGTAATACCACCCACCGAACAAAGCCATGCCGTCAAGCGACCTAGTCGTGTTTCGGGATGATGTTCGGTGAACCATCGGGGAGACGGGTCTGAGCAGCCGCTCAACTGCCGTCTCTCTCTAGATCTATGTGCTCCATCTTAGACCACATCATCGCTTCACATCAGGTGAGATAGTGGCCAAACAATCTATGTTTGGCCACTTCTCGCCTATTAAGTGTAAAAAACCAGAAATAACCAGACAATTGCCTACACTACTAAATCTATGTATAATATAACTATGTACTGTGTCAGCATCATGATTATCATCATCAGCCTGTCATAATCTACTGCTAGACGTATGCCTCTCCAACTGCACGCCATTGAACACGATCCCCGGCTACTCATCCAGATGCTGCCAACCACTCTGCGAAGTACGTCGTTTCACCTAGCCTGAGGGCATCCTGCACTACGTCAGCCAATCCGTAATCTTTACTCAAGAACGCGTCTACCCCAACGGTTATCGGTTCTACGGCTAATATGGCCGATCCACTGCCACTTCAGCTGTTTGTAAGTACTGTGTATGCAGCCTCAGCCACGAGGAAACAGAACAACTACTTATGGTTATTGTTTGGTTGTTATGGTCGTTCATGTAAAATAACACTTTCAAACATACTTACACATAACACTTCAACTTTACACACACACACACCCTCTCGCACACAAACACATATTCACAACACAACCTTATAGACACAACCTTTCCTTAACAACACATACACACATCCTATATGTTATTTATGTAGTATTTGTGTAGACCTTACCTTACCTTATACATTTTAACAAAATTTGTACAACTGAAGGGTATGCAGACACCTACGACACAAGAATAACTGTTATTCTTAGTGTAGGTTCTGCGCGTCAAAAACATAGTTTTTCCGAGCACATTAAGTTACTGTAAGGCGACAATACGATACAATGTAGATTTAAATAACTTGCATATTTGAATAGATACATTTCATATTATGTAATGTATTTAAATACTTAACATCTGATTAGTATGCTTAAAACAGTAGGTATTTTAAAAATGTAACATAAAATACGTAAACAGTTAAATTTCCATACCGCTTTGCAATGAAGCGCAACCACTTCAATAATTATTTCTCTTTAGTTGCATAACATATTTTTATGTTATTAGTAGTTAAAATGTCAAGCTACAATGTATCCCCCATTTTACGCACATACTGCGCGACGGGTCGGCACGCAAGGGTGCGGGTTCAATTTTTGCCAAGAAGCACAGAATACTAAGGGACAGAAGCATCACTTCGCAAATAAATTTAAACAAATAGCGACTCTTGCTATGACGCAATAAAATTCAATTCAGTTCGCGAAGCGCTGCATACCTACCAAGCGCCTCTCTTTCTATCGCATAGCTTTTATCTCTTCTGACGCGGCACGTGTAACGACGCGCGACCCACCGTCGGTGTGCGGCTATGTACTTGTAGCTTCGTACCTACAGTGCGGAGTGCGGTAGGCCTGCTAGAAGGTAAAACATAATCATCAGGTGTTCTACATAAAACGGTATAGTCTAATCTACACACGTTATGATTCTTATCCCGTGTATATGTATACACTTCCTTTTTTGGATAAAAAAGTGTTGTTTCTAGGGTTTCGTACCCAAAAGGTAAAACGGGACCATATTACTAAGTCTCCGCTGTCCGTCCGTCTGTCTGTCTGTCACCAGACTTTATGTGTCTGTGTGACTGTTCTCATGAACCGTGATGGTTAGACAGCTGAAATTTTTACAGATGTTGTACTTCTGTTGTCGCTATAACAACAAATATGTATAAAAGCAGAATAAAATAAATATTTGAGGGGACTTCCATAAAACAAACGTGATTTTTTTGCCGTTTTTATAGATAATGGTACGGATTGCGCTTCGCCGGTTTTTTTTATTTTTTCAAGCCATCATCACTATGGGACTGGGCTGGACACATCTTCCGTATGTCAGACGAGCTGGGCCAAACTCACAACTGAGTGGATCCCACGCAACGCTACCCGACGACGCGGCAGGCCCAGAAAGAGATGGCGGGATGAACTGGACTCCTATTTGATGGGATGGCAAAAAATAGCCCAGAAACGTGAGGAGTGGAAGGAGGGTAGGGAGGTATTTGCCCAGCAGTGGGACAAACCAGGCTGAATAATAATAATAATCATCACTATAGTTAGTAGATCCTTATACATCAGTATCTTGATTCTTCGCTCTGAATTCTGCCATTACCATTTCTACGATGACATCATCCAATAGCAATTGAAAATAGCGTAAGTGCTATATCATGAAACAATAATTCTATCCTCAGACACCTTAAAATATATCCATTACTCATAAATTATTTGTGTTAGTGATAACACCCGGGACAATGCGGCGTTACATTTGATAGTGATGTAGCGGGATCGATATAAATTACGTTATATCGATATAAATCATCGACGCGTCGTAATCTTATGAGTTATGGTTACTATACCACGTCGTGCCTCTCTGTTAGTGTGAGAAATGATGTTCATTTGCAAAACCGGATTAGTAGATGTCGGTTCAGATGAATCATACTTTTTTTAAACTTGGAGTGGCATGAAAATTTTATGTTTTTTAATGATCATTGATGACCAAAACGAAATATCACCTATCATTGGATGACTTTGTTATAGGAATCACGTAGTACCTTAAACAGAGACACGTCATAGGGACAGTGATTGTCTTTCATTTTGCAACCGTGTAACCATCGTTTCATAGTTATCGATATCATACCCCATCCCTAAGTTCGGATGACGCGTGCCAGTTTACGATGCTATAATTCATCCTCCACGTCCGCGGCGACAGTTACAGCACTAGCGAGATCATTAATGTACGCCGGGTGGTTAAGCGGATTATTAAGACTATGTGTGGGTTTGCTGCGGCTTTGAAGATACCCGATGCATGATAAATAATCTTCATTATAGGTTATTTGTCTTTGCTTGTTTTATGACAAAAGCCTTAAAGTTTAAGGTTTACATTATTGTTTTTTCACAAAATATCTATTTAGGTATAAGTTCTCTATTGATAACACTTTTTTTTCAACCTTGTTCGAGGTTTTGTCATCGCACTCATGTGCATTTGCCAGTGTCATGTTGAATGTTCATTTCTATTTTATTTTTTTTCCCACTTGTGGGGCTTTGCACGTCTTGTGCATCTGCCAAAGTCAAGTTTCGTTCGATGGAGCTCGGTATGAGGTTGAAGTTTATTAGGGTACTTCGTAATTACTCTTTTTTATGCTTATGTCTCTACGATCCAACAGTTTTTGTCGTAATGATCAATATTATAAATAAATAAAGAAAATTGTTTTAATTTAGGTAGGTACTACGTTTAAAACCCTGATACGAAACTATATTTTTGTAGAACCTTTAGTAGATATTACCTATAGCCATACGCTTCCAAAATGAGCACTAAGGTTTCAAATGAGATCGCCTAAGTAAAGTTTATCTAATCACTGAAACCCTTTGTAGCTTATAAAAAATTGCAATAGAAAATTAAACTCATAGTTCAGAGCATCTACCAGCGCCAAGATTTACTGCAACTTTAGACGTTAACTTCTAGTAATTCCGATATTCTAACCCAATTTGCACCTACTCCAAATGGGATAAGCTTCAGAATTGTGTACCATATGTACCTACGATATCTAAATGTTTGTTAAAATGCTTAAAATGGAGCAAGATCCGAATCACTCTTATTTAGCTTGAAGCGGCCGAGGTGTAGGTGACACAAATTGCAACTCGACGCATTTTTCCCTTATAATTTTCGCGTCAATCGTTTGGAAACTGGTCCAACGCCTGGAGCTACCGTTTCTTCTCGGTGTAGCCAATAAACGCCTCCGCAGACTCAAAGCATTTTGCAGCGTTCGACAATTTCCCGATTTTGATTGTAAGACGGTTTTGCAATGCATGGTTGATTGTGCATTGAGACATTCGTAGCAGATCCTGCTTTCGCTTTGGCTTCCTGAGATATTACTTACCATCATGCAAACGACCAGCTCGTCTCGTTATTCAGTTACATTAAAAAAAACAATCTGCGTGTAAGTCAAGAATAGGTCAATGACTCCATGTCCTCAGTTCTTCTGCATTAAAAAAATAAAGCTCTATGGACGCATATTCCTTATGTTGTTCTTTTATTAAAAACCGTTCACCGATGCAGGAGCAGCGAGCATGCGGAGGCTGTATGGCCGATAAGCGATGACTTATGTTGACATAGTTATTTACTGTCGATATCGGTGGTCGTGGAAGTATATAAGAATAGGGTAAGTATAGGAATCTTTATTATTATTATATTTACTATTTATTAAAATTGATATTCAGCCGCCAAGCAGTAGTGAGCAAGCATTATTGTGTTCCGGTTTGAAGGGCATTGTAGCCAGCAAAATTACTGGGCATATGAGACTTAATATCTGATGTCTAGGGATGATTAATGCAGCGCAGTCCTACGCAATGCTTTTTACCGACTTCAAAAAATGAGAATGTTTTCTGTTCGATTGTATTTTTTTTATGTTTTTACCTCAGAATTCCGTCCTTTATGAACCGATTTGGAAAATTATTTTTGATTTGGGTTCAGTATCGCTACGAAGTGGTCCCATATAAATTTCATCGATATTCGACCTTCGACTTCGAAGACACATTGAAGTCGGTTTTTGCTTTTTGTAAAAATTAATTATTATGGTATTAAAAGGGTGGAACTGCAATTGTTATGGGCAGGCATGGCGCTTACCATCAGGCGAACGATATGATCGTCAATTCTATAAACAAATTAGTAAGGAGTCGTATTTTGAGAACCTAAAATTTAAGTTACCTAATTACAGTGCTGATATTTTCGTTTAGATTAATGCGACAGCTTCTGTGGTGTAGTGGTTGGGCAGGTTAGCTCAAATTTTATACACCACTGAGGTTGCGGGTTCAAATCCCGCAACGGGACAAATGTTTGTGCACAGAAAAATAAAGCACAAGCATTTGTTTCGTGTCTGGGTGTTGCGGGACAATGGTTCTCATAGTTCTTGGTTCCCTAGATACAGGGAATCCTAGTAAGGGGCCAAGATCTATGTATGGGCCGTTGGGCACATATAACAAAAGTGAAAAAAAAATTGTTTGTTGGTGGGATGGTGTATGGTTTAGTTTCAGCACGGAATACCAAGGGACAGAAGCATCACTCCGCAAAGAAATTTAAACAAATAGCGACTCTTGCTATGACGCAATAAAATTCAATTCAGCTCGCGTAGCACTGCATACCTACCAGTCATATTAACCTACAGAGCGCCTCTCTTTCTATCGCATAGCTCTTATCTCTTCTGACGCGGCACGTGTAACGACGCGCGACCCGCCGTCGGTGTCTGGCTATGTACTTGTAGCTTCGTACCTACAGTGCGGAGTGCGCTAGGCCTGGTTTCAGTCCCAAACAGCTAGATGTTGCCCATTGCTAAACCAACAAGCAGCGAGTTTGCGGAGGCCGTGGTCGATAAACTGGTCGCGATGAGTTATGGTGACGGCTGTCTATTGTCGATATCGCTCGGTGGTCTATACGTTGGCTATTATGTTTGGGCGGAATTATATTTCTATGTTGTATCGAGGACGGTTCCCGGCATGATGTCAAAATATTAAAGTCAGTAAAATGCATTTTGAATTTGTACCATTTATAACAGACTTCATAAAAGGAGGTTTTTTTATGTTTGTTATAAACCGATTTGGAAAATTCTTTGCTTTGGGTTCAGTATAGCTACGAAGTGGTCCCATATAAATTTCATCGATATTTGACCTCGGACTCGAAGATACATTGAAGTCGGTTTATTTGTTTGATAAAACGTATACTTGTTTTAAATCGATGTAAGTAATTTTTTTTGTTTTATGCATTTTAGTGACGAGACGAGCTGGTTGCTCGCCAGATGGTAAGCAATACACCAGCCCATAACTGTAACGGCACCACCCAGAACTTTGTTTTGCAAAATCCTGCGCGACACTGCACTGCGTTAGTCACTCTGAGACACTGAGCTGTTAATTCTCATAATGCAGTAATATTGCTGGCTACAATGAGATGTGAATAGCACTTCGATGGGCTTATTTCCGTTGAGTTCACCCTTGAGTAACACTGTGACTCAACAAGAATAAAAAAGTCGCGTCGAGTAAGAGGTATGATGACTCAAGATATATTTTTATTCTCGTAGAGTCACAGTGTTACTCAAGGGTGTGACTCAACAGGAATAAGTACTAGCTGAGCCGGCAAACGTTGTTTTGCCATATAAATTAAAAAAAATGTTAAGGGTGAACAACCCTTATCACTTAGGGGTATGAAAAATAGATAGTAGCTGATTATCAGACCTACTGAATATGCATATAAAGTTTGGTAAAAATCAGTACAGCCGTTTCGGAGGAGTAAGGTAACTAACATTGTGACACGAGAATTTTATATATATGATTACAAAATGACCAAATTTTATTTTGGTCGTGTTATTTCTTATCTTTTTTTCATTTAAACATTAATTTACTAAAAATATTAATGTTAAACGTTTCAAAAAAAGGTTAGAAAATAAATTCAAAATAGGTACATCACCACTTTCTACATTGACTTAAAATGAAAATAACTAGATATGGTCTGTCGGTGTGATATTAGTATGATAAGTCTGTGGGTTGTCCAATTGCCTCTCCTTGTAAGTAGTTAGTTTAGTTTTAGCAGGCCTCTCACTCCGCACTGTAGGTACGAAGCTACAACATAGCCGGACACCGATGGCGGGTCGCGCGTCGTTACACGTGCCGCGTCAGAAGAGATAAGAGCTATGCGATAGAAAGAGAGGCGCTCTGTAGGTTAATATGACTGGTAGGTATGCAGCGCTACGCGAGCTGAATTGAATTTTATTGCGTCATAGCAAGAGTCGCTATTTGTTTAAATTTCTTTGCGGAGTGATACTTAGTAGATTGTAGAGTGGTTTTCAGTAATAAAGGCATTTGCCCGTTGAGAAAAAAACTAGATATCATTCTATACAAACCTTAATATGATACAATTGATTTTACAAGTAGTTACAAACTATAGTAATATTTAGTTTTCTTTGGTAATATTATATGATAGTAAAATTAAATTTCTCGTCAAACGACTTATCTACCTAGTAGTGCTATTTCTATATCATGCCAAATATTACACATAATAATCTCATTCGATGTCTTGCAGTAAACACCCGCTAGATAATACCTTTATAAATAAGACCTAAGATGAGTTACAATGCGATACAATAGAGATTGCATTATCAAATATGAAACACTATGAAGAATCCAATTTCGCAAAATTAAACTTCAACACAGAGGAGTAAAGCCTAAAATTGTATGAAAAGCGTAACATTTTATATGAGAAGCTTCATTCCGAAAATGCAACTTAAACACGAATAGATAGAGTCTAAAGTTGTCTAAATTGTTTAAAGATCTTTGGAAGCGCTGGCAGTCACGATGCTCCAAAATTGTAGGACAGAGGTTGTACGGTGGCTGTTAAGTTGTCATTAGGTAGTTGACTTACACCTCGCGATCGTTTTTCAGTAACTGAAGTGGTTTGTGAGTTTGGAGCGTATCAGAAGTAGTTTTGTAGATAATGATCGCGCAATACTGTGGAAAAGGTTGCACCGCTGCATGCTTTATTATTTCCACGAAGATATTCAGGGCTATGCCGGACTGCCGGAATGTCTTTTTTGTGTATCGGTAATTCAGTTTCTTTTTTTTTCTATAATGGGTTTGGAGGTTCGTTATTGTTAGTGAAAGCAGTGTTTAATAAAAAGACCTAACTAAATAACATGTCACACTATTTCGTTTAATTTGTTTACAATTAATAAAAAAAAAATTAAAACGAAAACGAAAAACATACTTTTGAAAACCTACCTACTTTGTAAACCATACCTAACCCATAACTCACTTTTTCTTGCCAACAACTCCGTGTCTTGCAAACACGACTATTTAGTCAGAACCAATCCAACAACAATCCATCGGAATCTCGATGCGAAGGGATCGAAGGGATCTCCGGATTATACCAGGAACACTAAGAAAACAGGCTTAAATCCTGCTTCCATAGAGCAAAGAGCCGCTACAGTTACCTAATCCCTTTCCCAATAGCCATGCGCTCGTTTACCCCCACAAGCGAGGACGTGATAATGCACCATAAATACGGCGCAGATGAGTTATACGCGCGCCTTACAATGGCGATCCCTATCGCAACGATCGAGATTCACTTTTACTAGAATGTTGGCAGTTTTTTGCAATAGGCAAAGACAACGGACACTATGAGTTTGAGGAAATTAATCGTCGATAAAAATATACCAATCGATGAAATAATAGAGCGAGTGCGACTCACTGGAAGAACGTGCGACTTTCGATCCGACGCACCCTAGTTCGAGGCTCGCTAGCCACTGACTTTCTTTCTAAAAAACAGTGAAGGAAAACATCGGGAGGAAACCGGCATGTCCAAGAATTTATCACTAAAATTCAAGGACATGTGACATCCACCAACACGCACTTGACCAGCGTGGTGGATTATGGCCCATACCCTGTCTATGAGAAGGCCCGCCGCTGTCCCAGCAGTGGGAACGTGATAGGTTGATGATGATGATGATCGAAAAAAATAGGTAGAGGTAAAGTTAAAGAGACAACACTATGAGTTTGAGGAAATTGATCGTTTATAAAAATATACCAATCGATGAAATTGATCGAAAATAGAGCGAGGAAAATTATTCAGTAGGAAAATTTCTTACAGGCCCCGTACTGTTGTGTGGCACCTCTTGGTTGTTATAAAAAAAACAGCTTTTAGGCACACACAAACATTTATTTTTGTTTCCACAATTTTTAACACACACGGACTACTTCCGGCACTTCACAGTATCAGAAAATAGTTTTGCAGCTATTCTACCAGACTGCTTATTCCAGGCTGACCGGTAGGCCTAGGGCCAGGTCCGTAGTCAGGTCGCTTGAGAGCGATTAAGGAAAAAGGCCTTGAATACTAAAATTTACCAGTTTATATAGGGAGGCATATTGCTGACAGCGATTTAATTAGTGTTGGGGGTTCGCCCCTAGGTCAGCAATATTGCGATGTGTAACAGTACACATTGGTCCCTCAAGCGGCAATCGTATTTCGTGTTGAGCTCAAATTAAGGTGTAACTTTACTGCAACTAATGAGATGCGGTCTAATTATTGTCAATTCAGGCAAAAAATCAAATTAATCTCATTAATTTACATCAAAATACGATAACTATAGGCAGAGCAGAGAGCTTACGTCTCTCTGCTCCGCGCACCCCTTTCACCCACCCGCTAACATCTCCCCTCGCTCCCTTCTTACCGCGCAGGCGATACGCGAGTTAAACGGTCGGCCTATACAAGTTGAGATAAACTTTCATGGGAAAATTAATTTGAGCTCAATACGATATACGATTGGCACTTGAGGGACCAGTGGGTACGGGGGCAGATATAGGGTCATAATCAAAGGCATTTGACATAAGGCGTAAAGTTATTTAGATGTTTTCGATCGATATTCTACTCTGATGTGTAGAATAGAAGGAAAACATAACATCTTGTGTCCAATTGCTTCTCCTTGTAAGTAGTTAGTTCGGTGTGGAGACTTTGGGTCCGTGGGGACCGGGAGCTCATTGTATTTTCAAGTCTGTCAGAGTGCCTGATTGATTTGACGCGTGACCAAAATGCTAGGACTTATTTGGCTCAACGTATCAGTATTGCAATCCAACGGGGCAATACTGCCAGCATCTTGGGTACGCTGCCAACTGGTAGTGGGTTGGAGCATTTGAGCTATCTATAGGCCTTTAATGGTCTGTGGGTTGTCCAATTGCTTCCCCTTGTAAGTAGTTAGTTTAGTTTTAGTAAGTAGAGTGTAGTGTTTATTCAGTAATAAAGACATTCGCCCATTAAAAAAAAAGAAAAGAAGAGTCTTTGTTAATTAACGTCCTGGCAGGAATGAGATTAAGTTGTGCAGGCTTCAAAAACAGTAGAACGTAATAATTTTTTTTTTTTTTTTTTTTTTTATCACCTGATAGGCTAGCATTTGACCACAGTCTCACCTGATGGAAAGTGACGACGCGGTCGACGATGAATCATGCTTGCCTAGAAGATACCGATTCACTCGGGACTTGAAGACACCTAAATTATAAGAATCGGGAAACAGAGACGCTGGTAAGGTGTTCCATTCCTTAACTGTTCGCATTATAAAAGTTTAAGCAAAACGCTTTGTTCTGGCAGGAGAAATGTCAACCATAAACGGATGCCGAGTTTCCGTACGTCTTGTTGTCCGATGGTAGAAAGGAGATGGAGGAATCAACTCGTGTAATTCCGTCGCACACTCTCCGTGATGTATCCTGTAAAAAACCGACAAGCTGGCAACTTTACGACGATGTTCGAGACTCTGTAGCTTAGTTTCGACCAACGTATTGTTACCAATAAGATTTTTTGCCCGCCTTTCTATGGAGTCCAAGGCCTCTAGTTGATACTTAGCCGAGCCGTCCCAGAGATGACTGCAGTATTCCATGCAAGACCGGACTTGTGCTTGGTAAAGGTTAAGAAGCTGTCCCGGCGTGAAATACCGCCTGACCTTCCCCAAGACTCCCAACTTCTTTGCAGCTAATGAAGCCTTGGACTCAATATACGAGCCAAAATTGAGGTTGGATGTCAGACTGACACCCAACAGCTCAAGGTGGTCTGCCACCGGCCAATATATAGCCATGAAAAATACTATTTTAATTAAATAACGCTCTAAAAGTACCTAATTCTATGTTTAAATATTATGTTTCAAATATTGCCGCGCAAAAGGTCACCTCAAAACTTGTGACGTCATATGTAGGTAGAAGACGACAAACTCTTCGAAATAAAACTTGCAAAGAGATTTAGATACGTTTTGTGAAGTTTGGGGACGATATTGTAGTAATAGAACGATAAAATTAGCAAAAATACATTTTATGAAAAGCAAAAACGTGAAATAAACACAAGCTTGACTCACGGCATTTGCCTACAAATGTCGTCATGCGCTGTGATTGTTGTTTCGTTTGAGATGAAGAACAGATTAAAAATGTCAGAACTATAAATTGATTTAAAAATATAAATCATTATTATTACACAAAAATATTGATTGAATGATCTTCCTGGTTCGACGAACATTCGTTCTAACTACATTTTAGATTTTTTCTCGATTACTGTCCGATCCCCTATTTCCTTATTCGCACAGGATATTTACAGACTTTTTTAATGCAACATTCCGAAAAATTGAACAAATATGTATTTTAGGTGTAGTCAAACAAAGATTCACAAATGTTCAGCTATTTTTGTCGTTGACTATACCATGATTAGCGGATTTTAAGGCTAATCATCCGTTAGTAAAGAAGTCTATACTATGTGTAGGTATGTCGTATTACTTCTTCATGTTTGCAAAGGTCTAGTAAAACTGTCATAGTGTTTGTAAATAAATGAATTATTCTGGCATTATACGTGTTACGTATGACGTCGTGGTGCATACCAACTGCCCGCAGGAGCGAGTCACGAGGCGCTGACGCAGCTCATCATGCCCTCTCTTTCTGACTTTTAACATTATATAGCTTTCCCCCACACCGTCACTTCTGGTTCTCACATCGAACCGTTGTCACCCATTAGGTTATTTAGCATGTAGGAAACTTAAAATGTAATTTTTATATTTAATTAAACATTAGAACCAAAGCATTTTGGTTTCCTTGCATCCTCCTGCCTGTAGCCTACATAATTGGCGCAGTCGTGGTAGGATACTCGAAAATAGGGTCGCTAGTTAGGCCTTCGAGTATTCTTCGAATCTACAGTGCTACGGACCAGGAGGTGTATCCAGACATCGATACTGCAGAGATACCAAAATGCATATGTGAGTACCTTAGATGAATACTATGGTTGCTCTCCCTTTAAATATAGGTGTTTTTATATTTCAATGTGTTATACATAAGTCCAAGATTTTCCATTCAAGGCAATCGAGGTTCCCTAGGGTATAGAAATTATATATAGGAATTTTAAATGTAGAAATGCGTTAGATTGTAAAGAGTTTTAGACTTTAGAAAACAATTTATTTTAATCGTAGTGATACTTACATAGTTAAAATCTAGACAAATGCATATAATGTTATGTTCGGTGCTAGCAACTTGACCCTTTAAACTGGGAAGTAACCGAATCCGGCGCACAACTGATAATTCACACGGGATTCCAGAGAACTGGGATGGCATTACGCAAACGTTTAATAATAATTTTAATTTAATTTCATCAACGAGACGAAACCTCGCTTTACAATGATTTGGCTCTTTTCATTTGAGGATTACACATTATAATATAATATAGTTTTTTATATATTTTAATTATTAATTTTACAAAAACAATATGTATAAAGGTATTAATTATATTCATATTCACTGCTCCCCCTTTGAAATGAGGTAATTGAATTTAAACTATATGTTAATTTTAATAGGAAAAGTGTTTCTCCTCGTGCCTAGACTCTTTGCTCATAGTAATTACAATTTAATATGCCAGGTACTTCACGAAAATTAGTGAAGCCTATTTTACCCTAACGTACCCTTCCGGAGTAGAGAAATAGAGACCTTTTTACCACTAGACTCTATGGTACAGACACGTACAGATTCTGATTTCGTACTCAGCAGATTTACTTTTATTATTTAAATATATACTATATTAATATTCAATGAAATTTTATAAAAAATATATCACCTTATAATCTCGAATCCTTTAATTATCTTTAAACTTAAGTTATATAATCTATAACCCAAGCTACGAGATTATTTTACCCCATTGTCCTCAACTATCACAAAACTTTAACATCCAATTTATATAAGTATTATCAATTTATCATAAAGCCCGTTAATATAAATATTCTATAACCGTGCCATATTTCTCGGAATCTAGTGAACAAGGTAACATGACATCTTTATCTACCTATAGCCTATAGCTTTTATAAGGTATTATTTCGACGGAATGTGACTGGTTATGACATATTAAAACAATGGTCATCAAATATCGACTTACAGAATAAGACATTATTGCATTAGTGACTCAGAATGTGAGCAGTTCCATTCTTTTATTAAACTCTCGGAATTGCAACTTGTACTCTTATCAGATAATAATGTAATATGTCTTATACTTCCTAATCTCATTAGTTATATTTTAAGAGTAATAAAATGGGTAGGTACATCTATTCCGAAACAAAATTTTAATATAATAATTATTTTCGAATGTATAGAATAGCCAAAATAAAATTGAAGTACCTATTAGGCAGCCCGACTGATTTTTACATTGTGTTTCAATAAGTATCATTCAATAAGTATAGAATATATAATTTTTATGATTTGTGAAAAGTTCAAAAGTTCAGCCATGAACCTCATGTGATAAAAAACGAAAGTAGAAAATGTACTTTTCCACCACCTACAACTACAAAGCCTTTGCTAATGGTTTCTTCAAATATGCTAAAGCATATTTTTTAGGAAATTGATAAGCATTGAGAGCATAGTTCAGAATCCACCTAAGTAATTTAGTTTTTCGCGTATCATGATGATCTTTTGACCATAGTTACAAATTATTCAAAAATATGCTTTACCTACAGAACAAGTATAGAATATCATAGGTAGGTACCCACCTACTCAACTCATTCTCATTCTGATAGTAGAGTAGTACCTACTCGTAAAATGTTTTTATGTCGCCATCCTCTATATAATACATAATTATACATATTATTATGAATGTTAAATATTGAAAAATGAAATTAATCTTACGTGAATATTGTAGTCGAATACAGTTTTAGTACTTTTTATTTTTACCTACATACGTACATAGTTTTAATAAATGCAGCCAAATCGTGGTTAAGCCTAATTTACATTTAAACATTTTAGGACTTTTAATAATTAATTAAATTTGCAGTTTGTTGAAATTATGTATAAGAATGCCATCAAAGTACTCAAGGAAAATAAGAACATTTTGACAAAGTCATATAAAGTTGTCTGAGGAATGCATGAGTCTGACATTCTCGCTTTTAGATAGCTGAGGTAGGTTACTTAATAGAAACCTATAACCATAGGTACAAGTAGTTAATTAACTATTAGATAGGTTTTATTTTGCCCATATGGCGCAATTACTTTTCATTTTAAGTAATAGTAAGTATAGGTTTTAGAAATACTTATCGAATGAAATAAATCAGCTGATTGATCTAGCATTTATTCGTGCATCGAGCACACATCGTTCGATAAGTAATAGTAAAGTAGTTTAGCGTTAGTAATCTTTGGTTTAGTTACTTTAGTTAGGTAAGTTAAGAATTATATACCTACTTGAAAGATAAAGTTCTTACCCTAAAACTTAGGAACAGATAGGTATCTAATCTAGTTAAACCGATTCTTAAGCGAAGGAATTGCCTATTGCCTATCCTTTACAATTTTTATAAATTGTCAATTATTCCTTTTAAAATTTAACTTCTCCTACCCCTTATACCTTTCCTACCCTATGTAGTATGTGCAACCATTAGTATCGATTCTATGTACATAGAGACAGAATGTCCGAAGTCCAAATCTCATGGTATTTCTGCGAGAAGAAAACCAGCCGGGAGATTCATCATGCCTCACACTTCGTGCACCAGCTGATCACGAAGCAAGAACATATCTTATCCTGCACGCTGAGTCGCTGACTCCGTTACTGTTACTCAGGAAGCGAAAGAATAAACCGATGAAGATATCCTGCACCCAGAAAAGAAAAGTGTATCTCACCACAGCCGAGTTCACCATTATCACAACTAAAGTATATTCCAAATTACAAAATCAAGTTTCAAGTTATATCACTCTACAACTCCCATTGAGAACGTGTGCAGGTGCACTCGTTATCAGATTACAGTGTCGTCATTCGTCGAACTGTAATGAATATTACTACAAAAGGAAATCGAATCGTGGAATCCGAATACATCGCCGGACACATACCTATGCACAGATAGCGCAAGATAAGGCAATTGACCCCAGCCATGTAAGGGTTGATCTCACTGCAGCGTACCAGCAACTCTGTCAGCCAAAGCCCGCCAATAGTTGCTGATCTTCGGGAGGGAGATGTTACGTATGACGTCGTGGTGCATACCAACTGCCCGCAGGAGCGAGTCACGAGGCGCTGACGCAGCTCATCATGCCCTCTCTTTCTGACTTTTAACATTATATAGCTTTCCCCCACACCGTCACTTCTGGTTCTCACATCGAACCGTTGTCACCCATTAGGTTATTTAGCATGTAGGAAACTTAAAATGTAATTTTTATATTTAATTAAACATTAGAACCAAAGTATTTTGGTTTCCTTGCATCCTCCTGCCTGTAGCCTACATAATTTACGCATTACTCATTTGCATAAATGCTAACAAAAACCTATACCGTAATAATTTCATTTTTACCTTGTAATTCTATAATGACAAGAAAATACCTGCATGTTAGATGATTTTTATGGTATATAAATTTTATTATCGCTTTCTGAAATTATTTTTTTCATAGAACGCGTAACTGATGATCAAGTTCGACCATAAATTATTGATTTGCATTTTGTTTACTAACATTAACAACTTATTACCCCATAAACGCCTAGAAACCTGTCCGGTCCCCCACTGTTGGGCCCTAAGCAACGTGCATCTGTCGAGTCCTTCTGTCTCGCCGACGGCGACGATGAAAAACTGTCTCCCTTGTGTGTATCGTAACGGCTAGTGCCTTACAAAACCTAGAATGTACGGCTTTCTAAACTAGTCCAAATAAAAAAACAATTGCACATCTCATACCAAAATTAAACTTTATATGCTAGCATTAAAGTCGAAGGAAAAACAGAAAAGTTGCTGATAAGCAAAGTATCGCTACCAATAAGGCAAAGAATTTAGTTTCTACTTGTTTTTGCAGGCGGCTGTCAACGTTGTAAACAATTTATATTAAAAGACAAATTCTTTAATATAATTTTGTTATATTATTGAAGAATTGTCAACTTGCCGACAATGTTCCGAGTATAAGATTACCATTACTGTGTTTTTAATGTATTTGAGCATGCGGCGTCTCTTGTGTAAGTCCGTATTGAGGACCTACTAAGTTTCCATAAACGTTAGCAAATTGAAAAGTAACATTAATAGATACCAATTTAAAACATATGTATATAGCAGTTGCAAGTGGTTTTCAAAGAATCCGTTATGTTCGTTTGCTTTCACTCTGTGACATTAACTTTAATAGGAAAGTTCAAAAGTACTTTATTTATTTATTTATTATTTCAGGAAAACTACAGTTAAACTTAGTATAATGTAAGTATACATGTATGGACAGGTTGATAGCTTATAAGTTTCCACAGATGGACAGCTAAGTACACAATACATGAATACAGTCTATAAAACTTAAACAAGTAATACTGTAACATATTTAATTAGATACCTATCATGAGTCATCTGCATCAATTGCCTGTAAGTATAAAAACGAAATTAATACAATTTAGACCTTACCAAAAACCATCCCTTGACATTAATTTCACATACAATAATATTAAATTAGAATGTGTCGACGCGTTTACTTTGCTAGGTATAGAAATAGAAACAAATATTAACTGGAAAACCCATGTCCAAAAAATCAAAACAAAACTTTCAAGCTTCGCTTATACATTAAGAGAACTTAGGAGGGCAACTGACCTTAAAACTGCTCTGTCAGCATACTGTGCATACGCACACTCATTGCTTAAGTACGGAATTCTACTTTGGGGTAATAGTGTTGACATGCAAGATGCATTTATTGTCCAAAAAAAAATGTATCCGGATACTTGCTAACATCAAAAAACAGGAAAGCTGTAAACCACATATTGTTAAAAATAAAATCTTGACCCTAACATCAATCTATATACTAGAAGTAGGTAAATTTGTGAGACAATATCCGCAGTTCTTCTTAAAGCATGCAGAACAAACACGGCGATTTGCAACTAGGTTTAAGCATAAATTAGTATTACCCATATCAAGACTGAACATACATAGTTCCGGTCCGAATGTAATGTCAGTAAAAAATTATAATAATCTACCTAACGAAATAAAAGAAGAAGAAAATTATATAAAATTTAATAAGAAAATTAAAACAATTCCTGATAGAAAAATGTTATTATAATTTAAATGACTTTTTTAATGAAAATAAGAATGAAATGATAAAATGATAAGTAATTGACAAAGACGTAGAATAAATCGGTCCGCTCCCATTATAATGTATAATTTGCTATACCCTAGCAGGGTCATATGTAATCTCACCACTACAATAAGAACTTTTGTGTACATATGTTTGCAATAAAGTATTGAGTATTGAGTATTGGGTATATTATACGACCCTATGTTAAATAAGTATGTGAGTAACTACGAGCTTTAAATTAACTTTCATCAATGCTAAAAAAGTTTCTGTATATGTATTTACAATTTGAAGATATAGTGCTTACTATTTAATATGCCAATGTCTATTGTTTATTCAATTTTCATCTTAGATGCACTTATGAACGTCAATTATTTCAATGACTCTACCACGGTATCAGAAAAAGAACCACTACCAAAGATACGGCAAGAATCAAAGGGACAATTTTTTTAGGACTTTTGTTACAGATGTTTGTTTTTGATAATATGCAGTACCTATTATGTTTCTTATGTATTGCATTTGACTTGTAATTTGCTTATCCTGTAGAATAACATCCCTTGCCTGTTTACAATTACGTACTTATCGTTCTTGAAAACAAATAGGGCACTCCCTATTTGGGTCTCTTTGACGAGAATTGAAGTGATGCAGTCATAGGTAACTCTAAATGGTATAAAACAAAGTCGCTATCCGCGTCCTCATTTCTGTTTCTCCGCTTACTTTAAGTTTTTGTATAGTTGAGAAAATTCAATGTTTTGTAATCAAGTCATTCATGAGCGAGTGTGACTCAGCGGGAACTTGTGCTTCTTTCGATCCGACGCACCTTGGATCGAATCCCAACTTGACCCTGCACCAATGACTTATAGTTAAGTGCAGATTTTGCACGCTCGCTCTAAAACGGTGAAGGAAAACATCGTGATGGAACCTGCTTACGCGCTTTGGAGTGGTACGCTCTGGCCGTGGTTGTAATACCACCCACCGAACAAAGCCATGCCGTCAAGTGACCTAGTCGTGTTTCGGGATAATGTTCAGTGAACCATCGGGGAGACGGGCCTGACCAGCCGCTCCACTGCCGTCTCTCTCTAGATCTATGTGCTCTATTTTATCCACATCATTACTTCACTTCAGGTGAGATAGTGGCCAAACATAGATCTACTAAGCGTAAAAAAAACCGTTAAAAATGACGCAATAATAAAATGCATCCGTGCGATGCCGAGGGAGGTAGCCATTGTCACAATAAAAGTATGAAATATTTACAAAACCTTTTTCTGCTATGCTGCTCTATGCTGCGCAATGAATGCTCTTGTGTAAAAATGGTGGAACTATTTCAACAATTTTCTTCGATTTCTCAACAAATAAAATAAACCTTATTATGTCACACACACAATCACACATTTTAGTTATACCTAAACAAAATACGATCGTGATTACCACAACTGCCACTGTCACAACGAGCGCTGTCATCAAACGTCAAGGCCCAGAATTGTAGGTACACGTTTTTATCCCCTAACTTCGCACCGTATTCACACATGCTTCATTTCTTACTTATTAAAGTAAGCATTTACTTGTTTTACGAGGTCATAGACTTCATACCCACTTATCACTTTTTTAATTTAATGTCTCTTTCGCACATCAAGTGTAAAAAAGTAAAAGATAGATGCCCGAAGCAGCCGCCATGCCGCATGCCATGCTGGCTGAAGACCACTATACCCAGAATAGACTACTGCCCCTCGTTACGTGCAAACGCTTAGGCCTGAGTACATGGGTTTACTGTTAGTGTTCCGGTCCAAATTAATACAAACGGAACTCATTTTGAATCAATTCTATGATTGAAACATCACATGTGCATCGATAACATCTAATATATAAAATTCTCGTGTCACCGTTTTCGTTGCCATACTCCTCCGAAACGGCTTGACTGATTTTGATGAAATTTTTTGTGCTTATCCGGTATCTATGAGAATCAGCCAACATCTATTTTTTTTTTATAATTTTTTTTTAATTTATATTGCAAAACAACGTTTGCCGGGTCAGCTAGTCTTATATATAAAATTCTCGTGTCACAATGTTAGTTACCTTACTCCTCCGAAACGGCTTTACTGATTTTTACCAAATTTTATATGCAAATTCAGTAGGTCTGAGAATCGGCTACTATCTATTTTTCATACCCCTAAGTGATAAGGGTTGTTGAAACCTCGGGTGAAAACGCAGGGCGCAGCTAGTTAATTATATAAAATACAATTACAAGGCCCTTAAAAGCAATGGACAGAGGGTCATGGAAGGAGGAAAGGGAGGCCTTTGCCTAGCAGTGGGACGAAAAGACTCGACACATAAAAATCGTTTAGAGCGATATCTTCCAAACAACCTTTATCTAATATAAGATTTTCAGAGGACAGGCGTGGGAAAGCTTGTCCTCTCAATAGTGCATCAGATACTGTCATATATTTTGACAATAATCACAGTACGGAACTCTATTAGAAATAGCAAGGAACTTGCACTTGGTTTTTTTTTTCGTCCATAAATTACCGCCATATTTACGGTCAATTATTGCTCTCTCACTCTATCACCGTAGTAGAAAGAGTAAAAGAATAGTTTTGAGAAATAAATTATGATTCAAAAAATGCAACCCCACTCCCTAAGCAGTAAAAAGATATGGGGCCAGGCGAAATTCGCGGTACTAGCTCACCGCGCCAAACTCTAGGAAACATTACAATTTCTACGCTGCGACCGTAGAAATTGTAATGTTTCCTAGAGTTTGGCGCACAAGTGTCATCAATTATAAAATGGGCTCTACATGGTGGTGATAGAGATTATTTTCCCCATCGATGTGAGTGTAAAGTGAAAGCCGTGGAACAATGTTGCCTTTTACAAAAACTTACAATCTCTTGACTTACACAAATGTTCATTCGTATCATTGTTAAACGCCATTTTCGTTTTTTTTTATGGAACTGAATGATGAGACGAGCAGGTCATTCGCCCGATGGTAAGCGCCACGCCTGCCCATAACAATTATATAATAATAATAAATAATAAAAAATATTAAATAAATAAATTACAGTGCCATTCAGAACTTTTAATACCATAAAATGTACTACTACTAAAGTAGTAGTAGTACTAGTGACAGCCTCTGTGGTGTAGTGGTTGGGCAGGCCGGCTCAAATTTCATACAACACTGAGGTTGCGGGTTCGATTTTAGCGACGGAACAAATGTTTGTGCTCAAAAAACAAAGCGCAAGCATTTGTTTCGTGCCTCGGTGTTGTGGGACCATGGTCCTCATAGTTCCTGGTCCCCTAGATACAGGCAATCCTAGTTAGGTTAGCCAAGATCAAAGAATGCGTAAAAAAAATTGCGAAATTACTGCGTAGCGCTGCATGGCGCTCATCACCTAAAGACTACCGTTGCATATGAAATAACTTACATTACACATAGTTATACTTAAAAAGATATATAGCTGTGGTTTTTGTTGTAATTAAATAAATAAACTTGCCTTTAATATTGAACGTCTCTTTCATCATCATCATCATCATCATCAGCCCATCACGTTCCCACTGCAGGGACACGAGCCTTCTCTCATAGAGAGAGTATGGGCCATAATCCACCACGCTGGCCCAGTGCGGGTTTGGTGGATGTCACATGTCCTTGATTTTTTGTAATTGATTCTTGGGCATGCCGGTTTCCTCACGATGTTTTCCTTTTTTAGAGCGGGTGTTAAATCCGCACATAACTTAAGAAAGTCATTGGTGCGGGGCCAGCGGGATTCGAACTCGAGTGCGTCGGATCGAAAGTCGCACGTGTTCCCACTGAGCCCCACTCGCTCATTCTCTTTAATAACTCGAACTTCTCTTTAATTTATCTTTAGTATTTATACTAATAATTGACTACCTATCAATATTATTTATCAACAACAAGCAATCTTGTGGTTTTTAACTGTCATCCCCAAAGCCTCATCAATAATTACTTGTTGTGGTTTTTAATGACTTAATTTAGCCTAATCGGCGATGGGCTCAAACCTAGGTTCGCATTTGTTCATAAAAAATGCCGTGACATTTTGCTCCACATGTATTTAACTACAATTATGTCGTTACTGCGCGTCTGTTTACTGCCTGGCGACATTTTCTGTCAGGACCCGCTCGAACAGTCGATTGTTTAATTTATGATCATTTAAATAATATGTCACGTCGATACATGACAGGCAAAGTTGTGTTGACAAGAAAGTGGTGGTAATTTTGTTAGAAGGGCGTGAGCACAACCTTGTGGTAAGCCTCTCGTATGCGAGGAATGGTCTCACTAGTTCGATTCATTTGTTTGATCTTCGAACTAGTGAGTTTTTTTTTCTCTTTTGTTGACCGTCAAACTTATTTTAAAATGTTATTGTTATTATATAACAAAATGTTCGTTAAATTAGGTTTATATTTGTATACATAATATGTTTGTACATCTGTACCACACATGACTAGTTCAGGGCAAAGTCATTCATAGATACGACGACGAGCGTAGCGAGGTGTGTCAGGTTACTGGTGCGCCAATACGCGCGAGCTGAGCGAGCGAAGCGAGCATGCCGCGGCAGTGGCCGGCGATGCGCCAGAAAAAGTATAAGCTAAAGACATATTTATGTGCGACGACGAATGAAGCGAACCTTATATAAACAAGAGTTTTTTAAATTTGATTATATTGTGTTTTGTTTCTCGATTAAAAGAAGTTCATCGGTCGAACAATTGAGTAAAAAAATCTCACTAGATCGACGATCTAACAAATGAATCGAACTAGTGAGAACGGTATGCGGGAGGCCGTCTGGGTAGGTACCACAGCTTTACCAGTTATTCTACCGCCAAGCTGTAGTGTTCAAGTACATAGCCGAACACCGACGGCGGGTCGCGCGTCGTTACACGTGCCGCGTCAGAAGAGATAAGAGCTATGCGATAGAAAGAGAGGCGCTCTGTAGGTTAATATGACTAGTAGATATGCAGCGCTACGCGAGCTGAATTGAATTTTATTGCGTCATAGCAAGAGTCACTATTTGTTTAAATTTCTTTGAGGAGTGATGCTTCTGTCTCTTAGTATTCTGTGGGATAACATATAAAAAGGCATTCTATGTTTGTATTGTGGTGATATGTACACCTATTACAGGCGTATACATTATTCACCATGAAACAGTGGTTAAGACAGTAAGAATTATTTGTAATAAAGTACTTAAGATATTGGACACGTATGCGATGCTTTAAGAATATTCTTCTTGACCCTTGTTGGTTTATACAACACATGCGGCACGGGGAAAAATGCACCTCGCGCCTTGCATGTAGCGCTGCAGGTGAAATATCCGTTTTTCTGTTGATGATATTATTGAATTAAATTTTTGTTGGCGTTTTGGCAGGTGTGTTAACATACCCTTCTCGGGCCCGACAGGGTTTTTGTTACTATGTGATTAAAAGCAGCTTACAAGAGTGAGTGTGGCTCAGTGGGAGAACGTGCGACTCTCGATCCGACGCACCTGAGTTCGAATCCCACTGGCCCCGCACCACTAACTTTCTAAAGTTATGTACGGATTGAACACTCACTCTACAAACGGTAAAGGAAAACATCAGGTTCAAGAATTTATCATAAAAACTCAAGAACATGTGACATCCACCAACCCGCACTGGGCCAGCGTGGTAGATTATAGCCCATACTGTCTTTATGAGAGAAGACCCGTGTCCTAGCAGTGGGAACGTGATGGGCTGATGATGATGATGATAATGAAAAGTAGCTGCGCCCCAAGGTTTCACCCGCGGTTTTCTAAGATATAAAGTAGCCTTTGTGTTAATCCAGGCTAAGCTATCTCCATTTCGAATTTCACTCAAATCCGACACACACAAACACATTTACATATAAACTTTTTTATTTAAAATATTAGTTTTTTTAAACGGGCAAATGATTATATAACTGGAAACAACTCTACACCCTACTTACTAAAACTAAACTAACTACTTACAAGGGGAAGCAATTGGACAACCCACAGACCATTAAAGGCCTATAGATAGCTCAAATGCCAACCCACTACCAGTTGGCAGCGTACCCAAGATGCTGGCATTATTGCCCCGTTGGATTACAATATTGATACATTGAGCCAAATAAGTCCCAGCATTTTCGTCACGCGTCGCATCGATCAGGCAAGCTCTCAGATTTTTGACAATACAATGAGCTCCCGGTCCCCACGGACCCAAAGTCTCCACACCAAAAAGCTGAAATATGTAACCGCTACCGAGGTTAGCATATTTGAGCTTGAGCTGCTCGGCTGAATTAGCCGCCGCGCCAGCCTTATTAGCGTCTCCGGACGACGTGACGGTGCCATAGTATCGACGCAAGTAGCGTCCCACACTAGAGGCCGCCAGCTTCCAGGGGTCAGGGTCATGCCGTCAAGCCTTTTACCATCGTCACGCAAATGACCATAATATAACCTTTAATATTTGTTGATGTGATCTTCTTAGCGAGTCGATCCTTCGGCTTTATATTTTTTGGACCACTACTCCTCTACAAGCACAGCATTGTCCGTGGCATTGTACAGGCCCTAGAGTGTACAGGTGGTAGGACACGCAGGGCAAGACAAATGGTGTGCCACAGTCTAGGGAGAGACACCGCACTCTCAGACACTATGCGAGCTGTGGCCCTATCTGCACATATGTTATGTTATATGCTTTCCTCGCTACGGCCGACTTGGGGCCGGAATCTGTTTAAAGAGTTCCATGTCGGCCAAGGTAGATTGGGTCCAAGGGGGAGTTTTACGGAAAGTTAAATAAGTTGTGAAATAGTTACATAAGGACATAAGGTCCGTTATCATTTTATGTTTTTAAATAAAGAAATATGCGGTTCCCAAAATATATTCCTCTTGTAATACGAAATAATGTGCATTTGCGAGTCAAACTGAACAAGCAACCTTAACGACAAAATTAGTAGTTCTTGTCACCTTTTTACCAACATAGACTCTAAACAAAGGGTTGAAGTTGAGCTCAACAGCCTTCCAACTTTACGACCTCCCCTTCTGTACTGTTTTGTTCATTTTGTCGCTTTTATGGGCACGTTTCAAGAAACTTCATAAAGGACTGACTAATTAAAGAGCGTACAAAAAGTTGTGAATTGATGAATTGCCAATAAAAGAAGGACAGCAATGAATGGGTGCTGGCATAAACACTTTCTATGTGTGGTGTAGTGACCCCACCTATTCTTCCACTTACTAGAAATTTGAATTAGGTTTATATAAACTGTACCTACTATTTAGCTGGCTCTTTATACTATTTAAATATTTATTTCTTCTTTATGTATTTCTGTTTTCGTAGTTTATTGTTAATTGATTTTGTGGTCATCAAATAAATGTTTTTTCTTTATCTCTTTACCTACAATGTGTTTGTATTGTTCTAGATTTGATAGTTATAAAATATCTAAATTGATAGTGACCTTAAATTAGCCATTCTTAGAATAAAATATAGTAGCAGACATAAAATAAAACAATCCTAAATATGATTTTAGAGTTTTCCTTTTGAGGTACGATAAAAAATAAATTATTAATCTCTTAAAACTATCGTTTTATTTTTACTTATTATCTTTTTAGTTATGTACCTTCCTACAACACTTTTATTAGATAGTATAGACTTAATTTCCCCAGGATAGGTTTCCAATAAGATGCCTATACATTTAAACCCCATAGCGCATAACCGATGTAAAGCACGAGACCACCAGCATTCACTCTTTCCATCGTATATCTCAACTTTATACCTATCAATATCAGCGATAACAGGCCGATAAATAATTCTAAAGCGATCGATATTGCAGAAATATCATTGCGGCGTTTAGGTAGTGCAAAGGGGAAGGGACCGTTTTTCGTTGAAGTATATCGATAAACTATAATAATAGCAGAAGCTGGAAGTAACTGTATAAGTAGACAGCGGGGTTTCGGCTTAGCGGCATGCTTTTTGTGATTTACATATATATATATACCTATGATTAACATTTCAGGATCGTTATTATGATAGTATTAAATAAAATATAAAATCTTTTTATTGGTCAACGTTGGGGTAATGTGACTTATTTTGACCAATGATATTGCTGAAAAATTAAATTTAACTTTGGCCGTGTTCGCAGACTATAAAATAGCCGCAGCAAAAACAAAAAAAAAATTTATAATCTTATAATGTTTTATCTAAATCACGATATTTTTATGCTTAGTAACTATGTCGGATTTCTTTAATTATTAAAATAACGGTAAACAAAGGTTATACAATCCATACTGAAGAAATATCATCGCGGCGTTTAGGTACTTCAATGTCGCGGTAACGAAGGCACCCATGGCGGTATGCAGATCGCGCCAGCTTTGATTTACATCCTAGCTTGTTACGGCAAGCTCGGAAAAAACATCAGTTCAAGCAGGTAAAGCCTTGTCAGAAAGAGAACCATCGTGGCGAAAGTGGGAACTAAAACAGTTTCTATACAAAAACAATTTGGTTCCTACTGCGTTTTTCTACAGCGCCACCATTCTCGTGTCAGTACTCTTTCCACATACTCTACTATAAAATTTAGATAGTATCCAAGTTAACTTTTGTGCATAAGTGGCATTTTATGAAGGTAGTATATATTATCTTGAAATGGGGCAATTGTTAAATTTCAATTACCTTCTTGCAGCGCAAATTGGGGTTTAAATTAGTCTTTATAACAAAAAGTATACCTACTACACACTACTTACTTATGAGGACTACTTACTTACTACTTACTAAGCAACGATAATAATAAAACAACATACACAGAAAAAATTGCGGAGTACACAGATCTCTTATTAGAAATTAAAACACAATGGCAGATAAACAGCACCAGAACCATCGCAATCATATTGTCTACGACAGGTGTCATACCCAAAACCCTAGCCACAAGCCTTGAAACACTCAACGTACAATCTTCGACGTATAAACTGCTTCAAAAAGCGGTAATATTAAATACATGCCGAATAGTTAGGAAGTTTTATAGCAGTTGGTTACGGCCCGTGCAATTTTTCCACCTCCAGAATTGGAGAGAAAACAAAAGTTTACACAAAAGTAATAACAATAAATTATTATAAATAGGGTAGAGCGCGTTGATGTCTTTTGTACCTACGGAGTGCAATAGATCGCGCCAACAGCACGAAGTAACAAGTTTAGTCTCTTTTACCTAGGTAATAAGATTGTTTCGATGAAATATAAAGACTAGTTATTGAAACACTCTTAAGGTTTGGAAACTATCGTGAGTTAATATTCATTATAAATACAAAATACCAATTTTTGTTGCAGCGTCTATGGCTTTGGATCTCTTTTTAAGTTGGTTCATAGAAGGTCAAGATGGTCATCTATCGGTATTGATACATAAAAAAAGAAAGAAGCAACTGGAATGGGCCCTTTTTTGTGGAGAACACTCTTCGTTGTCATTGCACCTGAAGAGAATGCGCTTTCGTTGTTTAAATCACAGTCAATCTGATGAAGACAGGCGCTTAAATTCTTCTAAACACTATTTAGCTGCCGCTAGAACCTCGGAGAACATGAAATTTGTCTTTCTGAACTTATAATAAGGAACCTTGAGGTGACTTACTCCGATAGAAGCTAAAAAGGAGCTTATCAAGTACCCGAAACTTTTATAGTTTATATTTTATCCCGGAAAATGGCAAAAATCCTCAGCACAAACCATTTGCTGTGGTCCACGAGAATGAAATCGCGGGCAAAAGCTAGTTATAAATATAAACGGCTACACTCACGTTATGATTGTGTCGGAATAACTCCGACCAAGTTTCGGACAATTAGGATGTCCTTCTTCCGGGAGTTTACGCTTTGGATTCGCGGCGTAGACTGTCTGCGTAAACTCCCGGAAGAAGGACATCCTAATTGTCCGAAACCTGTTCGGAGTTATTCTGACACAATCATTACGTGAGTATAGCCGTTTATATTTATAATGAAACACTATTATTATTCCTCGTTATTTGTTTTATGTAAATAATAAATGCACTGAGGTAAGATCGACATAAAAAAATTACACGTCCCGACGTGTCTCATAAATAACGTTCGTAAGGCTATGCACTTGTCGTCTATGAACGTATTTAAATTATTATTAATCACACTTTGCACTAATATTATAAATGCGAAAGTTTGTAAGTGTGTTTATTTATTTATTTATTATTAGATGATCAACAGCTTATACAAGAAATTCAGTTACAATCTTAAGTAATCATAATATAGGCTAATGAAAGATCATCTTAATTATTACAATTATTATGCATTTTGCGCTCTCTAGCAGAGGTTTTTTTTTTATTTGTTATTTGTTTTTATAAATTTTACAACTTTTCATAAATATCTAACACCTTATAAACCTTAAACAGGTTTGTCTTGGGTGTCGCATTCCTCTTCTATTTCTTACTTCTAAAATAGTAACATTATATAATAGTAGGTAGTATTGACTATAATATGTATAAAAATCATAACAATAGCTGCGCTCGGGACCGCTCCAATGTAATCTTTATGACTTTATTTCCGTCCTTGTCACTCAAGTTAAAGTAAGATTCAAGTATGTATAAAGGGTGTATGTGTGTGTTTATATCTAGGTGTGTTTGTTACTTCTCCACGCTTTTTTGAGACGAGCAGGTCGTTTGCCTGATGGTAAGCGTCAAGCCCATGACAATTGCAGTGCCACTCAGAATTGTTAAACCATAAAAGTATTGCGTAGCCCTGCATTGCGCTCATCACCCCGAGACATTAGATATTAAGTCTAACATAACGCTCAAGTTGTGACCTATTATAATATAACGCTTAAAGAGTTTGTTGTAATCTGGAGGCTGTATTTGCACTCTAGATTTTGTTGTGCTCAATTGTACAATAGAGTAGAAAATGATCCATTTCTAATATTGATTGCCCTACCGTAGTATACAAAGTGTACTATCTAGGATCTCCCGATAGAGTCATACATATCTTTTGCCAAGAATTATGGGAGCGAAGCTGGATATTTATAGTTGCACTAATAGATGGGCTGGACTGCGGCCTGTTGGCTCCACTTGCTGGTAGAACGGTCGCCTTTTCGCGTTATAGACTAAGTAATAAATGACTTATGTTTAACTAACCACTAGATAGATCTAGAGTAACATGTAACGGCAAAAAATTACTTTATATTGCCGAAAATAGTAAATGATCACCAAAAACTATCACCAAATAAAAAAATATAATCATCAAAAAATAAGTGATCACCAAAAATAGCAAATGATCACCAGAAATAGTAAATGATCACCAGAAATAGTAAATGATCACCAAAAATTGTAAGTGATCACCAAAGTAGGCTTCACTAAAAGTCTTGTTTGTCACCCCTATAGATTTTTTAGCCTGTCGGTCTTCTGGTAGGTATATATTTATACCCAATGTGGTCTCTAGACTCCAACAAAATAATTTTGTTCGTTAGCTAAATACGAGTACCTAATATATGCGCGTGCCGTGTTAAAGAACTAATTCAGTTCAGTCATTTTACTGCAATTATTTATTTATACATTTTTCTCATTAATTCAAACATATTCCGAATACACATCTAATTATTAATTAGGTTCTGTCTTTCATAAATAAATAAATAAATAAGGCATTTATTCAGTAAGCATTGCCATCCAACGTGGCAATGCTGCCAGCATTTTGAGAACGTTGCCCACTGGTAGTGGTTTATTGGATTAGATTAGTTTTGATAGATACCGCAATTTAATTTAATTTCTGTTTATTTAGGTGTATAATGTATTTTAATTTGTTTTTGTTAGTATTTATTATAAATAAAATGAACATTTTCAATAAACATATAACAAGTACATATACAAAAGAAGATATAAAGTATTATTAATTTAATTTATAACACTAATGTGTTATAAATTAAATTAATACAGCGAGCAGTGAAATAAATTACGCAAATAAACACGTAATAAAATTAAATTGATATACACATCGGAAAGGAAAACCGTAATAAAATTGCATCTTAAGGTCGAATTAATTTATTGTTACTGTGTTCAATGATTCTGGTCATATCCTGTCGCTTTTCTGGTCATATCCTGTCGGTCATTATGAGCATATAATTTTAGCTCGTCAACACAATTTACTTTTTATTAGTACATTAATATTATTATAATTGTTTCTTCAAAGAAAAAATGGGCGTTGCCGTACTCTCTCGCAGTAATAAAAATGTATCCAAGAAACCTGTTTTTTTAAATTGCACATTTTTAAATATGAATATATGCGTAAATAATAAAAACGATCACATTAAACGACTTTCAATATAATTTTTTTTTATAAATTAACCTTAAAATTTTAGACGTCATTTCACATCAACTTATTTTATATAATAAACTTTAATTTGACACCTCAATCATTATTTAGAAATTGTGACGAATCGCGGTTCTGCTTAAGCGTAAAAGCGCTAATTTTTATAGTTGATTTATTTATAAACCGCTTTACTTCTAAGGGCATTTTTAAATGCCTTATTTTAAAGTTTTTCAAAGATCAGGAGATCCGGTTGCCTCACTAATACGCAGGCGCATTCCTATGTGCCTGCGTATTAGTGAGGCATTTTTTTGTCCATTAGTATTTATATTATTGGTCAATAAACTCAAAGGAATTACGTAAGATTTTTTTGAATTAAATTCTTATAGCAATTAGACCGGCCTTTGGGCAGTCTACAAAACTTCGACACCAGGATTGGCCGCACATTCCCAAACAAAAGAAGAAGAATAGTAATTAGAATTGCTTTACGCAATTTTGACTGCGGCAGAGCAAATACGTATTTGCTCTCACAAAATTTTACAGAAGTAGAAAATCCCGGTAAGTCACAACTTTTAAAAAGCGTTTATTTTAGGTATCTGTAATATGTACTACAAAGTGAAAGATGATAACTGCTAAACATTTCTATCAAAAACCAAGAAGTTATTATTGTACAAAAAACTATTCTCGTCTTATAACGCTAATTGGAAATTCATAGAAAAATGCGTACTCCTTCACAACTTCTTATTTTAATTTATCAAAATGAAATTCTTTGTAATTGTAAACGCTTTTTCTTCTCTCGTCGAATAGATAAAATGCCGATGGGTTGTTAAATTCAAAGTGGCATCAT
This sequence comes from Petrophora chlorosata, assembly GCA_951640565.1. Taxonomy (NCBI): domain Eukaryota; kingdom Metazoa; phylum Arthropoda; class Insecta; order Lepidoptera; family Geometridae; genus Petrophora; species Petrophora chlorosata. The sequence continues at coordinate 15,832,599 of OX621195.1, forward strand.
AAAGGTCGAAATAGAAATATTTCTGATAAAACTGACGATCAAAATAGGACCTCTAGCTATGAGTTAAGGGCGGGCATACACTGCGGCCTTAAAATTCCCAATGGGGAAAAGATCCACTTCTTTTGCGTATCCGTCGGGAAAAAATGGTGATGTGTGTAATCGGTTAGAATTAAGCATTCTTTTTATTACGTCTTGTGGAATACGGGTTTTTACCTTGTTTAGTGATACTGTAAAATGTAATGCATGACCTGACTAAGAAATTCTTGATATTTTTTTTTGTTTATTCACATTAGATAAATATTGTTCAATTATTATTTATATTTGAATAGTAAGGTTTTAATATTAATTTTGTTAAGCAATTAGATCATAGGTGATATATTTTTTGTTAAGATATGTATATTTTATTTTCTTTGTTTTTAGAAATTACTTTTAAATAAATTGTTAGAAACTTGAAGAATAAAACTATGAGTAGATAAGTATTTTAATACCTTTATTGTGTACTTTATGACATTATAGCTGCAGATTGCCGCTGTTATTGCAATCTATTAAAAAAAATGTAATTTTAGTTTTTTGGTTACTGCCAACAACCTTAACGCATAATACCTTGACGTTAATTTATAAAATTGTTACCACGGTAATTTAGTAAATGTGTTCGATGCAACATTTTTTAAGAAAAATGCCAAATGTCGATTAAATGGTGTCTGGACAATGAAAGTTACCTGCAATAACTACTTTTTCTTTAGTTCACAACCAACTGTTGGGGCTGTTTATAACTCCAAAGGTTAAATAATGAAATACTCTGATGACCATTATAAAAACATAAAAACATTATCTTTGTTATTATACTGCTATTCTAGTAGCTAGACATAATGTCAACGAAACATTTAAAAACCTTCTGAAGTTGTTAATTCCATAACGCCTTCTGCCCATCTGTGTATCATATGTCGTTCTCAGTGTTTCATGTTCGCTTCATACCATGAAAGGTTAATCGTGTACAGCTTATAAAAAGCTACCACCTGTCAATTAACTTTTGATACTAGATGGCGTATGCATTTCTTTGGAGAACGTGTTACGCCTTTCTATAAGACTGAAAATGGCACAAAAGTCTAGTATGGAAACAAGTGGTCATATTATCCTAGACCTTCTGGCATCAATGACATCGGCTTGGTAATGAGCTAGCATGTCGATAAATGATGGTCATATTTTTAGCATCTATTAATACATTTTCTTATTGCAACAGTGTGGACCGTCGGCAGGTAAGCAATAAATTTAGTTCAATAAAAACATCGCTCTTTAGTGTATATTTATCGCGACTTGTTACATTTGGCGCATAAGTAAAAAACCTACAAATGTCACGCATACATTGCAGCTCCGTGTAATAAATTAAGAAACGTGGTTAGAAAATTAAGTTGTTTATCGCCATACAATTTTATAAAAGTAGAGAATAGTTTAAACAACATTTTATATCTTGTTTACTATCTTGAGCATGCTACAAATAAAATTAGTAAACTAATTTTTCACCGATACGTACATACTGATCGGTACGAATATCGGTACGCTTAACCTTGTTTCATGCATTAATAAGTTTGCGCTAAAGGTATTTCTGTTCAGCGTTTTTATTTATTTTGAGCGTTACTTGTAAACGTCAATTATGAACTAAACAATAATAAAGTGGATTCCATCGGTTTGAAAATGTCATATTTTTTATAATTCGTAAGAAAGTCGTTTTCTTAAGTAGGTAGTAAATAAATACGTAGGTAAGGTATTTGAAAATGCCAGGCTGAGTCTCTTTTCCGTTAAATGGAAGGCAATATGGTTGGAAAGTTCATAAATTGATCTTTGTATCCCACATATATAAACTTCACGTTATATGCTCCTCCCTACCATTGTATATGCCAAAGGCTGTGCAAAATTTTATGTATTTTTAAAAGAGTATGTGGAAATTATTTTTCAAGCCTTTATTCCATATATTAAGAAATATTGAAAACAAATATTTTGTGATTATAATCATTTATCCAATCAGTACCAATGCCTATGCAACAGTTTTAATTAATATAATAATAATAACAATTAATGCTTTATTGTACACCAAACAAGAAATAAACAAGGTACACGAAATATTCTTACAGACTATAGTACAACGGGCGGACTTATCGCTAAAAGCGATCTCTTCCAGTCAACCTTTGGATGGAAAGAACTAAAGGAGTGAGAGAGTATACTAAACTACTTTCAATTCTGTTATTAAATAACTCTTTAATTTGTTAAAACAAAATATTTTTCTAAAACAATTCATACGTAATAAGTCTACCGTCAAACAACAGTGTATTAAAGTATGGTATGGTAACGTAACCGTTGGGAAAATTTTGCACAGCAGCGCACTTAATTGGGAATCCGACCTTTAAAACTCAGCGCTGGCTACGTTCCTATTGGGACAAAACGACGCACGAAAGAGAGGACCGAGCGCGTGCGTAAAGGACAGATAATAAACACGTGCCGCAGCGCAACAACCATTCGCGCTCGTTGAATTCTCGCAGACGAACTTGAACATTTTTTCTAGCATATGTAAGTAGTTCAATACAATCCTGGAATGAAACAACAAATAATTGGGCTTTAAGTTTGATATTTCAATTAAATGCAAGTCATTAATATCATTATGCTAAGCAACTCAATATGTACCAGCTTACCCTTTCACTCCACTCCTTTAACCCCTAATGTTATTTCAAAACGATTGTAAAGTGTTATTAAGACCAAGTTCATTGAAACTCTCTAATCACAATTGCATGCTGGGAAATTTTATCCCTTGACCTGTCAATAATTGTTGTTACTCCGGTGTGACACCATTGCACTGTTCTACTAAAATGAATAGTGATAAAATTAACCGTATACTTGTGTAGAACACACATATTATAATACAAACATCAAACTTTAATAAACAAGCATACATTTTTTTAAAAAGACTTCAACTGTTGTATCTTCAAAGTCCAAGGATGAATATCCATTAAATTATAGGGACCACTTTGTAGCTATACTAAGCCCAACGTAAAATAATTTTCCAAATCGGTTTTTAAATGACGGATTTCTGAGGTAAAAAACAGTCAACATACAATCGAATTAAGAACCTCCTCATTTTTCAAGTTCGTTAAAATATCGTCTTGAGGTTAATACGACCAAGGTGACAAATATGTAAGTCGAGAAATGTACGCAATACAAAATAATACGCAAAAAAAACTACGCGTACATAACGGTGGTGGATAGCAAGAATAAAATATTTGATCACTATAAATTACCAGTAAAACAAAATAGATAAGTCATAGTCATAGCCATGTCACTATTCACGGCATTTAAATAAGTTTTTGCTTACTAATTCTCAGTAAATTAATAGGTATCTGTGAATCTATTTTTTTATATTTAAATACCTACTCAGTATATTTTAATGCGTATTTTAAATCAAAGTTAAAGAAGTATGCCTAAGCATAGTCTTAACCAGTCTTAAAACTTCTAACAAGTTCACTTTCAATGCAAACCCTGAACAGACACAAACAAGTTTGCAAATAAAAATTTAAAAGAGTAGAAATAGACAGTAATGAAAAATGCATCTTACTTACGTACAACATTTATTCAAATACGTGCTTGCACCGAACAAAAATATCGTCTGACGCGTACCTGAAAATAAAAAAGCGAATTATTTTTTAACACCAGAAAAAATAATTAATGAAGACAAATAAATACACCAAAAATAATAGGAACAATATCAATTCAATTCAATTCAAATTCAATTCAAATGTTCTTTATTTCAATTTTGGTCGTCACAGACGCACTTATGAACGTCAATAATTACAATGACTCTACCACTGCATCGGAAAAAGAACCACTACTCAGAAGATACGGCAAGAAACTGAGGGGCATATTTTTTAGAACTCTTGTTACAATATTTTATGTTTGTTTTTGACAATTTTATTTTTCTTATGTGCCAGTTGGCTACTTGGCAGAAGCGGAATGTTTCATACATCTTTGTCTTCTATGTAATTACTAACTGTATAGTATGCTTTTTTCATTACAATATTTTTCACACTTAATTTGAATCTACTTTCTGTGAGCTCCGTTATACAATTTGGAATTTTATCGTAAAAACGTACACAATTGCCCATGAAGGACTTATTCGTTTTACTCAATCTAAGCCTAGGTACTGCAACTCTATCCTTATTTCTAGTGTTTATGTTGTGGTGGTCACTATTCACCTTGAATTTGTGCAGATTTTTACGAACATACATTATATTTTCATAAATATACAGAGAAGGTAAAGTTAATACATTAATTTGTTTAAAAACTTATCTTAATGATTCGCGAGGACCCAACTCATAAATAGCGCGAACCGCCCGCTTTTGTAAAATAAAAATAGCTTCTTTATCCGCGGCAGACCCCCACAGCAAAATGCCATATGACATTAAGCTGTGGAAGTATGCAAAGTAAACTAACCGAGCCGTAGCTATATCCGTTAATTGCCTAATTTTACTAACCGCGTATGCAGCAGAACTAAGTTTTCCATATATAGCATCGATATGAAGACCCCACTGCAGCTTAGAGTCTATGCCTATACCTAGGAATACAGTCGTCTTGTCTAAGTTGAGTTTATCACTATTAAGCATGACGTTTGGCTCTACATGTCTAACATTGGGCAAAGAGAACTTCACTATCAGAAAACACATTTTAAATTATCATTTAATTTTTCACTATCAATTTTACATCTTTATAACAACACCACCGTCCCTTACAGTTTTTTTGAGTTCTCTCCATCCAAAGGTTGTCTGGAAGAGATCGCTATAAGCGATAAGATGACTCATTGTAGCTTTAAGTATTAGTTTGTAATTATTTCTTGTTGTTGTGTGCCAATAAAGCGTTATGTAATCTAATATAATCTTTATTTTTATTGAGCTTTTAATATATTATAAAGTCTACGCTTACCTACCTTCCCCAAACTTGTTTAACATTGTTTCTCATGTTAGTGAATTTGTACTTTTGGGAAATAAAATATATTTAAGTTTATCATAAAATATGTAGAAAAAGCTATTAATATATAATGAAAATACATATATTTATGTCATTTTCATTACATGAACCTTTATTAATTTTATTATTCATGAAAATTATTTTATTTATTTTAAGATTTACCAACATTATTTTAATTTTAATTTGATTTTACTTACAAAACTTGATTGTATTTTATCTGAATAAATAAATAAATAACGCTATATTCTAATTAAGCATTTATAAAAGTTTATATCAAATAATATGATACCATGATAACACCATAGACCACTTAGACATTTTAATCAAATAATATATATAATTTCGATCATGTATATCCTAGTAAGCTCAAGTAATGAAGTCACATCCGATTCAGCGTCCATTACACATAAAATAACGGAGCTTACCCTACCAGAAAACATTCAATATCATTGCACGCAGCAGTCTGACTCATTCATCAAATTTCCCATGACCAAATCCGCTTAGTGACGGCGCTAAAAACTGCAAGATTACTGTCTCACCATACAAGACTCAGAGTTATGGCCTGGTTGATCTATCGCCTGACCCAGACGCCGGGAGAGGCAAAAACCTGCTAAGTAGACTAGAGTCACAAGACAGTTCACACGGTTGCCGGTTGTGGTGTTCGAGAACCTCGGCGAAAAAACATCATCGATTGCTTTGTTTCGACCGCAGCTTGGCCAGTAACACGTTTTTTTCAGCGTAATGTATGCTGAATTTTGATTCGAGCGTGTCATGTCTAACGCCAGATTGTCTGATCTAGCAGACTGTTTGACGTAACACGCTTTTCCATAGAAACGATTATAATAGAGAGGCAAAGTTGGTTCTTCAATGGCTCAAAGGATCTCGGAAACTATAAATCGGATGGGGGTACCGCTTGAACTAAATGTTACTGCAAAACAAACTTAATGCAATACTGTAATATAAGCGAAATTACTGGGCGTATGAAACTTAATATCAGATGTCTCGGGGTGATACGCGCAATCCTCATCACATCATAGATTGTGTCTGTTCATCACGAGGAGTATGCGATGGAATTACACGACTTAATTCCTCTATCTCCTTTTTACCATCGGAAAATAAGACACAAAGATGCTCGGCATCCGTACATGATTGACATTCCTCCTGTACAAAGCGTTTTGCTTCGACCTTTTTAATGCGAACAGCGAAGGAATGGAACCACCTTACCAGCGTTTTAGGTTCCCAATTCTTATAATCTAAGTGTCTTCAAGTCTTAAGTGAATCAGTAGCTAGGCAAGCATGATTTATCGTCGACCGCGTCGTCACTTTACATCAGATGAGACTGCGGTCAAATTCCTTCCTATACGGCAGTAAAAAAAAAAACCAGTGCTACGCAGTCTTTTTTTATGGCATTAAAAGTTCTGGGTGGCACTGCAATTGTTATAGGCAGGCGTGGCGCTTACTATCAGGCGAACGACTTGCTCGTCTCATCACTCGTACCATAAAAAAAGTCTTATACTATGGAATAACACATAGGTTTTTTATCTCGGGAAACCGCTAGACGCAGCTAGTCCTTAATATTACCAGGCGCTAGGCCTGGCCTGGCCTGACTATAAGCAGGCCTAGCGCACTCCGCACTGTAGGTACGAAGCTACAAGTACATAGCCGAACACCGATGGCGGATCGCGCGTCGTTACACGTGCCACGTCAGAAGAGATAAGAGCTATGCGATAGAAAGAGAGGCGCTCTGTAGGTTAATATGACTGGTAGGTATGCAGCGCTACGCGAGCTGAATTGAATTTTATTGCGTCATAGCAAGAGTCGCTATTTGTTTAAATTTCTTTGCGGAGTGATGCTTCTGTCCCTTAGTATTCTGTGATATTACTGCATAATTTTTCAGCGCCCCCGCAGCTTGATACCATATTGCAACAGACTACACAGTAGCGTTACTTATACCCTGTGACATAGAAACGGTCACTTGGAGCCTCATTTACGTATAATATCAATAAACTACGCCAGAAACTGTGCTACATGCGCATAATAAGACATGTTTATGTAAACTATAGGTATTTTAACCGATCAAATTGACCACAAACGTTAGTATCTGAAAAGGAAATATCATCTATTACATGTCACGATAAAATTGAAGTCCTTTGTGAATACACTTTAACTGAATGTTTCAAAATAAAATATGTACGCCCAAATACGGCTAATCACACTTTTTTTATGGAACTGAGTGATAAGACGAGCAAGTCGTTCGCTTGATGGTAAGCGCCACGCCTGCCCATAACAATTGCAGTGCCACCCAAAAACTATAATATTAAAAAGTTCCTGAGTTATTAGGTTCTTGGTATCATAGCTTTAAGTACCTATTAAATTAAATTAATATGTTACCAGGTCCAGACCTTACATTATCATCAGTTTAAAGCGCAGCGTGAAACAAGTTTAATTGATGTAAGGAATCTTATGAAAGGGGTACTATGAAAGCTGAGGGGAATTTCGATCGTATCTCGCGCACCCTCTCTCTTTATTACTTTTGAACTGATAACGAAATGAACAAAGAAAATGTTACGGGGAAAGGAGAACAGCCACAGTCTTGAACATCGTCGCAGAGTTCCCAGACTATCGGTCTTTTATCGGATACATTTCGGTGAGTGTGCGTCGGAATTGCACCAACTTCCCCATCCCCAATTCATCATCGGACTACAAGATGTAAGGCAACACGCCACCGTTTCATGGTGGACATTCCTCCTGCGCGCACTAAGCGCTTTGCTTCGACCTTCACAATTATGTGCACTGCTAACAAGTGGAACTCCCTGCCAGAGTCAATCTTTCCCGATAGCTGCAATCTAGAAATTTTCAAATCTCGAGTCAATAAGTACTATCTTGGCAAGCGTGGTAGATCGTCAACCGCATCGTCGCTTACCATCAGCTGACATAGTGGTCAAACGCAAGCCACCAGTAAAAATAAAAATAAAATAAAAAGGCAAGTCTTAGAACCATAAATTGAATCAGCCAATCCGTGCCAGGTCAATATGGCAAATTATGGTCTAGCGCTCGCAGCGTAGCTCAGGGGAGCTACGCTACGCTGCGAGCGCTCGATTGCGCTGTTTCTAACAGATCTGCTAGGTTAAACAACGTCCGCAGCGGTCACAACAATAGGATAGAAGACCATGTGGTATTTACATCCGAGCGCTACCCTGCTTCGAAGGGCACGTTAAACCGTCGGTCCCGGTTGTTGTCTCAGGATAACAATAGGCCATGTCAGAGGCCTTCGGGTGGCTTGAACATTCCAACACCAGGGTGGACCACATACCCACATGAGAGAAGAAGGAAAATTATGGCATTAATTATTTCTCTAAAAGAAGGTATAGACATCTCATGGGCAAGCGTGTTCCTTTGGCCGCATCTTCGCTTTCCATCAGGCGAGATGTCGTCAAACGCATGCCCATTAACCAATAAAAAAAGGTTCATATCCCAAGCATAATGAAACATAAGGATAACAAAACTTGATAACACTAACGATGGTCTTTAGACATGTACTTTAAAAGTACAGAAGAATAAATGCTTTTTTCTACACTAGCTGCGCCTTCCGGTTTTACCCACACACTTACACACTATCACACTTACCTTACATTACTTATCTATATAATAAAAGAACAGGGTTTTTTTCTACAATCATCGCACAGCCGAAACCGCTTAACATAGAAACTTGAAATTTGGACTACGTATTCTACAAGTAGTGAAGGCGTCATTTAAGAACGGATTTTTCGAAATTTGACCTTTAAGTGGGTCAAATGGGGTCATAAAGGATGTATGGGGAAAAAAAATTCTTTTGTCGCACGGTCACGAAACTTTGGCAGTATACTATGCAAAAGAAATAAAAGAGCACGTGTATCACAGTTTTTTGAAAATCAACCCTTAATTTAGGTTTAGTGTGGTTTTTTAGATTGGAATGTGGAAACTATAATGTATGCTACGGTGATTGTTTCTTGACCAATAGTTATAAAATTTTGCAGGAGCATTAAGCATCTAAATACTAAGAACTTATTTTCGCCATTTTTCGAAATTCGACCCCTAAGGTCATTTATTGGGGTCGCAAATTTTCCATGGTGTATGTTTTTTTAGTAAAGTTATGAAACTTAGTAAATTGACTAAACATAAAAATTTAAAAATATATTTTCAGTAACTTTTAAAAAATCAACCCTTAAGGTCATTAAATAGGGCCGCAAAGTTTGTATGGAGTAGGAGTTTTTATTAGTGGGACACTGTAGCTACAGTAAAGAAATAGGGTAAATCAACTAAGTTTGATCAAGCTTAAAAATTAGTTTTCAGCGTTTTTCAAAAATCAACCCCTAACAGGGTTAAACGTGGTGGTAAAGTTTACATAAGAAATCTTTGTTTATAGCGATGAAACTTGGTACACACACCTAACAAATATTATTAAAAGGTGATTTACAATTTTGGAAAATCATCCCTTAAAAGATTTAAACAGGGTGGAAAGTGAAAATTATTATTTTTTAGCTATAACGATGAAATTTGGTGTACGTGGTAAGCTAATGAAATTATAGATGTGTATTTCACCATTTTTTAAAAATCATCCCCTAACAAGCCTAAGCGGGGTGGTAAAGTTTGTACAGAAAATCTTTGTTTATGAAGTTTCGTGGCTATGATAAAACTTGGTAAAAGAAGATAATTAAAACGTGATTAACTATTTTTGAAAATCATCCCTTAACAGGGTTCAACAGGGTGGAAAGTGAAGATTATTATTTTTAAGCTACAACGATGAAATGTGGTATACGTGCTTAGCCATTGAAATTATAGATATGTATTTCACATTTTTTTTAATCATCCCCCGACATGCCTAAGCGGGGTGGTAAAGTTTGTATAGAAAATCTTTTTTATTTATGAAGTTTGTGGTTTTGATGAAACTTGGGACATAAACTAAGAAAAAAAAGGTAATTAAAACGTGAAGCAAAATTTTTTAAAAATCTACCCCTAATTAGGTAAAATAAGGGTGAAATGTAATTATATTTTTTTAAAGCTACGACGATGAAGTTCGGTTCATTTACTCAGACAGATAAATTTTAAGCACGTCTTTCACCATTTTGCTGAAATCATCCCCAAACCAGTTCAAACGAGGTGGTTAAGTTTAAATGAAGAATCTTTGTTCATAAAGTTATGGCAATTAAATTTAGTACACAGAGTAAGCACAAGAAATAAATTTAAACGTAATTCGCCATTTTTTGAAATTCACCCTCTAACAAGGTTAAACAGGGTGGAAAGTATCAAATTTTTTTTAATGCTACAATGTTGAAATTTACTATAAGTACTCAGCCAGTAAAATTATAAACACTTATTTCACCATGTTTTAAAATCATCCCCTAATAGGGTTATACAGAGTGGTAAAGTTTGTGTGGAGAATTTTTGTTTATGAAGCTGTAGCAATGAAATTTCGTATACAGACCAAACAAAAGCAATAAATTAAAACGAAACTCGCTATATTAATTAACCTCTAAAAACGTTAAACAAGGTGGATAATATTTTTTTTTCTAAACCAATGATTTTGAAATTCGGTACGTATATACTAATCGAAGATACTATACGCACATGTTTCACTACTTTTTAAACATCTTAAAAGGTCTAAACGGGATGGCAAATATTTGTGTGGAAAACCTTTGTTTGTAAGGTGAAAGCTAAACTTTGTATTTTAGACTAGGCAAAATAAATGATTTCTAACGTTATGCAATTTTTTGCAATTTCCTTATTCGTATAGGATTTTAATAGACTTTTAAAATGCAACATTCAGAAAAATAAGAAATACTAAAGGTGTAGTCAATCGAAGATTTACAAATATTCAGCAACTTTTGTCATTGACCGTACGTGTCGCAGGGAAATGAGGATATCTGGGATTTCGCGATATTCCTAGGGATACGACAAAATCATGGTATAATCATGTATGGTAAGGACCACTTCTCCGCGGTCCGACTAGCATTTACCCCTAGAGTGTATATAAAAAGCGCGGAGCCAGGAGCTTGCGAGGAGTTCCTGAGCAGAACGAGTGCGCAAGGCCAGAACGAAACGAGGGGGAAAGGTGGCGAGCGTAGCGAGCCGGCGACCTCCCGAGTGGAGTGATGGTCGAGTGCGCGAGTGGAGCGAAGGGATGACGAAGCGAGAGTTCTGGCGAGAGCCTATTTATTAAAACTGTACGTCATATCCCTAGAGATTTCGTGAAATCCCTGGTATCCTCATTTCCCTGCGACATACAATATTTTTTCTGGAGCTACGACGATTGACTTTTGGCCAAAATACTTACATATACTTAGCCAAAAAAAATCTATTGACACATGTTTTATTACGATTGTTTTGAATCCCATCCCCTGATAGATTTAAACGGATGGTAAAATTTGTAAAGAAAATATATGTTTATAATGTAAGTATTCTGTCTATTTAAAACGAGATAAGAGCTGAAAGAGATCGGAATAGAAACGCGATGAATTCGGTATAGGATTGGGATAGAAGCAGGACAAAATCGACATAGAAACGAGAGCAGCCGGAAATAGCCAGGAGCAAAATGAATTATTTTATTAAGCGTACAAAAGTCGCGGGCAACAGCTATGTATATGTAAATAGGAGATTTAGGTTTCAAAGATTTCTGTAACTCAGGCTTCATGTATGTACATGGCGCCGGACCGGCGCTGCCGCCGCACCGCAAACTCATGTAAATGATTACAAACCCGGACCGGGACCACGCGCGCCGCACCGTCCGCCCGTTTGTACGTATTACTGGTATTACGAATCGTAAAGGGTCCGTGGTGGTTCCCCCCGACGACGTTTCATTTCCACCCGGTTTCTATAGTCTGTAATATGTTTCAAACTACTACGCTAGCATTGTACGTTTGATACTTGGTCAAAGAAACTATAAACACATGACTCACAAATGAAGTTAGGGCCAAAAAGTTTGGTAATTATATCGGGACCGGAGTGGGATGACAAAGGGACAAAAAGGGGATGATAACGGTATAGGAGGGGAACTATAACACGGTAGGAGGTTCGCTAGGGAGGACGATAAAGAGTTAGGATCGGAATATGATTGGTAGCAGAGCAGGACGATAATGATATAGGAGCGGGACGGAATCAGGACTAGAGCATTACGGTAACGCTATAGGAGCGGGAAGATAACAGGATGGGAGTGGAAAGGTAACAGAACAGAAGCGGTAAGGTACGGTAACGAGATAGGAGCGGGACGGGAACTAGAACGTGAATATGGTGGGACGAAAAATGTTCGGATGCAGGATGAATACTCCACTACGCGGACGAAGTCGCGGGCATCAGCTAGTATATAATATTTGTGTAATGACGGGGCATTCATCATTATCATTTTACTTGTGGTAGGTACTACAGCTTTGCCAGTTATTCTGCCGCCAAGCAGTAGTGCGCAAGCATTACTGTGTTCCAGTTCGAAGGGCATTGTAGCCACCAAAATTACTAGGCATATGAGACTTATTATCTGATGTCTCGGGGTAATCAACGCAATGCAGTGCTACTCAGTGCTTTTTATGGTTTTAAAAGTTCTGCGTGGCACTGCAATTGTTAAGGGCAGGCGTGGCGCTTACCAGCAGGCGAACAACTTGCTCGTCTCATCACTCAGTTCCATAAAAAATGAATAACATTTATGTTCTCTATTTCTCTTTCTTTCTTTCTTTCTTTATACTTGTATCCATGAGACAATACTTACGAGACGCTTAATTTATCGAATTATTAAATCAGATTAGTAATCGCCACATGGGTTGGGTTTCTGTGACAGCGGAAGTCATTTAATATTGACCATTGGACTAATGTAAATGAGCTTGTAAAGTATAGAAATCTACGAGGGCCATGGTCCCATAACAACAATTTACGGAATAAACAAACATAATGGGGGCTTAACCTAACGCAACCCATTTTTGTTTACAATTTTTAGCTGATTCTCAAATAGGGAGGTCTGAGGATGTATTTTGTTTTTACTGGATGGCTTATCCACAAGTCATACTCGTGAACGGGTGCTGCATGTGGGGACAGGTCTGGTCTGGTCGCTCTAACTGCTACTGTATCCATATACCTATTATTGTATATGACTCATATTTTTCTGTTACTGACACTTTGACTATGGGACATCTCACTCGCACTTCTAGTTTGACATTGTTTTTAAGCTATTGCATAGCTTCTATCGCGGGCCTTAAGCGTGGAGACCGAATCCAGAAATTCCGTAACGAAAATAACCTAACACCCCCAATCCGAATGCTATGCAATAGCTTTACCGCGGCAGTCTCCGAGTGCCACACGTCTTTTTTTTTAACTTGTAATTATATGTAGGTACTTCATTGTTCATTGTTATATTTTCAGACATTTTAGAAGAATTAAAAAAGTAGACATATGCAGAGGTATATTTGTATCTTCTCTAGCGGGCGTATTTCCGAAGTACTGGTAGTGCAGTGCAGTGGTCTGTTATCGCATTTCTTTTCTGGGCCTGGACTTTAGTTTGAGTATGGAAAAGAAATGGGTAGACTTGCTAACCTTTTTTTTCTGTCATGATAGCCCGAGTTGCAAATTTTAACGTATTTCAATTTATTTGTATTATGTGTAAATGACGTTTAAAAGTGATTTTTTTGTGCCCGTTTAGTAAATAAATTATGAATTTTGACTTTTACCAGGCCTAGCGCACACCGCACTGTAGGTACGTACATAGCCGGACACCGACAGCGGGTCGCGCGTCGTTACACGTGCCGCGTCAGAAGAGATAAGAGCTATGCGATAGAAAGAGAGGCGCTCTGTAGGTTAATATGACTGGTAGGTATGTAGCGCTATGCGAGCTGAATTGAATTTTATTACTTCATAGCAAGAGTCGCTATTTGTTTAAATTTCTTTGCTGAGTGATGCTTCTGTCCCTTAGTATTCGTGCATAGGTTAAGTGCAGATTCTGCACGCTCGCTGCGGTGAAGAAAAACATCGTGATGAAACCCGCTTACGCACTTTGGAGTGGTAGGCTCTGGCCGTGGTTGCCAACCACCGAACAAAGCCATGCCGTCAAGCGACCTAGTCGTGTTTATGATGATGTTCGGTGAACCATCGGGAGGACGGGTCTGAGCAGCCGCTCAACTGCTGTCTCTCTCTAGATCTATGTGCTCCTAGGCCACATCATCGCTTCACATCAGGCGAGATAGTGGCCAAACACAGATCAAATAAGCGTAAAACAAAATAAAAAAAATTCATCAACATCCCGTTGTTTTAACCACTTCTACACCTAGTATAGTATAGTCCCCGTTCAGAGTAGAACAGCGATCGCGGCTGTCACTAAGCACCGCTCGGACAGGCGTAGGCGAGGTTTACACCGACGCATTTACGAAAAATGGATGCACAGCAAATTGTGAGAGATATACCGGCCGCCTTACAATGTTACTTGCTCGCTCGCTCGTCGCACGCAAGGGTTTCCAGCTCTAGAGGTATGTGATATTTAGTTTCAGATATTTCGACACTTAAGAAGAAACTATGGTCCCCTAGATGCAGAGAGTCCTGGTAATTGTAAAAACTGATATGTGTGCGGGCGTTAGTGTTTATGAATATTAATTGACTCGATGAGTCAGTAAGTCTAGTATTTTTTAAAAGATTATATGTGAGTATATTTTCAAGGTAGTCAAATTTCTAATCAACACCAATCTTCAAAGACGCAGATATTGATATTGAATATTTCAAAGTTTTTTTATCTTTTTTTAGGGACTTTTAAACAATATGTTTATGCCAGTCCCATCGTGACCTTATAATTGGATAAACCAAAAAATTAACTTGCATACTATTCATATCAAAGTTGTGGAATGAATTTAAATAAATAATCAGAAGGAAGAAAAATGAAATTGCTAGGGCAAGGATCAAACCTGCGTCTTCGGCTCGAACAACCAAGTTACTTCTAACCTTCTAATATCGTCTTACGGGGACATTCTATGGTCTTCTATGTTATCTGTCGAAAATTTACAATGAATTTTGGAAAAGAGACATCCTCGCAGAGTTTCTTGATGTTATCTTCTCTAGCGGGTTTATTTCCTAAGCACTATGGTAGAGTCAGTTTTTAACCGACTTCAAAAAGAGGAGGTTTACAATTCGGTGCTATGTTTTTTTTTTGTGTGTTTGTTACGTGATTACTCCGCCAATTATGCATTGATTTCGATGATTCTTTTTTTGATTGGTAGGTCATACTTCAGAGGTGGTCCCATATAAATTTTATCAAAATTCATACAGTACTTTTTGAAAAAAATAGGAAAAACAAAACAAAGTTTAATTTTCAAGTCGGAAGTAACTTAGGCACCGACTTCAAATATATGAGTGGGTAGCGCTTATGATAATTATATTAATTTATTTTTCACTTTTGAGAGCCATTTGTGGTTCTGAAGTCGGTTTAGTTTTTTTTGTAAAATAATTTATCACGTTTCTTTTCTGAGCCCGGACCTCAATCTGAGTATAGGAAAGAAATGAGTTGACATTATGCATACCTTTTTCTTAGTCAAGATATCTTAAGTTACAGTGTTAACGTATTTTAATTAATTTGTATTATTAGATTATTACTTCTTTATTTCAGGTAACTTAAGAACACAGTAGTTACATAAGTGACTAAAGTAATTCTAAGACCCATATTATATATACCTTACAGACTAACATACATATTATATTATTATATTTTACTAGCTGACCCGGCAAACGTTGTTTTGCCATATAAATTTAAAAAAATGTTAAGGGTGAACAACCCTTATCACTTAGGGGTATGAAAAATAGATAGTAGCCGATTCTCAGACCTACTGAATATGCATATAAAATTTGGTAAAAATCAGTAAAGCCGTTTCGGAGGAGTAAGGTAACTAACATTGTGACACGAGAATTTTATATATATATGATGATGATGATGATGATTAAGGTACTACACAACAGGGAGTTGTTTTCGCCTACGTTCCGTTCCGGTTATTATGTAGTTTTGCAAATAAATGAATATGAATATGTGTATTTGACGTTCAAAAGTGCATTTTTGGTGCCTATTTAAAAATATCTTTAGACTTGACTAAAGACATTTTGTATTACAGAGCCAATAATTCATCTACCACCATGTTTACATCCTTCAATATGATTTACTAGCAATTCACCGTGCACTTAGTACTATTAATTCTGTGCCCCGGCTCCTGAATAGAGTGCCTCACATTGATATTATTATTGGGGCTAACTCTTATTATACTGTGGTCCATCTCTCCGATTGATACTCGTATATAAACATCAATTATGCGGGACAGCGTAATAACTACACAGACTGTCCTGGAGTCAGTTTGTGATGAATAAATGTTTCTTTATCATTTGTAATATCAATTGAATAATGAAAAAAATGTGTACCTATTTAATAAAATTCCAATAAATTGGTAACTAAAATTATGTGTTTGGGTATAGAATAGAATAAGTCTTTACAATACCGAAACAATTATCTTAATATAGTGTCACAATGGGTGGTCTTATCGCCGAAAGCAATCTCTTTGAGACAATCCCATTGTTAACAGTGCACTGTGGTGAAGTCACAATGACTTTTGAAATATCTAATAATTTGTAAACTTTTAATTTAGTTATGGCGCTTACTTAGAAACTCTGTATTACCCATGGTATATACTATCCTCTCCCCTGCTTTTACTCTTGTAAATTCCAGTTCAAAATAACAAATGGACAGTTCGAGGCCCAGTTCCAATTAATCTAATGTTCGACGATATAGAGTCTCATATAAACTGATTTATGGGACAGATTACTGAAAATTATTAAGTGGCCCATACACCATACTCCATTAAACGTACCATTAGCTACCAACCGATGATTTGTTGCCGATCGATCATGGATTTTGATGATTCGGTCATATAACTCGACGTTTCCTCAATTAGTGGGACTCGTTTTGACCAAATGGATAGTCGAAAAGGGCCTTATTAATTCTATTGCTTTCAAATGTGGAGAAATTAGTTTTAAGATTTTATTGCTGTTTCATTAACTCTTCAAGAACGTACGACCGGTGATGTGTTTATGTGTAATTAATAGAATTTAATTGTTATTTTAGTGAAGTTATGACATTATAATATTATGGCGTTTTAGACACTTTGAAAACGATATTTTAATGCTCTTCACTATGTTCAATTAATATTTTATTTTATTTTAAAGCAATAAAATAAAATTAGAAAAATATAATAATTTAATTAGATTTTGTTAAGAAAATTAATCGCTTATAACGATAGCAAATAAATTAATTACCTACTAACGAAATATTTATCATTTAAAATAAAAATTTAATATTTTTAACCGACTTCAAGTTCGATTGTATTTTTTTTATTTTTTTTTTATGTTTGTTACGTCAGAACTCCGTCATTTATGAACCGATTTGAAAAATTCTTTTTGCGTCGGGTTCAGTATAGCTACGAAGTGGTCCCATATAAATTTCATCGATATGTGACCTTGGACTTCGAAGATACATTGAAGTCGGTTTTTGTTTTTTTTTTTAATTAATTATTCATATTAATTTTAAACTTCTTTTACTACAATACAATATTACTTTATTGAGCACCAAAATATGAAACAAAAGTTTACAAAAGATTTTTAGTTAGGTACATTAAATAGTGTTAGAACAATGGGTGGCCTTATCGCTAAGTGCAATAAAAATAACAATAATTTAATATAAATTATTTATATTTTTATGAAAATTTAAATTGAATATATTTATCAATATGTGTATTTTAATATCAATAAATAATAAAGTAATAATCATCAACATCATCAGCCCATCACGTTCCCACTGCTGGGACACGGGCCTTCTCTCATAGAGAGAGAATAGGCCATAATCCACCACGCTGGCCCAGTTCGGGTTGGTGAATGTCACATGTCCTTGACTATTTGTGAAAAAATCTTGGACATGCCGGTTTCCTCACGATGTTTTCCTTCACCGTTTTAGAGCGAGTGTTAAATCCGCACATAGCTTAAGAAAGTCAGTGGTGCGGGTTCAGCGGGATTCGAACTCGGGTGCGTCGGATCGAAAGTCGCACGAGCTCCCACTGAGCCACACCCGCTCTTAAAGTAATAATAAAGCATATAACATATTATATATCCTAAAAGGTCATACTCAAAACATCATAACATTCAAATACCCCAAACTCCACCTCACAGTTATCAATCGTGTATCGCTCAGAGCTATAACCGTAGATTGACGTTATAAAATATGACGTCGTAATATAACGTTATAACAATATAACGCGTTATTTTACGACTGTGGTTATAACGTAATAATTCAATAATGATAAATGTTCTGCGCTCATGGTGGGTATTCATGAACTGTATTTTATATTTAAATGATATATCTCTATACAGAGCTAGCGCTTCGCCCCGGCTTTGATCAGATTTATGTACAAATATGGAACAGGAAACTATATGATATAGAAGTTATACAGGAATAATTAAATAATATTATGTAAATAAACAACTTCAATTCTGATGTACCTTCGAAGTCCAAGGTCAAATATCGATGAAATTTATATGGGACCACTTCGAAGCCATACTGAACCCAACGCAATAAAATAATTTTCCAAATCGGCTTATAAATGACGGAGCTCTGAGGTAACAAACATTAAAAACAAAAGAACCTGTTTTTGAAGCCGGTTAATGTATAACAAGTTCAACCCTTTTCAACATTACGCGTAGAACCAGGCCTAGCGCACTCCGCACTGTAGGTACGAAGCTACAAGTACATATCCAGACACCGACAGCGGGTCGCGCGTCGTTACACGTGCCGCGTCAGAAGAGATAAAAGCTATGCGATAGAAAGAGAGGCGCTCTGTAGGTAAATATGACTGGTAGGTATGCAGCGCTACGCGAGCTGAATTGAATTTTATTGCGTCATAGCAAGAGTCGCTATTTGTTTGAATTTCTTAACAGATTGATGCTTCTGTCCGTTAGTATTCTGTGGTAGAACTCAAACAAGGTTTTTCAGAAAGAAAAAATACTACCACCGGCCATGACTGCATCTCAATCTTTCCTCAGCGTGGGAAGTGTTCTGGCTAATTAAATATATATATATATATATATATATACAAATGTTATTTGCACAAAAAAAAGCGCAAGCATGTGTTTCGTGCCTGGGTGTTGTTGTAGTTCCTGCTGGCCAATTCAGAACCCCACGACAACATACCGAATCGATTCGATTGGATAACGATCTCGTGTCGTAGGTTTCTTTTCGAGCTATTCAGAACATCCGCCCCGAGGATTCGACACGGTTTCGGTTACGATATCGAAATCGATACGACAACGTGTTGCATTTACGGAGTTCGTTTTGTGTGCAATACTCGCAGATAATTTTATTATTATCTAGACGATATAAAAATGTTTTCAAGTTATCAAAATTTATTATAACAACGTTTATCACGAATTAAATTATAATCAACAATTATAAGCGCCAGATATTGGTAGAAATATAAAAAAAACAAGAGCTTCGTAAACACCCACCTGCTGATATCCACTTGACAATGTTTAATCTATGCTTTTGACATTGACAAACCGCCAAATTTAAATGTCTATCGCAAATTGTTTACTTTATCATGTTTTGAAATTATTAAAAGAAGATCGAGCGAGAAGACGAGCCTCATCTAGATTCGTTAGAAATGTTAAGTAAATACCAAAATTACTATTACATAGTATCACAGAGTACTTTATAATAATTATATAGGTACAGTGATTTTATTTCGGTAGATTTATGCATCTTATTAAGTAATCTTATAGTAGTAAGTAAGTAAATAGTTCTAAAACAATCAAAGCGAACTTAACCTACAAATAAATACTAGACTTGGTAGATACTTTATTACATAGAATTAGTTTATGTTGAATCTTACTGTGAGTTTTATTTTATTTGTAGTAGAAAATGTAGTTTATTTAACAACACACGGAATATACTCGGTATTAACGGTCAAATCTAATGCTTTCGAGTGATATGTTGCACTCGATAAGTTGTCGTGGAAATTAATCGGACGTTCGAAAACTTTGCTTCGATATCTGCATTGTGAATAACGTTCTCGGTCGATAAATACGCGTTTATCGTACGATTACGATTGGTTATCGACTACGACAATTTGAACGTCGATTCGACTATTGTGAATTTAAAATATTTTGAATCGTACGATATCAAACCGAATCGATCGACAAATGAGTTGTCGTGAGGTTCTGAATCGGCCAGCTGGTTTCCCAGATACAGGGAATCCTAGTTAGGGGCCAGGATCTAAGTATGTGATCGTTGCACATACTTAGATCCTGGCCTGACATTTGTCCCGTCGCGGGAATCGAACCCGCAACCTCAGTGATGTATAAGCTTAGAGCCAACCTGCCCAACCACTACACCACAGAGGCTGTGAAAATATTGAATTGTGTATAAGTTGTTTCCGAAAAACCTTGTTTGAGTTTATCGCTTAGCGAATCCTAGCAATATTATAAACGCGAAAGTTTGTTAGCGCGGGGCGCAGATAGTGCTTCATATATCTATAACTAGCGACCCGCCCCGCCTTCGCACGGTTATTATACATATAAACCTTCCTCCTCAATCACTCTATCTATTAAAAAAAATGCATCAAAATCCGTTGCGTAGTTTTAAAGATTTAAGCATACATAGGGATATAAGGACAGAGAAAGCGACTTTGTTTTATACTATGTAGTGATAGTGATAAAATTTGCGCGTAATCCAACAATAACCTTAACGAGTACCTAGTATTAATACTGTACATTAATTAAAGAAATGCTAAAACATCAGTAGTATCACTGGCGACGATTAACAATCGAATCATTATCGATAGATAGCTTGTAATTATCTCTAGCTGTTGGTTTTACCCACGCGATGTTTGAAAAGGTTAAGATTATTTTGCAATATCACAGGCAATATGTAGATATATAAACTTACTCGCTGTGCCCCGCGGTTTCCCGGGATAAAAAGTTGCCTATAAACTATTCCAAGTCCTAAAGAATCTATATACCAAATTTTATCAAAATTGGTTCGGCAGTTTTTGCGTGAAAGAGTAACAAACATACATCTATATATCCATACATTCTTACAAACTTTCGCGTTTATAATATTAGTAGGGAGTTGGATAGGAAGGATCTCTGTAGTAGTATTAGGGCTATCTATAAGCCATTAGTGGTCTGTCGGTTCTCCAATTGCTTCTCCTTGTAAGTAGTTAGTTTAGTTTTAGTAAGTAAGCACAAGTTCGATCATGCATGGAATACTGCAGCCAACTCTAGGACGGCTCGGCTAAGTATCAGCTCGAAGCTTTGGACTCCATTTAAAGGCGGGCAAAAAAAGTTATTGGTAACGATGCGTTGGTTGAAGCTAAGCTTCAGAGTCACGGGCATCGACGTAAAGTTGTCAGCCTGTCGGTATTTTACAGGATACATCACGGTGAGTGTGCGATGGAATTACATGAGTTAATTCCTCCATCTTCTTTCTACCATCAGGAAACAAGACGTACGGAAACTTAGCATCTTATGGTTGACATTCTTCCTGCCAGAACAAAGCGTTTCGCTTCAACTTTCATAATGCGAACAGCCAAGGAATGGAACACCTTACCAGCGTCTCTGTTTCCCGATACTTATGATCTAGGTGTCTTCAAGTCCAGAGTGAATCGGTATCTTCTAGGCAAGCATGATCCATCGTCGACCGCGTCATCACTTTCCATCAGGTGAGACAGCGGTCAAATGTTTGCCTATCAGGTAATAAAAAAAAAGTAGAATGTAGAGTTGTTTTCAGTAATAAAGGTATTTGCCCGTAAAAGAAAAAAGTATCATATGTTATTAAGCCTTTGCCCAGGAGAAGGACAGTATAGGCTAATAAAAATAATGTCGTTAGCTCATATACTAATTCCATTCCATCAAAATCCGTTCAGCTGTTGCAGCTGGTGGTGTGAAGAGGTAACCAACGAACACACAAAACTTTTGCATGTTTAATCTTACCAGTTTATATAATTTAATATTCCTTAAACTCCCTACTAGGTTTTAATAAAAACAAAAAATTAAAAAGTTGTTTAGAAAATTAGGAAATTTGGGAAAATCTGAAAGACAACATTTGTCGGGCCAGCTTGTAATAAATAATTATAAACATTGGTGGCTAACACCAACTAAGCCAGCACTTTGTCTAAGCAATAACTATTTATTTCGGTCACGGTCTCACGTTGAGACCCTTCAGCACATATAGATATCAAAAATCATTGACATGTATATATATATATATATGCATTAATATCACCCCAAAAAAATACACTAGAGGTAAAAATTTAAGTATGACAACAATTAAGTTAATTGTTGTTCCACACAGCTCGCCGCGCCGACCGGAAGAAGACGATATCATTAACTAAACAAATTATTTTAAATGCGGCATTTCAACAATGTTGTATATGTCAAACTCCAAACACCTGGTGACAGAAAGTGGTTGCATCCGCGGATTCAGACATAATTGATTGTTATCCGCGACAAAATCAGGTGGTTACGTGCAAACAGCTTTTGAATAAGAGTTTTTATGACTTATTTGTTAAATAGCTAGACCCGCCGACCGGAAGGATATATCATTAAGATTATATCCGGAATTTCAACAATGCTATGTTAAACCCCAAACACCTGGTCACAGAAAGTGGTTGCCTCCGCGGATTCAGACATACTTGATTGTTATCAGCGACAAAATTAGATGGTTAGGTATGTGCGGACAATGTTTTGAGTAATGTATCGAGGAAATATTTTCTCAAATGAGCTTTCTGATTTGTTTATTAAATAGCTAGATCCGCCGACAGGTAGAAGACGATACTATTAATGAGTTATAAAAGCAGCGTTTCAGCAATACTATGTCAAACTCCAAGCACCTGGTTACAGAAAGTGGTTGCTTCCGCGGATTTAGACATAAGTACTTGATTCAGATGGTTATGTGCGGACAGCCTTTTGAGTAATGTATCGAGGTTTTCTCGAAAGAGCTTTTATAATTTATTTATTTAATAGCTAGATATCTAGCTAAAACGAATAATGCTAGTAACTGGTATTTAGTGACTCAGTAGCAGCTCTTGCGCAGACGGTTGTCTAGCTGGAAGTAACAATCAGTAATTCAAAAATACGCCCCACACCCATATACATAGATCCTGGCCCCAACTAGGATTCCCTGTATCTAAGGGAACTAAAAATTATGACCATGATCCCACAACGCCCAGACACGAAGCAAATGCTTCCTTTTTCTGCGCGCAAACATTGGTTGCGTTGTGGAAATCGAACCCGCAACGATGTATAAGATTTGAGCCAAGCTGCCCATCCACTACACCATTATACCACCAGAGGCAGTCCAATGTAGAATTGTGTTCATATTTTGTATTTCGGTTTACCTGACACAATAACCATTGCAACATCATTGCGTGCTAGATCTTCGACGCATCGTCACTTAACAACAGGTGAGATAGCGGTCAAACGCAAGCCTATAAATAGAATATAAAAAAAAAAATTGACCCGTACATTTAAAATACCCTCTCTCTATGAGAGCAGGCCCGCGTCCCAGCAGTTGGAACGTGATGGGCTGATGATGATGATGATGACATTTAAAATATCAGCCTCTTTAGTGTAGTGGTTGGGCAGGTTGGCTCAAATCTTATACTCCACTGAGGTTACCGGTTCGAATCCCGCGACGCCAATGGCCAAATGTATTTTGATCAGAAAAAATCAGCGCAAGCATTTGTTTCGTGTCTGGGCATTATGGGAGCATGGTCCTCAAGTCCTAGTTCCCTAAATACAGGGAATCCTAGTTAGAGGCCAAAATCTATGTATGTGATCATTGGGCGTATTTTATTTCTAATGTAAAGTTCCTTGGAAAAAATATATTGATAGACAATGTAGTGTGCCATTACGAAGCGTCTGGATCGCATAATTAAAACAATTGCAGATCACGCATAAAAGGACCACTAATTAAGCCCCAGACGCATTAATAAATTCCCGGACACGTTCCCCGGACGACCAAGTTTCCTGTCGTCTCGATAAAAAACCGTATAATAGTAATAAAAATCATAATCTTAAAAAAACAGTCAGTTCAGACGTTCTTCATAAGAAATGCAACGAATTCAATGCTCGGATATGGAAAGGCAACGGATTGTGAGCAACTGCTCTCGATCTGGCGACGATCTTTGTGACACACGGGTGGAATCAACGAAGAACGTATACGCCCATTGATTCAGTATATCGAGCGACAGAGACGTTTATGTTACGAGCAACAAATAAATAAATAAATACGCCCAACGATCACATACATAGCCTAGCCCCTAACTGAGATTCCCTGTATCTAGCGAACCAGAAACTACGTGCAACATCCCACAACACCCAGACACGAAACAAATGTTTGCACTTTTTTCTGTACGTAAACACTGTTCCGTCGTGGAAATCGAACCGGCAACCACAGTGGTGTATGGGATGTGAGCCAACTTGTATATGAGGGTTACAAGGTTAAATTTATCTTTTCATACTCATCAAGTTGTGAAACTTGATGACCTCACAGCGTTAACTCGCCCGTAATCAAAAACATCGGACATGCTCGAAACCTAGGTCGACTAATTCGACAAACTACGGGAGTCCTAGCCGTTTATTAAATATTTATATTGAATCATACTAATTTGCATACTAAAAAAACCTATTATATAAAACAAATTAGGTATAAATAATGTAAAATTTTGTATCTTTCAAACCTTAACTTTATGTTTCTAATACGAGTATACATTTTATCAAGAAAAAACCGACTACAATGTGTGTTTGAAGTCCAAGGTCAAATACCGATGAAATTTATATGGGACCACTTCGTAGCTATACTGAAGCCAACGCAAAAATAATTTTCCAAATAGATGACGGAGTTCTGAGGTAACAAACATTAAAAAAAAATACAATTGAATCGCCAACCTTCCCATTTCTAAGTCGGTTAAAATAATATCTACTACCAATGCATAATGCAACCAACAAGTTGGCAAAACCGAGTCACCGTACGTCCTTATTAACGGCCGCGGCAAGCGACAACACTTTAAATGCCTCAAGACTAGTCGGAATCTTGATATAATAACCTCAGCTATGTCTTTTTACACTGTCTTCGCTGAAATATACGTGTATTCCTTGAAAATTACGTGTACCTTTGCTGTCAAGGCGTTTTTTAATTAATTCTTAAGGATAGAATTGATGCCTCGGACACAGGTGGAATGCAAACCGATTTATTAACTGCTACTACAGCTAGCGAGGCTAGGAAGGAGTGTAGGTACATTATAGTAGCTTTACATTTTTCTACATCTGTATTTGTAATATAGCGCATGCGGTGTTTACCTGTAAAAGATTATGCGTTTAGCAATTATATTTATTGAATATTTATTAAAGTATGTACTAATGTAATAATTGTTGGTAAACCATAAATAAACAAAATAAAATAAAAAATAAAAAATAGCGGTATAGCGGTATGACTTCAGTATTTTGATATGACAGCCGCTGTAGTATCGGCTTAAATTACATATACTTCCGAGGTTGCGGGTTTGAATTCCGGTCATGTTTGTACACACAAAATGCGCAAGCATTTGTTTCATTTCTGGGTGTTGTAGGACCATGTCCTCGTAGTTTCTATTTCCCTAGATACAGAGAATCCTAGTTAGGGGCCAAGATCTATGTATGTGATCGTTAGGCGTTATTTTTATTTGTAATTTGATTTCCTAACTCTTTTTATACCGGTATAGATTAAGCAAGCCAGTGTGGCTCAGTGGGAGCACGTGCGTTCAATCTGACGCACCCTTCTTAAGTTATGAGAAGATTTAGCATTTGCTCTAAAAACGGGGAAGGAAAACATCGTAAAAAACCCGACACGTCCAAGAATTTATCACAAAACTTCAAGGACATGCGACATCCACCAACCTTCACTGGGCCAGCGAGGTGGATTATGGCCCGTGTCCCAGCAGTAGAAACGTAATGGGCTGATGATGATGATGATGATGATAGAATATAAAACACTTAAGAAACAGTGTCTGGGTGTTGTGGGACCATGATTCTTGTAGTTCCTGGTTCCCTAGATACAGGGAATCCTAGTTGGGGGCCAGGATATATGTATGTGATCGGGGTGTATTTATTATTTATTTATTTATTTAGTTATTTGTAGGAAAAGCCGTTAATTTTAAATATTTATTTTCTACTAAATATTTGCATTTGGTAAACACGGTAAACATTAATCCACATTTAATTTAGTTGGACAAACTTTTAATGGCGTTTTATTACCATTAGTAGCGACAATGATGATTCACCCACCACCGAGCTTACGAACATCGCCGAGCGGGTGCGAACTCCACCGACGCCGCCCGCCGCGTCTGCACAGCCGTGCACGCGCCGCCAGTTACGTGCCGCGGCTTGATCTCATAACTCCCAGTAGAAGGACTTCTAAAATGTCCGAAACCTGGTCAGAGTAATTTTCGATGTTTACAGTAAGTCTTAGCCGTTTTATATCAATTATGTTTTATTACCACTCATTAAATTAAGCAACAGAAGAAATAATATATACCGGTATTATATCGACAAGCTAACCTAAAGTAGTCCTTAACAGTCCTCCTGCTGACTCTTGGACTTGTATGTGAAGTGTCGGTAGTTTAGTGCACGATTTTCTGCATTAATGAATCCGGAATGCTTCTTTTTAGAATTTAGGGCTTGAGTCAACTTTATGTGTAAGAAATGTTAGTGTTAAGGGTGTAGTTGAAAATATTTCTTTTGCCTCGCCATTTTATAGCCACCGGCGCGGCGTCGCAGGACTCTCAATTAACATAAACAAGAATTAAAGACATCAATGTCTTATTTAAGGTTTGGAAACTATCGCGAGTCGAAGTATTCATCAATTTCTCATGTTGTTATATGCTCTATTTTGCATGTGGTTTATAATAAATAAGATTGAATCCACCATTAATGTAAAATAATGAAATGATTAATTAATGTTTGTCAACAGTCGTTATGTCAAACGATTTTTGTTTTACATAAGTTACAAAAATTTTGTCGCCATTTTTACTGATAAAACAGTGCCGTGAGTAACTTTTCCTTGTGGTAGGTTTCTCGTATGCGACAGGCTGACTGAGTAGGTACTACCGCTTTACCGCCAAGCCGCCAAGCAGTAGTGCGGAAGCATTACGTTGTTTTGATTTTAGCGAAATTACTGGGCATATTGATTATGAGACTTAATACCTATATGATGTCGCAATGCAGTGCTACGCAGTGCTTTTTATGGTACTAATTCTGGGTAGCACTGTAATTGCTATGGGCAGGCGTGGCGCTTACCATCAGGCGAACGACTCACTCGTCTCTTCACTCAGTAACAAAAAAGAAATTGACAAACAACGCACAGTCTAAACCACTGAAATTTGGAATAAAAATGAGCACTTTAAAATTGTTCCCTAGACCTTGAAAACGGTAAAACCACGAGAGAAGCTGCGGGGTGGGTCGGCTAGTTTATTAGATTTTACTCCCGTATTGAAATGCTGGCAATTCTTAGCTTCTAATTAATTACTAAACTAATAAACACAGACAACTAAGGGCTAAAAAAATAACCGACAAAAACAACTGGACGAACTAAGCCGTAATTATTCCTTATATAGACTTTCGAGATCATACAAAAATAGTTGTATCAATAGCAAAAAACACTGAACAGAAATAACGCGAGCTGTAGCGCCGTGGTTTATGCACCGTGGAGGTCAACTTTATGATCTAAGAAATCAAGGAATGCGCCTGAGTCGCGTGAGCATCGCTTGTAGGGAGGGAGTTTTCTCTCCGGGTTTAGAGTAATGGACAACGTCGTATTTAGCTAGATTTATGAAGACTACCGACGGGACGCGCGACTGGTTAGGTGTTTGATAGTAGGGTACGGACTAATAGGACCGGGACTGCTGTCCCATAGACGCCACGTTACATAATAATAATTATTTGTAAGTAGTACTTCGAAATCACGACTTTGACGTGTAGGTAAAGTAAATAAATTTTATTTTATTTTTATTTATTTAATTTATTTTTAAAAAGGTATTTATTTCCCACCGCCATCATCAGCCCTTTATGTTACAATTACTGCGACATAGGTTTTCTCTCACCGAGTATGGGTCATCATCACGACTCCTAGTAGTGCTGGTTGGTGGTATATGTCGTTGAACTTTGTGATTCTTGGACTTGTCAGTTTCCTCTCGATGTTTTCCTTCACCGTTTTTAGAGCGAGTGTTAAATCTGCACGCGGGATTCAAACTTCGGTGCGTTATCGTCAGATCGAAAGTCCCATGAATCACACTCGCTCTCGTTTTTATTTATTGAGATAAATGTTATTGTAATGTTTATTTAAACAACCTCTATTCTTATAAGCATTTAAAAAATTTAAAATTTGTCAAAACATATTATTAAATTACTTAATAAAAGTTTGTATTTAAGTGCTACAACTGTCGAGCTTTAAAAATAATTAATAACATCAGTGTCTGCCTAAACTTAAAGTAAAAAGAAAGCATATAAAGAACATTGCAACTCTTTTACCATTCGCTATAACTACAATTAATCTGGCCAATGCACAACGTGCGAAGCCAAACTCCTCAGAAATTGGAAAAAAAGCCACAATCATCTTTATCTAGTTGTAAACTATATTTATAACATAACGTTTAACGCTACATTAAGATGTGCGAAAGAGAAGGAATGAAAGATTTACGCATATGTAAGAAAGAGTGAAAGGACTGTAGATTAAAAACGGAACATCACGAAAAGTGTGAAAGAGATGCATAGATGCGAGATAGTACAAGTATAAAAGAGTTAGTAATTTAGATGTGTGAAAGGAATAGAATAAGACTTTAGGCCTAGGTGTATGGAAGATAGAAAATAAAAGAACAATTAAAGTGAATGTCTCGCTTAATTCACCCTTGCACTTACTCTGTTTTTGTAATGTATATAATAGATATCTATTTATTTTAATGTTTATGTAGTTTAGTATTTTTTTAATTATGTTGTATGTTAAGATTATTTAATATTTTATTAAGCATGTATTATCTACCTATATGTGATTAGTTTATGTAAGTGTATAGGGAAATTAAAAAAACCACCGTCCATTATTTTTGCGTTATTCCTCTTCCTACACAGTTGTCTGGAAGAGATCGCTTTTAGCCACAAGACCGTCAATTGTTACACTTCTGTTAAGTTGTTTTTTTTTTAATAAATAATTTTTTCAATCAATCAATTAAATCATTTATTGCGAGAGTACATAAAGGTGATAAAATTCTAAAAATAAGTCCTTACATTCTACCATGACAATGGTGCAATAACATGTCTTATTAATTATTTAAATTACAATAGATATCAGTGGTTAACAAATTTATTGAAACACACAGATAATTAAAAAAAAACACAAACAAAACAAATTAAAAATACTAATAAATAACATAATCTAAAAAAAAAAAGGTGTTATTGTTATTATTTATTATCTGTGTGTATTTCAATAAAGAGTTATTTCATTCATTTCATTGCATGGTGACTAGTCAGTAGACAGGTAGGTACTATCAGACCACATACGAAGTGAAGTACTAATTCCAAGTTCGACATCAGCATAGACAAGCCATAAACAAGGCAAATTATTGTCATATACAAGTTATGTAGAGATTGGTACACGTCCAGCGCATGTCCGCGACAAATGCGTATGTTAAATGCGGCCGAAGTTAGTTCAGCCGCTTTGTTCTAAGCCGATTGCTTCGAATAGGCAGATGCATAAATCTTATTTAGTATCAGGCTGCTGCATTTAGATTGGGTTTGATAGATGCTTCCGACGAATGCTAAACATGAATCTATATACATACAACAACGTTGACGTTTATCAAATGTGTTTGTATAAACTTTAACAAGTTGGACGTGGGCGTTGGATGATGATGTGATTAGAGATTGACTGGCCATCACAGCACTGATAGACCGATGAGTTGATCACTGCCGATGACAACACTCAATAATCACAGGAAAAATCTATTTTAGTTATATATACAATACAGTACAATAATACTTTATTGATCACCAAAACAGGAAACAGAAATTTACAGTTTCAAATAATAGTGGTAGAACAATAGGCGGCCTTATCGCTATGTGCAATTTCTTACAGGCTTATATATAATACATTATGAATTAATATTATTTTATAGAAAGATCAAGATGGATCAAGATGGAGATGTCAGAATGAGCTAAAGGATCTCTATTTAAATAGGCCTTATACACAAAATTACGGAAACAAGAATGGAGGCGAAAGAAACTGAAAGTATAAATATGAAATTGCAGTACCTAGGTTTAGACTGAGTAAAACAAATAAGTCCTTCATGGGCAATTGCGTACCTTTCTACAATAAAATTCCAAAATGTATAACGGAGCTCACAGAAAGTAGATTCAAATTGCGTATGATAAATATTCTAATGAAAAAAGCATACTATAGATACAGTTAGTAATTACATAGAAGACAAAGATGCATGGAACATTCCACTTCTGCCAAGTAGCCAACTGGCACATAAGAAACATAATATTGTCAAAAACAAACATAAAATATTGTAACAAAAGTTCTAAAAAAACGCCCCTCAGTTGAATGCCGTATCTTCTGAGTAGTGGTTCTTTTTCCGATACGACGGTAGAGTCATTGTAATAATTGACGTTCATAAGTGCGTCTGTGATGCCAATCACTACATAGTATAAAATAAAGTCGCTTTCTCTGTCCCTATATCCCTATGTATGCTTAAATCTTTAAAACTACGAAACGGATTTTGATGCGTTTTTTTTAATAGATAGAGTGATTAAAGAGGAAGGTTTATATGTATAATAACCGTGCGAAGCCGGGGCGGGTCGCTAGTACTGAATAAAGAACTTTTGATTGATTGATTGAAATTATAAAACAATAATCACTAACATTATTAACTCGTCTAATAAACTAAGCGGACTTCCTCATGGCTCGATACAGATTCCCAAGATGTGTCATATAGTAAAACATGGCTCGAATAGTTCACAGCGATCGGCGCTGCTCCTTATACGTGTCCTCCAGATTTGTCGTAGCTACGTTGTATAAAAATACAGTATAGGTAAGCAGCTAGGACTACAATGTACGACTGCTTTTACATATTAAAAAACCGGCCAAGTGCGAGTTGGTCTCGCGCGCGAAAGGTGTACGAATGGTTCCGCACCATTATCTATAAAAACGGCAAAAAAATCATCTGTTGTATGGGAGCCCCCTTAAATATTTATTTTATTCTATTTTTTTGTATTTGTTGTTATAGTGGCAACAGAAATAAGTAGTACATCATCTGTGAAACTTTCAACTGTGTAACTATCACGGTTCATGAGATACAGCTGATGACAGACGGACAGACAAACAGACAGACGGACAGCGGAGTCTTAGTAATAGAATCCCGTTTTACCCTTTGGGTACGGAACCCTAAAAATATGCCTTATCTTATGCATATGACTTTCAAATGCTTCGAAAATCAATTGCTAAAAACATAATGAGATAATAATGAAGAATGTCTCCAATAAAGCGTAGAACTTAGATCCTACTCGTGGTATGTCTCTCGTATGCGGGAGGCCGTTTAGGCAGGTACCACGGCTTTGCCAGTTATTCTGCCGCCAAGTAGTAGTACGCAATCATTACTGTGTTCCGGTTTGAAGGGCATTAGCCAGCGAAATTCCTGGGCATATGAGATTTAATATCTTGATGTCTAAAGGTGCTGAGCGCAATGCAGTGCTACGCAGTACTTTTTATGGTATTAGAAGTTCTGGGTGTCACTGCAATTGTCATGGGCAGGCGAGTCGCTAACCATCAGGCGAACGACCTACTCGTCTCATTAATAAGTTACGTAAAATGAAAAGATCTCATACTGCTGCTACAGTGTATCAAGGCGCCACAGTTCAATTCAATAATGTCGTATGTCACCAATAAGCGATGGTTCTCACGGGAAATGGAGCACGCTAAATACAGCGGGCATCCATATCGATGGCAACAGTTATAAATCTATTGCTCACCCCTTTATGGATGCTGTTTAACCCCTTAAGGCTAGAGTATCACCGACCAGAGACGATCAAAATGAGTAGCAGTAAATCATAAACGTTGCCTTGTATAGTCAAGGTTATGTGGAATGAATGTCATGAATAAACAAGAATTCGAAATAGACTAAAAATTATCTATAATCCACGGTTTTATGGATTTAGAATGCATTGTCATCGAGTTGTGAGCTACTATGAAAGTTTCAGCGGGATAGCTAACCGGGAAGTGCTCGAAATTTGAGTTGCAAGACTCCACTCGGAACGACAGACAGACAAACAAGAAAGTGACTTAATAAAAACGTAAAAAAAAACATTTTGCAACATGTCGCAGTAATAGTAATAGATAACGCATAAAACTTAGCTAGGCAGTTATTACTTTTAAATAGACATTTCAAATAAAACGATCCTTTCGGATTACCGCTGTATGATTGAAATACGAGATAGAGCATAGCTGCATTTGAATTTCTAATTAACCGACTTCAATAAAAGAGAAGGTTCTCTGTACGATTGCATTTTTTGTTTTTGTTTTTATTTTTTTATGTTTGTTACCTCAGAACTCTGTCATTTATGAACCGATTTAGAAAATTATATTTGCGTTGGGTTCAATATAGCTACGAAGTGGACCCATATAAATTTCATCGATATTTGACCTTGGACTTCGAAGATACATTGAAGTCGGTTTTTGTTTTTTTTTCGAAACATTAATTATAATTTCTACTAAACTATGTTCTAGGTGGAGCTGCAACTGTTATAGACACGGTTTTATTATGTCACTAAATTACGAGACGAGAATCCTGCGCGGCGCTGCACTGCGCTCGTCAGCCTGATACAATTAGCTGTTGATTCTCATAATGCCCAGTAATATATAGGCACGGATTTGTATTCACGGTTTCTTACCGTCAGGTGAACGATGGACTCGGCTCGTCACTCAATAACAAAAAAATGCTCTTCCGAAATTTGATATAGCTGTTCATCAGCAGGGGAATCGTCTAATTAGAACACCGATTTCAATCGCTTTCAAACATGTCTTGTACTCGGTATTTGTTTGTGGGATTGTCGAGCTTTTCTACTCAAAATCTGCGCCGCAATTCCAATCTCGAGTACTAATAAACTCATATTAAAAAATACCATCGACACAAAAAAACAATAAAAAGTAAAAAAATGGCTGACCCGATTTTGATAATACATATCTAAGAACCACCGCTAGAAAACCTGCAAATCCGAATCAAAATCGGTTTACCCGTTAAGGAGCTACGGTGTCACAGACAGACACGTAGTGGTCCAACTTATAACCTTTTTGCGTCGGGGGTTAAAAATGATGGATGTTGCAATTTGAAAGACACTAACGCATTCCAAATTTGACATTAAAAGCGATCGGGATCAGTGTTCCAGTTACACGATTCCCCGGCATGTCCATGTGACTAACATCAGGCCTAGCGCACTCCGCACTGTAGGTACGGAGCTACAAGTACATAGCCGGACACTGACGGCGGGTCGCGCGTCGTTACACGTGCCGCGTCAGAAGACATAAGAGCTATGCGATAGAAAGAGTGGCGTTCTGTAGGTGAATATGACTGGTAGGTATGCAGCGCTACGCGAGCTGAATTGAATTTTATTGCGTCATAGCAAGAGTCGCTATTTGTTTAAATTTCTTTGCGGAGTGATGCTTCTGTCCCTTAGTAGCTTAGTCCCTGTGCTAACATTCAAACACATGATTTCCTCATTCAAAACTCATACAACCATCATAGAAACCAGCTCGCCAACCCACCCAAACAGTTATCTAAATAAGGAACAACAAAAACTCAAACCAGTTCAAGTGTAGTCATGCGACATAGCTAGTATTGTATGAACAAATAATGCACAAGTCATCCAGCTATTTGAACCAATCACAGCTCTTGTTTCTTTTTTAATCTGACGCAAGGCGAGCTAAGAAGCAAGTACGCTTATTACAGATTCGATCTGAATCAAATTAAATACTTTGTATTGACCGTTATGTTGGATTTAAACGAATTTGAACCTTGTGGATGATAGGGCATTAAATGATTGTTATTGCTCTATTTGAGCTGTAGAACAGGTTCTATAAATCAAATTATATCACTCCTTTTTTTCTATTCGTTTTACCCGACTTCCAAGGAAGAGTTCGTTTTTCACCGGTAAATTTCTTTAATACCTCGTATTTTCCAGACCAATAGATTTCTACTGTTAAGGTATCGTTATATTCCGTCTTTAGATAGGTGTTTAAAAAGAACTAAATAACGGATTTCTTGTAATACCTACGTTAACAAATAAAAAACTAAAAAAAAAGGAAATTAAAAGGGGTTACAAATATATACATAATTTAGATGTTTGAATGTCATTAGAAATAATAAATTATTGTTTTTTTTAAATTATTGCTCTTGTTTCTTTTTTTCTCTTTTGTTGTTTAAGCTCAGGGGCTTCGTCCCTTACTGACAAACTAAGATAGGGATGTAACCAGTATACTTCGGAAGTATCACCTTAGCCATATATTCCACCGCTAAGCAGTAGTGTGCAAACATTACCGTGTTTCAATTTAAAGAGGGTTCTGTTTCAAGGAAAATTACTGCGCACTGTTTTAATGACGAGCGCAGTGCAGTGCTGCGCTCGTGTGTTGTGGGTTTCGGGTGGTACGGCCACTTAAGAAAGAAAGAAGAAGAAATAAAGAAATGTTTATTTGCAACAACTTATTATTACACATGACATAGAAAAAACAAACAGAAAAAAAGCATTACCGTGTTCCGGTTTGAAGGGCATTGTAGCCAGCGAAATTACTATTAATATATATATATATATATATATATATATATATATATATATATATATATATATATATATATATATATATATATATACACTTATATATATATATATATACATATAACGGAGGGAATTTTATTTAAATACATATATACATACAATACATATATGTTTTTATTCATTTTAAATTTACTGTCTACCCCCATAGTAATAATATTATTCAAGAACAACCTACATACATAAATCAAGTCACTGTTAATTTATTCAATTGAGTGATGAGACGAGAAGGGCATTCATTTGATAGTAGACAACACGCCTGTCCATAATCCGTGTACACATATACACACCATCTCTTGCACACACTCATACACTAATTTGTGACTTTTGACACATAAATGAAATTTGCACTGATTATATTGTTAACATGTATTTGACATTGAATTGAACATTATCCAATCAATTTTGTAAATTTAATATTGTATTATATGACAATTGATAAATGTCTGACATTATTATTTAACAACAGTTAGGTAATTAATGTAGTTACTTTGTTCTATTATGAATTTTGATGTTACCATTAATAATCATAACTGTGTAATATATGTAATTGGTCACCGTTTATATTACAATAAAATACATTTGTAATACACCCTCACACACCCTCACACACCCTCACACGTCCTCGCGACCAAAACTAGTACCTCTTATTGAATGTTTTTGTTGGCAAATTGTTTCTAGTTTTAATTTCTTGGATAAGTTGTTTGTGTTTTTGTTTTTTATACATGTATTGCAGTCACTCAAACGGCCTCAACGGAAGACCAGCGGTACAATTTCCTTTATTTAATAAGTTACTCTTATTTGCAACAATTTCCTTTATTTAATAAGTTACTCTTTTAATGTTTTTTTATGTAACTGGATGACGAGACGAGCTGGTCGTTTTCCTGATGGTAAGCAATACGCCAGCCCATAACAATAACAGCACCAGCCAGAACTTTGTTTTGCAAAATCCTGCGCAGCGCTGCACTGCTTGTCACCCTGAGACAATTAGCTGTTAAGTCTCATAATGCCTAGTAATTTCGCAGGCTACAATGCCCTTCAAACCGGAACACAGTAATGCTTGCGCACTACTGCTTGGTGGCAGAATAACTGGCAAAGCGATGGTACCCACCCAGACGGTTCTCGCATACGAGAAACCTACCACCAGTAAAATGTTATATGTTCCAGTGAGATGTGTCTATGAATCGAGCACTTGTATCATTCCTCCTATTAGCATTAAAACATCATTAAAACCACAGTTTCTGCCTTTCTCCAAACTCCCATAACAACATTTCCTTGATAAATCCACTACAATTAATTAATATACAATACAAACACAGCATTATAACCACTTAGGAAGCAATTTTAATTACTCATGGTTGTAGACAATCGACAATATATTTAAATGCGTTTGCTTATCGCGCTGTAATTACGTGAGAATAGAACGAGGGACACCCCTAGCTATGTGCGCTTACGCATGTTAATAGGATCTTTGGATGCTGATTGGTCAGGGTAAGGCATGTTGGTTTTTGGTACGGAATGTTGATTTTTGGTAAGGAATGTTAGTTTGTTGGAAGTTGATAAAGTTTATTTGCTTCAATTCCTTTTATTTAAATTTTTGTTTATTGTTTACAAATACAAATTTATTCTAAAAAAAGCTGGTACTTAACGGCAAATTAATAATAGAATTAATTGTATTATTTATTGCAAAAAAAATATATTTGAACTTAATTAATATAATATTTTTTTATGTAACTGAATGACGAGACGAGCTGGTCGTTTGCCTGATGGTAAGCAATATGCCAGTCCATAACAATAACAGCACCACCCAGAACTTGTAAATACAAAACTTACAAATTTAATTTTAAATTTAAAAGAACATTTGCGTGTAGCCAAGCGAGTAGAATAATTTTATTACATAAGACTAACCGAAATCTTATGCAAATATATTTGATTTTAATATATTCAAAAAAATATGGAAACACAAGGGACAACCCTAGCAACGTAAGCTTACGCATGTAAATGATCAGGGTATATACCAATAAAGAATTTCTTTGATTGCCGATTGCTTGAGGTCAGGAGGCTTTGTGGAAATATGTTTGTATTTGTAATAATTATAATGATATTAAGAAAGATATTGACATTTTTAAAATAATGGTAAAAGCCCGTCTCTCTGCACTAAAACTGCTACACACAGTTTCTTATTTATATATAAATATGTATGTTACTTATTTTATGTATTGTATAGTAAGTATAAGTAGTTATATGAATTATTATATTATGTAACATGTAAGTATTTGTCGTTAATAGTATATTATTTAGTTATATATGATTGTTTTATTTTATTATCGTTTATATTAATTATTTGCTGTGCACCACCGTCTATTCTTTTAACATTTGTCCAATCCATCCAAAGGTTGTCTATAAGAGATTACTTTATGCGATAAGATCGCCAATTGTATTACCCTAGTTAAGATTTATATTTCTCATGTAATTATGTTTATGGTATGCAATAAAGTGTAATTGTATTGTATTGTATTGTTAAATAGTCTCTACAAAAAGCATTTAATATGTACTTTTTGTAACCCGGTGGCATGTATCTTCAACGGCCCTCAACAAGAGGAAATCCGGATGTATAAGATCTAATAAGAATAATTAATTTGCTAGATTACATTATATATATGGTACATATTATTCCTAGAATGGTCTTACAGAGTAGGTACATTAGTCATTGTAGTCACTCTGCATGCAAACGGGCAAATATTTACTGATTTTTGTCACTACTATTTATAAATTCTTTAATATCATAAAACAATGAGACAAGGGCCAGTTGCTTAAACATTTCTTAAATGTATATCATTCTAATATTGAATGTCCTTTGGTAGCCTGTTATAATGAAATGAAATGAAATGAAATCATTTATTTGCAATACATGTTGGTACATACATTAAAGATGTTAATTTAAATATGATTAGATCCGAAACACATAGTCAATTAAGTGACATGCAAATATTAAATACATAAAATACAACACGTTATACAACAGTTTAATAACATTTATAAGTAAATTACATTCGGAATTATATTATTATATTTAAATTAATTTTATTATTATTATAAGATACATATCATCATCGTCATCGTCATATGATACACATTTTATTTTTTTATACGCTTAATAGATCGATGTTTGGCCACTATCTCGCCTGATGTGAAGCGATGATGTGGCCTGAGATGGAGCACATAGATTTAGAGAGAGACGGCAGTTGAGCGGCTGCTCAGACCCGTCTCCCCGATGGTTCACCGAATATCATGCCGAAACATGACTAGGTCGCTTGACGGCATGGCTTTGTTCGGTGGGTGGTATTACAACCACGGCCAGAGCCTACCACTCTAAAGCGCGTAAGCGGGTTTCATCACGATGTTTTCCTTCACCGTTTTAGAGCGACCGTACAAAATCTGCACTTAACTATAAGTCATTGGTGCAGGACCGAGTCGGGATTCGAACCCAGGTGCGTCGGATCGAAAGGTGCACAAGTTCCTGCTGAGCCACACTCGCTCTTGAGCCACGTATATTATAAGCATTCTTTTTCCAAAAAAACACCAGTGTTTTTCCTTCGACTAGATAAAGACACAATTCAAAACCCACGCGGTGCAAAAACCAAAAAAAAATACCGAATGACCTCATTTCTTACTCCGATAAAACGGTAACTTTTGTTTTATTTTTGGACCAACTCGTTTCCAAGGGTCAATGTCTCGGCCAATTCTGGCTGCATAGCCGGTTTCTGCTGATCATTTAACATGCTGGTGGACAATTCATTAATAAAAGCACGTTTCACTACCCTTGATTAAGTTTTATGTGACACTTATTGGCATTTAAACCCGATTGAGTTATTTGATCTATTAGCCTTTCTTGCTTGCGATTCCCGCTGCCTGACACTGTGTTCAGCTGTCTAATATGTCGAATAGGAAAAAATGTGATAAGATATAATTTTGGCCGTGTCTCCATTAGGTTCACGGTGAGTGGCTAACTGTTTGCCTCTAGTTCGCCTACCTATATATTTAAAAAAAAACAAACTGCGTACTGTACGCGCTGTATGTCCATACGGCGTTTCGCTTGCCGACTCATTCAGTGAGCGGCGTTACGCGGTCAATTGGAGTGGAAAGGATGTTTTTTACCCAGTGTGTTTTTTATATTTATCTTCATTTAATGCCTCCAAAACAACTATTACCTACTTCGAAAATATCTATGGCGTCAAACACAACCATTCCTCTCGGAACACTGATATACACTAACCGTACCGGCCTCCCAAAAGTGCGTAAGCTCTTCGCGGCTAATACGCTATAGTTAACCGCTGACTCGACATTGAGTTGACGACCGACACGCCACTCAGAGTCAGTTAGCGGACCGTTAGCCGCTCACCGTGAGCCTAATGAGTGAGTTATTCACTGATTGATATTAAATATAAGGTCTTACATTTTGTTTTATTGGCTGACTTTATTTTAAACTCAAATAACTGAAAATTTGAAATTGAAAACAGTCATTCAATATCGTACCATTTTCAAAGGCTTTTCAATTTTCAGGATTACTGTGAATTCAGTAATCGTAACAACCATTTATTAGAACGAATAGCTTAGTAGAGTATTTTTATAAAAGTTGGTGTTAATTACAGATGCTCTCTCTAGAAGAACAGCGTTACAACATGATATTAGTATGACATGACATTATTATTACAACATGATAAATAATAAAAAATGAATAAAATAAATTAGATATATCGGGCTAGGCAGAGTACAAAATCCTTGCGAAGCCAAGTTAAAAAAAAACCGGCCAGGTGCAAGTTGGACTCGCGCACGAAGGGTTCCGTACCATTATCTATAAAAACGGCAAAAATATCATGGCTGTTGTATGAGAGCCCCTAAAATATTTATTTTATTTTGTTTTTTAGTATTTGTTGTTATGGCAACAGAAATACATCATCTGTGAAAATTTCAACTGTCTAACTATCACGGTTCATGAGATACAGCCTGGTGACAGACGGACAGACAGACGGACAGACAGACGGACAGACAGACGGACAGACAGACGGACAGACAGACGGACAGATAGACGGACAGACAGACGGACAGACAGACGGACAGACAGACGGACAGACAGACGGACGGACAGACAGACGGACAGACAGACGGACAGACAGACGGACAGACAGACGGACAGACAGACGGACGGACAGCGGAGTCTTAGTAATAGGGTCCCGTTTTACCCTTTGGGTACGGAACCCTAAAAAAAAAGAGCCAAGCGATTAATAAAATACTTTTTGACAAAATAATTTGGGATCGGTCATGTTGTTATTAAGAATACTGAAAGGTTTTTGGTCTGTTTGTTTTAAAGTCAAAACCTACTTACTTCGTGGTTAGAAGTCATCAGCTGTTTTCAGATTTCGGTAGATTTTTCTGTGTTGTCAATGCTCAGATATCTCTCCCTTAACGTACAAAGTCGCGGATGAACACTAGTTAATTTATATACACCTTGGATATCCACGCTACCTAATTCTATGATCAAGTATAAAAACCAGATGCTTTATGAGGTGTTGTATCTCTTCCGCGCTATGGTAATGCACCATTGTAACATTTCTCGGGTAAAAAAACTGATTAAGTGTCAGCAGGATCACAGCATTCTGCTGTAAGTAATACTAATGAGTTGGTACCTAACTAACATTGCTGAGAGGTTTTGTGGACGACTAATATGACCAAGTTATGCCGACCTGTAAGCTAGAGTAAGCTTACGTATCTGAACGACA
Source organism: Petrophora chlorosata (assembly GCA_951640565.1). Lineage (NCBI taxonomy): Eukaryota > Metazoa > Arthropoda > Insecta > Lepidoptera > Geometridae > Petrophora > Petrophora chlorosata. Next base: position 15,873,320 of record OX621195.1, read on the forward strand.
ATAATTGGAAGATTGTGTAGAAAACTAGCTGCGCCCCGCGTTTTCACCCGTGGTTTTTCGGGATAAAAAGTGGCCTAGTCCTTTTTCAAAACCTAAAGTACCTACATATTAAATTTAATCTAAATCCATTTTGTAGTTTTGGCGTGATTGGCTAACAAACATCAGTCCATCCATTCATCCGTCTATCCTCAAAAACTTTCGGATTTATAATATTACTAGGATTGAGGTGAATTGATAAATTGTTACAAAATCCGGCAGTAAAAATGATTATAAAAATAAGAAATTTAGATTATATTTTAAATAAAAATTTCTATACATTTTGCCGTTCTATGTTTGACACAAAGTGAACAATGGAGTTATTTGAAGGTAGTTAGAAAAACGTAAGGGCCACCGCAGCGCCGCAAAAATTATAAGAAATACTATAACTCGCTGATGAGGGCTACATCCCGTTTGGTAAGTATCCCATTTGTTAGCATCCCTCTTAATGTACCTACCTAACTACTCGAAAGTTGCGTTTAGAAAAAACTCCTTTCCGAACAATGACGTTTCTGTGCTAGAGAAACTTAAGTTAAGCGTACCCAAGATGCTAGCTGTAGGTAACATGAACAACTATTACATTTTAGTATGAAAGTTTTCGTGAGCTTGATATATTATAAATATAACTACGTGAAGAATGTAATGGAATCAGGCGAGACGTTGCGGAAATTCATCTCAAAACTGAACGCAACTGAAAATATGCAGTGTAATTCCGCTGAATACAGCCGCCGTATTCCGCTTGTTCAGCGGAATTACTCTAAATATTTTCATTGCGTTTCAGTTATAATTACGTGAGTCCTAGTCGTTTCATTAAATGTTTATAACTCACATTAAATAATATTTAAATAATTAATATCTGTTCTGGTTATCTAAATAACATCTCGAGCCCTGTACCGTCCCACACAGTTTAATTGGTCGGCTAGATATTCATGAGGACTGGCTAATGACTTAGAGACGTGTTAATTACAATTGCGAGAATGAGGAGTGCCTTAGGTTTATAGGACTGATTTTACTAGGTATGTTGGTGTGCAGTAATACAATACGCCAATGTAAAGTTGCCAGCTAAAATCTAGCAGGCTATAATGCGACTAAATTAAGAAGTTATTTTTCATGTTGTGTTTCTCTTTTACATTCATATATTCTTCGTCATTAACACATTATTCAAAGACCCTTCAGTTTTTCCGAATTTCCCAACTTTTCAGACAACCTTTCCAATTTTTCTTTCCATAAAACCCTTGTTCAAACTAATACAAAGATTTAAAAAAGTGCTAGTCTCAAGTGATGCGCTTACCAACGAACAGCATTTAATTTTTATTTATATATATAGATTATAATTATTTTTTCCTTGTAAGCCTCTATAGTCTTTCACTTTCACGTTGTGAAATACTAAACATTTTTTTTATCTAACCTATACTGTCCCACTGCTGGGCAAAGGTCTCCCCCATCTCTTTCCACGTATCCCGATCCCCCGCTATGTCAAGTCATTCGTCTTGGAATGCCACGATATCATCACGCCAGCGTTTTCTCTCCCTCCCTTAACATTATATAAATAATATAATATTATTTTGATTAAGTGTAAAGTTAAATATACATTTATTACTGTTCTCTAATAGGAAAACGACTATCGTCTTTCATAAAACATATCTTTCAAATATATTATTGTCGAGACTTCATTTAATTTGTCGACAATTTAGCTTTGTGTCGCGGCGTTTTCATTACGTTGTATTCATTAATTATATTGTTTAGACCAGTTGATGTGATTGGTAATATAAAGTAAGAATATAACGATGCCTAATAAGTAAAGAGTTTTACTGCCCGTATACATAAAAACCAGATATGGTTTCATAAGTGACAATATTAATGCTAATTTGATTGAACTCTTGCCTCTATTAGGAAGTTGATCAGATTAGATACCTCACTCGTAAAATTAATGTATGAAATTAAAAATAATAGCAGGTATTAAAGGCCAAGTTTGACAGAACTTCTGATATACAAGTTTTTTTATTTTCATTTGTAAAATATATAAACGGCTACAGTCACGTTATGACTGTGTCAGATAACTCCGAACAGTTTTCGGACAATAGGGGATCGGACAACTTTTCAGAAAGTCTTTAAATTAACTACAATTAATGAAAAATAACACATGAAAAATACTATTTTAATTAAATAACAATCTAAAAGTACCTAAAACTATGTTTAAATATTATGTTTCAAATATTGCCAATATATATTTTATGTGTCACTTAGTCGTCCTTTTTTACTTTTTATTTACACCGCCGACCTCTCTCACTCCTTTAGTTCTTTCCATCCAAAGGTTGACTGGAAGAGATCGCTTTTAGCGATAAGTCCGCCCGTTGTACTATAGTTTGTAAGAATATTTCGTGTGCCTTGTTTATTTCTTGTTTGGTGTTCAATAAAGCATTAATTATTATTATTATTATTATTGCCGCGCAAAAGGTCACCTCCAAACTTGTGATGTCATTATGTAGGTAGAAAACGACAAAGTCTTCGAAATAAAACTTGCAAAGAGATTCTAATACGTTTTGTGAAGTTTGGGGACTATGTTGTAGTAATGGAACGACAAAATTAGCAAAAATACATTTTATGAAAAGCAAAAACATAAAATAAACACAAGCTTGACTACGCTGTGATTGTTGTTTCGTTTGAGATGAAGAACAGATTAAAAATGTCAGAATTATTGGTTGATTTAAAAATATAAATCATTATTATTTTTCAAAAATATTGATTGAATGATCTTTCTGGTTCGACGAACATTCGTTCTAACTACATTTTAGATTTTTTTTTCGATTATTGTCCTATCCCCTATTAGGATGTCTTTTTCCGGGAGTTTACGCTTTGGATTCGCGGCGCAAACTGGAGAATTTTGGCTGTAGCCGTTTATATTTTGACTCACGATAGTTTCCAAACTTTAAGTATTTTTTTCCTCTTTTTGAGGTATTTGGCCGCGCACGTTCTGCATTTACCAGCGTCTTGATATAAAAGTTACCACCGCAAACATTGTTTTTTTTAACAGTTAATGACAAATTGGCTGTGAATGTTGTTTTTTGTGAATCAGCGTACCTATATATTTTTATATAATAGTCAGTTTTTTTAAATGGTAGAACAAATAAAACTGTAAATATAACAAAAATCAAGCGTTACTATTTTGGCTAATCATAATCATTAAGTTCGTGACTTCTTTTATCGAATAAAGTACAGATTAAAGAGGTTGGTGAAAAATCGGGACATTTGTCGTCCCGATCAAAAGTGAATCGGGACGTGTCACCAGACCCCTAAAAATAGGGACACCTGGCAACACTATAAGCCACGTTAGGCTGTTTCTTTACAACCCTACGCTTACTTCACTTATCTAGTCCCGTCAGGTTTCATTTTTCTGCCGACCGTACAAGGCATATCTGGACCAATTAACGATATTTCCATAAGTCTACTTTTTTGCTGACGCTTCTGGAATGACATTTCTGACAAGGAAATAGCTGATAAATAAGAAGTTGTCAATCATCACAGCATTGTAAGGTTTTTTAGAACAGGTCCTGTTGTAAAGGGGTTTGCTGCTATCAAGTTAACTAGAGAAGTCCTAATTAGACATTTTAGATTAAATTTTCATATATTAGTTTCTTCAGCTAAAACAGCAAAGTGATATATTATCGTCTTTACAAAGTTAACAACACGAAAAAAATATGGTCTAAATTTGAATTTGTTAAACGAACTCTTCTACCGATGCGAACGGCGTATCCAAAACTGTTCTACTACCGACATTAAAAGAAGATGTCGATGCTTTCTTATTTGTAACAAATGTAAATCGCGCGTGATTACTCACAATCTGTCTCAGTGGTCTCGCTTCTTCAGCTAAATCAATTCTGCATAAAAAAGGCGCTCCTCGTCACTGTCACACAAAGAGACGAGCACGCGACATCTAAAACTCTATTACTTATCAAAATATCGAATCTACGAGTTCACAGAATCGAATGAGGCAATGCGACTAAAAAATCAAATAAAAGAAATAAAATACGGCAAAAAAACAATCATGGCGTCTGGCCACGCACGAACGCTTTCAGCTATCAAACGGAGATTGATGTCAAAGACATCGGCAGACAGTTCCGTGGCTCTTTGTCATAAGCTAAGACGAAATATGTATTGACAGCCTCTGTGGTGTAGTGGTTGGGCTGGTTGGCTCAAATCTCATATACCACTGAGGTTGCGGGTTCGATTCCCGCGACGGGACAAATGTTTGTGCACATAAACATAAAAAAGCGCAAGCATTTGTTTCGTGTCTGGGTTTTGTGGGATCATAATCCTCGTAATTCCTAGTTCCCTAGATGCAGGGAATCCTAGTTAGGGGCCAGGATCTATGTATGTGATCCTTGGGCGTATTATTTACTTTACCTGGTCATAGAAATAGACTTTACCTGCCTCACGGGAACTTAAACAACATGTACCTAGTGTTAATGTATATTTTATGGCTATAGAAATATACAACAAATTAAAAACCGTACAATTTAATTAAATTGATATGAATGGTTTCTTGAATGCTGCTTGTATAGCATAGAGGAATATTTTAATTTCAAAACAAATAGTTATTAACATTTTACATATCATTATTTGGCGAGGGGCGAGTGTGGCTTAGTGGGAGCTCGTGCGACTTTCGATCCGACGCATCCTAGTCCGAATCCCGCTGACCCCGCACCACTGACTTTCTTAAGTTATGTGCGGATTTAACACTCGCTCTAAAAACGGTGAAGGAAAACATCGTGAGGAAACCGGTATGTCCAAGAAATAATCACAAAAATTCAAGGACATGTGACATCCACCAACCCGCACTGGGCCAGTGTTGTGGATTATGGCCCATTCTCTCTCTATGAGAGAAGGCCCGTGTCCCAGCAGTGGGAACGTGATGGGCTGATGATGATGATGATGAAATCATTATTTTCCATTTAATATTGTAATAATTATTTATATTATGTCTTATTTTTGAAATGACGTTTAATTTATATTTAATGACGTTTAATTTCATTTTTAATGACTTTTAATTTGATTTGTTGTAGAAAAATTTGCATGCCTGCAAAGACAGAATTAGAGATTATTATTTTGACCTTTAGTACCATACCTTATAAAATGCAAATAAACGATTATGAATTATGTAAAATTAAAGATTCCCGATATTCCATAGGATTTTATGTGATTATTTCGTTGTATAGCCATCTGAATGAATGCCGGATGAATAAATAATATTTCGGTTTTATTGCTTTGAAACTATGCAAGAAATGTTTAGTAGTAGCGACATTTATTGATTTTCCTTTCCAGTAGTAAATTGACGCGCTAATGGTGAAATCGCTATTATAAACAAAGATTTAATACACGACAAGACTTATTGTTTAGGAGTCGCATAAATCTTAAATCCATTTTGCCATCGGCTAGATCTTAATTAAAGTAAAAGAGAATCGAGTAGGTACCAAAATCAACAAGAAGTCGAATCATAAAACGCATAGAATTAAGTTACAAAACATCATTAGGTACGTGTCCTACAAAAGGTGAATAGACAAGATTGATTGATTGAATGATAACGCTTTATTGTACACCAAAGACATAACAAAAACATATAAAGATAGAATTTAAAAAATATTTTTTCAAGAATACAAATTAAACCAATAAGTAACCGAACAGAATTTTCAAAAATGGCTTGGTATTGGCAAAATCATATAATGACCATACCAAAGCAAATAAATTTCATTTCATTTCATTCCAAAAAATAACAAAATAATGTGGAAATTCATGGTTCTCAATATTTTCAGCGATTGCACTATTATAATAAGTAACCGAACTAGTTCATGTAATGAAATACATATATGTACATTAAATTGTTTATAATTAAAAATGTCTGAATAAAAGGCTGAGCTATTTAATGCAATGGAATCAGGCGTGACTCTCGTTTCAGCGTTTGGCGAGTCGACACCTGATGATGCCTCGTGCAGACGACGAAACACGTGTCGTATTAAGAGGGTTGTTGTTAGGGCTTTTTTTATTGAATATTATTTATTATTTACTTAATTAATACATTATTTACCTTTTCTTATATACAATATTAAACTCATTACTATGTTTATTATTAAATATACATATATTTTTAAAAAAGCGGAGGTTTTACTTAATTTTAATTCATTTTACATTTGCAATCAACCCCCATACATATTATATTATTCTAACAACAACCTACATAATATTCAGCGGGATTACACTACATATTTTCATTGCGTTTCAGTTCTGAGCTATTTATTTTATTAAGTAACCAAACAATTGTTTTGTTTGTTTAATTGCTTTATTTTGATAAATCCACAAATTTTCATGCGCCTCGAAATATCTGGAATTTGACCAAGCGCCCCTCGACTCGCCTTAAATGAAACATTTTATACCGCTAGACAAGTAATATCTATTTTATTTACTAATAATGCTTATCATTATTGCTTACTTGAGCTTTTATTTCAGTCATATAGCAGTCATAAAATTTCAAATTCAAGGATTACTGGATATGAGATAAGGCAAGCTCGCACCTAATAAATGAAGCAATATTATTTGCATTACCAGCATGGACGCAAAATAGTGTAAGTATGAAAACATGTGTCCTTAGGCTCAAACTTCACTGGGTTAAGCAACTTGACGATGAAACGCATCATGCGGTGCTCTAAATACCTCTTCGGAGGGTCTCCGAATCATCATCATCAGCCCATCACGTTCCCACTGCTGGGACACGGGCCTTCTCTCATAGAGAGTATGCGCCATAATCCACCAAGCTGGCCTAGTGCGGATTGGTGGATGTCACAGTCATGTCCTTGAATTTGTGTGATCAATCCTTGATCATGCCGGTTTCCTCAGGATGTTTTCCTTCACCGTTTTTAGAGCGAGTGTTAAATCCGCACATAACTTAAGAAAGTCAGTGGTGCGGGGCCAGCGGAATTTGGACTCGGGTGCGTCGGATCGGAAGTCGCACGTGCTCCCACTGAGCCACACTCGTTCGGTCTCCGAATGCTCTAAAATAACTCCAAAGAGTGAGCACTATACTTTTCTTACTGCCAATCTTTTCATCACCAGGATAACGTAGCCTGTTATTCTAGAATCTAGACGGCTCCTTTGCAGCTCGAAAAAGTCCCTGTTTAGGATTAATACAGCCCTTTTTGGTTTGAGAAACCTGCGCCTAATTAGTTGACATATTAATACTCAAAAAAAATCATAAAATGTCTGCGACAAGATCGTGAAGCAGGAAATAGCTTTTCAAATCATTCGACATAGGCGTTGAGCTCATTAAATTTATTTTAACTACAGCAGGTGTAATAGCCCCTTAAGTAAAAATAACGATAGCGCCTATAATGAGTTGCAAGCGAAATATTATTGAAGAAAGGTTATTGTATTCGACTCTTGTTTTTTACTTTATTATTACCCTGTAAAAAATTGTGTGTAACGATAATCAAATATAATAATATTTGGTCAAAAACTAGTTTAAATACATCGTATTGACGTCTTCTTAGTTTTAAGATGTCAAGCTCCAACACTTTACCCTATTTGACTTCGGTAGTATAGGTTTTAATATAAGATTTCAATAAAACACTTTGTAGTGCAAAAATATAATAATTATTCACAAGACAACCTTTCGAGTCGGTGTCCAGCAAACGAATGGCCTACTGAATCACGTTGTCCTACGACCACACTTTAGTCCGTACAACAACTTATTTAAAAATCCATAATTATTGATGAACGTAGATAATATTAAAAAAATTGTATAATATTTAAAATGCTGGGACTTATTTGGCTCAACGTATCAGTTTTGCAATCCAACGGGGCAATACTGCCAGCATCTTGGGTACGCTGCCAACTGGTAGTGGATTGGAGCATTTGAGCTACCTATAGGCCTTTAATGGTCTATGGGTTGTCCAATTGCTTCTCCTTGTATGTAATTAGTTTAGTTTTAGTAAGTAGAGTGTAGTTTGTTTTCAGTAATAAAGGCATTCGCCAGTTGAAAAAAGAAATATTTAAAAAAAATAATTATATTATTTTTATATATAAAATAAGACAATTGAACGTCATTAAATACGGGAATTGATAAATACAAGTACCTGCACGTTAACAATCGGAGATAGAACAATGGTTATTGTATATACTGTTGATACTCATTTATACATTATATTTAAGACCATATTTTGCACACAGTGAACAATAAAGTATTGTATATTAAGTAAGTAATAATAGAATAACCATGCAATTTACTTTCTGGATAGATGTGTAGTCACTGCTCTGACAACCTAACCTAGTCTTTGAGTTATTTATAATTTTAAAACGATATGTTACATTTAAAAAATATTTAATTAATTTTGACTGGCATAATCTGTAATTTTATTTTTGTATTATCTTGTAATTATTCTTTGACATATTTTGTACGTTTTACCATATTTTACTTTATTTTTAAACTAATTTTATTAGGTAATTAGCTAAGGCCGTCTAATCACTACATAGTATAAAACAAAGTCGCTTTCTCTGTCCCTATATCCCTATGTAAGCTTAAATCTTTAAAACCACGCAACAGATTTTGATGCGGTTTTTTTTTTAATAGATAGAATGATTGAAGAGGAAGGTTTATATCTATAACAACCGTGCGAAGCCGGGGCGGGTTGCTAGTCGAAATATTTTAAAGCATTTCTTTTAGCAAAAATAGAGACAAAAATTGCCATTCAACGTGGCAATGCTGCCAGCATTTTGGGAACGTGTCCCACTGGTAGTGGTTTGTTAGATTAGATTAGTTTAGATAGATAACGCCATTTAATTAAATTTCTGTTTATTTAGTTGTATATTGTTTTTTAATTGATCCTACTAAATATTATAAACGCGAAAGTTTGTACGAATGGATATATGGATGTATGGATGTACCTTTGTTATTCTTTCACGCAAAAACTACGGAATGGATTTTGATGAAATTTGATATGCAGATAGCTTATACCCTGGATTAACACATAGGCTACTTTTTATCCAGGGAAACCCCGGGTGAAACCACAGGGCGCAGCTAGTCTAATATATAAAATTCTCGTGTCACAGTTTTCGTTGCCATACTCTTCCGAAACGGCTTGACCGATTTTGATGAAATTTTTTGTGCTTATCCGGTATCTATGAGAATCGGCCAACATCTATTTTTCAACCCCCTAAATATTAGGGGTAGTCCACACCAAAATTTTTTTTTATTTTATATGGCAAAACAACGTTTGCCGGGTCAGCTAGTAAATATATAAATTTGTGGCAATTTGTGTTGTCGAAGTATTTTCTGTCGAACTAATACTTGTCGAATTATATTCAGTCGAAAATTGTTTCGACTGGTCGAACTATATTTTTAGAAGTAATTGTCGTGTCGAAATAAAGAACTGGTGAAGTTCAGAGGGTCACCGCCTATAAAAGCTACCTACTACATCGGCCACCAACATTCTTTGATTTTTAAGTCGTGCCTGGCGGGTTTTAATCCCCAAGCGGGTTCCATGTAAATAGCTCTACTAATCGTGATCCGTGGGGATGGATTAAGAGCATAAATTCTTTAAACTAGTTTTACTTACTTGCCAACTAACGGTGAAGTAATGAGGTGTTACTAAAATGCAGAGGCCAGACGCAACTTTAATCATTTTGTATTATTTTGAAAAAAGAAATGCGAGACAGAAATAACATAAAAAAAATAAGTAGGTATACTTATTTTATTTTATGTTCAATATACAAGCGTGGCATAGCGGGTGTGGCTCAGTGGGAACCCGTGTGACTTTCGATCCGACGCACCCGAGTTCGAATCCCGCTGACCCCGCACCACTGACTTAAGTTATGTGCGGATTAAACACTCGCTCTAAAAACGGTGAAGGAAAACATCATGAGGAAACCATCACATGAAATAATCACAAAAATTCAAAGACATGTGTCATCTATCAACCCGCACTGGGCCAGCGTGGCGGATTACGGCCCATACTCTCTCTACGAAAGAAGGCCCGTGTCCCAGCAGTGGGAACGTGATGGGCTGATGATGATACAAGCGTGACGTGTCAACCACTGATGTATTTTTTTATGGATTTGAGTGATGAGACGAGCCAGTCTTTCGCCTGATGGTAAGCGCCACGCCTGCCCTTAACAATTGCAGTGCCACCCAGAACTTTTAATACATATTTATTTGATTCATTTTATTTTATTTAAATTTGTAATTTGACTGACTGTGTGTAATTATTGATTTAGATGGGTTTTTTTAATTGCCTGAAATAAATGAATTTCAATTTAATTTAATTTAATTAATACCATAAAATATATATATCACCCCGAGACAACAAATATGCTTCTATACGCCCAGTAATTTCTCTGGCTACAATGACCTTCGAACCAGAAGCCAGTAATGTTTGCGCACTACTGCTTGTCGGCAAAATAAATGTCAAGGCTGTGCTCACCCAGACGGCCTCCCGTGTACGAGAGACCTACCACCAGTGGAAGCTCTTATTGTTATATATTTATATTTCTATAGCAGTTCTTAGTAAAACTAACTCTAAAAACGAATCAACAAGCAATTTAATATGACCAGCCCTATTACGTGCGTATATTCAAGTTACTTGGCAGATGGTGACCATTTAAACTGTAATAAATTCAACAGAGCCATTGCTAAGTCGTTAACATGCGTTTTCACGCGGTTTTCCACATAAAAAATGGCAACAGAATAGTTTAGAACGTTTTATTATTTATTACTCATGTTTACAGATTAAAAAACGGGACAAGTGCACAGGACTCGCCCACCGAGGGTACCGTACAAATTTGTAGGTACATATTATAAACTAGCTGCGCCTCGCGGTTCCACCCGCGGTTTCCCGGGATAAAAAGTAGCCTTGTCCTATACTAAGTCCTACAGTACTTACATTAAATTTCATCTAAATCGGTTCGGTATTTTTTGCGTGAAAGAGTAACAAACATCCATACATACAAACTTTCGCGTTTATAATATTAGTAAGGATGGTAAGGGTAGTTCAGGAATCGAGTCTCGCAGTTTTTTAACCTCGATGATAGATTACGTACTTTAAATAAAGACAATAATAAAGGTGCAGAAAACGTGTTACAGTTAATTTTATTTTATTTTTCAATCTTACTTTTTTATTATTTAATTACATATGTAGTTTTCAGATTTTTCCCTGTACGTGTAGTAGGTATAAGACAATATTACTTGCCAAATTTCATAGTTCTAGGTCAACAATAATTAGTTTTTAGAAAAAAACAAAAACCGACTTCAATGTATCTTCGAAGTCCAAGGTCACATATCGATGAAATTTATATGGGACCACTTCGTAGCTATACTGAACCCGACGCAAAAAGAATTTTTCAAATCGGTTCATAAATGACGGAGTTCTGAGGTAACAAACATAAAAAAAATACAATCGAACAGAGAACCTCCTCCTTTTTTGAAGTCGGTTAAAAAGTACACATAATCAAGATTCAAGTGAATCATAAAGGTTGAATTTGAAAGTGTTGAAATATACGGCACTCATGGTAAACATTCGTTTTTTGCGGCTTAAATGGCTGCATCTTTTTAGCTTAGAAGTTAATTAAGAAGTTTGTTTTTTTTTTCACAGCTTCAAGGGACTACACCTGAGTATATGGTTTGTTTTCAACTCGATACTTTCACGCGTCTTCGAGATAAAGACTCTTTCTTGACAGACAGACGGACAGACATACAGACGGTCAACCAAGTGATCTTATAAGAGTTCCGTTTTTCATTTTGAGGTACGAAACCCTAAAAATTGACGTTGGAAATAAAGCGGTACAGAGTCACAATCATATTATGTATGCTTGCTTGTCATACTTTAGTTTGTTCAATTAAAGTTACGGTTTATTTCAGCAGCGCCCCGCGGTTTCACCCCCGGTTTCCCGGGGTCTATGGCCTATGTCCTATGACCTTTTCCAAGACCTAAAGTAGATAGATAGATAGATAAACACTTCATTATTAAAAAACCTTAAATATAGGTACATGAAAAACAAGTAAATTTCACAGTAATCAGCATAACAATAGGTGGTCTTATCGCTCAAAGCGATCTAATTCAAATTCAAATTGTTTATTGCTAGAATGTTGTATACAAAGATGACAAATAAAAATAATTCCTAACATTCTACCATGACAATCATCATCATCACCATCACCATGACAATGGTGTGCAATATTAACATAATTTCAAATAACATAATCAAATTAAATTCAAATTGTCAGATTATTATAAGTTGATTTTAATTAATGTCAAAATGTCGTCAATAAAACTGTCAGTATTCAAATCAATCATCACAAAAAATCTCTTCCAGGCAACCTTACCTACATACATACCAAAGTACCTACATACCAAATATCATCAAAATCTGTTTAGTAGTTGTTAACAAACATCTATCCATCCATCTTCACAAACTTTTGCATTTATAATATTATAGTAGGATCAATAGGACTGTTTCAAAGTTTTTCTTTTTCTACAACGAAATAAAATGGAGATGCTTTATATTTCAAAGATCAAGTTCAAAGTTTCTTTATTCTGTTTTCACATCACAGACGCACTTAAAAACGTCAATATATATATTACACTAGCTGACCCGGCAAACGATGTTTTGCCATTAAAAAAATGTAACGTTTGCCATATAAATTTTAAAAAAATGTTAAGGGCGAACAACCCTTATCACTTAGGGGTATGAAAAATAGATAGTAAGCGATTCTCAGACCTACTGAATATGTATATAAAATTTGGTAAAAATCAGTAAAGCCGTTTCGGAGTAAGGTAACTAACATTGTGACACGAGAATTTTATATATATGATAAGTTATATAATATGTAGTACATACGAGTTATTTTCGCACTATACATATTTGCTGAATCAAAAGCCGAACCTGCCAAGTTCTGACCTAAGTAGATCTCCTTCCTCTATGTTCACAAGTATTTATACTTAGTTTAGAGGAAGGTTTTCAAACAGCCAAAACACACAGGTTTATAAATAAGTGCCAAAAATTGTAAATTGTAATTTGTTTTGTATTGCATCTGTAAATCTTTATTGCAAATAAACCTTTATTATTATTATTGATTATTACAATGACTCTACCACCGTGTCGGAAAAGAACCACTACTCAAAAGATACGGCAAGAAACTGAGGGGCATTTTATTTTAGAACTTTTGTTACTGTGCAAACGATGATTTTTATAAAACTAGCCGATACCTACCCGCTACTTCGCCGATGCAAAATATATACCTAACTACTAAAAAGTTTGCCTGGAAGAGATCGCTTTTAGCGATAAGGCTGCCCAGCGTAACACTTTTTTTAATTGTTAACCGATTTCAAAAAAACTCTGTTCGAATGTATTTTTTTTATGTTTGTTACCTCAGAACTCCGTCATTTATGAACCGATTTGGAAAATTCTTTTTGCGTTGGGTACAATATAGCTATGAAGTGGTCCCATATAAATTTAATCGATATGTGACCTTGGACTTCAAAGATACATTGAAGTCGGTTTTTGTTTTTTTCTAAAAATTAATCCATTATTTTTGTGTAATGTCTGTAATTTAATATTTGCAATAAACCGTTCATCTATCTTTCTACTAACTACGATTTACACCTTATTCCGTTTAAAAAATTAGCAAGAGTTCAAAAATATTCCCTTCAAATGCGTTGTTTGTCAGTTAGTCGGTATGCCACAGAAGTGAATAACTTATGCCCTGGATTAACACAGGCTACTTTTTATCCCGGGAAACTGCGAGTGAAACCGCGGGGCGAAGCAAGTAAGCATAATATTTTGTGGCTGTAAAAGTTTTCTGCACCTATATTGTCTTTATTACGCAACATATAATTATTTTATGGCGGTTTATTTATCTTTATTAAGAACACGTCAATATTAATATTTTAAACCAAATGTGAAAATGCTTTTTAACGCTTTATTAACTGAAATATTCATTGAAAATTGAAATCGAAATTGTTTATTTTTCCAGACTAAATCCATTAATTAAATATCTAATAATAATTATATAATATAAAACGAAATAAAGATATACAATAATAATAAAAGGGAGGCCTTTGCCCAGCAGTGGGACGAAACAGGCTCATAAAAAAGAAAAGAAAATAGAAATATAAAGCTCGTTGAGTGATATTAATTATTTGAAGGCAATTAATATCCTTTCGTGCAATTTTATATAAGTGCAAGTTGTCATTCGGTTTCTCTTTTTTTTATATTGATATTTGTTTGTTTCGACAGACTCCGTGGTGTAGTGGTTGGGCAGATTGGCTCAAATCTCATACACCACTGAGGTTGCGGGTTCGATTCCCGCGACGGGACAAATGTTTGTGCACAGAAAAAAAAGCGCAAGCATTTGTTTCGTGTCTGGGTGTTGTGGGACCATGGTCCTTATAGTTCCTGGTCCCCTAGAGACAGGGATTCCTAGTTAGAGGGGATCAATGGGCGTTATTTATTTAATTTTTATTTTTTGTTTTACAAGCTGTTATTACACCGTTAAAACTGTTAAACTGACGTTGAATGCTATTACCTAGATATTTAGTATAAACACGCATTAAGAATTCTAAAGGGTTCACGCAAAGCTTATAACGACAAAAAAAGCAATTAAATTGTTGTTGCTTTAACAAAAAACCACTTTTAATACAATATTTGTTTTTTAAAAGCTATTTTTCATTTGATCACAAAACTGTCTTCATGTTATGCACTTTCATCATCATTAAGCGATAAGACCGCCCATGTATAGTTAAGGACTGTATTATTGTCTATTTCTTTAAATTGGTAAACAACAAAGAGTTCTTCTATTCTATTTCTATTCTTTCATCTTACACATCTTACATAAGCCTCTCCAGCAGCATGCACGAGCAAGATTCCCGGCAATTTTTATTACAAGTCGTTGAAATTTTTTGGCAATATATTTCATACTTAGAATTAAAGATTGAAAAACACAAATGAGTTATCTTTTGGAATTATTTAACAACATTTATAAAGTGTTATTTTGCATTCTGTTTTACCAAATAAAAATTTGAATTTACAATTGACATCTTTACGATGCTAAAAAGCCACTTTAATAATACTCAACTCTTGACTAAATTAACAAAGACTAATAAATATTAAATAACTAATACTAATAAATAAAAAAACAAAAATAAAATTAAATAAAATAAATAAATAAAATAACTAGAATCAGTACAGAAGCTATTCTGTTAATTAAAATCAGCTTACCTAGTCTTAGCAGAATGTGCGGTTTAACACTGCATAGCACATAGCACTTCACATAAAAAAAACGATCGCGCACTCCACAAAACTAAAGATAAATGTTGTATTTGAATTGTAATCACATTTCTAATTTCCCATTTCAAATAAAGAATACACTGTAACTTTTTAATTCTCTTAACAGGGCACGGTGATTTTTTTTGGACGTCAGCTGTTCGCGCCATCGGCAAGGACTTTCGGTTAAAAAAATGACAGCCGTATGATATAACCTGCGGTCGTTGCACCCAAAAAGCTCACAGCTGGCGGACCGTGAATGAACTGGTATACCGTATTTTGTTTTTTATTTTTTTTATAAGGTCGGTGCGCGCGCGCTCTGCCCGCAGTCTTCGCAACGAATGAGGAGCCAAAGAACTATTTCTAACATCTTTTCTCTAATCCTTTTCTGCGCGTGCACAAGTGTGCGCCTGTCCGTAGCAAGTGCCGTGGTGTGCCCCGGAGCGGAAGTGGGGCTATCACGTTCAACATCACATTCGATTTGATTTAGTTTTCGAACGAGCTACAAAATCACCTCGAACAACGAACGCCGTTTGTTATTTACGAACATTTAATTATTTATTTGAATCGCACTATAACATCGTAACAGCTAAAAAATGCTATAGATAGATAGATGGATGAACACTTTGTTGTAAACATTAAATTACAAAATATTACATGAAACAATTAAATAATGTGTTACGATAGCTGACCTTATCGCTAAAAACGACCTCTTTCAGGCAAGATTTAGGCTATAGACATATAATAATATATTATCTAATGATTAGGAAAATAAGTTTGAAAGCGTGCTTAAAAATACACAAACCAAAAGATGTAGTTTTCATTTCTATTTCCGTAACATGTCGTTTTACTATCACGGCATTAGAAAACTTATATATTTTCGTACACTTTTTATATAGTATGCAGCATAAACTGTTGATCCAATTCTACGGTATCAGTCATATACAGCCCTGCCTCTGATGAAAATGATGAAATGCATATTAATTTAAGTTATTAGTATAATGCACACCGGGCGAAAGTAGCGCGTTGAAGTCTTTTGTATCGGCTTATTTCACGCTCGGCAAACGAGATGAAAGGTGATTCAATTAACAATACACGCAATATTAAATTATGATTTAAATATTGAGTTACTTTGTAAATAATATTGAACGTTCTTTAGTTAAATAACATTTTTAATAACAACGATGTGGCATTCACAAAAAAAATAGAGGCGATTATTAGCAAACTCTTTGTGAGTATAAAATTAATACCTGTTGCCTGGCTATTAAGGCAAAATGACTGGTTAATTACAGGAACAAATTTATAAAAAATATAGTCTAGCATTTGCGCTTATTCGCTGAGTAATATTAGAATGCTACGAGTGTAAAGGTGTGGCAAAATTTTGGGACCTCTAGGGTAGGTTTTCCTTTACAGTGAGTTTTGTTCTTAGAAAACATCGCTTGAAAACATAAATACTGCATTTTTGTTTATATAATGTAGTGAGGCTTAATTGGAAATTTCTCAAAAAAAGCAACATGGGCTTAACTCCAATCTGGAATATTTCCCTTAAAGTAACCCATCAATTCAAATCGTAAGTTTTTGAGAAATTTTGAAAAAATATTTTCCATACATGAGACTACACAAAATATAATTCAGAATCAAAATCAGAATACTTAATACTCAATACTTAATACTTTATTGCAAACATATGTACAGAAAAGTTCTTATTTTAGTGGTGAGATTCAAAGTCAAAGTCAAATATCTTTTATTAAATAGGCACAAAAGTGCACTTTTAAAGGTCATAAACACATGATACAAATAAAATATGTTAAAAATTGTAACTTATGTTAACATGACTTTGAAAAACAGGTAAGTATGTTTACCCATTTCTTTCCTATACTCAAATTGAGTCTGGGTGCAGAAAAGAAATGCGAAAACTGACTCTACCAGCTTCGAAAATACGCTCGCTAGAGAAGATAGCACCAAAAAACTCTGCGGGAATGTCTTTTTTGCAGCTCTTTTAAAATGCCTCGAAATATGACAATGAACAATTAGGTATAAATTAGAATTAACAGATTACATATGACCCTGCTAGGGTATAGGTAGGGTTTGCTAGGGTATAGGTAGGGTATGCTAGGGTATAGGTAGGGTATGCTAGGGTATAGAATCAGAATAATTTATTGATTAACTGAATAATACATGCTAGGTCCTAATGCAACATATAGTAACATCAGCTTACCCTCATCGAGTATTCAATAATAATAACATGTACCACAGACCATGCCTAGACATCCTGTCATCCAGAAGCATGTACAATTTCACAATGACGTTTGATTGACCAGTTGCGTCAGCAAAAAACTGGCCAAGTGAAAGTTTCTGCTTGCATTATCAAATTATAGACTTGGGGTACAATTTTTACAACGTGACAATAATTTAATCATACAGTTATTTACGTTCTCACTGATAAAGGTGTTTTATAAAAAAATATACATACAAAATACTATAAAAAACTTAAAACTTGGGGCCTGCCCCGCTGCTGGCGGTACTCTAGGGCCCAATCTACCGGTGATTGGGTCTCCAGAGTGAGGAACCTCCTGACAATACGTACCGTGTCAAGGAGTACTGCCGCATGCATCCAACCGTCTTGCGAGAGCCTCTTGAGATGGTCTTTCTTATTGTTATTATTGATTTACCTCGTTTTGATGTTACACTGCCGTATTTAATATTTTATAATCGCTTGCCACATTATGTAATTTTATATTTTTGTATGTATGTTAGTCTGTAAGGTATATATTCTATGGGCCTTTGTTAATTTTACTTTATTGTACTTTAATATTGCCTGAAATAAAGAGTTTAATAATAATTATATATTTTAGTATTTAAAAATGTGTAAAATAAGAATAAGTAGAGTTTAGTCCTAAGAATAATTAGTATGTGGCAGAGACTGACTTTTCGTGCCAACACGCGATGTGGCGAAGTTAATTGGTAAAATATTTTATATGTTTGAATGAAATGAAAAACTTATTACTACTTTTGTTGTAGATGGAGCGATTAACTGGCGCCAGTGTATTACGTATAATTCGTTATACCTGTATTGCCGGCCATAAAGTTTTAAATGTCAAAAAGTAAAAAAGTTTGTTTATAATCAATCACGGGGCTTACTACCAACTTTTACAAGACAATCATGCTACAGGAACGAGGAAGCTTACAATCATATTACACTGATTCGTACCATGAGCTTCATAAAACAATAATGTTTTTGTTCCTGCGAAGTGTCAGCTGTCAAAAATCACCTAAATGAATGATTTACGATGACGTCACCAAAACTTCTTAACAATACAATATCAAAGTAAGCTTTTTTTAGGACTTCGTGGTACGAAAAACGGAAGTAAGCTTAAAATAATACTGGTTTGAGAGATGATGGTAAGGGCCTAGTGCGAAAAACTACGTAGAGACTTTTTGAAGGTTATTATGTAATTATTTTTTTGTGTAGTTGCGAAAAATCAATGTTTGGTAATTAAATCATCAAAAAATTACACCACATTAGTAAATTGCAGCTCATGAATGGCTGGACCGATTTTAATGATTTGTGTCCGCCCCAAATAGCAGAATCATTATTAAAATATCGGAAAATTCACGAAAAAAAATTATAGGAATATTAATTAGGGTTCCGTACCCAAAGGGTAAAACGGGGTCCTATTACTAAGACTCCGCTGTCCGTCTGTCTGTCTATTCCATTCTTCTTTGTCTTGTCCATTTGTCACCAGGCTGTATCTCATGAACCGTGATAGTAAGACAGTTGAAATTGTCACAGATGATGTATTTGTATTGCCACTATAACAACAAATACTAAAAAAATAGAATAAAATAAATATTTAAGGGGGCCCCCCACACAACAAACGTTTTTTTTTTGCCGTATTTATAGATAATGGTACGGAACCTTTCGTGCGCGAGGCCGACTCGCAATTGGCCGGGTTTTTTTATATAAATAATGTTTGGAACTCCATCTTCCGCAATTGACAGCTCACGTCACGCATGCTTTTAGTAATATTTAGTTTTCTTTGCTTATAGGTTCTTTGTAGGTATGATACCTTAACGTCCGATGGGGTCAACAGTTCTTTAAAGATTCTCTCCCCGAACATACTACACAAACAGCTGTTAAACCCTGCAATTATTTTAACGAGTTTATTTTTACTAACAAGCTATCGCGTACTTTGAACTGCCGGCCTACCCACTGGTCCCTCAAGCGCCAATCGTTTATCGTGTTGAGCTCAGATTAAGTGTAGATTCATTGCAACAATGCCTTGTGATGCCATATATTATCTCATTAAAGTTTTTCTTAACTTTTTATAAACGTATTACGGTGTCAATTAATGAGATTAATTCAATTTCTTACCTGAATTATAATTTAAAAAATAAGAAAGGAAGAAAAAACGTTTATTTGACAACAACAAAATCAATTAACAACAAACTAAAAAACAGAAATACAAAAAAAGATATGAATGGTATAAAGATAATGAAACAATAACTATACTAGACAATTAAACTAAAATGACTACAATGTGGTGCCAAATGGGGTATATATATATATATATATATAAATTATTTTTGTTTTATTACAATATTTCACCTTTACATCGTATCGTGGCTCGCTCCTCCTTGTTACCATAGACTATCTAAAATCTACGCAACATAGTCTATACTTTTTTATTTTAATTTAATAATTTAATCCCACATTTATATACATAGAATTATTATTTAATCTCTATCTTACATGTTAAATAATACCATCAATAATAAACAAAACTATAAGGCAAACACGCCGTGTAGATCGCCACCGTGCGGAAGAGTTATATATATATTTTTTTTTAATGATTAAATGTTCACGTTTGACAATTCACCAGGGCCCTAATTCACTATGACCACTTGGCGATTCCTTTCTTCAAGGAAACGTCGATTCCTTCATTAATAAACGATATCTGCGAAATTTGTATTCTCTATGACGCGTCATATTTATGAACATATGAATGCGTCATAGAAATGTCGTTTATTAATGAAGAAATCGACGTAATTTCGAAGCAAGGAATTGACGTGATTTCGCCAAGTTGTCATAGTGAATTGGGGCCCTGATGGTAAGCGTAGTTGCGGTCTAAGGTGAAGCACGTTTGCCCATGAGGTGCCTATTCACTCTTGTCTTAAAGAGACCCAGGTTGTAATTGGAAGGAAATAAGTATTTTGGTAGAGAATTCCACTTCTTAGCAGCTTATATATAATATGTACCTAGGTACATACAATATAACATTATAACAATTAGACCGCGTCTCATTAATCGCAGTGAAGCTATACCTTAATTAGAGCTCAACGCGATATACGATTTGCGCTTGAGGGACCAGTGGGTATGGGAGCTGTATTGTTAAAATGAAACGAGTCGTGTTCAGGGTCACATTTCTTCTGCGACAAAAGATAGGAATAACAATTTTTTTAGTTACAGACAACTGTAAAAACGAAATTGGATCAAATGAAGTGGGGTGGTGGGGAAATTTGCATCAATTGGATCCTCATGTATGTTCCATTTTGGATCGTTTCGAGGTTTTTTTTTCACTTTTATCAATTTTCGGATTGGATAAAATGTGATATTTTCCCTTCTTTGTGCTAGAGCGATTTTTAATGACTGTTTTCTTACTCTATGCTTAAATTTACTGATACTATTTATGATGAGACTATTTTTTCTGTTTGTTTTTCTGTTTTCTTTATTTTGTTAGTTTTATAATTTTGTGGTTGTCAAATGAGTAAATGTTTTTTTTCTTTCATTCTTTTCTTTCTTTGAATAACAATATACTTACAGAATCCTCTTCTACGAAACCTAATGAACAAAGTTGGTGTGGTCATTTAATAAAAAACACGGCACTGCTCTTCGGCGTCTATAAAAAAGGATATTGCGGTCAAAGTTCTGGTGGTGCTCGTATGCGAGAGGCCGTCCGGGTTGGTACAACCGCTTTGCCAGTTATTCTGCCACCAAGCAGTAGTGTGCAATCATTATGTGATCCGGTTTGAAGGGCATTGTAGCCAGCAAAATTACTTTTGATGTCTCGGAGTGGTGAGCGCAATGCAGTACTTTGCATAGTATTTAATTTAAAACTACTCTTTTTACAGTGGTGAATACACCGCATCAAAATCATTTTAGTAGTTCAGTAATAGAATAAACAGGAAGACGCAACCTTTTTAATACTGTTTAGAGACAAGAAATTTCTATCACTCTAATATTGCGATTACTTAAAAAAACAGAAATTTATAAGTACCTAACACTTCACTATCACAATAAGTATAGCTTTATTTTCTGACATTGTGTGCTGCAAACTGTGGGAAAAATAATAATTTCATTGTATACCTCAACTTACAACTCCACCTCCTTGGAGGTGCGTTCTACACGCCAGTAGGGAGGGTCATGAGTATGGAGGGGATACGAAGTTAATTATACGCTAGTTAACCATACTTTGTTATGCAAACGTGCTCACTCGTAACATGATGTTGTCCCATTCCCTCTTTAAAAGTAAAAATCACACTAATTTTATACCTAAATGTAAAAGTTTGTATGTAAGTTTGTTTGTTACTTCTTCACGCTGTAACGGCTCAACGGATATGATTGAAATTCGGAAGGGAAATAGCTTAATACCCTGGATTAACACGTAGGCTACTTTTGACCCCGGAAAATAGCGGGTGAAACCGCGGGGCGCAGCTAGTATAAATATCAAAATCAAAATCTCTAATCATTTTGGCATCACAGACTTATGAACGTCAAATTATCACAATGACTCCATCACCGTATCGGAAAAAGAACCATAACTCAGAAAATACGGAAGATACGGATAGAAAATAAATGGTGAATGTATACTTATACAAGTAATATTATTATATAAGTAGCATTTTAATCGAAATGCCTGTTATATTAATAAAGCAAATAGGTATTACAAAAAATCTTGTAAACATATCAAAACAATTATTTGCTTTTTTAATAGTTATTGGGCAAGTTTTAAAATAACAAACCGGCATAATTATGGTAAGACACAGGAAAAATAGGTCTATGCTTAATCATTGATCTATACGACTAGCGCCATCTAGCGAGTTACTGTCGAACCACGTGCAATTTTAATATCTACATTAGGCGTAGCTGTTACATTGTGCGGTCGGTATAAATGATAGGTGTTACAAAAATGATTTAATTTTTTTGAAGGCTTAATTAATTAAAGAGCGATCATTTATTGTTGCATTATGCATTTGAGTAGGTCGGTTGCGGATTTGATTCTAGCAGCGTAACAAATATTCGCAAAGAAAGCTTCTTATGTTAGTCTTAGCAGTGAAAAGTTAATACTACGATGACCATGGGAACTAAATATTGGGAATTCTTTCCATATTGATTTTTTAACGGGGGAATGCTTCTATTCCTAGAAACAAATGTACACTCTACTCACAAAAACTAAACTAGGAGAATCATTTGAAAATGAATTTAGAATGCATTGTCATCGACATAGAGTTAGACAGTTGAAATTTTCAAAGATGTATGTATATGTGTATGTATTTCCGTTGCCGCTATAATAACAAATACTAAAAATAAAATAAATATTTAAGGGGGCTCCCATACAACAAATGTGTTTTTTTGCCGTTTTTATAGAACGGAACCCTTCGTGCGCGAGTCCGACTCGCACTTGGCTGGTTTTTTTTTAGAGATTTTGTCCAACGTTTTGGGTTAACCTTGGGCCTGCGTGGTGCACCGGGCCCTGGACGTCACAAAATTCTTTTTTTTGTTCATACGTTTTTTTTTTTCATTGCGTGATTTGGTACAATAGACGTGGATTCATTACGGCCTTTATTATTAACAATCTCAATCAAGCCTACACAGCGCTAACTTCGTTTTCATTCTGGTTTTTATATAGACGAAGCTTTCTCCGTTTAAATTTTCATTAGTTACTAAGAAACTGTCACAATTAATCATTCCTCGTAATTTAGACATATTACTTCATCATCGATACCTCAGAAATTATGATTTCTTCATGTATTGTGAATATGAACGGTTTCTGAGAATGAGAATACCTCCGCTTCGGTTGTAATTAATTGAAGCTTTAATTATTATCAGTACCAGCGATCGCCCGCGGCTTCGCCCACTCAGAATATCGATAATAAATAATCAATCATAGATTTGCACGTTGTACAAAACAAGTGAATGCGATGCTGTTTAGGGCTTACAGTCAATCCTTCTACACGAATAGTCTATGGGTTCACCATACGCAGCGGACATACAGCTACCTGCGTCCAGTTCAATAACGGTCTTAGGGTGCTGATGGCGATGGCTTTCATGCCTGAAAACGTACTGCATCACTGATGAGTCGCTTGCGCGCCAGCACCAACCGCATCCTGATCCGGACCGATGGGACACCCTGATGTTGTCCACTGAATGCGCTTGCACTCTGTGGCGCAACTAGATGGTTAGCGCACTGGAAGCCTGGCTAGCTCGTCTTTAATTTTAAAATGAATTAATTTGGAATGCTTAGTTTTTAAGTACAAAATGAGTCTTTGTTACTCTGAAATAATGAATTAATAATAATAATAGACTGGTTCTCATCCATTCAAAATTCACCTCAATAGCCCAAGCATTAGTAAATTCCATATCTCCAATAATAGTCCTCAAATTCAAATTCAAATCATTTATTTGCCATACATGTTGGTACATACATTAAAGATGTTAATTTAAATATGGTCAGATCCGAAACACATAGTCAATTATAAGTGACATGCAAAATATTCAATACATAAAATAACAGGTTAATAACATTTAATTTAATTAATTACATTATTATTATATTTAAATTACAATGTCAATCATAGAATTATAATATGGATTTGATTGCAATAATATGTCAATAGTATATAATAAAAAAAAAAAATAAGTAAAATCAATCAAATCATATCAGTCTGGGTATAACTTATATGTTGGTGCGCGAATTTTTAAAAAAGTCTGTCACGGAGTATAGGTTAGGCTCACTTATCGGGGGCTGTCTTTGATTGCATATTGTTAATAATGCGAGAACTTGAGTCAGTCTCCAATAAACGTTGCCCATTACAAATGTAATGGGCAACATCTGTTCTTACATAGAGAAATTAATGAATTTTAATTTAATTTTTAATGTTTAATGCAATGTTACGATACGTCAGTCACCAGCATCAGATACCACGATGCACTGTGATTCACGTAGAACAAGCTAGCTAGACAAAATTATTTTTTGCTATTTTCTGTTTCATGGGGCTTTCTTATAACTTGTTATGACTTCCTAATTAGGTCTAAGGATATGGGGCCCTAATTCGGGGATAGGTGGAAAAAAACTTTTTTGAGTTCTTTTTTATAACGTTTTATGAGTACCTAATTTGGTTTTAAGGTAAGGAAACCAATTGGAGGAGGGTAGGGTTACCGGGTAGGTAGAAAAAATAAGTATTGCCAAATTATTTAAAGGTAAATATATTTTAAAAAGCTTAAGTAGGTATATAGTAAACACAAATAATATGTACAAAATACACAAGAGCCAGATAAAAATATGAACATCAAAAATATAAAATTTAGCGAAGTAATAAACAAAGTACCTACACAAGATTACAAGAATATAAAGCAAGTATTTGGTAATTGGCACCTATTAGGTGTATGTACCATGTACTTACTAATTACCTATACTTAGAACTAATACAATTAACTTAGACACTTAAGTAAACAAAAATGAAACAGAAAGTACTTACCTACTGTAAATCCCCAAATGTAATGACTACCGATTATACCTAATGTTACCTTGAAGGACATACAGGTAGCTAATACCTGGAATTTTTAATTCTAGGTATTAGCTACCTGGTACATGTACCTACTAATTACCGATAACGCTATCTATACTTAGAACTAATACAATTAACTTAGACACTTAAGTAAACAAAAATGAAACAGAAAGTACTTACCTACTGTAAATCCCCAAATGTAATGACTACCGGTTATACCTAATGTTCCCTTGAAGGACAAACAGGTAGCTAATACCTAGAATTTTTAATTCTCGCTATCGCTAATTTCTTCTTCCGATGAATCGTCCACGGTATAGTCCTGCAAGCTAACATCAGGACTGGTAATTGTAACATTTGGACAAATATTCACAGTAGGGGCTATGATTAAATCTAAAACTTCGGAAGGGAGCTGACCAGTTTTTTTTTTTAGGAACCTCTCTATGGCTGTTTACTACGGGATCAGATGTGATCAATAACATATGCAATAAATCTGTATTCGTAGCAATACGTGACTGCTTTCGAGTATTATGCTCTCGGAATCGTCTGCAATCTTTATTGCGAGCTTCCTGAGCTTCCTCAGAAAGCTGCCCAATTGGCAGCAGAGCCGACTTTATAATATCCGTACTGTGCACAAGAATTTTGTGCAGAGTAGCAGGCATGTAATACCACGGATACAGACTTATGTACATATGTCTTGTTTCCTGTGCCAACAATTCAAATTTATCGGTATTTATGTCATATCCGGAAGCCAAAGTACGAAGTATGGTATCAAAATTTTTAATAAGTTTCACATCTATTCCCGTAATATCAGCACTCAGCTCAGGGTTCCCAAAAAACCTGCGGGCAGTATTTCCATCATTTGTATTACCAAACCCTGGCTTTGGTTTATCCACAATCAAGCCCATTTCGGATTTGAAACGGTTCTGAATGTTGGTGGAACGTTGCTTCATAGGAGCCTTGTCAGCAGCATCTCGTATTTGCCATTTTTTGACTTCGAGACGATAGCTAATATGAAGCAAGCACTCAAAACAACGAATCCATGCATGCAGTGTAGATATACCAAAACCAAGGTTGTCCCTATTAACTACATACTCCCTAGACTCATCATTCATCAATTTAGGGGTAGCTCCACATATATAACATTTTTGCGATGATGTAGTCTCGGTCACTGCATTGCACACTTTACCGTCAATCATGGTAAAAAGCAGTTTGTGCTTGACAGATACCTCTTTATCATCAATGTGACATATTGTCGGCACCAATTGGTTTATTTCCTCCAACACTTTATTTGTTTCAGCAACGGTAAACTCAGTGGTTTCCTTGGAGAAAATAAATTTAATCGGGCGACAATACATGGTAGATGAAGACCGAGGATTTTGCCAAGCGATATTACCACTTTCGTCTTGCAATTGAAGCGGTACAAATGAAAATACAAACAAATATTCGTCAGTAGCTTCAGCACTGGCAAACTTTTGTTTGTAAGTGCTGTGACCGGAACTGCCATCACAACCCCATTTACTAACAAGACTAAATGATGACCCAAGAGATGACGATTTGAAAACTTCTTGCTGCGCATGAACTAAACGTTCAACAGTTTTATTTAAAACAGCTTGAAGTTTAATATCTGCGCGCGTCTCGTCAACAAAAATGAAATCTTCGAGAGGAAAACAATCTCTTTTAGCTTGCCTAATGCTATGAATTGATGGAAATACCATATGCCTTACCTTCATGCTCCACTTCCGAGTCAGCTTGTAGGAGTGGCTTGTACACTTCGAGTCCACATAATAAGCCAAAGCTTCCTCCTTCGTTAGGCATCTCTGACTGCTTTCACCAGCACTGGCACTATTTCTCATTTTTTTGCACTTCTCGGGACTTTCGCTAGCGTCTCTGATGACAGCAGCCAGGTTTCGGTGGCCAGATAACCGTGCTGAGACTTCCGCTGCAAGCAGTAATTGATTCGTGTCGCGTGTACAGAGCAGATCTTCAACTCTCCTCTTTTTTGTTTTGTCGCTCGAATCGTCAAACTTTTTGCTTGGACGCCCAGGGGTGGTTGAAGATGCTGCGGATGTAGATGGCGTATGCACGTGACTAAGGGACGATGCATTAAACACGAAGTTTTTTGACGTCCACTCTGCGTTTTTGATAAGGAAGACATCGCGGCACTTTTTGGATTCATACCAAATTGCATCTAAGTTTGAAGAAAATGCACTGATTGCCTGCTTCAGAGTTCTTAACGATTCATCAGTAATGCCGGAGAAGTCATATCGTGATGACAAAAAGGCAAACAATCCGGTATTTCGGTTTTCTTTTCCGTGTTTAACCCATTCTTCAAAAAGTTCCAATCTTGAGATTGAGTAAACGTGTTCTGTAAAAAAAAAAAAATATTTCCACAAAAGTCCACAGCCTAGATTTATCATATTTTGAAAGAAGAAGGATTCAGTCACCATATGTATCGATTTTAAGTCTGTTGCATACCATTACATGTCTTTCCGGGACCAAGAAACGTAAATAATGGTCAAGTTTTCGGCAAGTTGAACTTTGGGTAAATAAAAAAAAATAACTGGGGGCATCTAATTCTTTTTCATAACAAAATAAAATAAGACTTACCGTTAACTTCCAGATCCATCACTAAGATACACAAAAACTACGAATGAAACACTGTTTTAAGTAATCGCGCAAAAAGCAAAATTGCAAATGATTACTGGTTCACTTACCCCTTTCCTTATATACTTACCTGATACCCTTATCAAGGGTGACCCATTGTTCGAAATATTCTTGGAAACGAAGTTCGTGGGTGTTGTTTACCATATTATTAAATAATTTCCGGGAAACTTGGGAACGACTTTTGTCTCGCTAGCTTGTTCTAGGTGAATCACAGTGCGATGGTACAAAGAGCAAATATTAAAAACTAGCTGCGCCTTGCAGTTTCACCCGCGGTTTCCCGGGATAAAAAGTATGTCAGTCTATGTATCCAGGCTATCTGCATACCAAATTTCATTAAAATCCATTCAGTAGTTTTTGCGTGAAAGAGTAAAAAAGGTACATCCATTCTTACAAACTTACGCGTTTATAATATTAAAAAAGGGTAACTATCCTAATAGTTATCCTTTTTTAATCGCTAAACATTTCCAAATATGTTTGAAAATGTTTGAAATCCATGTGTTGAAATACACATATTTTTCAAACATTTCAAACATTTTCAAACATATTCGGACAAACAGACAGACAACCTTCATTTTATCGCTACTAACATGGCGCGTGCAAATAGCATAATATGTCTCTGAGATACTGATACATAGTAAGCAAGCGTGGCCAAGCGGTAACTCAAGTGGGCTTTCGATCTAACACACAGGAGTTAGAACCATAGTTTGGCCTAGCACCATTGGCGTAGCCAGGGATGCCTACGGAGTTGACGCCAACACAGAAGCTGATGGAGACAACAACTGAATCATCGTACATGTCATCGGCGCCGACGCGACGCCGCGCGCCGCGTTACTGACGCTGACGCCGATATTCATGCAGGCGCTAAGAGCTACGCCAAATTCCAAAAATATTTATTTGCTTAAAACATCATCATCATCATAGGGTGCCATCTTCATACTGAAGTTTGGAGGTCAGTAGGCAATATTTCTTGCGATCCCACGCTGCGCTTTTGAGATCTCGGTAGCTTAGTCCAGTCCGTACTTTGATGTCGTCCAACCATTTACGTCGCTTAAAACATGGTACATTATATTATATTACACGGTCTTGAATGTTTTAGTTGCTTCACATGTTTTATTGATTTATCATCGTGCAAATTGTGAGTTATTACTTATTATTTATAATATTGTACCTATTCATTAAAGATCGAATTATGTGAGATGTCAATATATTAACGCCACAAAATTTCATTACAATTTACCAAATTAGATTTCATAACACCATTAAATAAGTAAAATAAAATTATAATCATTAAAATGTCAATGTTTCAACGAAATTCTAAAATCAAAATCTTTTTAATCATTTTGGCATCATAGACGCACTTATGAACGTCAAATTATCACAATGACTCTACCACCGTATCGGAAAAAGAACCACTACTCAGAAGATACGGCAAGAAACTGAGGGGCATTTTTTTTAAAGATTTTGTTACAATATTTTGGGGTTTTACAATGTTATGTTTCTTATGTACCAGTTGGTTACTTTGCAGAAGTGGAATGTTCCAAGTATCTTTGTCTTCTATGTAATTACGAACAGTGTAGTATGCTTTTCTCATTAGAAAATTCTTAACGCGTAATTTGAATTTACTTTCTGTGAGCTCCGTTATACACTTTGGAATTTTATTATAAAAACGTACGCAGTAGCCCATAAAGGACTTATTCATTTTAGTCAGTCTATACCTAGGTACAACAATCCTATCCTTATTTCTAGTGTTTATGTTATGATGGTCACTATTTACTTTGAATGTTTGGAAGATTTTGCAAACATGCATTATATATTCATAAATATATAAAGAAAGTAAAGTTAATATATTAATTTGCTTAAAAAAATCCCTTAACGAGTCACGTGGACCCAACTCGTAAATCGCGCGAGCCGCACGCTTTTGTAATATAAAAATAGTATCTATATCCGCAGCAGAACCCCACAGCAAAAGCTAAAATTGTCACATATTATTAAAGTACATAATTAATAACATCGAGCCTCTACACTTTTCAAATATAATAATTAGAAGTCACAAAATTTTAAAGTTAAATTAAAACAACTACACACCCACATTTATTTCAATAGAAAAATTCTTGGCTCGATGTAAAGGGTCCGTGGTATATGACCCCGGTGTTTTTTGCTCCCGGGCTTTTTGCCCCCGACTCTGTTTTTTAAATTAAATGTTATTTCTTAGTTAAAATACAGACAGACGTAGATGTGCTTTTTATTGTTAATAATAAATATATATATGTATGTTAAATATTGTCAGAACAGTAATAAATCAATAAATAATAGCTGATTAAATAATATAAAGCTTTATTTATATATCGAGGGCAATAAGCCCAGGAGCAAAAAGAACCGGAGGCATAATCCACAGACCCGATGTAAACGCTATCTTTACTCCAAACTTTACAAGAAATTACTAGGCACTGTTGTCTCAAGGATGACGAGCGCAGTGTGGTGCCGGAGTGCTGCGGAGGACTTTGCACATCAATGTTCTGGGTGGTACTGCAACTGTCCATACGCCTTTCATATGCCATATATAACGCCTGACCATATTTTTTTTTTACGCTTAATTTATCTATGTTTGGCCACTATCTCGCCTGATGTGAAGCGATGATGTGGCCTAACATGGAGCACATAGATCTAGAGATAGACGGCAGTTGAGCAGCTGCTCAGACCCGTCTCCCCTATGGTTCACCGAACATCATCCCGAAACATGACTAGGTCGCTTGACGGCATGGCTTGTGGTATTACAACCACGGCCAGAGCCTACCACTCCAAAGCGCGTAAGCGGGTTTCATCACGATGTTTTCCTTCACCGTTTTAGAGCGAGCGTGCAAAATCTGCACTTAACTATAAGTCATTGGTGCAGGGCCGCGATTCGAACCCAGGTGCGTCTGATCGAAAGGCGCATGAGTTACCCCTGAGCCACACTCGCTCTATAACTATAAATAGACAGTCCCTGGATTGGAATCCACTGGGCCAGCGCAGACCTGGCCGTCCAAAACAGACCTGGCGGCGTTCTGTCATCGCAGAAGCAAAGACCATCGAACTGACCTGGAGCAAAGTGAAGCTTACAGCTCAGGACAGAGAAGAATGGCGGAAAATTGTGTCTGCGCTCTACCCGACATGGTGACTTAGAATATAAGTAAGCACACCACAGAGGCTGTATAGTACTTCCTTTTTATACTTTTTAACCGACTTCAAAAAGAGGAGGTTTACAATTCGACGGTTTTTTTTTCTTTTTTTGTATTTGTTACGCGATTACTCCGCCAATTATGCATTGATTTCGATGATTCTTTTTTTGATTGGTAGGTCATACTTCAGAGGTGGTCCCATATAAATTTTATCGAAATTCATTCAGCACTTTTTGAATATAAAAATAGCAAAAACAAAAAATACAAGTTTAATCTTCAAGTCAGTTCTTGTTTTTTTCGTAACAAACTTTCTTAAGGTGGAGGTTTGTATTCGACTGCTTCACCTGCTTCACCCAGGGTTGACTTCCGGTGAGGGAACTCCTCAACAGTGAATAGTACAGACACAACATTTCGTAAATGGATTTAACCATAATAACCTGATTTAAATTCCATCATGACATGGCTGATACACCCAGGATTGACTTCCGGCGAGGGAACTCCTCAACGAAGAATAGGACAGTCATGATTTTTTTTTGTACATGCATTTAATTGTGATAACCCGTTTTAAACTTCGTCATGTTGTGGCTTCTAGATCATAAAAGCTTGTCTTTAAAAACTTTTTAAATTAATTTAATTTAAACTTGTTTTTCACTAAAAAGGGTAAAATAAATTATTTTTCAAAAAATCTAAACCGACTTCAGAACCACAAATGGCACTCAAAAGTGAAAAATAAATTAATATAATTATCATAAGCGCTACCCACTCATATATTTGAAGTCGGTGCCAGCCAAGTCTAAAAGGTAGTATATAGATACTACCTACAAGTAGTACTTACTATATACATAGTATTTATCTGCTACCTTGGCTGGCACCAACTTCAAATATATGAGTGGGTAGCGCCTATGATAATTATATTAATTTATTTTTCACTTTTGAGTGCCATTTGTGGTTTTGAAGTCGGTTTAGTTTTTTTTGAAAAATAATTTATGAGTACTAGTAACGCCACCTTACTACCTTCACAGGTACCACGTAGGGAATCAGATAAGTTAAAAATAATAAACGCGTTGTAGCTGCCTCATGAATTAACATTAAAAGTGTTTAACCCGTGCTTAGCGACGTGAATATGTATAACGAGGCTACGACGTGTGGTCCAAATGACCAAAGTATTGTTGCACTAATGCACTAATTATAACTAGCTAGATACTAACATAATATTATTTATTTCGAACAGTAGAAAGCTAATGTGTGTGTGAAGGTGTGTGTGGGGGGGGGAGCCTGTGTATGTGTGTTTGTTAACAATTAGCTTCATAAACTACGTCTTGTGCAGGTGTCGGCTTATACACAATATAAAGTTGACTCTGACGATATTATTTAGAATAGTTGTTA
The DNA here is from genome assembly GCA_951640565.1 of Petrophora chlorosata. Taxonomy (NCBI): domain Eukaryota; kingdom Metazoa; phylum Arthropoda; class Insecta; order Lepidoptera; family Geometridae; genus Petrophora; species Petrophora chlorosata. Next base: position 15,905,656 of record OX621195.1, read on the forward strand.
CCTACTACTTGTATGTATTCCTTCATTATCGTTTTGTGTAAAAACCTAAACATTTTACATGAATAATATTTAATCACGAGATACTCAAAATACTAAAGGGCATTTGGGAATTGAAAGCTCAATATTGTTGGACAAACGTTTTGCAGACCATCGCACATTTTACCTTTTATTTTCTAGAATTAAGTAACGAGATGAGCAGGACGTTCACCTGGTGGTAAGCAAAACGCCTGCCCATAACTGTTGCAGTATCACCCAGAATTTTGTTTTCTATTTCAAGTTCAGCCGCACAGTTATGATATGATATGAGTAGGGTGTGACGCAATCAGACGTATTGTTTTTAATTTTGTTTTACGATTGTAACCTTGTTATTTAGGGTTTTGAGTTTTAAGACTAACATCATAATTTTATATTCAACTATTATTATTTCATCATCATCAGCCCATCACGTTTCCACTGCAGGGACACGGGCCTTCTCTCATAAATAGAGTATTTAAATTATTTTAATTGATTTCATTGCTCAAATTAACCATATTTGTAATGTAATGTAGGTACATTTAACTTGTAAAACATATCAGTATGCCAATATGGCGGAACTAGAGGTACTATCCGTATAAAAAACAAATACGCATATACCTAGATTCGCAGAAAAATAAACCATCGTATCATTGTAAAAAGAAATAATCATAAATTCTTTGGTTAAAAGAGACCTTAACTCACTAGTTACGTGAAAAAAGACCGCAATGTTAGCGAAGGGTTAACCTAATTATGAAACCCTGTAATTAGCACCCGCGATGCATCGAAGAAGTATTATTGTTTCTTTAGTTACTAACTCTGTACGTGATTCCGGTGCAGTTGTATAGGTGGCGCTTTAAGCAAATTTTGGTGTTTTACGTAGTTATATTATATTATATTATACATGATCGAAGCATATCTCAGCCTTTGTGGTGTAGTGCTTGGGCAGGTTGTCTCAAATCTCATACACCACCGAGGTTGCGGGTTCGATTCCCGAGACGGGGTAAAATGTTTGTGCATAGAAAAAAAGCGCAAGCATTTGTTTCGTGTCTGGGTGTATGGCGTCATGATCCTCGTGGTTTCTTGTTCTCTAGATACAGGGAATCCTAGTTAGTGGCCAGGATCTAAGCACGTGACCGTCGGGTGCATTAAAAAAGTATATAACTGCAAAAAGGTGATGCACTATGAAGTTAATTAGTTAGTGTAGTAGATGTATATGTAGTTATTAATTAGTGATTGATAGCGCCACTATGAAAAGTTTACTAATGTATGTGCAAAAAACTTTTCCCAAAATATCACATCGCAAACTATTTTACACAAAATTAAATGTTCATTTTGGCAAAAAAACATTTGTCAAATCAACTTATCGCAATTTTTCAGTTAGCAAAACTGTCTCTTTCTCATTTTTGGCAAGTTTTTGTTTAACAAATTGGTAAATGTTGGTTTTGGGAATAAAACAATAAGTATTATTTTTGTTAATAACTAAAATTTACTACAGATCTAAAATGAATATCAGTTAAAACTAGGTCAAACTATGTTGATAAAACGCGTTTTAACAAAACGAAAATTCTTCTGGCGCGACACGTCAAGACTGACATTTGACGTAATAAAATTTGACAAATTAAAATGATGCCAAATGATAAAATTTTCTTGGTTAAATAACCAAGTTTTAATAAAATGCGAAATGCAAGTTAGTTTATTGAAACACACAGATAATTAAAAAAACACAAACAAAACAAATTAAAAATACTAATAACTAATCTAATCTAATAAACCACTACCAGTGGGCAACGTTCGCAAAATGCTGGCAGCATTGCCACGTTGAATGGCAATGCTTATCCTTTGGCCAAAATATAGGCCAGCATTTCGGTCACGCGTTTCTAAGACAAGAAGTTTTAATATATCTTTGAAAACTGTATGCGCCCCCGGTCCCCACGTTCCTAGCGTCTCGACCCCAAAAGGTTCAAATATGTAGCTACTATCTAGGCTACTATACTTGCGCCTTTTGAGGTTCTCCGCTCCTTCAGCGGCTGCGCCAGCCTTGTTTTGGGTCACGGGAAGATGAGACGGCACTAGGGTATATACACAAGTTGCGTCCCATACCAAAGGCCGTATGCGAAATGTAAATTTGCTAAAGATTTATTTGGGAAATGAAACTAGAGCGATAAGTTTTTTGGGAAGTGACATTAGACAAAAATATTTCGCCCAAAGTACACCATTATGAACCCTTTGTGGGAACTAGTATTCCTGAGCTTGTGGCGCGACGATTTTACCAACGTTGATGCATGAACTGCTCCATCTCTACAGTAGTACTGCACTACTGAAGCATACGGAAAATGCTACGATATATTAGGTAAAATCGGCTAATGATCCAGGAGTGAGATGGCCCGTTATGCGGATTCTTTTAGTTGGATATTATTTGCTTTATAGTCTCGGCTTATGATATAAAATACTAAATAGTTGCATATAATTGCATATAAATAGTTGCCCAGTTGCAAAATACATTTAAAAATTAAATTCAAAAGATATTTATTAAATAGGCACAAAAATGCACTTTTGAACGTCATATAAATACACATTATACAAATCAATTATAAAACGTAAATTTTTTTAACTTAAAATATCAAGACTGAAGAAAAAAAGGTAAGCATGTCTACCCATTTCTTTCCCGTACTCAAATTAAAGTCCGGGCCCAGAAAAGAAATGCGAAAGCTGACTCTACCAGTGCTTCGGAAATACGCCCGCTAGAGAAAATAGCACCAAGAAACTCTGCGGGGACGGCATTTTTTAATTTTTTTTATTTGTTTTTGAAATTATGATTAACATATTACAATGTCGAACTAGAAGTGCGAGTGAGATATCCCATAGTCACAGTATCAGTAACATGAAAACTTGAGTAATATATATATGTTTGCGCCATTAAATATTAGTCAGCATCTGATGTTACTTTATGGAATACAATACAATACAATAATGCTTTATTGTACACGAAACAAGAATTTAACAAGGTACAGGAAAGACTGTTATAACCGATAAGTACAACGGGATTTACACATTCAAACTGGTTTTTAAATAAAAAATATCAATCTGAAAAAATATACCTAAATACATTATTAAATGTAGCAAATCAATCAGTTTTTGAGCAATTTCGTAACCATTTTCCATACATTTTTAACTGGGCCCTAATTCACTAGGAATCGACGTGTTTTACAGGAAGGATTCGCCAAGTTGTCATAGTGAATTGGGGCCCAGATGCTGGTATCGTTCTGTCTGTCATGCAGAATTTATGAAATAAATATGATGATACCCAAATAATTTTGAATTTAGAAAAAAATATAGTTTCAAAGTACTACTACGTACAAAAAGTGTTTTGAATTTTCTTAAAATCTTTTTATTTAAATATGAGTTATTTATGGGTTATGGGTTAGATTTGAAGGAAACATTCTTGACGGGATAGGGCGTTTAAGCCCATTTTGCTTTTTTATTTTATTTTTCAGAAATTACATGTTTAAGCCAGAATGTAATTTTTTTATATATATTTAATAAAACAGCTAAGACTCACGTAGTTTGTCGAATTAGTCGACCTAGGTTTCGAGCATGTCCAATGCTCTTCATCAGGGGTGAGTTTACGCTGCGATTTAAATGCGATTGTAATTTTTTTTAATCCATAAAATGCAGTTTTTATTCACAAAATTCAACCGATGTTTCCTAAGAAAAATGCTCTATTGACTGTTGATGATACACATTTATAGTTAATTTTTATCATTTTCATGTTTTAATGTCATTTATTTTAATTCTAAATAGATCTTTATGATGTTCGTTTTGGTGATACTGTATAGCAAGCTGTGGTCTCCAGTAATTGAAGGAGCACATTGTATAAAACTTAAATAAGCATTAAAATCTAGCAAGTAAGTGTATCCTGTGTTGGAGATCCTATTAAAAATTAATAAATAAAGAACAAAACATCCTCACTGCAAAGAAAAAAGAACCTACCTGAAGATCCCAACTTTTGACACAGGCTGTATCATTGATAAATTATTCACTACACCCTGTTAAAGGTAATACCTAAACTGACACCAATAATATGCAAATAAAATTAAATAAAAGAAACTTACCTGAACGTTTTCACAAATGCAAGGCAGTTCTTCTACATAACACAACAAAAACGGAAATAAAACTATGCCTACCTACACACGACTGACAACTGCGGCATACTCATCACTAATAGATAACGCGATCAGTAATCATCCATTATAAGTACCTAATACTTACAAAAAGTCTCGTCACGCTAGCAGATAGAGGGGATGTGTAAGCAATACGATAAACTATTGAATGAAATTGAATTATCCACGCGTGGTAGTTATTACCCTAAAGAAACCAGTGATTTGTTAAATCTCTTATTTTGAGTAGGTGGCAGGTCTCTCGTATGCGAAACGTCTTCTTGGTACCACCACTTTGCCAGTTATTCTGCCGCCAAGCAGTAGCGCGCAAGCATTACTGTTTTCCGCTTTGAAGGGCATTGTAGCTAGAGAAATTATTGGGTATATGATTTACAAATATTATTATGCATCCTCCTCCTTCAGCAGATATTCTGTAAAACGTACTGGCTACCTGAAAATTTGTAACTTTAAATAATATTCTATCTGGTTTTAATCAAGTTTCTGTAGAACATATGATATCAAAATTATATTTATCTAATAAAAGTTGTTATGTCTAATATTTTGCCGAGAAACGGTTTAAAGACTGTGTCCCGAAAACTGCAAAAGAGGTCGCGGCAGGCCCAGAAAATGGATGATGACGACCTTGTTCTTACTGGAATGATTGCCCTGTTAGAGCCCTAAACCGCGAAGATTGGAAAGAGGGAAGAGAGGCCTTCGCCCTGCAGTGGGACATAAATGGCTAAAAATAATAATAATCACTAATTTAGCCCCGCTAATTGTATACCTAAACAATGACCCAACATACTTACGAGCAATGAAAAATATATTATCAAGAATCTCTAAAATAAACTAAATAAAACACGTACAGGTAAACAACACACAATACTGGTAGTATATAGTGCCTATTGTAGAAATATATAGCAGCGTATATTGCGGAAGATATAGTGTAGGTAGTCAAAATAACGCGCCGCACCTTGTAATTTTAACCCTAATGCAGCGGCCCCATACGTGTTCAAGCGGGCCCTTGCTGCATTATTTGTACTCTTTCTTTTTAGGCAATATCAAAGAATAATAAGGGACAGAACCGTCACTCCGTAAAGAAATTTAAACAAATAGCGACTCTTGCTAGGACGCAATACAATTCAATTCAGTTCGCGTAGCGCTGCATACCTACCAGTCATATTAACCTATAGAGCGCCTCTCTTTCTATCGTAAAGCTCTTATCTCTTCTGACGCGGCACGTGTAACGACGCGCGACCCGCCGTCGCTGTCTGGCTATGTACTTGTAACTTCGTACTACAGTGCGGAGTGCGCTAGGCCTGGCAGTATAACGGCCATGCTTACGTAGGCGATGTCGCAGGTGTTGGAAGCCCGCGGTCAAGCGTGCGTTTGTGTAGAGGCATAGAGGCGTGGGTGTGTGGGGTGGTCGCTATAAAAACAATGACGTATACGTGGGATATATATCTATCTCCTTCTTTCAGCACCACGAATATTTCTTCAAATCCATCTATAAAAATATATATAACTTCATAACGTATGTTTAAAGGATTTTTTTTCAATATTCTAGGAAGCATCATACATAACTCTTTTTCCTATTTTTAATACAATCTAGCCATAAAATTAGGCTAATAAATAATTTAAATTGAACTTAAACTGATACATAGCATAATACTTGATCTAACTGAGATGACTAGGAACTTGATATGACTAAGAATGTGTCCATTAACACTTTTCTTATTGTCTCTATTAAGGCGAAGACACTTTTTTTAGGAAATAATAATAATAACACCACCAGCAACATGCCCTTCAATATGGCCTAGTCGAGTCTGAGGTGCCGTACTGTAAGTACGCACTTGCGGCAGTTCTCGAGAATGGTCATGCATAGGGCAATGCATTTTCCGATAGTTGTTACGGTAAACGGGCTTTTTAGCGAAGAGCCACATCTCAAGAGGCTCTCCCTAGACGTTGGATTAAGGGTCGGATGCAGAAGGCAGTAGATACTCCATGACGCGGCATGTACCTATTGTTAGGAGGTTCCTTACTCTGCAGCCCTAACCGGCAGCACTCTAGGTTTAGGTTTTTATAATATTCTTTTTATAGAAATATTGTAACAAACTTAGATTTAAGAATGAAAATAAATAATGTGAATCATAATAATATAGGCCAGGGGCCGGCTTTGTAGCTATACCAAAAGATCCCAGCGATCTATATGTGTCTCTTTGAGTAAACCAGTAATGGAAGTTATTGCTATTTTTCATTAATTTTATTTGCAGGTGAAATTTTACTAGCTTCTCAATTCAATTGTTTTTTATGTTTGTTACCTCAGAACTCCGCCTTTCATAAACCGACTTGGAAAATTTTGCGTTTTGTTCAGTAAAGCTTTAAATTTCATCCATATTCGACCTTGAACTTCGAAGATACCTACTTCAGAAAATTTGTTAAAGCAACATGCGCCGCCCACTTTACCACTTTTTTACTTTTCACTTAGTAGGTACTCAGCAAAGTAGATAGGTACTTATGTAGATAGTTTCAAGAATTAATCAACAGAAGTAAGTATAAAAAGAACCATTAAAGTTCTCGCCATCTATGTACCTAATCACGGTTAAAACTCTAGTTCATATAACATTTCTTTGATCAGCTTTGTTTCACCCGAGGTTGCAAAGAATCCTATATGTTATTCCAAGACTGAAGAGTATTTTAATTTTACCATACCAAAATATAGGTACATACCAAAAATCATCAAAATCATTTCAGCCATTACGGCGTAAAAAGGGATTAAACTTTCGCATCACACTGTCACACCAATATTATAAAACCGGCTAAGTGCCAGTCGGACGAGCGCACGAAGAGTTCCGTACCATTATCTATAAAAACGGCAAAAAATATCACGTTTTCTGTATGGGAGCTCCTTTAAATATTTATTTTATTCTGTTTTTAGTATATGTTGTTATAGCAGCAACAGAAATACATCATTTGTGAAAATTTCAACTGACTAACTAAAACGGTTCATGAGATACAGCCTGGTGACTGACGGACAGACAGACAGACGGACAGCGGAGTATTAGTAATAGGGTCCCGTTTTTTCCTTTGGGTACGGAACCCTAAAAAGTCGAAAGTTTGTATGTAAGTGTTTGTTACTTCTTTACGCTGTGACGACTTTAGGATTTGAGTGAAATTCGGCATGGAGACAGCTCATACCCTGGATTAACACACAGGCACTTTTTAGGCAAAGGTATTTTCCAAAAATCCATTGGAATGCAATTCGATCTTTTGATGAAAAAAAACACCAGTTTACTGCAAACTTTTCCTTTGTTCAAAATGTAATCCAGATTGCTACTTGACCTTCAGTTTTATAGGCACAAATTGTTAGTTGTACGGTATCGAGGCTTGTAACAAATCGCGAGGAATGTATAATTATTAATAATTTAATAAGTAATAAGTAGTTTTCGAATGAGAAGGAGCGAGTGTGGCTCATTGGGAGCACGTGCGACTTTCGATCCGACGCACCCGAGTTCGAATCCCGCTAGCCGCGCACCACTGATTTTCTTAAGTTATGTGTGGATTTAAAACTCGCTCTGAAAACGGTGAAGGAAAACATCGTGAGGAAACCGGCATATCCCAGAATTTATAACAAAAATTTAAGGATATGTGACATCCACCAACCCGCACTGGGCCAGCGTGGTGGATTATGGCCCATACTCTCTCTACGAGGGAAGGCCCGAGTTTCAGCAGTGGGAACGTAATGGGCTGATGATGATGATGATGAAGTAGTTTTCTAGCTCTATTCAATGACTGAGGAAGGTCAAATGGTTCTGAAAGCCAATTCCGCTAAATTTTAAAGACGTTGAATGATAGTTGACCGAATCAAAACTAATGTGTGAATTGAAGAAATATCGGCATTCTGCTTGTAATAAATACAGTCTAGTATCGATATTTATGATCTCAGTATAAACAGGCCTAGCGCACTCCGCACTGTAGGTACGAAGCTACAAGGACATAGCCGGACACCGACGGCGGGTCGCGCATCGTTACACGTGCCGCGTCAGAAGAGATAAGAGCTTTACGATAGAAAGGGAGGCGCTCTATAGGTTAATATGACTGGTAGGTATGCAGCGCTACGCGAGCTGAATTGAAATGTATTGCGTCATAGCAAGAGTCGCTATTTGTTTAAGTTTCGTGTGTGTTTGAATGATGCTTCTGTCCCTCAGAGTAATGACACTAATATAATGTCATATCGTTCAATTTTAAGTTAAATGTCAATCAAAGAGGTTAAAATCCGCTACGTCCTCAGGTAAAATAGTCGAAAACTACATCGCTCAATTTTCCCTGTAACAGATAAAATATGTGGCAGTAGACAAAAATAGACGTCAAACTGAATTGTCAAAATTAAAATACGCCCGATATTTTGACCGTTATGTACTTGCTTCGGCAGTACATATATTTTGACCGTTTTTTACCAAACACACCGAATAATATTCTTCGTTGGATGGTCTATCATACCACGGAACATCGGCGAAATTGTAGCCCTCTCCACAAAGGGCACTAACCAAGAGCTGAAGCTGAGCTGACCGTAGCTATAGCTCTAGATGCCTGTTTGACTTCACAGCAATTTTAATCGTTTCACAGCATCTATGCCATCCTACTCATATTGTATCCTACTTATCCTTCCCACTTATTCTTCCTGCCGATGTTCCCAATTTATCCGGAGCATCCTCGTGAGCCCGCGTAATATGCCGCCGGGAGACAGTCCTGGGTTGTTACAGTTTTTGTCAGGTTCTTCACATTCGGTTCGACCGCCTCCTCCACCCTCCGTAGTGGGGTCACTGGTGGAGAGTCGGGGACTCTGCCGGCTTGCACAGCCCCACTCATCTGGGAGGTGGCCTTGGTGAGCAAGGTCACCCCTCCACAGGCATGGTGGCCTGGTTCACACGCGGGTCGACTGCCAGGGCGAAATGGTGAATGCTAGCGCGACCCCATCTCGCCCCACCACGGCAGAGGACTACTCACGGGGAGTATTTAGTGGGTTCGAGCCCCACACACCCCTTTCTGCCATAACACTGTGGCAGAAGGGCAGTGCAGTGACATTTTCCCGCCCTAAAAAAAAGGTTTTTCACATCATTTTCTACATTAAATCACTATGTAACTAAAGGTCTATCTCGTCCCCTAGGTTTGCTGGAGATGCATTGCTCTCTTCATGGCGTAGTCTTCGTCATTACAAGTCCATCCCATCGTTATTTAGCCTCATGTGAGGATTTATGGTTGAATAGATATTTGATAAAGATCAACGGATCTGAAATGTGTCTGGTCCCGAAAACGCTTTAGATTTTTTCTGTTTGTTTCTTTGTTACCTCAAATCTCAAAAACTACTTGGCAGATTGTGATAGAGTTTTCAAGATTCGGTAGCTTAAATCACAATTTAAAATGAGTTATGTTAAATCAAATCAGTTGGGTAACAAGTTGTATCTTTGTTGTAGACGCTCTCATACAGTAGGAATATTTTGCTAAATGTTTGTAGAAATATGACAGCTTTGCTTTTTCTGTTTTCAACGCGGGCGTAGTCGCAGGAAAGCTAGTTCTAAATAAATCATCTCTCATAGACAACGGTAAAGCTGGAGTAGAGCTTAGGACGCATATTTCAGGTCATTGAGTTGTTGGCGTCAACAGTGACATCGCAATAACTGGGTAGTTAATTTATGCCCTTATTGTGACCGGGCGCCCATTCATGCCACGTCCGTGTCTTCCACACATACGAAGTCTGTATGATCACTGATTAGTGGGGATGTTACTTTCAACGAAATCAGTGCTATATTATATGTTTGTATGCTGTGAAATGTCATTAGTTGTAACAAAATTTTGGGACCTGCCGGGTAAAAGTTTTTCGAAATTTCTCAAAAACTTACACGATTTGACTTGATGGGTTACTTTGAGGGAAACTTTCCTGGAATAGGTTCGATTATTATTACTACGAAACCCATTTTGATTATTTTTAGACTTAAAATTTTTGAGCATATCCGTTTTCTTTCAGAAATCCCAAAAATGCAGTTTTAATTTTCTCCAAAATTCAACCAATGTTTCCTAAGAACAAAACTTCCTCACTACATAGGTAAAGTTACCTAACTTACCAAAACTTTCGAAGGTCCGACAATTTTGCCACATCCTGTCTATAAAATAAATATCGAAAATCTTAAAGGACCACTTTTTTATCCATAATTATATATATATATGTTTGTCAAGACGTTTTCTCAGAGACGGTTACAATAGGCAAATAAGCATAGGTACATGTATTTCTCATCAACCTTACTTCCTTCCTTAAGGAGAGTGATTCAAACTCGCGGGCTCGATTCCCATTGGCGACAGATAAAATATGCATATTTTTCACATATTACATGCGCTCATACATAAAACGCGCTACCTGCATTTGATTTTCTAAGAGATGCAAGTGCATTGAGAACATATAATTGTGATATTCATTTATGAATTTGTCCATATTCATTTCTTTGTTGTCGCGTTCAAATAACACCTTTCGATAAATTGTAACATTTTTTTTTATTCAATTTATGGTAACAATCGGTACAGTCAGCAACAAAAGTAGCTGAACATTTGTGAATCTTTGATTCACTACTCCTTGTATGTAATTTGTATAATTTCTGTGTTATTGACAATAGAAAAATTGTAAAAGTTCAGCTACTTTTTATTTATTTATTATTTAATAATAATATAAAATAACAAGTTAAACAAGGCATTCGTAAAACACTAAGGGTTGTGTTCAATACCATATTTAGTCTACATCGATATTAGGTAACACCAGGCCTAGCGCACTCCGCACTGTAGGTACGAAGCTACAAGTACATAGCCGGACACCGACGGCGGGTCGCGCGTCGTTACACGTGGCGCGTCAGAAGAGATAAGAGCTATTAGATAGAAAGAGAGGCGCTCTGTAGGTTAATATGACTGGTAGGTATGCAGCGCAACGCGAGCTGAATTGAATTGTATTGCGTCATAGCAAGAGTCGCTATTTGTTTAAATTTCTTTGCGGAGTGATGCTTCTGTCCCTTAGTATTCTGTGGTAACACAATCATCTCATAAATTTATCTATGAAGGTATAAAATTGGTAAGTGCATTTCTTAGAAATCTTAACATTCAATATGTTGAAAAAAGTGAGTGTAACTAACTAATTTTAATGTTTAGTGGCGTGATACCATTAACCAAATCCGGCCCACTTATGTCGCTGACTGTAGCACATGTCACGCTTAGGGTTTCCCTGCCTCCTAACTACCCTGAATATTTGGAGTTGAATTGAGAAGGCAGAGTACATGCAATAGATTTATTTTATATGGCAAGCCGGCTCAGCCAGAGGGGTCACAGTTGTGGAGTTCGAGCCTCATACTCTTTGTACGCTGATTTTATTTTCCCCCACTGCACTGGTCCAGTACTATCCTGCCCCCCTACCCATATGTCTCTCAAGCGCCAATCGTATATCGTGTTGAGCTCAGATTAAGGTATAGCTTCACTGCGACTAATGAGATACGGTCTTATTATTGTCATTCAGGCAACAAATTGAATTAATCTCATTTATTGATACCAAAATACGATAATTACAAGTAGAGATAAAGTTAATGATACAATATTATGTCATCATAAGACATTGTCCCAGTGAATCTACACCCTAATTTGAGCTCAACACGATATACGATTGGCGCTTGAGGGACATTTGGGTAGGGGGGCAGAAGGCGGCCGCAGGTGAATGTGTGTGCTGTCATGAAGACCAGGATCAGGGATGCAGCTTCTGCTGGCTGTAGTGTCCAGCCGGAAATAAATATAAATATTTCCGTAGGTATTTAAGTTTCTAATTTTGTATCATTATTATTGTCTTTTTTATAATATGAAAGTTAATTGTTTTTTATCTAATTATATGGCCACAAAGGGAATAAACATATAGTTTAAAAGGCTCTAAAAACAGAATAAAAAAATATTTTAGTTTAAGATTAATAAACCTTACGATGAATTTAATATACATTTACGTATATAACGTTACACTATGTTAACTGCGTGATGTTAAACGTATTTAATTTGATATAATTTTAAAATTTTACCGATAAGTAATCTCGTCTCGTCATCAATGCAGAATTGTACCAAGCCCTTAAAATACTAAATGCTGACTATTCCTCTAATAATGAAAGTTTTCAATAGATGGCGTATTCGCCATATGTACAAGGAACGGATCAGCCTTTCTTAATTCGTAACCTTAGATTTTGAAAAGTTTTGTAAGTTTTATTCATAATTGATATTGTATGAATGATAGTTTTAAGATATATATTTATATATGGGCCGTAGAATAAGTAAATAATATTTAAAACTTATTTTAATGTTGCCCGAATTGAAGATTAAACCAAATAAATAAATAAGAAAACGGTTAAGACTCACAGTTAAACGTCGAAATTACTCCGATTAGGTTTCGGACATTTTAAGTCTTCAGCGGTCGAGGCGTATACAAGATGCCTTGCGACTGTAGGGTGTGTTATACAGGTGAAACCCGGCGCAATATATCGACTAGGATAACGGAGCACAAACGTAGTATCAGGAACCTGGAAACCGATAGGTCGGCGGTAGCGCAGGAAGCTCACATCTCTGACTCTGGACATCACATCCGTTGTGATAAGGCTTCCGTTCGATTCGTAAGCTTGTTGGCGTCTGGCCCGGTGAGCCAGGTCTAAAGTCCTGTCCAAACTGTATAATGCTTGTATTCACTTTAATTTCTAGTTTCAAACATTTCGCGATTACCACACAAACGTCTCCATCGAAAGTCTCAATGCTCATAAATCGGGCGCGTTCACACCGTATAGGTTTTCAATCGGCCGGTAAATCAAGGGACGGCACGCGTGCCATTGTGTTGGTAATGTATACGGTGTGACTACCGAGTGCCGTTAGTACCCCGTATGATGTAGTTTGATGTATGCACCTACATATTAATAATATATATGTGGTAACTACATGTCTATAATGCTAGTGATATCTTAATTGAGGTGCTAAGGATGCGCTTACACGACACTATGCCCGCACCGAACTCATATCGGACTCGCACCCTAAGCAATCGGTTAAAAAAAAAAAATTACTGCTGACTCTATGAATTACAAAACAAGAAAGAGATCACGACGGAAAACTGACGGAAAACAAACTTGATATATTTATGTTTATTTTTTATTTATTCAGTCTCAGGAAGACTATCGACTATTTAAATCAAAATAGGCTCTATAATATATAATATCAAAGCCATTATATTTTAAGATATTATAAAAGATATAAAAAAGAGACATCCTCGCAGAGTTTCTTGGTGCTATCTTCTCTAGCGGGCGTATTTCCGAAGCACTGGTAGAGTCAGTTTTCGCATTTCTTTTCTGGGCCGAAACTTCGATTTGAGTATGGAAAAGAAATGTGTAGAAATGCTTACAAGTCATGATATTTTAAGTAACAATTTTTACGTATTTTAATTGATTTGTAATATGTGCATACGACGATTAAAAGCTCATTTTGTGTGGCTATTTAATAAATATCTTTTGACTTTAGACTTTTATTAAAACCTTGGTACCTTACTTACCGACAAATATTTATAATTATGTATTATGAAATGCGGAAACAATGCTTGTGCTTGGCCTTCTGGTGTGTATAGGTACTATAATAAAAAATAATAATAATATATTATATTTATTATTTTTTCATAGTAAAATTTAATAATAATATAATTTTATTTCAGGCAATAAAGGTACATCGAAGTAAAATTATCAGAGGCCCATATTATAAATACCTTAGAGACTAACATATATACACAATTTGAATTATAATTTTAAACTCTAGGGATTTTTCAAACTATTATGTTGTAAAATTAATTTATACACCCGTTAGTTTTCTTTGTTAATGAAATAAAACAAAATGATCATAAATACATTTGTAAGGCTTTATTATTCCTTAAAAGAAGCGCTTTCATGCACGCATTACAATAAATTATTATTATTTTTTCATGCAGTTTAATAAAACATAATCTACATCATCATCTTAGAGAGGTTCCGTAAGATGCTTCGTCGAGTAACACAGGCAGTGCCGAGAATCTTCTGCTGTCCTTTTTCTTGATTTTGTCTTCTGGAAGGAAGCTCCAGAAGATCAGGTCTTCATCTGCTGTTGCTGTGGCTGGATAGAAATGTCAAATATTCATATCGTTTTGTTATTTTTTTATTATGCTTATGCACCTACAATGTCAGTATTACACACTTCAATACATCTAAATTCAAGCATCTAGGTCAGAGCTTCCCTAACTGTGCGTCGCGGCATTACCCCGAGGGCGTCGAGAGGCGATCCACATGGATTGGCTTCATTCATGGATCCACATGGATTTTCACGAATATCGTGCCATCAGCACTGCAGTTAGAGGTTTCTGCTGCCATTTGCGACATCGTACTTATGCCAAACAGGCTTTTCTGCAGTTGCAGTAATAAAGAACAAGTATAGATCGAAAATAAATGTAGAGAAAGAAATGAGAGTGGCCATTCCCAAACTTGACCGTTTTGAGAAGCTATGCTCAGAAAAGCCATTAGTAGCCATTCAATTAAGTAAAATGAATATTTCTTTTAATTTTCATTCTTATGTTTTGATTTTGTTCTTATTTTCTAATAAAAAATATAAGAGTTATTTGGAATTATTTTATTTGAGGGGCTAACAGCTGTTGTTACAAAACAGTTTGACAAATTAATACAAGAAAAGCCAATTAGAAGCCTCCGCAAATAACAATTAAATAGAATTAAAGAATTTTTATAATTAAATGAACAAATAAATAAGAAGTGCGAGATGGCACCATGCAATGCCATTTACAAATTAGAACGATTAAGTAGTGATGACGTTAGAGCTGTATTCACCGCAGCCAGAATGCTTGTGAAAAGATCGATATTGGAATGCTCAGACTTCGAAAGCTTATTAAATGCTACAGAAGAATGTAAAACATAAGTGTTCCTCCGGAAGGTGGTGCGGGCGAAGGGTACATGCAATAAGTTTTTAGGTCTGGAGTGTTGAGGTGGAACATTCAGAGATATTTTAGCAATAAGGTCTGGACAGTCAATTATGGACTGTGCCATTTTAATTAGAAAGCGCATATCGGAAATATTTCTACGGATTGTAAGAGGGAGCAAATGCAAACGAGCACAGCGTTGATCCTAACTTAAGCGCGGAATTTTGAACTTGTAGCCTAGATGCCGTGTGACCTTTTTCTGTATTTTCTCTAAAAATTATTCTGATAACTTGTTACTAGGCTAGAACTACAACTGGTATGGTAGGTAGTTTTTGATCAGAAGGGGCGCCCCGGGCAGGGCGTCGCGTCACAGTAAAAAAAAGTTTGGGATTTATATTTTTAATAAAATCTAATAACTCTCACTTTTTTTATCTCAAACGAAACACCAATCACAGTGCATGACGTCATTTGAAAGTGAATACCGTGTGCGAAGCTTCTGTTTATTGTATATTTTTGTTATTTATGTAAATCAAAATGATGCGGTTTTCGTTCCATAATGACCCTAAAGTCCTTAAACTTCACAAAAACGTATTAATTACTGTGCACGTTTGCTACTGTAGAGCTTGTCGTTTCGTTTGCCTTCATATGACGTCAAACGTTCTGAGGTGACCTTTTGCGTGGCAATATTTAAAAAATAACATTAAAAATAGGTATAGATACTCTAAAAACTTCATTTCATTAAAATATTATTTTTCATGGCTATATAATTATATACATTATGGTTAAATTTTAAACACTTTCTGAAAAGTTGTCCAATCCCCGATTATGCTGTGTACGCATAAAAAAATTCTCACCCAGTGTAGTTCCATCAGGGCTGAAAAGCATGGTCCTCACGCGGTCCAGGCTGGAGCGGACCTCACCCTGTTGGTCCACTACCGTGTCAGGGTCACTCATTACCACCAGGTAAGAGCCGGACTGGCTCAACGATTCTGCTCTTTCTGTCAATTGTAACGTTATCATTGTACTGACACCCAGTTAGATACAGGTACATCCCGCATTCGCCGGGACGTCATGACGTACCTGACTTTTTTTATGGAACTCAGTAATGAGACGAGCAAGCTATTCGTCTGATGGTAAGCGCCACGCCTGCCCATAACAATTGCAGTGCCACCCAGAAGTTTTAGTACCATAAAAAGTTCTGCGTAGCGCTCATCACCCTGATATATCAGATATTAAGTCTTATATGCCCAGTGATTTCGCTGGCTACAATGCCGTTTTCTGTCACTGGAACACAGTAATGCTTGCGCACTATCACTTAGCGGTAGAATAACTAGCAAAGCAGTGGTACCTACCCAGACGGACTTCCGCGTACGAGAGAACTACCACAAGTATTAAATTCAAAGATAATTAAAATTGATCAAATTTGGTTAACCAAGTTTGGGGAGTGAAACACATTGTTATCATTTTGCAGCAGTTAAGTAGTACCTACGAATCTTTGAACCAACCTGCTGCAATGACAGCCGTCTCGTTAGATAACGATATGTTAATTTACGACAATAATACTAAAGCTGCCTAAAAATCATTCAGCATGCAAAAAATTACGATCACCTGACCACATCCATCCAGAATTATCTATCTATTTGAGCATTCCATTAACAAACCAGGATTCCAGAGACTAAGCACTAGCTCGCCGGTCTTGTGGCTGAACAGCATAGCGTCCAAGCTGTAAGGGATGTTACCCAGGTCGAACTCTTCGATCTTGGAGGTAGGGGCATTCCAGAACGCAATGCGTGAGTGCAGGTTTGATGCCACTGAGCCAATACCAAGAAGGGCACTTCGCCATGGGTGCCATGTCAGGGCCTGCATTAAAAAGAAAACGGGAAAATGTAATGAACATCAAAATAATCTTTGAGGTCGGATACACTTCTATCCAAAATTTGTATCGGCAGATCAAATTGGTAAATGACCGCCAAATTTAGTAAATGACCACCAAATCCAATTGCCGCACCTCACTCTTCCGTGGTCCCACTCGCTCTTACACCTAAAGTGTATATAAAAAGCGCGGAGCCAGAAGCTCGCGAAAGAGGTCCTGAATGAAAGCGAGCCTACAAGACTAAGTGGAGCGAAGGATGGAGGTGGCGACCAAAGCGAGCCGGCGACTTTCGCAGCGGAGCGAAGTTCGAGTAGAGGAAGCGACAGGAAGATGATAAACTCAACACAGACAAGGCAACGGTATTCCTAGGTATAGGCATAGACTCTAAGTTGCAGTGGGGTCCTCATATCGATGCTCTATCAGGAAAACTTAGTTCTGCTGCATGCGCGGTTAGTAAAATTAGGCAATTAACGGATATAGCTACGGCTCGGTTAGTTTACTTTGCATACTTCCACAGCTTAATGTCATATGGCATTTTGCTGTGGGGGTCTGCCGCGGATATAGAAGCTATTTTTATTTTACAAAAGCGGGCAGTTCGCCCTATTTATGAGTTGGGTCCTCGCGAATCATTAAGAGAAGTCTTTAAACAAATTAATGTACTAACCTACATTATTAAACCTTCTCTGTATATTTATGAAAATATAATGTATGTTCGTAAAAATCTGCACAAATTCAAGGTGAATAGTGACCACCACAACATAAACACTAGAAATAAGGATAGAATTGCAGTAGTTATTGTGTACGTTATTACAATAAAATTCCAAAATGTATAACGGAGCTCACAGAAAGTAGATTCAAATTGAGTGTTAAAAATATTCTAATGAAAAAAGCATACTATACACTTAGTAATTACATAGAAGACAAAGATGCATGGAACATTCCGCTTGTGCCAAGTAGCCAACTGGCACATAAGAAAAATAAAATTGTCAAAAACAAACATAAAATATTGTAACAAAAGTTCAAAAAAATATGCCCCTCAGTTTCTTGCCGTATCTTCTGAGTAGCGGTTCTTTTTCCGATACGGTGGTAGAGTCATTGTAATAATTGACGTTCATAAGTGCGTCTGTGACGACAAAATTGAAATAAAAAACTTTTGAATTTGAATTGAATTGAAGGGGTGACAAGCGAGACTTCTGTTGGAGCCAGACTCGTCAACTTTGGTGAACATTTACTATTTTTTGGGGGATTTAATTTTTTTTATGTGGTGATATTTTTTGGTGATCATTTACTATTGTTGGCAATAGAAAGTGTTTTTTTTGCCGTTACTTTTTTGGGTTCCGTACGCAAATGGTAAAACGGGACCCTATCACTAAGAATCCGCTGTCCGTCCGTCTGTCTGTGTCTGTCTGTCCGTCTGTGACAAGGCTGTATCTCATGAACCGTGACGGTTAGACAGTTGAAATTTTCACAGATGAGGTATTTCTGTTGCCTAACTAAAAACAGAATAAAATAAATATTTTAGGGAGCTTCCATACAACAAACGTGATATTTTGCCGTTTTTATAGATAATGGTACTGAACCCTTCGTGAGCGAGACCAACTCGCACTTGGCCGGTTTTTACTAGATCTAGTGGTTAATTAAACATGAGCCAATTTACTTGGTACTGGCTGAATACATAAATAATGCGGAGCCTTAAAAAATAACTTGGACCAGCGCGGCAAGCATAAACCTAGGTATATACAATTTTGGGTCTGCAAGTTTTACCTTGATATAACGACATGAGTTTATGCTGGAACACAGTTCTAAACTTGGCCAGTATAGTATCAACACTGCGTCTCTATTCACGGCAGCTACGGCCAGGTACCGCGCGTCAGGTGACACCCTGACCATGCAGGTAGCTCCGCGGATCACTTGCCTCGACCCGATGATTTGGTAGTACCGTGACACAGAGCACAGCATGCCTCGAGAACAGCCCCTGAAAATTAAGTATCGGTGTTTTGATATAAGTGCATATATATATATATATATATATATATATATATATATATATATATATATATATATATTTACTCAACAGAAAAATTGAAACACTTCCCTTTTTATGGTTTCTGTCCTAATATAACACAAAAACGTTTTCATTCCATGAAAAAAAATCACATGATTGTATAGCTGGCAGTTTGGCCATTACAGTGATAAGCGAAAATTCTAAATTCAAAATAAGAATTTCATTTGTTTATCCTAATGAAATGATCCACTGTTTATAACATATATATTATATTATATTAATTTACATTAACATGAATATATATTAATATATATCATGGTAATATATATATAATGGTCTTCGTCTGCAACACGACAGCGCGCGAGAAGCGCGTGGCGCTCTCCGCAGGCGCCGCCGCATATCGCCTCGACACCGCCAGTGGCTGCCGCGATCTCGCAGCCTAAACTCGCCCTGATGAAGAGCATCGGACATGCTCGAAACCTAGGTCGACTAATTCGACAAACTATGTGCAGTTTTATTAAATATTTATAATTAACTAAACTCAAACTTTGCCAGTTATTCAGCCGCCGAATGGCAGTGCGCAAGCATTACTGTGTTCCGGTTTGA
This sequence comes from Petrophora chlorosata, assembly GCA_951640565.1. Taxonomy (NCBI): domain Eukaryota; kingdom Metazoa; phylum Arthropoda; class Insecta; order Lepidoptera; family Geometridae; genus Petrophora; species Petrophora chlorosata. The sequence continues at coordinate 15,925,305 of OX621195.1, forward strand.
AGGGCATTGTAGCCAACGAAATTACTAGGCATAATGAGACTCAACAGCTAATTGTCTCAGGGTGACGAGCGCAGTGCAGCGCCGCGCAGGATTTTGCAAAACAAAGTTCTGGGTGGTGCTGCTATTGTTACGGGCTGGCGTATTGTTTACCATCAGGCAAACGACGAGCTCGTCTCGTCATTCAGTTACATTAAAAAAATACTCACGAAAGCTTTCATAAGGAAATCATCAATCAAATTGAAAATTGAAAAATTGAAAATATTGTTCCACCACTTTACTGAATCATAAAGGAAGAGGGTATTGATGGTTCGGCAGACAGCCGACAACCTTTAACACCACTTGAAAACTTGATTCTTGTTGTTAAGTATGTTACTTGTTATTTAACTCCATCCACAGGTTGACTAGAAGAGATCACTTTTAGAAATAAGTCCACCCTTTGTTCTTTAGTTACTTGTTATAGGCTTTTTTTTACTGGTTATTTTTTGGTTGGTTTGACCACTATCTCACCTGATGGTAAGCGACGATGTGATCTTAGGTGTAACACACTCGCCTAGAAGATACCTGCAGGGCGATCATGTAAATTTTATTTCAATCAATTTCAATAAGAAACCAGTTTCTATGATGGTTTTGCGATCACGTAACCAGTTTGTTGCAATCAAACGTCAACAAGTAGAAATAAAAACAAGTTTTGACAAACAAAGTTTATATCGATATATAAACCATAGACAAGAGCCGTATTACACAGTAAAATTGAATAGATTGGGCGTATACATAACGATTCATAGCACAATCTCGGTTTGTAAATTTGTCGGTTAATCGATAGGAGCACATTGAAATCGAGACATAAAAAGTTACATGATCGCATTTTATCGATTGAAATAAATTTCTATTGCACGTTAGTCCGCAACATGCGATGTTCGCAACAAACTTACGTGATCGCCCTGCTGTTCACTCTCGATTTGAAGACTCCCAGGTTGTAGTTGTACGTTGTGTGTTTTCACGTAGCTACTGATTCATTTTGTTTGGTGTATAATAAATTATTTTATACTGTATTGTACTTAATACTGGTAACATGCTCAATCATATTAAAAGGAAAAAATGTGGTAGCTTTTTCGAGTACAAGAGGCCGTCTGGATAGGTACCACCGCATTGTAAGTTTTTCTGCCGCCAAGCAGAAGTGCGCCAGCATTACTTCATACTTAATAATACATACTTGCACTGTCTTGTTCTGATGTCACAAACTGTGGTAACATCTCTGACCTAATCTAATAATTATTTATTTATTATTATTACTGTGTCCTGATTTGAAAAGCATTGTATATAGCCAGCGAAATTACTGGGCATTATGAGACTTAAGAAGTAAGTGTCTCAGGGTGACGAGCACAGGTCAGTGCCACGCCGGATTTTGCAAAACAAAATTCTGGGTGGTGCTGCATCTGTTATGGGCAGACGTTTTGCTTACCATCAGGTGAATGACATGATGATAGCCTAGTCACTCTATTCTATTAAAAAACTATATTAAATAATACTGACATCACAAATGACTTTCCTGTAGGACTCCAATCAATAGCAGTGATGGAACAGAACTCGTGGTGCAATTCATAACATGGGCAGTAGATGGTGTTCATCCACTTACTGAGCGCGTTGTCGTGGATTTCTACACATTCTGCATCTGTACCAAGCTGTAAAAGAAAGAATCATCGTCATCATAGTCAGCTTGTATCATAGATAGGCCAATGCACCCACACGTAGGTATAATCATATATGGCCAGAAATATGTGTTGATAAAGCTGGTACTCAACCCTGCTTTAACCAATGACGTTTGTTCTTTGTTTTGACAAAATAGTAGTTTCTCTTGCATTGAATAGCAATATCTTGTTGATTATTGTTTTGTACGACGAAAAAACAACTTTAACCTTTACAAGCACCAGCGCCCCTAGCGGGATAAAGTTGCAGTCATCTTCCCTATTAGTCGAAACATTCGACCGGTGTTCGAGCGGTACAGACGCTCATCTTCACGGAGTACGCGCGGTTGCGGCGAGCGCTTAGCGCGGATAGTTGGCAGTGTAGCATTACACTTAGTACGATACTGTGAATTGCAACTGGATTTCTATGTAACGTTACACTAAATACTAAGAACTGCGTATAAAGAACGCTATGACTGTTTGCTCTCATTCCGAGCTCTCGTTCCTCGGACCAGCGCGCGTTTTCTGAGAAGATGTGCAGATAGCATTGCAAACTCTGTCCAATGAAGTTGAAATATGTACATTGCTAAGCCGCTCAAAGTGTGGAAACTATTATTTATTAGCATGTCGTACGGTACACTCACTTAGTGGCAAAAAGTTTAGGCAAGTGTACGTTTGATAAATGGAGTGTTCCGTAGCAAGTCCAAAATACATGCAAGTAAAAAGTAAAAGGTTCACGTCAATACGACCATTTTCTTTTTAGTTTTGGCACATGTCTCACTAATGGAGTATAAAATATAATTAAATATACAGATGAATTTTAAGAATTTGAAATGTGCGTGGAAGCCCAAATCCGAAACTATAATGAATAGCCAAAAATTTCGGAGTCAATATTAATAAAAACTAAAACTAGGACATAATTGGGTTTTGGAACATTATTTTTTCCAAGCCAGGAATAGCATACATTGATTTTGGAAAAAACCAGCCCCTGTATTATTGCACCAGCCGATAGTGTCGCCTATAAGGATCGAATTCTGGGAAGTAGAGAAGAGAGAAACTAAAGGAATGTGCTCATTTTCTCAATAAACTGATTCATATTTTTAATTTTCATGCATTGTTCGAAATGATGCTTAATTTTCAACACACATTTGGATTCGACGTAAAAATATTTGCAACTGGTAAAATACAACGATAGACATGTTTAGCCGACTTCAAAACGGAGTAGGTTCGCAATTCGACTGTATGTTTTTTATTTATTCTTTGTATGTTAGTTACGTGATTACTCCGCTAATTATGATTTGATTTTGTTGTTTTTTTTTTGTTAGATTATACTTTCTACGAAAATTGATTTAGTGTTTTTTTAAAAAATCAACAAGGACAAAAAATATAGGTATAGCCTAAGACATTTTTTGCCTAAAAAATAAATAAAAAAATTGTTATCTAAGTAATATTTGATTCTCGGACGAATAGTCCTGTGCCGTGGTCGGTGAGGTCGCCGGATCCTACCCCCTTAGATTATTTTCTCTAAGTTCGGCAAGGTACCCGAAGAAAAATTCACCTGCACAGATCCATAGGCAATGGTAAGTATTATGTATTTCTTTTATACGTTAGGTTACGTCGCTTACATAATTCACCCTATTCAACATAATGTTACGTACGTTTTTTTTACCTTTGTTACCTACCTACTTTTATTTCGTTATGTACCTAAATATATAATTTGTTTTGTTATGTACGAGTTCAAAATTCTTAGTTCTAAAATTATATATTTCATCGGAGACCTGTAATTGGCTGTATTTTTATATATATAAATAAGTTACTATTATTTTATAAGAAGTGCTGTTGGTCTTCTCAAATAAATAAATAAATACATTTGTAAATTGTTGTATTTGATTCCTAAGTTCCATTTAGAACTGTACGCAACACTGGTAGTGGGTTAGAGCATTTGGGCTATCTATAGGCCTTTAATGGTCAATAGGTTATCCAATTGTATTTTTTTATGGTATTGAGTAATGAGACGAGCAATTCGTTCGCCTGATGGTAAGCGCCACGCTTGCCCAAAACAATTGCAGTGCGACTTAGAACTTTTGATCGTAAAAATAACTGTGTAGCACTGCTTTGCGCTCATCACCCCGAGACATCAGATATCAGTATATTTAGTCATTATTCTTTAAATACTCGTGCATACTGTGTGTGTGAATAATTAATGAATAATGGTTATATATATTTTTTATTAATCTTTGACATTTTCTGGACTAATTATATGCATGGGACCTTTTATTTCAATTAATTTAAATAATGTAATATTATGAAAATTTGTATGCCAGAAATGGTGAACGCAGAACTCTAAAAATTTTGTAAACTTTATTATGACCGTGTTTCCTACAAATAAATATCATTATTTTCATTCACTTAAAAAACAGATTTTCCTTATACAAGAGCACTTAAAACGATCTCTGTCAGACGAAGTAGAAATTGTAAATAAATGAAGCGATTCCATTTATGCCTATAAAAGCTAAAACAAGCAATTAGCACTGCATTTTAAATGGAATCAGCTTTTTTAATGCAATGATTATTCATTATTATTCATCGTTATATTAATTATCTACTATCACTAGCAACACGATTTCCACGAGCGTGTCGCTGCGGATGAGATATGTGTATATACAGGGTGGAAAAAATCAATAGGCCCTGAAAGGAAACCACTTTAAATCCTTAAGATCGGTTATTTTACTTAAACAATTAGAATTAGTCTAGCTATTCAAAGGGAGAACTCTGCCAGTATCTTCGGAACCTTGCCTAAAGGGACTCCTTTTAATAATATATTTTAGTTATTATATTATATTTTTTAAGGTTTTTACTTAAAGGAAACATTTCTTCCGAGAAACAAAGCTATATTCACAGATTTCTCGACATGCTTACCTAAACCGGTAATCGAACCAGAAAAAATAAAATAAATAAACACTGGCTATTATTGTTTAGAATAAAATATCTATAATAAACATTTGGTCTTAGAAATAAAAAGATCATGAAATGTAACATTAATGTTATTTTATCATCAATTCTAATATGAAGGACACGTAAACATGAAAGAAAATGATTACCTAGCAAGACATCGACTTAATAAAAACGTCCAAAACGTTCGTTCGAATTTCAAAACTACAGTTCCGCACCGCAAACAAAAGTTAAACGTTCTAACTTTTCGTCAGAACGCCTCATTAATAATAACTTTTTCACTTCAGTAGCTCAAACATGTAGGTTTTGCTGCCTGAAATCAGTGAGCAAAATGCGATTTTGCTCACTGAGTGAGACAAAGTAACTTTTTAATTTTTGTTTTCAGAAAGCCGCGAATATCTTATTCAGCCTTGGGTTAATCATGCAATTCGAAACATTCACACTCTATCTCTTTCCCGCCATTAGAAACAGAGAGAGACAAAGACCAGCCCTTTCGAAGTTCCGACTGTTCCGATTTTGAATTCGACCTCAAAGACAAACACGTTCGGAATTACGTACTAACTAAAGAAATTTTGCAAAAAGATAATTATGTCTTTTAATGTAATTTATTGAATTTTTAACTTATTGTTGTATTTAAACGAAAATGTATTTACTGCAAATAAAACTGATATATTACCTGTAAATATTTATTTCTAGTTTCATTAATGTTTCGTAATATATTTTGATTCACAATAAATAGTTATTTCAATCTATTCCTGTTTATTATTTTATCTCCTAAAGTGTTCTCGCTGCTGAAGTGAAAAGTTATGTGTGTTACACGAGAGCAAAGTTTTTTGCATCTCGTGCCTTTGAATCCCTCGCCACACTCAGGATTCAAAATCAGCACTCGCAGCAAAAAACGACTTTGCTCTCTTGTTGCACAAATAACTATTCTTTAATATTATTTTTTTATTGTAAAACCGAAATCTGGTCAGGGTCCGGAGAGGGTTCCTGCGGTTTTTTTATTGGGTTTGCCGGTGAAGGTTGTGAGGGAGTTGAGGTATCTCGGACATATGATGTCGGAAGACATGACTGATGGCAAGGACATGCAACGAGAAAGAAGGAGACTTTCCATCAGGTGTAACATGCATGAGTACACTTTGAATTATTTAACGATAAAAAGTTATACGCTCGTACGCCAAAACATTGACTTTATGAAAAAGAGGTAGATAGATACATAGGTAGGTAATTGTCTCTAATTTCATTTTGTATATAACTTTTTATCGTAAAATAAGTCGGTATTGTTAAAAAACTGCTTTTAGGCGCCATTTTCTAATATGGCGGCGCGAGCAAAAATACGAGGTTTACAAAGTTGAAATTCGGAAAGAGCACATCAAAATCTATAAAATTACCAATTTTCAAAACTCCCGGAAAACTTTCCAGGTAACCACTATTCGAACCGTACTAGTTTCTTGCCTTATCTTCTGAGTAGTGGTTCCTTTTCCGATACGGTGTAGGAGGCAAGTGCATCTGTGATGCCAAAACTGAATAAAGAACTTTTGAACTGGATATCTTCCAAAGGCTGTGATACTAATACTTACAAGTAAAAGTTCTCCTCTCGGGTCAAACTTGCAACTTGTTATAAGATCTTGCGCGATGCCTGGACTGATGCGGCTCTGGGTCCGCCAGCTCCACTTGTGGTAGCTAATGCCGAGAGCAGCTACTAAGATGTCGTCACTCCAGTCAATGAGTTCTGGAACTGAAACAGTATAATAATAATTTAACTACGATTAATTTATTATGAGGTAAATTGGTAGTGTTACAAACTTATCTCATTGACGGCTAAGGCAACGGGTAGGCCTAACTTAAATAATGTCCATCTAAATATACAGGGCTTAGAGTATACATAACTAGGTATAGAGCGCGTGTTCCTAAGTGGGAACAGTATGCACGGGTGAGAACATATCATCGTCCTGTCCACAAGTACTAGTAGTCTTACGAGTACTAGCAGTGTGAGCGCCCGTTGCGAGTTCTTAGCAGATATTTCTCTATTTATCATAAGAAATTGGTTAAATGTGCAATAAAAACGAGACTTGGAAACACACTAAACGTAATTCCAACATCACATTTCGCCGGTAAGCTAATTTTTAATACTTTTAAGTTCAAAGTTCGTTTCGTTTCGCGGGGGTGAACAAGACGTGGGACGCGGGGCTACATGTACCACCCGCACTGCCCCGCAACCCCGCTTCGATTGCCGACTCAAATAGTGATGTGACGCTTTCGGCCTATTCGATAATGATGTTTGTTATGAGAATGGCGAGCAATAGTTTACACCGGCACATTATCTGCGCTTGCGATTTCAAATTCTAGTAATCTATATAAATAAAAATTAAATGCTATTCTTTGGTAAACGCATCACTCGAGAACGGCTGGACTGTTCCGGCAATTTATTTAATGACGAAGGCTTTAATTATGATAATGTAAATGAAATAGAGATATAAAAATAACTCCTGAATTTTCTATTTCTGACTTTCTTATTTCATTGCCCATACATATTTTACATAGGTACTACACATACAGCATATACATTTATACATTAAAATAAATAATGTTCACTTACTAAAATTACACTTATAGGTACACAAGACATAACATACATACACAACAATAGGTACTGTGTGTCCGTGTCACGGCGCACAATTATTACCTACCCATCACTATTTGAAGAGATCATTATTACCCATCATTATTTAAGAGCTATAGTTTACTTGCCTACGCTGCGTATTGGGTGACAAGTACGATACGCGCGCTCTATACCTAGTTATATATACTCTAAGATACAGGGCCTTAGCATTAGAACTGAAAGTAGACACAATGTGTATAACTGAACAGTGATCCAAAATAAATACTTGAATGCCTAACATTCAATTATCAAATTGCTCAACATACATACACCGAGAGCTTCTGATCCTGGCATTTATATAATTTGTTGTTAGAAATCACTCAAGAATTAAAAAAAAAACTTTAGACCAAGGTGTACAAATAAATGTTTGAGCATAGTTTGCTAAAATAGCTACACTACACCTTCATGAAAACCAATATTATAATTTTAATACATCATCATCATCATCATCAGCCCATCACGTTCCCACTGCTGGGACACGGGCCTTCTCTCATAGAAAGAGAATGGGCCATAATCCACCACGCTGGCCCAGTGCGGGTTGGTGGATGTCACATGTCCTTGACTTTCTGTGAAAAATTCTTGAACATGCGGGTTTCCTCACGATGTTTTCCTTCACCGTTTTTAGAGCGAGTGTTAAATCCGCACAAACTTAAGAAAGTTAGTGGTGTGGGGTCAGCGGGATTCGAACTCGGGTGCGTCGGATTGAAAGTCGCACGAGCTCCCACTGAGCCACACTCGCTCTTACTAAGCCACACTTGCTCTTACTAAGCCACACTCACTCGCGCTTTTAATACATACCTACACAAAACTAAGATACTCATACTAACAAGTAAAAGTTCTAATAAAGTAACTAATACGACTAAGATATCCACTCCCATCACATTACAACACATAAAAAAAAAATTTACCAATTGTTTGTCTCTTAAAAGGAGCAGATTCCATGTTTATGAAACTATTATTATTAATTTAACTTAATACAATTCAAATATAGGTACATATAATATAAATATCATATAATATAATTTATAAAAGTTTGGATAATAAAGAAACAATTATTATAAATATTAAACGATGATAGTATTATAAGACACTTTTTTATTTGCAAAAAAATATTGTTTTTTTAATTTCGGGTTCGGAAGTAAATATCAGGAATTTAGACATCTTTTTTGGAGTGGTAGGCTCTGGCCGTGGTTGTAATACCACCCACCGAACAAAGCCATGCCGTCAAGCGACCTAGTCGTGTTTCATCGCTCACATCAGGCGCATCACCGCTTCACATCAAGCGAGATAGTGGCCAAACATAGATCTTTTAAGTGTAAAAAAAAAAGATAGTGGCCAAACATAGATCCATCAAGACACTTAAAAATAATTAAAAAATTAAAAATTAAGACACTTTTTTATTTGCAAAAGAAAATATTGTCTTTTTATTTCGGGTTCGGAAGTAAATATCAGGAATATTGACATCTTTGATCACGTCAGGGATTATAAAATATCGTACTATGTATTACATTTTTACTATTATTATGATCGATCTTCCATCCGTTGCACAAACAGCTGAACAAATAAGTACGTTTTTAGATTCGAGGCCAGGTTAAGAAGAGGGTAACCTCTTTCTTTCGTATTGAAAATTAATAACGATTCAAAACCTTACGATATCGAATACCGAATCGATTCGACTATTATCGATCTTTTTTGTATGTTCCTTTTCGAGCCATTCCGCCCGAATATTTAATACGGTTTCGGTTACAATATCGGTATCGATTACATGTTGCATATTACCTTAAACGGCGCAAATATACAAATCTCGACCGAGGTTGCATGTTTGTGTCGTTTGGGGTAGAAACATTAGGACCGTGGGGGCCAAGCACCCATGGCATCTATAGGGACTTGGCAAAACGCCTGGTGCAGGCGACGTGTGACCAGAATGCTGGCTCATATTTGGGTCAAAAAATCAGCATTGGCATTGAGCGTGGCAATGCGGCCAGCGTTCTGGGCACTTTCCCTCTACCATGGGCCTTTTAGAATAATTTAATTCTATTTCGGATATATCTTTAAGTCATTTATATCCTTATTATCACTCACTTGTATATTGATTGTAATATAGACAAATACATATACGGAGTTTGTTTTGTGTGCAATATTTTGCATCGTAAGATATGAAACCGAATCGATCGACAACGAGTTATGAGGTTCTAAATCGGCCAGCTGGTCCGGAATAAATCGATTTGACGGCAATACTTACACTCAGCGGAGCTATAACTCGGTAAATCCAAGACGCTATCCGCTGCCAGCAGGTAACTTTTCTTCCTCGGTATACATGGCCACTGCATGCACTTTTTTTGATGCTCTGATTGCTTATTTTCTTTTTTATTCAATGGTTCCAAGCCAAAAGCTTCGTTCAAATAGTTCATGTATTTCTTTTGTCGGATATTATTTGTGTCCTGAATAATATACAAGAAAGAATGTTATAAAATTATATTATTATTATTATATCAACCTATTGTGTCCCACTGCCGGGCAAAGATCTCCCCAATCTCTCTCTCATTTTTTTTTTCTTTAACCCCTTTTAATCCCACTGCTGGGCAAAGGTCTCCCCCATCTCTCTCCACCCAGACTCTCTTCTCCCTCATCTCTGTTTTAAAATTAATAATTTAAAATAAATTTAGCTTATATTTTAATTATTTTTATACATAAATAATGTCGATAAACAAACGGTGGTAAGCGGTTACCATCGCCTATAGACATCTGCAACACCAGAATAATTGTTGATGCGTTGCCGGACTCTATTAATACCCCTTTTAAAGAACTCCATGTTGTTACTCAAAGGAAATACCGACAAAGGTAGGTCGTTCCACTTCTACAAGCACGGGGATGGAAAGTGCGAGTGAAGCGAGTTGTGTTGAAACTCCAGTTTTGTATGATGTTTGGGTGAGCTTTTTGACGATGGCGAGGTATAATAAGAGTTATTTACGGAAATTTAAACGAGGGTAAATGAAATTGTCATTATTATATTATTACCAAGATGTCATGCCCAGGTTGCTCGCAACGGGCGCCCCACTGCATACGCCTGCGCATTTCTGGGAGGGCTTCACGCGGTGCCACAAACCTGTCCACCCTGGGTCGATGTGTATTCAACTGAAACGTAAGGTTCAGTGATTAGGAACTTAACTTATTACTCGATACCCGGTAAGAGACCGTTACTCGGAAAAACAATATGAATTACTTTGAATATTTCTCTAAATGCTACAAGGAATCAGCAAAAACTCATTCATTGGCGCTAATGCGGAGTGATGATTATTGTGCGCGGTGCTTGGCGTTTTCTCAGAATATGTCTGGCCATGCAGAAATATTAGAACGTGATCATGTAAGTTAAAAACTTACAAAAAGTTTAGACAAGCGCGAGCGCCGTGTGGTGCTGAGAAGTTCTGTATAAATGTATCTAGTCGCGTATTCCCAACTGGCAACAACCCTAGTCGCATTGGAACAAATTTGGCAAAACATTTGTCGCATTGTAATAGACATCGTGCACATATTGACAGCCCCTGTGGTGTAGTGGTTAGGAAGGTTGGCTCAAATCTCATACACCACTGAGGTTACGGGTTCGATTCCCGCGACGGGACAAATGTTTGTGCATAAGAAAAAGCGCAAGCATTTGTTTCGTGTCTGGGTGTCGTTAGACCATGGTCCTAATAGTTCCTGGTTCCCTAGATACAGGGAATCCTAGTCAGGGGCCAGGTTCTATGTATGTGATCGTTGGGCGTATTTATTTATTTATTTTCCTGTGTTTTGAGGCGTCCGTTTAGTGCCTTCGCCGACGTCATACTTTTTGTAGGCCGATTTTTTTTACCGTCATTTGTAACCTATTTTGTGACTGACTTTTTGTTTGATGTGTGCGTTGCAATATGAAACTCCGTTCGATTCATTATCACTGACACAAAAACAGTGGCCAATTGTCTGACGCGTGCAAACAGCCTTATCAATAATTAATTCACGATTGTTTTCAAAATCTGCTCATCCATAAAATACGATCAAAAATATCTAAATTTACGTATGCGCTTCGCGAAATAAAAAGAACTACTGACCTACAAACTGCACCGGTTACCTATTATTCTTACGCCTATGCATGGCTGACTTATGGTGTGATACTGTGGGGGAATAGCAAGACCGCGGCACTCTCTTCACTCAGCAGAAAAAACTAATTAGGATACTCGTCAACATAGAACAAACAGTTGCATACCATATATTTCCAAAAACACAATATCCTTACCCTACTATGTATTTATATCCAAGAAATATGCAAATTTGTAAGAAAATTTCCACAATTCGTTACAAAACGAGGAGATATACCTACGAACCGCTCAATACGAAACAGAAACCGGTTAGTGCTACCTCCTTCCCGCCTCAAGATGCACTCGTCAGGTCCCCTTGTTATGTCCGTAAAAATATATAATAAGCTCCCGGAAATAATAAAATACGAATTACTAATGACACTCTTGTGTAATTATATAACTTATAACGCTATTACATGACAAATAATCTTAAATAAAAAATTAAAATATGTCTTGTCAAATACCTAATCAAATAACCCACCCCTAACTGTACCCGGTGCAAAAGTGCCCATAACACTGGCGGCATTTCCGCGCTGGATAGCTATGGCTTACCTTTGCACCAGGTACGAGGAGCGGGGGTCACCAGTTTTCTCCTTAATTACTAATTAACAAAACCTATTATACAATTCAGGAATATTTTAATGTTACCATTCACTAAATTAATAAGAAACTGGTCAATAATTATTAATTGAATTTAACATTAATGACTATTATTAAAAAAAAATACTTACAATAATTAAACGTATTATACGATACTGACAGGATATACGATACGATACGATACGATATTACATACGATATTACGATATTATATTATTATTATTGTTACTACGATATTGACAGGAACTTTCACAAAAAAAAATTTTTGTTAATTCTGTGATACTTTTTAATTTTTTTATATGTTTTAATTAATTTGGTACCTGTGTTTTAATATACAATGCACAAATAGTCTTCCTCTCTCCCAATTGCTGCGCCCAACAGGGTCTATGATGAACTATATTTTTATTTACCTACCATTTAATTAAATAAATAAATAACGCCCAACGATCACATACATAGATCCTGGCCTCTAACTAGAATTCCCTGTAAGTAGGTAACCAGGAACTATACTACAACACCCAGACACGAAACAAATGCTTGCGCTTTTTATTTCTGTGCACAAACATTTGTCCCGTCGCGGGAATTGAACCCGCAACCTCAGTGATGTATGAGATTTGAGACAACCTGCCCAACCACTACACCACAGAGGCTGTCATAATTCATCATGGATTGTAATAAAATATTGAATTGATAGATAGATAGATAAACACTTCATTGTTAAAAAACCTTAAATATAGGAACAACAAGTAAATTTCACAGTAATCAGCATAACAATAGGCGGTCTTATCGCTCAAAGCGATCTATTCCAGACAACCTTTGAACAGAAAGGACTAACATAATTTGGAAGGACGGTGGTTTTTTTGAAAGAATTGATTCTAATACGTAGGTATTAGCTTACTATTATTTTGGGTACGATATGAATCTTCTCATTTCCAAAACATACGTATAGTCAGAACTGGTAGCATGTCAAAATATTTCGCATGTTTTGCCTACTTAGACGCCAACATTTCTGAGAGAATTGGTGAAATATTGTTTTTAAACAACAATTTATAAATAAAATGCAAAGAATTGTGTAATAATATGTCAAGTAAATAATAATTTATGCCACATTATAGTAGTATTTATACAATACTAGCGACCCGCCGTTATTATACATATAAACCTTCCTCTTCAATCACTCCATCTATTAAAAAAAACCGCATCAAAATCCGTTGCGTAGTTTTAAAAATGTAAGCATACATAGGGATATAGGGACAGAGAAAGCGACTTTGTTTTATACTATGTAGTGAAAACAGTCTGCAGTAAAAATGTCTTTAAACAAAAAAGTGTAATAGGGGATCAGACAGTAATCGAGAAAAAATCTAAAATGTAGTTAGAACGAATGTTCGTCGAACCAGAAAGATCATCCAATCAATATTTTTGTGAAATAATAATGATTTATATTTTTAAATCAATAAATAATTCTGACATTTTTAATCTGTTCATCTCAAACGAAACAACACTCACAGCGCATGACGTCATGTAGGCAAATGCCGTGAGTCAAGCATGTGTTTATTTTACGTTTTTGCTTTTCATAAAATGTATTTTTGCAAATTTTTTCGTTCCATTACTACAATATTGTCCCCAAACTTCACAAAACGTATTCAAATCTCTTTGCAAGTTTTATTTCGAAGAGTTTGTCGTTTTCTACCTACATAATGAAGTCACAAGTTTTGAGGTGACCTTTTGCGCGGCAATATTTGAAACTTAATATTTAAATATAGTTTTAGGTACTTTTAGACCGTTATTTAATTAAAATAGTATTTTTCATGCCTATATATATTAATTTTAGTTAATATAAAACAATTTCTGAAAAGTTGTCCGATCCCCTATTAAATAGGCATTGAGCTACTACGATCTATGCATAAAATAAGTGTTATCTATACTGATATTATGAACAGGTAAAATTGTAAGTATACCTATAAGAATTTTTGTAAAAGGTGTTCTCTAGAACTAATGGTCTGATTTTGAAAATTCTTTCACTAATAGAAAGCTACATTATCCCGGAGTAACATAGGGTATATTTTATGCAAGATGCGAACGAAGTCACGAGTTGTTGATAGTAATGTAAGTGTTACTGCGAAATTACTGGCCATAGTGTCTGGGTGATGAGCGCAATGCAGTGCTACGCAGTGCTTTTTATGGTATTAAAAGTTCTGGGTGGCACTGCAATTGTTATAAGCAGGCGTGGCGTTTAACAACAGGCGAACGACCTGCTCGTCTCATCACTCAGTTCCATTAAAAAAAGTATAATGGTGGGTTGTGTGTTGTCTGGAAGAGATCGCTTTGAGCGATAAGACCGCCCATTGTGACACTATTGTTAAGTTTGTTATTTTAGTTTTTAATTATTTCTGTGTTTTGGTGTTACAATATAGAGTTATTCTATTCTATTCCATAATTTCCATTGTGAGTTGTTCCCACTGATGACACTATAAATCATAACGGGATATATATGGAGCACATAGATTGTGCTCCATATTAGGCCACATCATCGCTTCACATCAGGCGAGATAGCGGCCAAACATAGATCTATTAAGCGTAAAAAAAAACAAGTTATCTGCCTTAATTATACATATTTTTCATTTGTTTAAATCTTTTTTTAAAAGGCTTTTTCGCTGATGCGTTTGTGTCGCCTTGATAAGGTAGTACAGAGGAATTTCACATATCTACTAATCGCGTCTATCATATTTATTTGGAAATAACACATTATAGGGAGTTTATATAAAATTTTACTTACGGTTTTACTTCTGAATGTATATCTATCCATATTTATGTTTGTAAACCTTTAGAACACAAATTATACGTTCGTTGAATATTTATTTTCCAACAATCACAGTGTTTTCTTTCGTCGTTTGATATATTTGCGCAGCTTACTGACTCGTTATATCTTCTGTCCATCAAATGTCACAACTACGGTGATAATGTGGAACTACCCACATTTTAAAATTAATTCAATTGACGATTTTACTTAGAGATCAGAACAGTACAGGAGACATAACATGCGTCTTTACATTTTGTGTATTATAGAATGAAATGAAAATGAAATGAAATAACTCTTTATTGAAACACACACATAACATTTTAAATAATAAAAACAACGTAACAGAAGTGTAACAATTGGCGGTCTTATCGCTTAAAGCGATCTCTAAAATATTCTTAAAAATAAATTTAAAAATTAATTTATTTTTTTTAGTAAATAAATTTCTTAAATATTCTCTAGAATATTTTTTTATAACTGAGTTATGTGTCGAGCAAGTCGTTCACCTGATGGTCTGCCCATAACAATTGCAATGCCACCCAGAACTTTTAATACCCTAAAAAGCACTGCATAGCACTGCATTGCGCTCATCACCCCGAGACATCACATATTAAGTCTTATATGCCCAGTAATTTCGCTGGGTACAATATCTTTCAAACCGGAACCCAATAATGCTTGCACACTACTGCTTAGCGGCAGAATAACTGGCAAAAAAGTGGTACCTACCCAGAGGGCCTCCCGCATACGAGAGACCGTGGTTAAAGGTCAACAATGACTAAGTGTGTAACATTTCATCAGCTGCTTTTACTAAGTAGTGAAGTACTAGTAAGTGAAGTACTAGAAAGTGGGCGTATGTTCCTCCATTTTGTGTAATTTTTACACACGTTTTTTTTAATGTCCTCTATATTATCCTCTATATTTCTCATGGTCAATTTGATTTTACAATCAATGTTATTAACAAGCCATAAACTTAAAGTAATATTTAGTGATATTAGTATATTAATTCTATTACATTATAATCTATTCTTAGGCAGGTACTTCGTTTGTTGATGTGAACGGTGGTCGGCATATTGTAGGATCATGTTTGCCAGACTAAAAAAAATGTATGATGGATGTTTTAATGTTTAATCTTATTTTAATACACTCATCCTTCTTATTGTCATCCTTTTTATTTTTACAAGCTTTTATTTAACTTGCAATGTTTGTTTGTTTGGGTCAAATCTTGCAAGTTAAAATAGAACCAGTTGAAATTTTACGTACCTATTTGTCAAAGTCCGATGACAATGCAATATTACGGTGACAGTCATCTGATGATGGAGACGGAAGGTAGGCAATGGAGCTCCTTGACGGATATCGGTAAACTACTAGTGTTTGGCTAATTTTAATCTGCTCGTGATTCCGATTACAAATTTGTTAAGTTTATATATATAGTTGTTAATACATATTTCATCACCTCATCATCATCCTTCTTGTTGTCATCCTTCTTACTTAAATATTGTTTAGGACAACACAATTTTGTTTTTTATTTGTTTTTTTTTTACTTTTTAATTGGCTTGCGTTTGACCACTATGTCACCTGATGGTAAGCGACGATGCGGTCGACGATCTAGCACGCTTACCAAGATAGTACCCGTTCACTCGAGACTTGAAGATTGATTGATTTTATTATTACGCGACGCAACCATTGTCATTGAGTGCCTAATTTATTCAACACCCAGTCATTCGACCGTGGCGCACCATGTCCACGTAATTAAGGCCTGTTTAAAAAATAATTATGTGTTCAAATGTACTTTATGCCTTTTCACTTCGCTACCCTGATTCTGAGAAGGATTCGAAGCCCAGTGCACAATTTCAGAGAAATCAACCGATGGTCCGTAGAACGTCCAGTAATACTTGATAAGTATTAAACAATTCCAATGAATATGTGGTCGTTACATAGAAACTAGTTACAACTCTCTGTAATTATAACCTTTCTCAACTTTCAAGTACCTTTTAAGTAAGTAATTATCTATGTTTAACCCCCGACACGGGGTGTTATATTATAAGTTTGACTTCTACATGTGTCTGTCTGTGGCACCGTAGCTCTTAAACGGTTGAACCGATTTGGATGCGATTTCTAAATTTGAGAGCAGGTTTTCTAGCGGTGGTTCTGAGACATGTTTTATCAAAATCGGTTCAGCCGTTTTTTACTTTTTATAGGTTTTTTGTGTCGGGGGTTTGCAAAACTCCGATGTTCCGGTAGTACAGACAAGGTAAACAAAAGTACAACATTGGCGCTATCGGTTTTTTTGTTTTTTTTTTATCATTTGTAGGCTTGCGTTTGACCGCCTGTTGTTAAGTGATCTCACCTGTTGTTAAGTGACGATGCGGTCGAAGATGTAGCACGCCTTCCTAGAAGAAACCTGGTCACTCTTGTCTTAAAAACACCCAGATTATAGCTATCCGGAAACAGATGCCGGCAGAGAATTCCACTCCTTGGCCGTTCGCATTATGAAGGTCGAAGCAAAGCGCTTGGTGCGAGCAGGAGGGATGCTTATATAAAATTTTATCAATCTATCATAGGAAATGGTTTTTTTATATAGTTAATATTTTGATATAACCCATTTGGTGTAAGCTGAGGATGGTGTTATACCAAAATTCTTACATAATTATAAGCATATCGCATTTTATTTGAAAGACAATTATTTCAACGATTTCCCTATCGCTTTTGGATATTCGGAGTGAGAGTGAGTAGTGCGGTCGATGGTAAGCGCCACGCCTGCACATAAAAATTGCAGTGCCACCCATAACTTTTAATACCATAAAAAGCGCTGCGTAGAACTGTATTGCGCTGATCACCCCGAGACATCAGATGTTAAGTCTCATATATGCCCAGTAATTTTGCTGGCTACAAGTCCCTCACACAGCACAGTAATTCTTGCGCACTACTGCTTGGTACGAGAGACCTACCACGTGTAAAATTCATCATGTATAACATAAACAGACACATTGATCTTATTTTTCTGTATTTATATTCATACTCTTGTGCCGCTTCAGCTCCTCTGAAGAAGCTTCCACGGCGCCAAGCCTTCATGAGTTCTTAGAAAGACGGCTCCTGAGTGTTGACAAAAGTTGCCCATTTGAAAGCTACCTTATATGTCAAGGGATAAGAATCAATTTGGATAGCTTTTTGACGACATAGATAAGACCATTTGTTTCAATATCTGCACCATGTCTCAGCCTAGTAGGTTCTTTATGATAGACGATGTTATGATTTGATTGTTTTTGTTTTATTTGCGCTGCTAATCAACTTAAGAGTTTTTTGCTGCCATTTATTACTTATAAACTTACATCACAGAATACTAAGGGGCAGAAGCATCATTCCGCAAAAAAATTTAAACAAATAGCGACTCTTGATATGACGCAATAAAATTCAATTCAGCTCGCGTAGCTCTGCATACCTACCAGTCTTATTAACCTACAGAGATTAACCGCCTCTCTTTCTATGGCATAGCTCTTATCTCTTCTGACGCGGCACCTGTAACGACGCGCGACCTGCCGTCGGTGTCCGGCTATGTACTTGTAGCTTCGTACGTACAGTGCGGAGTGCACTAGGCCTGCTTACATGCTTTAATTTATTCAATTTAATCACAGTGGTTGGACCTTTTTATGTACAATACATAAGCACAACACTGCTGCTTTAGTACATTATGTACCTATGTATTGCCTGTATATAAGTTGCTCGTTGCATGCAGAGAAACTTTTTTTTAAACGGGTGAATGCCTTTATTACATAAAACAAACTACACTCTACTTACTAAAACTAAACTAACTACTTACAAGGAGAAGCAATTGGACAAACCATAGACCATTAAAGACCTGTAGATAGCACAAATGCTAAAACCCACTACCAGTTGGCAGCGTACCCAAGATGCTGGCAGTATTGCCCCGTTGGATTGCAATAATGTGCGTTGAGCCAAATAAGTCCCAGCATTTTGGTCACGCGTCGCATCGATCAGGCACTCAGAGTAACTACACATACTGATACTCGTATCTAGATTGGCGACTATTTTTCTTAATTCTCTGATTATTGGAATGATTCTTTTTATATTAAACGGTTTTATTTAGCTTGTCTAGTTTGGGCCAAATTTAGTAAAAAGTAAATTACCCCCTTCCTGTTAACCGATTGATCTCAAATTTGGTAACGCACCTTTAGTCTGATGACAATAATTATGTATGTTCAGTATTATTATAATTGCAAATCCAATATGGCCGCCATCACCAAACGGCGGATTACATTTTTTTTATATGTATGAAGCATTGAGGTGTCATTCCTCAATGGTATGAAGCATTAGCAACTACAACAGAACGGAAGAAAAATTTGACACTCAACTTGTTGACCACCGTTTTGTGACAGATCGATTGGGCTGGTATTGAAATGATTTTAAATAAGGACGAGGTATTACGATATTAATTGCTAGCTGCGCCCCGCGGAATAACAGAAAGACATATTTATTTATAGGTAAGGATATTTTTTTATGGAACTGAGTGATGAGACGAGTGAGTCGTTCGCCTGATAAGCACAACGTATGCCCATAACAATTGCAGTGCCACCCAGGACTTTTAATATCATAAAAAGCACTGCGTAGCACTGCATTGCGTTTATCACACCGAGACATCAGATACTTTGTTTTTCTATTTTTTTTGCTTTTTTATTTGACCGCATACTGGTGGTAGGTTTCTCGTATGCGAGAGGCAGTCTGCGTGGGTACCACCACTTTGCCCGTTATTCAGCCTCCAAGCAGTAGTGCGCAAGCATTACTGTGTTCCGGTTTGACGGGCGTTGTAGCCAGCGAAATTACTGGGCATTATGAGACTCAACAGCTAATTGTCTCAGGGTGACGAGCGCAGTGCAGCGCCGCGCAGAATTTTGCAAAACGAATTTCTGGGTGCTGTAATTGTTATGGGCTGGCGTATTGCTTACCATCAGGCAAACCACCAGCTCGTCTCGTCATTCAGATAACACAAAACCACGGGTGGAGCTGCAGGGCGATCCAGCTAGTCACCGATAGATAAAATTAGATGTATAAATAAAAATTAGTTTTTGATTCTTAGGAGATGACCTGATGATGACATACTTATCAAGTTTTTAGCGAGACATTGCAATTGTACGGTTTTTTTTTTTTTTACGCTTAGTAGATCCATGTTTGACCACTATCTCGCCTGATGTGAAGCGATGATGTGGCCTAAGATGAAGCACATAGATCTAGAAAGAGACGGCAGTTGAGCGGCTGCTCAGACCCGTATCCCCGATGGTTCACCGAACATCATCCCGAAACACGACTAAGACGCTTGACGGCATGGCTTTGTTCGGTGGGTGGTCACTTATTACATTCTGTCGATTCTGCAGAATGTAATGCATGACGCAAGTGGGCTGCACCAGTAGTCACCCCGCAGGCACGATAGGCACACGGTGTTAAATTAATTAACTTTTGTATTAGACCTAGTAGTTGTGAGCGAATAAATTTATACCTTACACCGAACTGAAAGTGGTTTTCCTGAACTGTCCAATAAAGGAACCCTAGATGGTGTAGGTGGTAGGTAAAAGTTAAATATTTTCTGCAGCGCAAATTGTTGCGGAGCTAACTTTACCCGTCTTGCATTTAAAAACGATTAAATAGGTAATACAATAATGGTTACCAAGGTATTTAAATGGGTAAAGATAAAAGCAAAGGCCTGCAAGACGAGTGCACAAAGTATTCCGACAGTTCCAGGCTAGAAAGGCATAACAATAAAATTTTAAGGTTACGATATGCCTCGGGCACATTGCGGGTATTGCTTCAAATTGTTCCCTTGTACTGTTGTGGACAAAACGATGAGTAAAAGATTTTTTTTTTTTTTATTTGTTTTTATAAATTTTACAACTTTTCATAAATATCTAACACCTTATAAACCTTAAACAGGTTTGTCTTGGGTGTCGCATTCCTCTTCTATTTCTTACTTCTAAAATAGTAACATTATAATATAATAGTAGGGACATAGTATTGACTATAATATGTATAAAAATCATAACAATAGCTGCGCTCGGGACCGCTCCAATGTAATCTTTATGACTTTATTTCCGTCCTTGTCACTCTCAGGAGTGACAAGGACGAAATGACACTAAGTATAGGCACAGAATACAGTCGTATAGGTACAGGTTGTTCCATTTTAAGGTTGTTAATTATTTCTTTAATATTTAGATTTTACTAGAACTTTATATTGGATTAGATTAGATAACGCTTTATTGTTACACAACAACAAGAAATAAATTACAAAGCAATACTTAAAGCTAAAGTGTTACAAAGGGCGGTCTAATCGCTTATAGCGATCTCTTCCACACAACCTTTGGATGGAAACAAACATCTGAAACATCTGAAGACATCTGCGAAATTTGTATTCTCTTACGCGTCATAGAGAATCATATATATAAAAAATATATGAATGCGTCATAGAGATGTCGTTTATTAATGAAGGATCCGACGTGATTTCGAAGCAAGGAATCGGTAAGTGGTCATAGTGAATTAGGGCCCAGCTCTGCTTTCTGAATTCCATAACATTGCATCCATTTCTTTCAACGTATCGACGACAAAGTGATGTAACTCGCAAACCGCACGTTTCGCCGTGGATGCATCGCGCACCTTACATGCATGCGGATTGCCGGAGTCGGGGACACGACCGCTCACGATCTGTCCGCGCAATAACTCCGGTAATTGACGTTAGCCACCCAGACAGAGAAACCCGGAATAAAATAAGGGGTAAGTCCGATTTTCAGGATTTTGAAACAGTTTTTTTTTTTAATTCATGCGTTTGATGATAGATATTATATCATTTAAATACAGACATTCAATGATTAAAAGGTGATAATTGCATTCATGATTTTATTATACTGATTTTAGGTTTCTATATAAAATACCCACAACATGCGACATAAGCCTGTGTGGCAAAGCACTAGAACCGAATACTGACTTATTAAATTTACTGAACATCTATGATACATTAGAATTAAAATTGCAACACAAGCGCCAGAATTTATTTCTTTGTTACTTATGTACACATTATTTCGATAGTCATTACAGTATGTGACTAATTCGCCTACCGAAGAATCAATTAAATACAAAATAAAATAAATCAAACGACACAGAATGAAATACATTAAATTACAATAACAATTAAGACATGGGCAGGTGTTTTAAAATATATGCAAATATAACTATAACTTACCAGGCCTAGCGCACTCCGCACTGTAGGTAGGTAAGAAAATATTTTTAAATATAAAAAATGGTCCTTAAAGGTAGGCAACGAACCAGTAATGCCCCGTGTGTTGCAGGTGTCCATAGGTGACGGTAACCGCTTACCATCCAGGTGGGCCGTCTGCTTGTTTGTCTATATATCGTAAAAAACTTTGTTATTATACCAAACGTTATTTAACTCACTACAAGGCTGTTTTTAAAATGAACAACTAGATATATACCTACATATATTTGTTTAATGATCTCCCACATAAACACACGGTTGTTTAAATTAATAGATTTTACAAATCCGGCCTTACCTCAGTTTCCACCTGGCTCCTCAGCATCGGCTCGTCCCTATAACTCAGCGGTCGCGTGCGGCGACTTCCCTATGATAATTTAATTGTTGTGCGTGCGATACGAAATATATTTATAGCTTTGCAGTATCGCGCCGGGCTTAGGAAATTTTAGACAGCGTTTAGGTTTAACCTCCCGCGGGCACTTGCCTTGATAGTTTGATTTACTGGACAGTGTCATTGCATTTATTTAACGGGAAGACGGGCCTGAGCAGCCGTCTCTCTCTAGATCTATGCGCTTCATCTTAGGCCACATCATTGCTTCACATCAGGCGAGATAGTGGCCAAACATAGATCTATTAAGTGTAAAAAAAAATGTAATGAGATACGACTGACTGACTGATTTATAATTTAGTTGTTTTTAAAAAAACTATTTAGTTACCTACTTATACGGAATAGGAACAAACTTTTTTTTGGGTGGAATGCTGCCGATATAGATATAGTCTACCCTAACGTCCGTCCCCAACCTTATACCTACCTAATATCCCCGGTGCATTGAAAGCGTTTTCATTGATTATCTATATTTTGATAATATTGTCACGATTTACTACATTTAGCTCGTGCTATATATACCTATCTATATATGCCAGGTTCGTATGATAAGAATTATGTATTTTCGAACTATTTCACATGATATATCAAAATTGCCATATCTAACCCATCTCGTTCCCATTGAACTACAAAACAAAGCCGGTATCGAATATACTCCCCACTAGGGTTGCCCATCACAGGCGGCATAATAAACCAGTCGGCGGCCCTTTGTGAATAATCCTTTCGCGCGAAACACATAATTCCTGTAAACAATGCGGCCGCGGTAATAATATGACTTGACGTTGACAGTACTAGAAACTGTGATTTGACAGTTTTTCCAGGGATTTTCATCTGTGGTTGTGCTCTTTATCAGCCAATCAATAAACATAACAATCGGGTCTTCTCA
The DNA here is from genome assembly GCA_951640565.1 of Petrophora chlorosata. NCBI lineage: Eukaryota > Metazoa > Arthropoda > Insecta > Lepidoptera > Geometridae > Petrophora > Petrophora chlorosata. The sequence continues at coordinate 15,948,651 of OX621195.1, forward strand.
GAGAAATCTTCTTTTGTGTGGGTGTGTGGTTAACCCTGGTGTCGGTGTTTGTAGACCGCGTCAAGGGTTCCGACATGGACATCCTCACGACTGTTGCCCTAAGACAACAACCAGGACCAACGCGACGGCTTAAGTTGCCTTCCGAAGCGCGGTAGCGCCACTAATATCTGTGTGGTATGTAAATACCACACAAACTGTCATCCATCAAAGTTGTGACCGCTGCGTATGTTGCTCAACTAATCTGCGATCTGTTACGAACGGCTACGCAAGCTACGCTGCGAGCTACCAGGGAAATATTTGACGTTTACAAACAATCTACAATAACAATCAACTTTTTATGAATAGAACGGTCCAAACGGTCGCTTATTAGAGATAAGACCGCCCATTGTATGAATCAAATTTTTAGGTTCTATTTTTATTTGTTTTTGTTATGTTATTGGTGTACAAAGTGTTTTCAATAAATCAATCAAAGTCAAGGAAGTTATTTTCGCCAATGGTCCCAATATCTGACTAACAAGCAACTTTCTTAAAGTTTATCTACATTTATAGGTAAGGCTGGGCCTGTTCTAATTTTTTTTCGTATTTAGGTAGAGGTATACTTCTAGATACAGAGAATCCTAATTAGTTGAATAAGTATATTAACCAATTATTTATATAAAATTAAATAAACCAATGTGACAACCCTATTTGTTTTGCGGCATTACAAAGAGAAAGCCTAGATCTAGCCGAAGATCGCGCTATATATCGTTCCTTACCATACCGATACAATGTCCTTCAAGTCATACCTATCCTTTAAACTGAAACCACTCTTAATCTTTTTGACTTAAGGATTAAAATAGATAGAACAAATCAATGTAAAGTGTTTCAAAATTCAAAGGGCTCAAACAACTTTGGGCTCTTTGTCGTATACGCTGTTTCAGTACTAAAATTACGAGTTATTGCTTACATATTGATCGTTGTAAAATGTTATTCGGACTAATGATGTTAGTTTGACATTAATTTGGATATTTGCCAGTTTAGAACGCTAATGTTGATTTATGGGACGTAATTGAACGTGTGGGTGTATAATGGGGTATTTGGACAAGGGTCTAAGAGTCAGGTTATTATTTGGACAAGACTTTAGGTGAATTTTACTATATTATCAATTGGAATCTACGACCAAATATCGGTAGATTTTTTTTCTATAATTATTTAGGGATTAGTTGAGACGACCATGCCAGCCCCATTGGTACATGCAAATTTTTGATTATTTATTGGTTGTAGATTGGAGTAGGTTTTCTATAATATTCTTAGAGTAGGTACTTTGAACACGTTTTTAAATTTGGAACACTGTAATCAAAGATAATTGGTTGGTGCCTTTCCCTTGCAGTGAGGAAGTTTTGCTCTTAGGAAACATAGGTTGAATTTTGGGCAAAATATTAACTGATTTTTGGATTCATTTCTCACAAAAACCAACATGGGCTTAATCGACCCTATTTCTCATTAGGAATGTTTCTTTCAAAGTAACCCATCAAATTATAACACTGATTTGATGGGTTCTTGAGATACGAAATATTTTCCGGTATATAAATCTGTAATAGCGTCGTAGTAATAGCAAACTTAAGCTATCATATTTTACCTCAATTGATTCAATTTACAGGTCTACACAAAAAGGCCTAAGGCAATTCTTGTTCTGCAACGCAAAACAATAATTCAACCGTGGTATCGCGCGTCGAGGTGGAGACTTCGCCCTGCGCCGGCGGCGGCTGATGGACTTCCGATTGACAGCGCGATGCATCCATACATATATCATGATCTAACATTACCTAGGGAACTTAGGTGATGAGGTAAATCCTTGTTTTTCATACTATATGATAATACGAGCCGAAACTTCCTTTTTAGGGTTCCGTACACAAATAGGGGATCGGACAGTAATCGAGAAAAAATCTAAAATGTAGTTTGAACGAATGTTCGTCGAACCAGAAAGATCAGTCAATTAGTATTTTTGTGAAATAATAATGATTTATATTTTTAAATCAATAAATAATTCTGACATTTTTAATCTGTTCTTCATCTCAAACGAGACAACAATCACAGCGCATGACGTCATTTGTAGGCAAATGCCGTGAGTCAAGATACTGTTTCTTTTACGTTTTTGCTTTTATAAAATGTATTTTTGCTAATTTTTTCGTCCCATTACTACAATATATAATATAAATATATCCCCAAACTACATTACACGTATTAGAATCTCTTTGCAAGTTTTATTTCGGAGAGTTTGTCGTTTTCTACCTACATATGACATCACAAGTTTTGAGGTGACCTTTTGCGTGGTAATATTTGAAACATAATATTTAAACATAGGTTTAGGTACTTTAAGAGCGTTATTTAATTAAAATAGTATTTTTCATGGCTATATATATTAATTGTAGTTAATTTAAAACACTTTCTGAAAAGTTGTCCGATCCCCTATTGTAAAACGGGATCCTATTACTAATACTCCGTTTTCCGTCCGTCTGTCCGTCTGTCACCAGGCTGTATCTCATGAACCGTGATAGCTAGACAGTTGTGTTGTGGTGAAGAATATTTTTCTTTCCATGACATGACTTACCTATAGGTTAAAAATGGTACGTGGCGCGCATGCGGCACGCATATGACACACGTGATTGTCTCACAGCACAGATAATGTAGGATGTTTGTTCACTTCACTTCTTGTATTTCTTGTTTGTGGAGTTGCCATATTATAGTATTATTTCTGCTTTATTCATTTTTTTTTTAGTTTTATATCTGTTTTTTTTATATCTTCGTCTGTTTCTGTATTCGTGATGTCATGGACAGGGTTCCGACTGAAAATCATTGCTAAGGTACTTAAAAATACAATATGCTGAGTCAGAACCTTTTCCTGACATCGCGCAACATTTCACTGTGTTGTATTTATTGATTTTGTGACGTCTTTATTTTAGTATGTTCAGTGCAATGTTGTGTGATGTCCTGAATAAATGTATTTTCTTTCTTTTCTTTGTTGAAATTTTACTTTTTTTTATATATAATGGTACGGAACCCTTTGTGTGCAAGGTCCACTCGCACTTGGCCGGTTTTTTATTTTTCACATTGGGAACCGTCGAATACGGGCCTAAGGAATTACACATTTTCTATATTTTGCTTTTGTTGAATTTGTGTGACATTGGGCCACGACACCATGAGGTGTCTGGCTACCCAACTGATGGAATGAGTTTCGCAGAAGCTGCTGCTGTGAGATTGGACGTTGTGTGATTCTTTCCCACGTCTGGCCTATTTTCCTCGCCGGAGTGGAGTTCTCGGTGTCAAGTGACCACGCGAGTTGACATTAGGTCACGGCAATTCCATCATCATCATCAGCCCATTATGGTCCCACTGCTGGGATACGGGCATTCTCTCATAGAGAGAGTTTGGGCCATAATCCATCACGCTGGCCCAGTGCGGGTTGGTGGATGTCACATGTCTTTGAATTTTTGTGATTAATTCTTGGACATGCCGGTTTCCTCACAATGTTTTCCTTCACCGTTTTTAGAGCGAGTTAAATCCGCACATAACTTAAGAATGTCAGTGGAGCGGGGCCAGCGGGATTCAAACATGGGTGCGTCGGGTCGAAAGTCACACGTGCTCCCACTGGGCCACACTCGCTCCAATTCCATGCCCAGCCTATTTTCCTCGTGAGAGTGGAGTATCTGAGGTGCGGGTTCTCCACGGGAGTTGACATTAGGTCAAACTTTTCGCCCAGCCCGCTTCCCTATAAAAGGAGATGTATGGCAGAGGCGCTTCGTAACGTTGGCTGCTGACTGTTGCTGACTTGCGTCCTCCGGCTCGTTCTTCCAGGACGAACCGCAAGTTTTGAACTAATTTGTACGGTAGCATAAGCGGCTAACTTTATATAAATTCAAAGACCAGCCAAACGAGCCATCGGCCCCTTTATAATTATATTTATTTTTTAAATTTTGTGCACAATATAAAAGAACTTGAGCTTTTCATTGGTTTTCATTTAGCAACAAAACAAAACTATTTACAGCCGTATTTGCTCAAACATGCTCGGCTTTTCAATCTTGATTCAGAATTCACAGACTAAGTCAAGTCTTCTTCTCTTCTTTTTCTAAGAAGAAGTATATCAAGTCTTCTTCTCTTCTTTTTCTAAGAAGAAGTATAACAAGTCTTCTTCTCTTCTTTTTCTAAGAAGAAGAAGTATATCAAGTCTTCTTCTCTTCTTTTTCTAAGAAGTATATCAAGTCAAACATCAAAGCGGCTATGTTTGAAGTTGGAACTTGCGTTTGACCATGTCATCTGCGCGGTCGACGATGTATCACGATCCATTCGTGACTTGAATACTCGCAAATATCTTGTATGACTTAGACTTAGAGTGAGTATGGCTCAGCGGGAACTCGTGCGCCTTTCAATCCGACGCACCTGGGTTCGATTCCCGAGTCGGCCCTGCACCAATGACTTATAGTTAAGTGCAGATTTTGTACGCTCGCTCTAAAACGGTGAAGGAAAACATCGTGATGAAACCCGCTTACGCGCTTTGGAGTGGTAGGCTCTGGCCGTGGTTGTAATACCACCCACCGAACAAAGCCATGCCGTCAAGCGACCTAGTCGTGTTTCGGGATGATGTTCGGTGAACCATCGGGGAGACGGGTCTGAGCAGCCGCTCAACTGCCGTCTCTCTCTAGATCTATGTGCTCCATCTTAGGCCACATCATCGCTTCACATCAGGCCAGATAGTGGCCAAACATAGACCTATTAAGTGTAAAAAAAAAAAATGACTATCAAAATACTACGAGTACTAGTTATGCATATATTTGGTATTGAATGCATTAGCGCATGCTAAGCAAAAATCTTAAGATAAATCGTCCCCGTAAGACGATATGAGAACGATACAAGAAATTTGGTTGCTCGAGCAGTTGACTCGGTGGCCTATTGTTTAAGGCGTCGGGCATTCCTAAGACCATGTTCGATCCCTGCCCTGCTTCTTCCTAATTATTCAAAATCTTAGATATGCAAAAATGCAAATGGGAAAATAAATTCAAAACCAACATAACTGGTCTAAAGGTATGAATAGTAACCAAAATATTAACAGAGCAATATTTCGTAGACTGACTTCAAATTCCTCACTTCATTCGACAGGCCCCTCCTGCTTCCGCCCATGCGTTCCCTCCCACTTCCGCTCGCACTGCGACCTGAGGTCACGCCCTGAGGCCACAAATTCTACTGGCCTAGTAAGCACCTCACTCGACAAACGGTTGAACGTAGTGCTTTGTTTTGTGTACAATGGTGTGAGTTTGCAATTTTCTATCGGCAAGGCGAGGGGCAACGAGGCGGGGCGAGAATTAATAATTGAATTACAATAAATTGATATATATATATATATATATATATCAATATATATATATGTATATATATATATATATATATATATATATATATACATATATATACATATATGCTATATATGCTACAATGAACCCTACGCAAAAAGAATTTTTCAAATCGGTTCATAAATGACGGAGCTATGAGGTAACAAACAAAAAAACGACAATCGAAAAGAGAACCTTCTCCTTTTTTGAAGTCGGTTAAAATCAACGTATTTATTAACGGTATGATGAATTAAATTATGCGAATCAATGGCTCTAAGGCTGGCGTGAAGCTAAGTCTTAACTCAGCATTTATCGCCCATCTCCCTTTGTTACGCGCACCTCGTAAACTTTAGATGAGTTGGAGCTAAATAACGCTTTGTTAAGATTTAAATTGGTTATGATCGGGGAATAGATAATATTAAGCATTATTATGGAACGGCTATTATTTTGTGACCTACATAAGTAAAGTGTGGCTGAGATCATTTAACTCGTGGTAGGTCTCTCGTATACGGGAGGCCGTCTGGGTAGGTTTTTTTATGTAACAGATTGACGAGACGAGCTGGTCGTTTGCCTTATGGTAAGCAAAAAAGCACCACCCAGAACTTTGTTTTGTAAAATCCTGCGCGGCGCTGTACTGCGCTTGTCACCCTGAGACATTAGCTGTTGAGTCTCATAATGCCCAGTAATTCCGCTAGCTACGATGCCCGTCAAGCCGGAACACAGCACTACCGTCAAGCCGGAACATAGCTTTACCCGTTATTCTGCCGCCAAACAGTAGTGCGCAAGCATTCCGTGTTCCGGTTTGTAGCCAGCGAAATTACTGGGAATATATGAAACTTAATATCTGACGTCTCGGGGTGATGAGCGTAATGCAGTCGTACGTAAAGCTTTTTAAGTTATTATAGTTCTGGGTGGCACTGCAATTGTTATAGGCAGGCGAGGCGCTTTCCATCAGGAAAACGACATGCTGATATCAACAAGCAGTTTCATAAAAAATAAAATAATAATGCATGGTAATTTATATGAGTTTGTAATGTTTGTATGTATTTCACGAAGTTTTATACAATAACTACATGCGCCCTGCGGTTTCACCTAAGGTTTTCTGGGGTATTAAGTAGCCTATATCCTTTTCCAGGACCTAAAGTACCTACATACCAATTTTCATCAAAGTCCGTTTAGTAGTTTTAGCGAGATCGAATAACAAACATCTATTCATCCATCTGTTCATCCATCCACTTATCCATCTATCCTCAGTCCTCACAAACTTTCGCATTTATATTATTAGTAGGATTCCAACCCTGAAAGGCTCCGAGTACCCAACTAAACGAAAAATAGATCTAGGTATTTAATAAATGCCTTGGTTTTAGATACTATTTATAGTCTAAATGTAAAACGAATAAACCATACATAACTACTGCACAGTAGCTAAGCTACATACTACATTATGTTCGCAGGAGGTCGTCAATTGACGCCGCGACCACCACAACCAGCTTCCATAATTACAATGAAATTATTCATGCTTATTATAAACTTTATAAGTTCATTGCGCCCGCATTCAAACTCGAAACTATACAAGTCCAAAATCGTACATTACACGAATATACGAGCGAACGTGATCGCATTTGTTCGACCATTGTCATCGGGGCCGATACAATCCGAACGAAGCCGAACGCGGCCGAACGCTCCCGATACGCATCTCCTCGCGAGCGCATGACATAGATAATCTCCACCACCCGCCGCGCAGCTCAGATATAATATGGCCAACTTAATAAATGCCCATTAAAATAAATTGTTTGGCATTGTGGGCTTCCGATTCGCGTGCCCGCCAATGATTGCATACCTTATATTACCTCTCGGCTTTAAACCTTGCTAGTTATTTATGTCCCTAACTATGCCCATAAAGAATGGTAATGGACTTGTGTTTTGTCTATGGTTTGGTTAGAAACCGTTATTTGGAAGTTATTTTAATTGGGTTTCGGACAGTAATCGAAAAAAAACTAAAATGTAGTTAGAACGAATGTTTGTAGAAACATTCAACAAAATATTTTTGTAAAATAATAATGATTTATATTTTTAATTCAATAAATAAAATCTAACAACTGTGACATTTTTTATCTGTTCTTTATCTCAAACGAAACACCTATCACAGTGCATGATGTCATTTAAAAGTAAATACCGTGTGCGAAGCTTGTGTTTATTTTATATTTTAGCTTTTTATCTAAATCAAAACTATATGTATTTCATTCCATTACGACCCTAAAGTCCTTAAACTTACAAATCCAAATAAAAACATATAAATCACTTTACAAGTTTACTTTTGTAGATCTTGTCTTTTTGTTTGCCTTCATATGACGTCATACATTCTTAAGTGACCTTTTGCGCGGCAATTTGAAACAATCTTTAGATATAGTTTTAGGTACTTTTAGGACTTTATTAAAATATTATTTTTCATGGTTGTATGTATACCTACATTATGGTTAATTTTAAATACTTACTTTCTGAAAAGTGGTCAGATCCCCTATTCTAATTGCATGATAGTTTTGTGAGTAGCTCATTAATGATGTTCCAGTACCTAAATCAGAATGCGATAGTTTTTTGACAACCGTCTTAACAAAATTGTTTGACAGCTTGGAGACTTGATTGTAATCACTTCTAACGGGCCATTAATTTTAAAGGCTGAGTGCATACATAGTACGAAAATTAGTCAAGAAAATAAAGCTGTAGCATTTATTCTTGACTCTGGCCCATTTATCTAATTGAACTGTATTACAGGTTGTATCCATTCAGTTTACTTGAATAGGTTCAATTCAAATACATATAAAATTTCAAAATGTATAACGGAGCTCACAGAAAGTAGATTCAAATTGAGTGTGAAAAATATTCTAATGAAAAAAGCATACTATACAGTTAGTAATTACATAGAAGACAAAGATGTCTCAATTCTAGAGAATTCTGCTAAGCTAGGGCTAGAGTCCAGCAGAATTATTTAGAGCTTCAGAAATGTAGTACCATCATTTATCTATTCGGATTCTACCAGACAATCTGGAAAATTGTTTTTATTATCTAACTCTTTATTTCAGGCAATACTAAAGTACAATGAAGTAAAATTAACAGAGGCCCATAGAGGCACCTTACAGTCTGACATACAAACACATTTTTTTATCTAGCCTATGCTGTCCCTCTGCTGGGCAAAGGCTTCCCCCAATTCCTCCCACCTGTCTCGCTCCTGCGCCACCTCATACAAACATATATATGTAGCATAAAATTTAATAAACCATACACACTACTGCACAGTGTTCAAAAATGTCGCTCTTTCCCTGTATCTTCGGTATACTATCCCTACAGGCCAGGAGTCAGAATTCAGGAACAGTTCCTTATGAACCGCTGGAATTTGGAGCCTCGGACTTGAATTCAGTGGTCCTAGTCGACTCCAACCTCGACGGTCGCATTGCTATCTGTCCCTGGAAAATGGCTCAACCTGGTGAAAAGCAAAGCGGACACAAGGCTGAAATGGGCTGAAAGGTCTTATAGGTCATCGAGGGCGATGGACAAGGGTAATTAATTATATTAGGAAACGACGGGGTACTTTGATCACCAATAAAATCATTTCTAAAATAAATACATATAAATATAAATAAATAAATAAAATTAAATTAAATATGCATATTTCACTTATCTCCGTTGTGCATTCAGCCTTCTCATATTGTTTCAGTCGCGCCTGGGAAAGTCCAAACTACGAATTTAGAATGACTCACAGCTGTGATCATGTCACTCATGTGTTGCATCGAATTAAAATTGTAACAAGAAAAGCCTGATTAATCATAATTATGCTGTATCTAAACACAAGTTCACAAGTGCATAATTTTACCATCGGACAACAAGACGTACGGAAACTCGGCATCCGTTTATGGTTGACGCTCCTCCTGCCAGAACAAAGCGTTTCGCTTCAACTTTCATAATGCGAACAGCTAAGGAATGGAACACGTTACCAGCGTCTCTGTTTCCCGATTCTTATAATTTAGGTGTCTTCAAGTCCCGAGTGAATCGGTATCTTCTAGGCAAGCATGATCCATCGTCGACCGCTTCGTCACTTTCCATCAGGTGAGACTGTGGTGAAATGCTAGCCTATCAGGTAATAAAAAAAAATTACTCCCCGCTTTTTCTTGTCTCCACATGGAAGAAGTCGCAGAAAAAAGTTATTTACAAGACTTGTGACCGCGGTAAAATGGACCCAGTAGTTCAACATGTTTAAATGATATATCAATTCTAATTGGTTGATGTTCGTTTGTTCTGATGGGAGATAACAGACGGACGGACAGATGGCATACTTACTACTTGTCAAACAGGTGTACATATGTTTGCACCCGGATCTTTGTAATTAGGTTAAGAATAAATTATAATTCGTGTAACGGCTGATTAGGAGTAAGATTTATCTCCATTTATTTAAAATTCGAATTAAAATATCGTTATAATACGTAACAAGTTTTAAAGTGGAGACTAAGTTTAGGCAAATGTAATGTGGGACGCCTTCCAGCTAGATGGAGCAACGACTTGTGCAAAGGAGCTGGCAGTAATTACATGAGAGGAACCTGTCGATGGCAATCAATGGCGTACATTGGGAGAAGCATAACAGCAATTGAGGTAAATCTATAGAACGGTTGCCTGAATTGGAAGAGTGAGTGGGAGGAGAGGGTTTCTTGACCAACTTTATACCTACCCCCCCCCCCCTACCTGCGACAAGGACTTGTGTGACGTCTCCGGCGCTACGGGATAGCTAGCTGATGACGAAAATCAACTGGCGAAAACGGTTGTACATGGATTATTTACTTACTTGCTTTACTTGTTACTTTACTTGTATTTTTTATGTTAAAGTATTTGTTATGTATATTTTATTAATTATGTTATGTATTTTATGTAATGACTTTGGTTTATGTAGGTATATTATATTATATAACAAAATTATCTTAAAGTAGCACCGTCCATATATATTTCTGTCTACATTCCTTCACTTGTGGGTTGTCTGGAAGAGATCGCTTTGAGCGATAAGACCGCCCATTGTGACATTATTATTAAGTTAGTTGTTATTTTAGTTTTTAATTATTTCTGTATCTTGGTGTTACAATAAAGAGTTATTCTATTCTATTCTATTCTATTTTTAACCCCCGAAGTAAAAAGGAGGGGTTTTATAAGTTTGACCACTAAGCGTGTCTGTCTGTGTGTCTGTATGTGGCACCGCAGCTCCGGGTGAACCGATTTGGATGCGGTTTTTCTTATTTCAAAGCAGGTTTTTTAGCGATGGTTTTTAGATATGTTTTATCAAAATCGGTTCAGACATTTTTTACTTTTATAGGTATTTTGTGTCAGGGGTTTTTCAAATTTAACTTTACTAAAATTCGCTTGTTAAAGTAAATACTGTTTATTGCAATTGTTAGAGATAACGCATTAGATTAATCATGAACATATTGAAACTCGATAGGTAAAGAACTATGTATTTTCTTCACCGCTGCAACAAACTAGACTCTAATATAATCAGTAGGTTGATATAATATTGATGAACCGCTTTCATCAATATTTCATCAACGTCAATTAGTATTGAAGTGCCAGTGCGTCCCATCTCAATAAAATCAATACCTCTTCCCTTTATAGCGCCATATTTAAACTGTATGTCCAATTATTTATTTTCGTAATTTAACACAACAAGTTCGAGCGTCACCAAGGGCCTGCGCTAAAAACTAGCGTTGTGGATTCTTCACAACATTATGCTGAGCACAGACCTTTTTTGACTGCACTATGCACGGCAGCGGTCTCCATACACATGCTGTAACTGTTTGCTTCACTAGTTTTGTTCTGTCTTCCTGCACTTGTGTATCTTCGTTGTTTGTTGTGTGCAGTTTAAAGTAGTTCGTGCTTTTAAGTAGTAGTTGTTTAGTAGTGTCAAAATAAATTGTTTCTTTCTTTCTTGCCTTTCCCTTACTGATATAATGATTATGAAAAAATCTACTAAGATAGACACTCCTAACTTAGAAAAGGGTTATATCAATCAATCAAAAGTTCTTTATTCAATTTTGGCATCACAGATGCACTTATGAACGTCAATTATTACAATGACTCTACCATATATAAAGGTATACCTATCAGTAACAAAACGGCTAAAAGTTTGTGATATTACAAGCTTTTATTTAACTTGCAATGTAACTATGTTTGTTCGGGTAGAATCTTGCAAGCTGAATTAGAACCACTTCCTCTTGTCCTACGATGTTGAAATTTTTCATAATTGTCAAAGTCCGATGACAACGCAATATTACGGAGCCAGCTGATCTGATGATGGAGACGGAAGGTGGGCAGTGGAACTCCTTGACGGATAATTGTAAACTACTAGTGTTTAGGCTCATTTTAATCTGCTCGTGATTCCGATTACGAATTTGTTTAAAGCTTGTTTTGGAAAAAATATTTATAACAAAAAAATGTCAGAATAAAGAAAAATAAACCCAATGGTAAAGCCAAAACGTAAGTGAGTTTTCTCATAAATATTTTAATGATTGAGACCTATCATTATTATTTTTATACTAGCTGCGTTCCGCGGTTACACCGCGCGAGAAAGCACAATGAACAGAATTTAATTTTTAACTGTATAGATGTATATATTATATTTATACATGTATTTATAATTTTATCTGTAGTAAATTCAAAAAAGCCTGTTCAGCAGTTGTCTGGAAGAGATCGCTTTTAGCGATAAAACCGCTTATTGTTATGCTGATTACTGTAAAATGTACTTATTTTTCAAAATCAAAATCAAAATCTCTTTAATCATTTTGGCATCACAGACGCACTTATGAACGTCAAATTATCACAATGACTCTATCACCGTATCGGAAAAAGAACCACTACTCAGAAGATACGGCAAGAAACTGAGGGGATTTTCATGTACCTATTTTTAAGGTTTTTAAGAATAAAGTGTTTATATTATATATTAGTGTATGTATTAGTGCTATCTATCATTACTGCGTTCCAATTTGAAGGGTATTGTAGCCAGCGAAATTACTGGGCATATGAGCTTTAATATCTAATGTTTTGGGGTGATGAGTGCACTGCAGTCCTAAGCTGTGCTTTTTATGGTAATAAAAGTTCTGGGTCGTACTAACATTACTATAAGCAGGTGTTGCGCTTACCATCAGGCGAACGACTTACTCGTCTCATCACTAATTTCCATAAAAAAACTATTGATTTATAGATTTATTTTCTTTATCCTACCGTGCTTTAATATTGTTTTATTTCACGAATAACTATGTATTGTATTTTTTTTTCTATAACTTAATGACGGGACGAGCTAGTCGTTTGCTTGATGGTAAGCAATACGTCAGCCCATAACAATAACAGCACTACACAGAACATTGTTTTGCAAAATCCTGCACGGCGCCGCACTGCGTTCGTCACCCTGAGACAATTAGCTGTTGAGTCTCGTAATGCCCAGTGATTTCGCTGGCTACAATGCCCTCCAAACTGGAACACAGTAATGCTTGCGCACTACTGCTTGGCGGCTAAATAACTGGCAAAGCGGTGGTACTCACCCAAATGGCCTCGCGCATACAAGAAACCTACCACCAGGATTTATCTTATAAGGACGATATCCGATAGCCCGTAACCTCTTGTGATTCCATAAGGCACGGTCCACACCGCGCCAGCGCGGGCCAGTATTTAGCGACCAAACGGCACCATTTACATGTAAACAGTCTGCTAACGCTTCGCCGGTGGTCGCACGAGCGACCATTTCATATCAACATTTGTGCTGGAGTTGAACGTAATGTCTTGGAAACGCTCAGTTAGATTCCAGATTAAGAGACTCAATGCAACTCAGGAAAGTAATGAGGTACACTTTAACTAAATAATCACTATATAGTATAAAACAAAGTGTCTTTCTCTGTCCCTATATCCCTATGTGTGCTTAAATCTTTAAAACTACGCAAAGGATTTAGAAGCGGTTTTTTTTAATAGATAGAGTGATTGAAGGGGAAGGTTTATATGTATAATAACCGTGCGAAGCCGGGGCGGATCGCTAGTAATAAATAAATAATAAATAAATTTTATTTTTGTTCCAAAATACATATTTCTGGTATTTACATTACGATAACAGTTACTTATACTAAAAACAAAACAGTATAGTGTACCCTTAAGAACTCTGTCCCCCGCACTAGGTCTATGTTGAGCCTGTACAGCAAGGTTACAGTGTATAACCTATACCTAACTAACCAATAAAATTATGGAAAAGATACCCGACTGCTGACGTAATATGTTTACGCTCCCAAAAAACAGGTACTAAGTGTAGGTTAAGTATACGTGTAAGTAATAAGTAAAGGTTTTCTTTATCCATGATAAATTCAATAAAATCTGATATGAAGCGATGATGTGGCCTAAGATGGAGCACATAGATCTAGAGAGAGACGGCAGTTGAGCGGCTGCTCAGACCCGTCTCCCCGATGGTTCACCGAACATCATCCTGAAACACGACTAGGTCGCTTGACGGCATGGCTTTGTTCGGTGGGTGGTATTACAACCACGGCCAGAGCCTACCACTCCAAAAAACCTATTTTTAAGTTTAATTTGCAAACTTCTGTTGGCTGAATATAAATTATCACACCTAGTGTTCTTTAAAACTAATTAGTTACTTTAACACTTAAATGTCTATTCTATTCCATTTTATCAGCTATAGACATGTTACCTGTTCAAAATATGCCACAGGCTAATTCAATCCAGACTTTATATTCAAAAACTATAACAGTACCGCATAAACCTAGGGATAATGTCATGTTAAATATATTATACGCTAAGCTGTTTTTAAAATGAAACAACTTTCATGTAGTAGTATAGTAGTTGAAGTACCTTGTTTATACAAAATAATTTAGAGATTATATAAAGGTGCGGCAACAATCCTGCCCTCCTACCCATATGTCCGTCAAGCGCCAATCGTATATCGTGTTGAGCTCAAATAAAGGTATAGCTTTACCGCGACTTATGAGATACGGTCTAATTATTGTCGCTTCAGGCAAGAAATCGAATTAATCTCATTCATTGCCGCATCATAAGACATTGCCGCAGTGTATCTACACATTAATTTGATCTCAACACGATATACGATTGACGCTTTAGGGACATATGGGTAGGGGGGCATATTGTGGATATACCAGGGCCCCAATTCACTATGACAACTTGGCGATTCCTTGCTACGAAATCACTTCGATTCCTTTATTAATAAACGACATCTCTATGACGCATTCATATATTCATTTATATGACGCGTCATAGAGAATAAATATTTCGCAGATGTCGTTTATTAATGAAGGAATCGACGTGATTTCGAAGCAAGGAATCGTCAAGTTGTCATAGTGAATTGGGGCCCTGGTATATCCACAATATCTTAAAGCAAAACGTAGCTTACCAAATCTGGAAAAATTGTTTTGATACAACTGTCAAAATTAATCAAACATGCAAATCAGTCCCTGCACAAATTATGCATCAAAAATGGCACAGCAATCCGTCAAAATTATGTTTCATAATCATTAGACCAAGTGTTCAATTTGTTTGGAATTCCGTTAAAAGTCAAAAGGTGTTAATGGCGGTAGAATTGGCGCAAGCTTTAATTTGCTTGATTTATAAACTAAAGCATTTATCTATTTTAAAATTAGATGGTGGGTTGTGGTTAATCGGGCTTGCTGTTTGTACCTACTATAATCATGGATCAGTATATTTATATTGAAAGAAAGAAAAGAAAGAAAGAAAATACATTTTTTCAAGACAAATACACGCAACATTACATTAAGCTGTAATACTATACTACACATAACAAATAATACTATACTATACATACAACAGAAAAAAATAACACATGTAATAACATGTATAATAAACACATAATACAATATATATATAATATATTGGATAGGTAACTATTTATTGTGCGCCAATTATACACTTCAGATTCATGGTCACACCGTTTTGTTGCAATGTGTCTATCATAAACACAAAAAATAAAAGTTATACTCTTTTATTCTTTAATTGGCTTACGATTGACCACTATGTCACCTGATCGTCGGCGATGTAGCACGCTTGCCAAGATAGTACCTGTTCAGTCTAGACTTGAAGTTTCCTAGATTATAGCTACCGGGAAAGACTGGCAGGGAGTTCCACTCGTTAGCAGTGCGCATAATGAAAAAGGAAGCGAAGTGCTTAGTGATGCGCGCTGGAAGAATGTCCACCATGAATAGGTGGTGCATTGCCATACGTTTGTAGCCCGATGATGAAACGATAATAAGGGAATTAGTTGGTGCAATTCTAACACACGCTCTCCGATGTCTCTCCATTGCTAAGTAAATTAAAAACTATCCTTCTCATCCGACTATTCCTAATAATTCCTACTAATATTATAAATTCGAAAGTCTATGTCTGTGTGTGTATGTTTGCTTCATAAAGACTGGAGGGAATTTGTAATGTAGTACTTTAATACCGGAATAGGACATAGGATACTTTTTCTTCCGATAAAATGAACAGTTCATAACGGAATATATGCGTAGAGACTTATGCATTTTCGTTAGAACACATTCAAATTATTTTACAAAACAAAATGAAATTTTAATCAGAAAAAAACGAGCATAGTTTAAAAACCTACTATATCAACCTCCTTGATGTAAATACATAGTAATACGAAAAAAAAATTTTAGTCTATACTAAACTAACCGAAAATATAAATTCGTTGCAGGGAAATGCATTCAAAACTGGACTTAAGAATTATTTGATGGAGAATTGTTTTTATAGCATAACAGAATATTGTAATCGACAATGTTATTAAATTAACACAATTATTATTTTAAATACATTTTATATTAATCAGATACTTTACATACTTAATATTTGCACGCTTGCTTGCTGGCTGAATAACTTGACTGTTGTAATTAGTATTAAAACCTTTGTATGTATTCTCGCAAATACACAATTGATTTGATTTGATTTCATTTTGAATAACAATAAACCGATTTCTACTCATACGGAGTTGCAGGTATCAGCTTCAATGCCATACAGAGAAAACGAATAGCGAGATTTATGTCCAGTGTTTTCAAGTGTAAAAACTTTATTATAAGAATTCTATCAGAAAGAGTTTTTCTGACAGATGTATAGACGGTGGTTGCTAATCGCAACCTAATGTGTATGAGTACGTGTACAAATATTGCATCATGTTTTTTTTTGTAATTTTAATTTTATTTAATTTGTTATTTTATATCAACAAAAAAAAATATTTTTTATCTGATCTTTTTTTTAATATATCGGGCGGGGGGTATTGGTATGCCAAAACACAGGTCTCCTAGTTTGGGTACCAATGTTCTCCAACCAGGAATAACAACTTGTTACAATCACTTCTGAATGTATATGATATACTATACAAGTTTGTTGAAATTCAAATAAAATCTTTATCTTTATCTATATGTGATGGGCTATGGATCCTGTGTCTGAATTAAAGAAATATTATTACTGTTATTATTATATCGAAATGACATTTAGAAACACAAAACGAAATCTGGTTTTACTAGTGGTAGGTTTCTCGTATGCGAGAGGCCGTCTGGGTGGGTACCACCGCTTTGCCAGTTATACAGCCGCCAAGCAGTAGTGCGCAAACATTACTGTGTTCCGGCTTGAAGGGCATTGTAGCCAGCGAAATTACTGGGCATTATGAGACGCAACAGCTAACTGTCTCAGGGTGACGAGCGCAGTGCAGCGCCGCGCAGGATTTTGCAAAACAAAGTTTTGGGTGGTGCTATTATTGTTATGGGCTGGCGTATTGCTTACCATCAGGCACACGACCAGCTCGTCCCGTCATTCAGTTACATAAAAAAAAAAAAAATCAGGCAATGGTATGTCAGAAGTGATACGTCTTGGTCGTTAGACCATCTTGAGACAGTGTCTGGCTGTCGTGTGACAGTTATCGCACCTGATGAGCCTTAAACAGACGAACAGCCACACTCTTCTAAAATTAACATGTGCATGGCCGTTGAAACATTTGCATATCAATTTGCCTACAGTTCGAATTTCTAATTCGAGTTGTTTTCATAGACTTGTTTTGTTGTCATCCTTCATAATCTAAAAACACCTTATTCTCTAAACTGAGCTTTTTTACGCTTAATAGGTCTATGTTTGGCCACTATTCCGCCTGATGTAAAGCGATGATGTGGCCTAAGATGGAACACATAGATCTAGAGAGAGATGGCAGTTGAGCGACTGCTCAGACGCGTCTCCCCGATGTTTCACCGAACATCATCCCGAAACACGACTAGGTCGCTTGACGGCATGGCTTTGTCCGGTGGGTGGTATTACAACCATGAGCTGGATTCTTTCGAGCACTTTCTAGATCATTAATCTATTAACGCCTTCTATTTATTGATATTCATGAGCGGATTACTGAGATTACAGGGTTCCTATCTATGAATATCTAAGTCGACAGATTTGCAATCTCTCTTGGTTAAGCTTACATCTGACTAATGACGTTATCAAATCCACGTTTTCTGTTATCTTCGCTTTATTGATAGCGACTATATAGCATGCGGATACCTAGTTAAAAGAGAACAGCGTGTAGAAACGTCTCCAAGTCTGCGTCGCTAGTTTCACTTGATTTATGCAATTTGTCTGCAGAAGAAAGAGTTAGTCCGTTGGTCCTTGTTGTTGTCTTAAGACATCAGTCGTTAGGTCATGTCAGAGGCCTTTCAGGCGGTGTTAGAACTCTGAAACTACGGTTGGCTACACACCCACACGTGGGAAGAAGAAGAAGAAGAAAGTGTAGTAATAATAAACTTACGGAAGGATAAGGAATTAAATGCTTTGAAACACTGACCTGCGCTGACATGAATCTTTACCGAGACAAAGATATGCCGCCGAAGTATTCTGATAGTATGAAAGAAAAAAGAAAAGAAAGAAAAAAACATTTATTTGATCACCACAAAATCATAAACAAAATAATAACCAGTTAATTACTGAGACATTAAACAAGATGGGAACAAATATGCTATGTGGTGCTAAAATGTATTTTGGCTTAGCACAAAACATTATTTGACATCCGACGCGGCCGCTGGATTGGACATTTCTCTTGATGTGTCCACAACAAGGTATATATACTGGATATATAATGATCTTTGAAGCGAGATAATTTAAAATTTAAACAGATCATGTAACTACGTATATGAAACTTAGCTCATTTTGGCTAAATAATTACCATTACAATCTAGCCCCTTATAACTTACTCCACCAATCACCAATAAAATGGATTTTCAACATCCTACACTGATCGATCGCGGCAGCACCGCCTCCTTTCGTGGCTGTCTTCGCGAATTAACCACTGTCGCTGCTCAAACGCTGTCAAAAGATATTAATGACGCTGCATCTCTATCAGCGCAGCAATTTCCTGCCGGCTGACTGTGAAGGATGTCACGAATTAAAGTAGCATGTTCTAATTATTACTCTTAGCTTAATAAATGGATGCTTAAAGCAGCAAGGTTGAGCCGAGGAATGATTACTGATCGATGGTCGGTGACAGTTTGCAAATTTGAAAATTGAGGTTCGAGCTGTTCCTCTTTAGAAACGGGTCTCGCTTGGTGGAATCAAATAAAAGCTACCGATAAAACTATCAAAATGTAATTCTTATTATTTTTAACCGACTTCAAAAAAGGAGAAGGTTCTCTATTCGATTGTATTTTTTTATGTATGTTGCCTCAGAACTCCGTCGTTCATGAACCGATTTGGAAAATTCTTTTTGCGTTTGATTCAGTATAGCTACAAACTGGTCCCATATAAATTTCATCGATATTTGACCTTGGACTTCGAAGATACATTGAAGTCAGTTTTTTTGTTTGATAAAGTGTATACTTGTTACGGCTGAGTTTTGAGTTTTTTTTTTTACACTTAATAGATCTATGTTTGGCCACTATCTCGCCTGATGTGAAGCGATGATGTGGCCTAAGATCGAGCACATAGATCAAGAGAGAGACGGCAGTTGAGCGGCTGCTCAAACCCGTCTCCCCGATGGTTCACCGAACATCATCCCGAAACACGACTTGGTCGCTTGACGGCATGGCTTTGTTCGGTGGGTGGTATTACAACCACGGCCAGAGCCTACCACTCCAAAAAGATAATGCCAGGGCTCCAGTAGCGGTGTCATTATGTCGCTGTAAATTGAATACCTGTTGTTTAGATCATGCTATAGATCGTATAGCTTGGCTAAACGATCTGAGCTATACGTTCTTAGGTACTGTTTGCACTTTAATTCGGTCACAAATAAAGTACACACTATGCAATATTATTCGATAGCATATAGCAATAGTTATTTGTGCAACAAGAGAGCAAAGTCGTTTTTTGCTGCGAGTGCTGATTTTGAATCCTGAGTGTGGCGAGGGATTCAAAGGCACGAGATGCAAAAAACTTTGCTCTCGTGTAACACACTTACACACACTTTTCACTTCAGCAGCGAGAACACTTTAGGAGATAAAATAATAAACAGGAATAGATTGAAATAACTATTTATTGTGAATCAATAAATATTTACAGGTAATATATCAGTTTCATTTGCAGTAAATACATTTTCGTTTAAATACAACAATAAGTTAAAAATTCAATAAATTACATTAAATGACATAATTATCTTTTTGCAAAATTTCTTAAGTTAGTACGTAATTCCGAACGTGTTTGTCTTTGAGGTCGAATTCAAAATCGGAACAGTCGGAACTTCGAAAGGGCTGGTCTTTGTCTCTCTCTGTTTCTAATGGCGGGAAAGAGATAGAGTGTGAATGTTTCGAATTGCATGATTAACCCAAGGCTGAATAAGATTTAAGATTCGCGGCTTTCTAAAAACAAAAATTAAAAAGTTACTTTGTCTCACTCAGTGAGCCAAATCGCATTTTGCTCACTGATTTCAGGCAGCAAAACCTACATGTTTGAGCTACTGAAGTGAAAATATTTTTACAATTGTCTAAATTTTTCATTAAGTTTTGAGAAACTTGCTAACAAACATACAAATGTTTCGTTATTCCTCTCCATTAAAAGGTTTTCTGGAAGAGGTCGCTTTAAGCGATAAGTCCTATCATGCAGACGAATACAAAATCACCTTTTGAAGTCGTAGTCGGTTAAAAACAATATAAAGTGCGCGCGTTGATGTATTTTGTATGAATAAAGATGTTTATCATTGTTATGTATTTATGTAAATAACTCCGGTATTATATTGATACCGAATCATATGAATGATGAGTATTGATGGTGGATGATGGAGTGAGGTGAGAAACTTTCAGCCTAGTCGTTAATATTTACAGCAAAACATAAAGTAATTCTAATCGCCTTTCCATAGTTTTAGTCATAGTTCGTTTTCTATAGTTTTAGTACTCTCTCTCAATAACTAGGTAAAGTGCTCTGTCACTATGACAAAAGACGATCTCTTAAACTTTTTTTATTATTGGTTATCAACAAAAGTGTCAAATAAAAAATATCAATTTTTAAAAAAATACCCGTACCTTTAAATACATTCTTTTTTTGGAACGCGTTATACCTATAGTGTATCTAGAAGGAACTTGAAAAAAATCCATACACTCATGAGTGTTTATGAAAGCAGACATGTCTCGAAACGATGTCTGTGATATTTGCAAATGCAAATTGACCATTACAAGCTTACGCGCTGGGTAATCAGTGTAGCTTAGGCACTTGCACGACCACTGACGAGGAAGCAATACATACATATTTATATATATAAACAGGTGATCGCTAGCCGTTCACACTGGCAGCGAAAACCAAGGAGTTTATCTTTAAAATGTAACTTTTTATGAACTTAACTTTAAGGAATTTTTACGAATCGAAATTTAAGGTTTTAATGATTTTTATATTTACCTATGAGGAGTTTCACTTTTTCTTTCGTCATTAGTAAAAACCCACTCAGCAATGCTCTTGGCGGCCAAAAACTTCGCAATAGGGAATATGCATGAATTTTGTTTTAATGCATGAATCGATTCATTATTGAATATAGTATCTAATGAAAAAAATATTCAAAAACTTTATGGCATCATTCGTCAATATAATAATTAAATGAAAATTTGAATCAATTTAAACCAACATAAACGCGCCATTTGCAAAATGTGGTTGCACGTCTTCGAGTAGGCTGGATACTTTATCTGAGTTGCACGTACTCAAGCGTTTTGCGATTACGTTCCGTTTCTCCAAAAATAACAAAAAAAAACTATGAAATGCAAAAAAACTACGCAATTAATACTAATTATTATATCACTACTGAATGTTTACAGGAGTATCTATCGTAAAAAGTAATTTCCAGATTTTTCGACAACACATGCATATTCCCTATTTATTCCTATCTTATCATATATCTTATCTATGCGACCGGAGCGAATAATCGCCCATCGTAATCGCATAGTCTCTCATCGCTCAGCAACAAAACTATTCTCGCTATAACTCGCTTCTCGCTAATCGTTGCCAGTGGAACAAGTACCTTAAAAAGACGAAAACGTCATATCGAGGGTTCACTATATCAAAAGATCAAGTCAAGTCGTCACTTTTTAACCGACTTCGAAAAGGAGGTTTTCTGTTCGATTGTTTTTTTTATGGTTGTTACCTCAGAACTCCGTGATTTATGAACCGATTTGGTATCTTTTTGGTGATCTTTTTGCGTTGGGTTCAGTATATCTACGAAGTGGTCCCATATAAATATTATCATTATTTGACCTTGGGTTTCGAAGATACATTGAAGTCGGTTTTTGATTTTTTTCTAAAAATTAATTATTTACACATTCTACTCTATGTAATCTATTCTGATCACATTATTAATAATAATTTACGGGTGACACTCACTTTTAATTTGTAGTAATCCAACTATAGTTTCAACCACATCCGGTGGTCTTTTCCAAGGCGAGTGCGGAACGCTCGCGAGCGCCTCGCACTCAGTCATCAGTGCGAGGCATGACGCGTTCGCGAGTTTATTATTATTAATAATGTGTCCAAACCACGTTAATTTTCATAGTAAAATTACTCTGACCGCGTCAGTTTAGCGCACTTTACGGTATTTCCATTCAATTTTCCATTTGTTTTCCATCTAGCAATACAAACAAATCCAATGTCATTATGTGACTGAAGCAAGCCATTCACTACGAGCGTACAACTCTTGTCTTCAATTTATGGGTACACGGCGGTGGCCCATCGTGGTACGTTAATCATGCATCGCTGTGTACCACATCGGAATGATGCGCATCCATCATTGGCGATGGGCTGTTGATATTGATGCATGGGGCTGTGATGCGATGCAATGTTTCATTAGTGAAATGCTGTAGCAGATGCTTGGCAAGCGTTTTATTATGCGCGTATGCTTTGCCAGTATTTCCTGACTTTGTTTATATATGCTAAATGTTTGAAACAAACTGATTATGTATTTAAAGCAAATGATCAAATGAGTGGATGAAATGGCGGCTGTATGTAAATGTTGTAATGTTGTTACCATGGTCATTAGTTGCAAAAAAAGGAAGGACTTTGCGCTACAAAAGGGGAACTTAATGCTAAAGCATTTTACAAGCTAACCAGTGACGGTACAAAAAATACATACAGATGAACATAGTAACCTTCTCCTTTTTGGAAGTCGGTTAAAAAGAAAGATACGAAGCGTGCATAAAAATTTAAAAAACTGAAATGAAAACAATATTAATATCGTAATAAATAATTATAGTAAAAAAACATAAAATATTTAAATAATAACATTTAATTACAACACATATTATAGAATGCAATACCATAATACATACAAATGAATATATAATATATATATAAAAAAATGTCATTCAATAAAACAATATGATGTTTTATTGAATGACAATTTTTTTCCTACACACATGTCAATGTATCAAACTCCAGATGTGTTTGATGTTGAAATAAAATGAAATGTATTTAATTGCATAAAATATGGTGCTTTAGGTAGTTGGACAGGTCAAATTAATAAATAAATCGTATCACATATTTAGTCAGATAATGAAATCAAATAAAATAAAAATTGAATCTATATAATAATTATAAAAGTCATAAGCAATTCATTTATAAAAGATGTCAGGTAATTTAGAAAAAATAATATAACATATGTACAACAATTAAAATAACATATTTTGCCATATTAGAGTAAATGTTATTTAAACTACCAAAAAATATTTTACAGACGTCTTCTTGAAATGTGTTCAAAGTTCTAATGTATATCTACTTATTATATTCGAAATTAAATCAAGACTGCTCGTGCCTGCGGTGTAACCCAAACACATTAAACTAATAAATTAACATTGATGGCGCACTTTGCTTAATAAAGCCCTGTGTTTATTGCAGGCCGAAGGGCTTTACTTCGAAATAAAATGTCACATGTTATCTGAAGAGAGCGCTAGACAACACACAGGTAGGGGTTCCATTCGGTACAATATGACTTTGGACAAGTCGTGTGGAGTCTAGGATTTTTTGGTTCAAAAACTTTGAGAGAAAACAGAGTGAAAGATTCTTGTTTAGAAGATCTCGCGCTTTGGAGTGGTAGGCTCTGGCCGTGGTTGTAATACCACCCACCGAACAAAGCCATGCCGTCAAGCGACCTAGTCGTGTTTCGGGATGATGTTCGGTGAACCATCGGGGAGACGGGTCTGAGCAGCCGCTCAACTACCGTCTCTCTCTAGATCTATGTGCTCCATCTTAGGCCACATCGTTGCTTCACATCAGACGAGATAGTGGTTAAACACAGATCTATTAAGCGTAAAAAAAAGATGATGATTATGATGATGATGCGTTTTTAGCCGTTTTCGGCAACTTCGGCTGTAAACGTACGATTACATGTGCTATATGTTGTTGGAGTTTAAAGTTGAAAGTATATGCGTAAACTTGTCTATTAAACAACAACGCTAGAATACTTGGTAAACGTTTCGGCCGATGTCACTTGAGTGTCTTTGGCGAGTTTTTCTTGAGAATAAACGGTGCATCAGATAATCCAAATTGATCTCCATTATTCGTCTATTAATTCCACTGTAGTTACATCACATGTGAGGACACCGTTCACGTTGTAATGATATGAAAGTGATAAAAAGATGGTGCTTTTAATTTTCAGAAAACAGCAATTATTTTATCCCAGTAATCGTCAATTTTATTTAGGTTAAAGGCAACTGAAATAATTAAGTACTTATCATCATCATCATCATCATCAGCCCATCACGTTCCCACTGCTGGGACTCGGGCCTTCCCTCGTAGAGAGAGTAGTATGGGCCATAATCCACCACGCTGGCCCAATGCGGGTTGGTGAATGTCACATGTCCTTGAATTTTTGTGATAAATTCTTGGACATGCCGGTTACCTCACGATGTTTTCCTTCACCGTTTTTAGAGCGAGTGTTAAATCCGCACATAACTTAAGAAAGTCAGTGGTGCGAGGCCAGCGGGATTCGAACTCGGGTGCGTCGGATCGAAAGTCGCACGTGCTCCCACTAAGCCACACTCGCTCCTAACTAAAAGTACTTATAACTGCCAGGTATATTCCACTTGCCATTACACTAATCTTACTAATATTATAAACGCGA
This sequence comes from Petrophora chlorosata, assembly GCA_951640565.1. Classification (NCBI taxonomy): domain Eukaryota; kingdom Metazoa; phylum Arthropoda; class Insecta; order Lepidoptera; family Geometridae; genus Petrophora; species Petrophora chlorosata. The sequence continues at coordinate 15,973,620 of OX621195.1, forward strand.
AAGTTTGTAAGAATGGATGTATGGATGTATGGATGTACCTTTGTTACTCTTCACGCAAAAACTACTGAATGGATTTTGATAAAACTTTACAATAATATAGCTTACACATCAGAATAACACATAGGCTACTTTTTATCCCGGGAAACCGCGGGGCGTAGCTAGTATCTATTATAAATTACTGGGCATTATGAGACTCACAGCTAATTGTCTCAGGGTGACAAGCAGTGCAGCGGCGCCCAGGACTTTGCAAGAAAAAGTTCTGGGTGGTGCTGTTATTGTTATGTGCTGGCGTATTGCTTACCATCAGGCAAATGACCAGCTCGTCTCGTCATTCAGTTAGGTACATAAAAAATGCCGAAGTTTGTATGTGTGTAACAACAGGTCAACGGATTCGAGTGAAATTCGTAATGTTGATAGCTTTCATCATCTCTGGATGAACTCATAGGCTACTTTTATCCTGGTTAACCGCGCGCTATTGCATTCTATCCTCTTTAATCGACTTTAAAACAGGAGAAGATTTTAAGGTCAATTCGATTGTATATTTTTATTTTTTATGTTTGTTGCCTCAGAACTCCGCCATTCATGAACCGATTTGGAAAATTATTAAGTTAATTTTGCGTTGGGTTCAGTATATTTAATTTTCAAATTACATAGACTCATAACATTACAATTAATAGAATACAATACATGGTCACATTACAAAATTACATTTAAATTAAAATTACGTCAAATTATTATTATTATTAAGTCAATTCAATAGTTACTTAGCATAGTATAGCTACGAAGTGGTCCATATAAATTTAATCGATATTTGAACTTCGAAGATACATTGGAGTTGGTTTCTTTGTTTGATAAAACGTATACTTGTCTATCCTGTTTCTCAAAATATATTCTGGTCACCCTATCCTCGAGGAAGGCGGGTAAGTGCACAACTCTGCACTAGTTCTAATTAAGAAATTTAAGTGTTAATTTGTGTTAGCGCCTACGCATTTGCCATTACCTGGTCTAGACTGGTCGTCGTCAAGCTCCGACGCTACTCAACAAATATTACACTTGCATAGTAAACATTTAGGTATAGTTAGGGACTGCTCAGCGAAAGCGAAAAGTTTTATGTTTTTAGGGATCCGTACCCAAAGGGTAAAACGGGACCCATTTACTAAGACTCCGCTGTCCGTCCGTCCATCTGTCTATCTGACCATCTGTCACGAAGCTGTATCTCATGAACCGTGATAGTTAAACAGTTGAAATTCTCACAGTTGATGTATTTCTGTTGCCGCTATAACAATGAATACTAAAAAACAGAATAAAAATATTAAAGTGGGGCTCCCATACAATAGACATGATTTTTTTTTGCCGTTTTTATAGATAATGGTATGGAACCCTTCGTGCGCGAGTCCGACTCGCACATGGCTGGTTTTTTTTTTATGTAACTGAGTAACGAGACGAGCTGGTCGTATGCCTGATGATAATTCTTCATTCTTGTTTGTTTTTAGTTCATTTATGTCCCACCTCACTCGCAAAGGTCTCTTTCCTTCCTTCCAATCTTCACGGTTTAGGGTTTTTAATTTACATACATAATAATACTAGCGACCCGCCCCGGCTTCGCACGGTTATTATACATATAAACCTTCCTCTTCAATCACTCTATATATTAAAAAAAAACCACATCAAAATCAGTTGCGTAGTTTTAAAGATTTAAGCATACATAGGGATATAGTGACAGAGAAAGCGACTTTGTTTTATACTATGTAGTGAAACATTACTTGTATGCAGGCTTCGTGTTCTGTGCAGCCTCTTGCGTTCACGGCACGTAATTATCAGATTTAATTGCCTCATTCCAGCGTATTGCCCCAAACTATCCCATTCCACTTTCTCCAGGCTCCTAAATGAAGCAGGCCAGCTAATTATAGCAGGTACTTAGCTAATGTTCATTCGATGCTTTGTCTAACTGGACAGTGTAATACAAAATGGACTAAAGTAAATAAATGCATTTTTACTGAACGTTAAATCAATACCTTTAAACGAGCAATTCTTGTATATATGTATATAATCTGAATCTCGGAAACGGCTCCAACGATTTTCATGAAATATAGTCTAACTAGGATTCATTTTTAGAAGACGTCGTTTTATCCTTGTTTTAAACATAAACTGAAAAATATGATTCTTCCTGACATCTATTGGCGAGTAGTAATACTATTTTTAAAGCTTTGGCAACTAGGGCCATCAGCTTAAACAACTATTAAACTGCCTTACCGACACAGCAACACTAAAGCTACTTGACAATAGATGGCGTTGTTAAGCAACACTAAGCCATCTCAAAAATACCGAGCAAAGCTCGGTCATCCAGGTCAGTACCTGGATGACCGAAAAATTGTAAATTGTAATTTGTTTTGTATTGCATCTGTAAACCTTTATTGCAAATAAACCTTTAAACCTTAATTACTGGGCATTGATGTTTTGTCTCAGGGTGACGAGCGTCAGTGCAGGGCCGCGACAGATTTTGAAAATCTAACTTCTGGGTGTACTACATTATATCTTTTATATTAATTACTTTTTACACACCAACTGACCGCAATTTTTCACATCTTTATTTGCTGTCTATCCAAAGGTTTCCTGTAAGAAATTGCACTTAGCAATAAGGCCGCCCATTGTTCTGCCACTATTTTATGTAACTGTAAACTTTTGTTTCCTGTTTTGGTGCTCAATAAAGTAATCTTGTATTGTATTGTATTATTTGTTACATTTATTTACATTTTGTGTTTACACTTGATGCATGGCCAGGCCTACTGTAAGTACGAAGCTACACGTAAACAGCCGGACACCGACGGCGGGTCGCGCGTCGTTACACGTGCCGCGTCAGAAGAGATAAGAGCTATGCCATAGAAAGAGAGGCGCTCCGTAGGTTAATATGACTGGTAGGTATGCAGCGCTACGCGAGCTGTATTGAATTTTATTGCGTCATAGCAAGAGTCGCTATTTGTTTAAATTTCTTTGCGGAGTGATGCTTCTGTCCCTTAGTTTTTGTGGCATGGCTTAACATTAACACTCGATGTGGCAGGAAGCTTGTTAACATGGTTATACATTGGTAAAGTTCTAATTAATAGACTGGGCGTTTACGAATAAACGTCTACTAGATAGATAATCATTCAACAGTACAATATACGAACAACCAGCAACCATACACAAACCGAGCAGTTGTCCACTTATGCACTTGCATACGCCAAAGCTCATACATAATCTTGAAATGTTTTACTGCACACTATATGGCTATTTTTAAATGTTTTCTATTTAGTAACATAAAGTAAAAAGTGCAAAAAGTTAAAGTGCTTAAATATTATTTTTGGTTGTGCTATGTATAAAGGTAGTTACTCATACTGTTTTTTTTCTTTTCATTATGTCAAATTAGATAACTGTAATAAAAGATGATGATGGTGATTTCGCTGACGCTACTCTACGTGTCCCACCTACACTCCTCCATCAAGGCTGAAAATGTTACTGAGTACGTTGAGAAAAAGACCAATGCTCTTCTGAGGGTCGTGCGGTTGGAGTCGCGCCACAACGTGAATTTTATTTCTTTTGTGGTGCGAGTTCCTACTGAACATCTGTCGACCTACATGTGTGAGGAATTCTGGCCGAAGGGTGTCGTGTTTCGACGATTCAGAGGACGGCTGCAAACGTCACCGCTGACACCGCAAGCTGATACCGCGCAGTTGCGTCACAGGTCGCCGACAAAACGTGTCAAATAAAAATTTTATGTCAGTTCTAAGGTATATATTTATATGGGCCGTAGAATAAGTAAATAACACCTGTTACTTATTTTAATGTTGCCTGAAATAAAGATTAAATAAATAAATAAAATGGCTTTTTATTTTTTTATTGATTTTATTATATGGCTATTCAAAATGCGTAAACCTTAAAAGGTTTATATTATTTATTTATTTGTTTGAGTTCACAAAATCCAGATCTTAGGAATAATAAGATGGACTTATTATTCATTCTATAATTTATTATATACACTATCTAAACTTTCCGCCCTATATCCAGGTACTGCTACGACAAAATATTAGTAGATTATAGTTTGCTTGCAATCAAAATTCAATTAATTGACATCAGGGCCCTGTTATATTAATTAATAGTGAAGGGAACGCGAAAATTGAATCATTAAATGCAACACAGCAGGCTTAGTTGACGATTAATCATTATCACTTTCAAAGTAACGAGCCGATAGCTATCCTAGTACCTAAAGTTACTAACTAGTAGATACCTATAGAATAGGAGCCGCACCTCTTGTAGTTTAAAGAGATTCAATTTCACAACTTACCTAACCACGGTAGCGGCAGGCCTAGCGCACTCCGCACTGTAGGTAAGAAGCTACAAGCACACAGCCGGACACCGACGGCGGGTCGCGCGTCGTTACACGTGCCGCGTCAAAAGAGATAAGAGCTATGCGATAGAAAGAGAGGCGCTCTGTAGGTTAATATGACTGGTAGGTATGCAGCGCTACGCGAGCTGAATTGATTTTTATTGCGCCATAGCAAGAGTCGCTATTTGTTTAAATTTATTTGCGGAGTGATGCTTCTGTCCCTTAGTATTCTGTGATACTAGTTCGAGAGCCTATGGATTCGATATTACTCTGTAAAAATATCTATTAAATCACAATAAATTTCCATTAATAATATAGTCCAGCTCTTACACCATGTTTATGTTCCATGCCCAATAAGGACCAAGAAAACATTTTAATCGATATGTCTGACAATAATAGTGATAACACGTATAAGGGAGCAATCAAAATTGTCGCTACATAGTTTCCAAGTGAGTAAGGCCCTAATTGGCTACAATAAATCAATTGGGTCACTTTGTACTGGACACGTGGAAAATTGCAACTGTCTGTTGTATCTTGAACATTAATTGGATCAAACCAAAGACTTATGCTGTAAACTTAGCAAGTCTTGCGAATCTAAAAGGTTTTGGATATATTTGACTCTGCAATATAAAGTTATTAATAATTATTATATATTACAATTATTAATAATTATGATAAGTAATTCAATATAGTACCTATGGAGAAAGTAGGCAAGGTTCTAATATGTTTTGTGCACAAAAAAGGTGTTGTGGGACTCGTCGTCTCGTAGTTCCTGCCCCCTTACCCATATGTCCCTCAAGCGCCAATCATATATCGTGTTGAGTTCAAATTAAGGTATAGCTTCACTGCGACTAATGAGATACGGTCTAATTATTGTCGATTCAAGCAAGAAATCGAATTAATCTCATTCATTTATACCTAAATTCAATAATTACAAGTAGAGATAAACTAAATGCGACAATATATGGCATCATAAGACATTGTCGCAGTGAATCTACACCCTAATCTGAGTTCAACACGATATACGATTGGCGCTTTAAGGACATATGGGTACGGGGAAAGGTTCCCTATACCTGTATAGGCTATGAGTATTAGATATGACATAAATCTCTAAAAACTTTCCCTAGACATTTTGAACAGAAAAGCGATTAATCAATTCGACATATTTTTATTGCCAATCTGTCCTATTTCTAACTGTGCTCAAAAGACTCTTTGGGGCCAACTGAATTTTGAGTACAGAAAAAAATATTTCAAGTTGATTCATCGTATTCCGTACAAAATGTATGGGAAAGTTTTTGGACATTTCTGACATTTCTAGTACTCATACCTTTAATGGTCCAATAGAGTATGTCGATCCCTACAAGAAACAGAATCAATTGGCATAAAAAAAAAATACTTTTCGTATTTTAGCATGTTTTTCGCTGACTGTAATTTTTTTCCAAAATCTGTAAATGCAGTTAAAAATATCTGAAAAGTTATGGATGGTCTCCTAGACACGTTTTCCTGTAACTATAATGGATAAGGTACCTGCCCTTAGTAGTGCCCGTCTCAAAAATCCACCTGTATTCAGGTAATCCCTTTTAGGCGCCAGGTTCTATCAATGTGATCGTTGGGCGTATTTATTTATTTATAACATCTGGTTGTCTAGAAGAAAACGCTCTAAGCGATAAGTCCTCCCATTATAACTCAAATTAATGTATTTTGTAATTTTTTTGTATACAATAAAGTGTTATTTTATTGTATTGTGTTATAGCATAATATTTAGTTTTCGTTGGTTATAGTATGCATAATAACTAGGTATAGCTAATTTTATTTATTTTTTATTTCAGGCAACATTAAAACATTATTCATATTGTGTTAAAACAAGTTACCTACAGATGTTATTTATGTATTCTACAGCCCATAAAAATATATGCCTTAGATAGTTCTAGTTCCTGTCGACTACGGTCCTAAAGTTTTGTTAAGCTTTTTTGTTTTGAGAAAAACTTTTTTCATAATCGTAATCTACGACCCCGAAAACCCTCCGATACACAATTACAGTCGGATCGGAGCAACTTTGAAAATGGCCACCATATTTTTTTAATTATTCCGACTTTTCCAAGTTTCCCCCGTCGTCCTCTATGACATTTGATCGAGCACTCTATATTTATATCAAAAATCAAATCAAACACAAAAATCATTTATTAATTGAAACATTTGTTACAAAAAATTTAACTGGTGGAGCACCTGAAACCTAAACTAGGCTTGTAGCCTGTGGTATAGCTTCCAGGCCTTTTTCGTCGGAGTACAAAACATTATAACATGCACAAATACAAGTTGTTTTGTTTATTTTATATACAAAATGGCCACCATTTTTTTTAATTATTCCAACTTTACCAAGTTTCCCCCGTCGTCCTCTAAGACATTTGGTCGAGCACTCTATATTTATAATATAAATTGTATTTAATACAATACAATACATTCATTGACTAATGCTAATAATTGCGTCCTCCTCTCTTCTAATGTTGCTGTGCCCGACGGGGTCCATATGAGACTTTGTACGTTGACTTAATTACACCTTGTACTGCCTATGGAAGCAATAAAGAATCTGAATCTGAATCTGAATCTGTATGTATGTTAGAACATACATACAATTTATTTTAAATATATAGAGTATGTTAGTACAAAAAAATGGCGGCCATTGTAAAGGTTGTTCCAATCCGACTTTAATTTTGCATCGGGAGGGTTCCGAGGTCATAGATTACGAGTACAATTATGAAAAAAAGTTTTTTTCAAAACAAAAAAGGTGAACAAAACTTTAAAACCATAGTCGATAGGAAGCGTCTATAAAAAAAACAACACCCCCACGCCACAAAATCCCTACTTTTTTTTTTTTTTTTTTTCTTCTCCCCTTTGTGGGGTTTGGCTTTGCACGTCTTGTGCATCTGCCAGAGTCAAGTTTCGTTCAATGGAGATCAGTATGACGTTGAGGTTTATTAAGGTGCTTACGTAGTATAAAGGTAGGGAAACATTTTCGCGAGTAATTAGAGTAATAATTTAGAAAATTTGTAAAAAGGATCAGGAAGAGATAATTAAATAACAATAATTAAATTATAAATAAATAAATGTATAATTAAATTATAGAATATTATGCAAGGTTAACTATGTATATCTATTTACAATTTAATCTTATTAATACAAATAAACTCTGATATGCTGTTATAAATAAAAGGATTCACAGTGAGAAGAAGAGATTTTATGTTTGTGGGAAAAGGGACACGGCAGGATATCAAACAATTATAAAATGAGACACGCTCATAATTAGGACACGAGAAAAATATGTGGTCCAAGTCCCCGTAGTCATGCCCACATTCGCACTGCGGGCTATCTTTAATGTGAAATCTTGCTAGGTGAGCTGGACAAGTTGTATGCCCTAGACGCATTCTTATTAAAATTGTAGTTGCAATTTTGTTTAGTTTTAAACTAGAGAACCATGGTTTGATGCGAACATGCGGTTGTATGCTAAAATAATGCTTTCCCTTTAATTTACTGCTTTTTTCCCAGACTTTACCCCAGGATTCCCTAAGATGCAGCTTGGGAAGACCAGCCAAGTCATGAGTATAATTTTTGAAAGGGTATTGGTCTCCACACAACACAGCCTCGTTAGCAAGTTTATCCGCTTTTTCGTTCCCTTTAATGCCACAATGGCTGGGTATCCAAACCAATGTGACAGAAAAGCCTTTTAAAAAGCACAAATGTAGCATACTCCTAGCTTCTATTATAAGAGGAACATGCGGTTTTGATTTAAATGGATATCGCAGTAGGGCCTGTAAGGCGCTCCTTGAATCACTCAATATTAAGCTTTTATTGAGTTTTAAAAGTAAAACATATTCAATTGCTTTGACGATGCCTAAACATTCACCTGTAAATACTGACATCTCGGAAGGACATTTAATTTTTTGTACTATGTTAAATTGAGCATGATACACACCCACTCCTACAAAATCATCTGTCGAATGTTTGGAAGCATCCGTATAAATTTGATGGTATCGTGGCCAGTTTTGTTCCACAATACATTTAAAATCAGTGTTTGCATTAACATCGTGCTTATCAATATTTAAATTAAGATTAACCGTCGGAGTATTTATCATAGCTTCATAGCTACAAGTAAACAGATCAAGGTTCGGAGATCGATGAGTTGGTGCGTTCAATGCTTTGTATCGAATTAAGCTTTTAACTAAACAAGGGAGAGGCTTATGATTCCAATAATCAGATGACTCGATAATATCAGTGAGAAGATAAAGTTTTAGTATTAAGGGACTATTAGAAAATTGAAGAACACGGAAAAACATTCGGTCGGATAGAAACTGCCGTCTTAAATTAAGAGGAGGTTCAACGCATTCTATTTGTAAAGCATTTAAAGGGCTAGATTTCATAGCTCCAGCAATTACTCTCAATGCTTTTGATTGGATGCCATCCAATTTCCTAAGTCCGGCCACGCTACAAGGTCCCAGCAAGAAAGCTCCATAATCTAGAACACTTCGTACCAGAGCATTGTAGAGAAGCTTTAAGGAAAAAGGATGTGCACCCCACCAAACGCCCGAGAGACATCTTAATAAATTCAGGACTTTCTCACATCTAGCCGCAATATACTCACAATGTGGTAAGCCTGAAAGTTTTGAATCTAATAATACGCCTAAGAATTTTACATTGGTCTTTATTGGTATAAGATTATTGTCAAAATTAATAAAAATAGGAGGAGGACGTCGCTGGCGCGAAAAAAGCACTACTGTGCTTTTAGGTGCTGAGATGTTTAGGCCGTTCTGATCCATCCAACATTTTAACAATTTAAGGGAATTTGATATGCGATCGCTTGCTGAAGCAATGGATCTGTCTGTAGAGTATAAAACAAGGTCATCAGCATATTGTAAGATGTTTGAAGATTTTTGAAGAGAAGATTCCAAATCGCAAGTATATATATTGAACAGGATAGGACTAAGAACCGACCCTTGTGGCAGTCCTTTCCACACAAGCCTACATTGATCTCGCGCTTGGTCTAATTTTATTGTTCTTCCTGACAGGAGGTTCAAAATAAAGCAGGTGAGAATTTCAGGAATGTTAAGTTTGTGTAGTTTATCTCTAAGAATATTTAGAAGAACGTTGTCATACGCCGATTGTATATCTAAAAACACTGCAATACAAGATTCATTGTGTGAAAAAGCCAATCTAATATCAGTAATCAGAGTACCCACACTATCCAATGTACTCCTACCCTTCCGGAAACCAAACTGTGTGTCCGGTAATATTCCACGATGTTCAACTAACCATTCCAGACGGTTTTTGATTAAATTTTCTGCTACTTTTACAATGACGGATGACAAGGCTATTGGGCGATATGAAACCACTTCGGTCGGTGGTTTATGCGGTTTTAAAATAGGTATAACAATTTGTGATTTCCAAGATGGAGGGATATTTCCTGATAACATTACTGTATTTATTATGTCCAAGTAATATATAAGTGATGTTTCACTGAGATTGGCTAAAAATGAATAAGGTATTCCATCTTCACCAGGTGCGGAATCTTTCACAGCAGATAAAACGCCTTGTAATTCTTGCAAGGTAAAGGGAGAATTGAAAATGGAATTATTGTTATCTATAACGGAGGGTAGATATTTATATAAAAGTTCCAGTTGTGGCGCTGTAGGTGGAGCCAAATGATCAAGGAACTTATCAATCAGATTCGGAGGTAAAGCTGGAAAAGTTGATTCACTTACACCGTTTCTAAATCGTCTTATATTACGCCAAACTATAGATGGTTGTATAGCAGGAGAGATAGAATGGCAATAGTTTCGCCATCCCTGATATTTTTTTTCTTTGAGTAACTTGCGTGTACTTGACATTAAATTAATTAAGGATTGGAAGTTCTCATCAGACATGTCGCTATTATACTGCAGTTCAGCTTCTTTTCTTTTACGTACAGCTTCAGTGCACTCCCTATCCCACCAAGGTGGGGAAGGAATCTTACCAGTCGCTGAGTTTTTGAGTGGGAATATTTCATCAGCGGCTTGTGTGAGCATATTTGAAAAAATGTCACTACAATCGGTGACCTCACATGAAGAATTAGATAAATTTGAAATTTTTTGTTCTACAGATAACTTGAACTTATCCCATAACTTGTCGTTGTTGATATTATACTTCAATCGTGGTTTACGTGGTGAACCACGAGAGACATGTATAGGTAAAGAAATAACAATCGGGAAATGGTCACTTCCAAAGGTGGAAGATAAAGTGTGCCATGTAAAAGATGATGCTAGATTTGGGGTACAGATCGATAAGTCTATTGCACTTGTGTTTTCAAAAGGAGCTGTGCGTCGGGTGGGGGATCCAGAATTTAATATACAAAGATTAAAATTGTCAAGTAACTCTAATAGTATTTCACCACAGTAAGTAGAAATAGAACATCCCCAAGAGACATGATGAGAATTGAAATCGCCTAAAAGTAAGAAAGGTCTAGGAAGAAGAGATATAAGATTATTAAGGCTGCGAAAAGCCGAGGAGGAAGGAGAAGGAATATATATAGAAACAACACAAGTATTACTAACCTCTGCTGCTACCACGGAAAAATCATGATATACAGGGAGAGATATAGGAGAGAAAGAAATGGTATTTCTGATAAGTAAGGCAGCACCGCCATACCCATCGGATCTATCATCTCTCAAGCAAGAAAATCCATTGATTTTGAAGATGGAGCCCGGCTTAAGCCAGGTCTCCGAAAGTGCAAATAAACAAGTGTTGTACTTGTTTATTAAGTGAATAATTTCACTTTTTTTAGGAACTGCACTTCTGCAGTTCCACTGTATTATCTTTTGGAAGACCGCCATTATTAATGGCTTTAGGAGTTTTGAACATGTCAACTATAGAGGCAACGTTGGACGGTATTTTTATGTTTGATTGAGTCAGTGTTTCAATAAGAATTCGAATGATGTCCGATGTTGACATCATTATCGGATTAACAGGTTTCACGTTAAGAGCGCAACCGTCTTGAGGAGTGGGAATTTTGTGTTCATTTATAATTTTTTGATGTGCTTCGCGGTCGTAGCCTTTTCCCTGTTTGGGAGGCAGACGACGGTTTGCATATATGGTTTTTTTATAAGAAACGTTCGGTGAACGCTGATTTAGAGGTGTGTGGGATGTAGGGTGAGCCTGAGTTATATTAGGAACAGAGTTAACAATATCAGCATAAGACTTGGAAACTGGTGGATGTATTTTGGCTGCTTCGCCATATGAGATACAATTTCCCGCCATTGTTACCTTTATTTGCTTTTGGCGTGTGAATTCAGGGCAGGACTTACTTATAGCAAAATGATTTCCAGAACACAAACAGCACGAAGTGTTTTCCTCTTCGACTTCGCAATTGTCACCAGTGTGGTCATTACCACACTTGTAACAACGAGGTTTCGAACGACACTGGAGTTTCGTATGACCGAAGCGGCAGCAGTTGAAACATTGGATAGTAGGGTATGAGTAAAGTTCAACGGGGAGAGCGTTGTAGCACATGAAAATCCGTTTCGGTAAGACCTGTCCATCGAATGTAACGACAACGCTTTGTGTTGGTTTCCACACAGGGGAACCTTCTACTATGATCTTGTAGTTTATTCTTCTAACTTTTAATATTTTACCGCATCCATTAGGTACCGATATATTATCAATGACTTCCTCAGGAGACCATTCTGATGGTACGCCACGGACCAAACCCATACGGGATACGTTAAATGACGGTACGAAAGCTCTCAAATTGTTAGTAGTCAGACTGTTACTACAGATGAATGCATTGGCATCACCAAAGTTAGAGAATGAAAGTGCAATCCTGTTTCTACCAATTCGTTTCACAGAGCCATTAACAATGTTTTGGAAAGAATTGTTTTTAAGGAACTTACCAAATGCGACCGGGTGGAGAGTGGAGCCATCGTCAGGGGATTTCATTACCTTTTGTACATGTACAATGAAAGGAGCAATGTCAGTTGGTTCATATTTGGTTCTAGCTACAGAAGTATACCCTTGAGGACCTGGACCATTATTGACTGTGGAAGGTGTTATCACAGTAGAATTTTCTTGACATTTACTAGCATCAGTATTATCGATATTATTGTCTTTGTCACTAGTTTCGCTATCTGCACAGCGACAGCCGGTTCTGCCGTCTACAGCCTGAGCATGCCTTATTTTTTTCAAATTGCAATTTTTACAGATTTTGTGTAGACGACTCCTTTTGCGCCCTGAGCGCTGGTGCTGGGTAGTAGATCCATCCGTGTCCATTCCAGACTCGTTGGAAATAATATTATTAGTAGAAATAGTTACAAAACTCACCGCCGGGGGGATCATGCCCCCCGGATCCGCCAGGTCGGGCGGATCGTTCATCAAGAACTTACCGAGTTTGGTTACTATACACTTACTAATATGATAAATTAATTAAATACTAATACTTATATAGATAAAACACTCTACTGATCCTTAAAACTTAAATAAATTTACAAAGCGAAAAAATCACGACCACCTAATTCGAGGTTTCCCGCGCTTTTTCAAGTCCCTACTTAAAAATATTTATGTGACACGCTAAAGATTATAATACTGTAGACAATGTTGACGAACCTTCATATTGTGCTAATGAGTAATATGTATGCAGCTGGCGAGGCTAAACCTGCGGCGATTTCAGCACTTCCTACCATGTTGGTTTGGTAGCAAAGAGGTACAATAGAGACGATGTTGTTATTCTAATTTTTACTAGCAAACGCCCTACATTTTTCGCCGACGTTGCGATATTACGAGCTTATTACAGGTAGTTCCGATGGTAGGAGTAATGTTTCCCCAACACCATCTTTATTTTATATATTTATGCAATCTAGACAGCGTTATAGCTAATGTATGTTAATACAATATTTCTAGTTTATAAGGCCAAAATGGGATTACACTACTAAAGCACTTAAGTTAATACTAGCATAATACCATAATATAATAAAATATAATATAATATGTTTCCTTCGTAAGCATTCACAAAATGTGTACTGGTTTAATTTGTATATGTAATGTCATGCAGTTAAGCTAGTAGGGTTTATAATCATTCAAAGTTCATCTTGGTTCTTTCCGTCGTGCAGGTATTGGTGTGTCAAATCTAGTATAATTAAACCACTTAATATTTTCATAAGATTTTTTTTTTACCACGTGCTTATTAGTCACTTGTTTATCTGTCTATCTGTCGCAGGTTGCAACTCAAATTTCGAACACTTTTTGATCAGCTATCCGGCTGAAACTTTCAGGGTAGCTCACATGTCGATGACAATTTATTCTATCCATATATCCATAAAAACGTGGTTTTGGGTTTCGTTTTTTAGACTATTACGGATTCTTATAATAGAATAGAATATTTCTAAATGATGACAGCTCAACATCATTTTTGTTCTAAGATGACATCTCCGGCGTGAAGCCCGTCCATTACTAACTTATCGCCACCTCGTTAGCCGAACACATTATATCTAACAAGTCGTCTCGTTCTAACACCAAGGCTCAATTTCCTTTACACTACCTCGTATGCTTCTTACAATAAGTATGCAGTTCAAGAAAATGTGCAAGCGACTTTAGATTTTTAAGACATTGGGAATTCTTCGGTTGTTTGACATGTCCAAGTCTTGAGGGCCAATATCTATTCTTTGCTCGAATCATATAAATGCACTTCAATTTCGATTTGCTAAGGGATTGTCAATCTTATTTCATTCACGATAGAAAAATAAAAATATTTTATTTTCGGTAAAATGTAATGGGTTAATAAATTATTTTTCAAAAAAAACTAAACCGACTTCAAAACCACAAATGGCACTCAAAAGTAAAAAATAAATTAATATAATTATCATAAGCGCTACCCACTCATATATTTGAAGTCGGTGCCAGCCAAGTCTAATAGGTAGCAGATAAATATGTATATAGTAAGTACTACTTGTAGGTAGTATCTATCTACTACCTTTTAGACTTGGCTGGCACCGACTTCAAATATATGAGTGGGTAGCGCTTATGATAATTATATTAATTTATTTTTTACTTTTGAGTGCCAGTTGTGGTTTTGAAGTCGGTTTAGTTTTTTTTGAAAAATAATTTATTTTACACTTTTTAGTGAAAAACAAGTTTTAATTAAATTAATTCAAAAAGTTTTTAAAGACAAGCTTTTATGATCTAGAAGCCACATCATGACGAAGTTTAAAACGGGCTATCACAATTAAATGCATGTACAAAAAAAATTCATGTCTGTCCTATATCTCTGTTGAAGAGTTCCCTCGCCGGAAGTCAATCCTGGGTGTATCTGCCATGTCATGATGGAATTTAGAACAGGTTATTAAGGTTAAATCCATTTACGAAATGTTGTGTCTGTACTATTTACCGTTGAGGAGTTCCCTCACCGGAAGTCAACCCTAGTAGGGTAGTATTGCCGCTTCTGGCTCACTACCAAACCAGTATAAGTAGATCTCAGGGTGAAGCAGGTGAAGCAGTCGAATACAAACCTCCACCTTTAGAAAGTTGGTTACGAAAAAAACAAGAACCGACTTGAAGATTAAACTTATATTTTTTGTTTTTGCTATTTTTTTCAAAAACTACTGAATGAATTTCGATAAAATTTATATGGGACCACCTTTGAAGTATTACCTACCAATCAAAAAAAGAATCATCGAAATCAATGCATAATTGGCGGAGAAATCGCGTAACAAACACACAAAAAAAAAAAAAAAAAAAAAAAAAAAAAAAAAAAAACATACCATCGAATTGTAAACCTCCTCCTTTTTGAAGTCGGTTAAAAATACCACCCACGCCGAGATCGCGATTGATACGAGTAGTCCGGAATGGGCTGTTGGATTAAGATTGACACTGTTCCTTCTATTGCATTGCCTTTGTTACTTTTGTTACACACACGTGCCGCAGCGCGGCGCGACGTCGGCATTTTATTTTTGCACACAGAGAGCGCAGGGCGTCGGCGTCAGCGTCGCCGCGACGTGTGCATTGCCCAATACAGCTCAGTACATAACAACTAAAAATAAAACGACGACGCCGCACTGCGGTCACGTCACGCCCGGTGTGTGCAGACGCCTTAAAACTAAGCAAATTACAAAAGGCAATGCAAAAGTAAGAACAGCGTCAATTTCAATCCAGCATCCTATTCCGGACTACTCGTATCAATCGCGATCTCGGCGTGGGTGGTATTTTTAACCCATTACATTTTGCAGAAAATAATAGTACATCATGGTACTAGTGTGTAATGTTGGTGATTACCGCTGAGGCGCCATTGAGACCCGAGCCGTTAGGTGAGGGTCTTAAGAGAGCCGAGGACGGTAATCATCAATACACACGTGTATCATACGACGTTTTTCAACTTACTTGTGAATAAAAAAACAATAAAAACTCATTTTCAACAGTGAAAACGAGTTGTGAAAAATGATTCGCCATGGCGGGAAAAATTAATCAATTTTCCTATGCGCGCGCATTGCGATCAGCAACAGACTAAAGGGATGAGGTTTTTTTTTCTTTTCTGCGCATAGGGTTTTTTTTTTTTTTTTTTTATATGACTAGGTAGTCAAACAAGCAGACGGCCCGCCTGGATGGTAAGCGGTTACCGTCGCCTATGGACACCTGCAACACTCGGGGCATTACTGGTGCGTTGCCTACCTTTAAGGACCCTTTTCACCCTTCTTTTAAAGTACCCCATGTTATAGCTCTGCGGAAAAACCTCGGGCGGTAGCCCATTCCATATTTTGCAGGTGTGCGGCAAGAAAGATCTGGAGAATCGGACAGTATGCGATTTCCATAGATCTATGGTATGTGGATGGGCTTTCGCACGATGTCGGGCAGTGCGGTAATAAAACCGTGATGGAGGAATGAGATCAAATAGTTCCTCAGAACATTCCCCATTATAGATTTTATAAAACACACTGAGTGCACCGATGTCTCGACGTTGACTCAGTGGTTCCAAATCTTTTGTGAGCTCGGGATCGCCGACAAGTCTAATGGCTCGCCTTTGTAAGGAGTCAAGTGGCTGAAGCTGGTACTTTGGTGCACCGTTCCAAAGATGGGAGCAGTACTCCATATGGGGCCGAACCTGCGCTTTATAAAGCGTTAGGCGTTGGCCCGATGTAAAGTATCGCTGCGCTCTGTTAAGTACGCCCAATTTCTTAGAAGCGAGACCAGCTTTACTCTCCAAATGACCCCTAAACTGGACCTCACTAGAAATATCGACGCCAAGGATCCCGAGACTCTCTGAGATGGTAAGGGGAACGCCTTGGAACTGGGGAGCTATGGAAAAAGGGGTTTTTTTGGTGGTAAATGCGCAGACTTGTGTCTTAGTAGGGTTGAATTGGACTAGATTAAGTCGTCCCCACTCCGACACTTGTTCTAAGGAGCACTCTATGTCAGACACAAGTTCTTTTCTGCTCTCCTCCACTTCAGATCGAGGGAAATTTGTGCGGCCTGCGTAATGGGAGTCACCAGTGCTGTCATCCGCATAACAATGAATATTGCTAATTTGCAACATGTCATTGATATGCAGTATGAATAGAGTCGGTGACAGCACAGACCCTTGTGGTACGCCAGCATTTATTGACATAGTCTCGGAGCAGGAGCCATCAACAACAGCTTTAATGCTCCGACCAGACAAGAAATCGGCAATCCACATGCACAGCCCCTCGGAAAGCCCGTAAGATGGTAGCTTCGCTAGAAGTGCTTTATGCCAGACCCGGTCGAATGCCTTAGCGATATCGAGACTTACAGCTAAAGCCTCACCCCTACTCTCGATGGCTTCAGACCATCGGTGAGTGAGGTAAACAAGAAGATCGCCAGCTGAACGGCCATGACGGAACCCGTACTGACGGTCACTGATCAGCTGACGATCCTCAAGATATCTCAGGAGCTGAGTGTTAATCACTCGCTCCATCACCTTGGAGAGTAAGGAGGTGATGGCAATAGGCCTGTAATTCGACGGATCCGTTCGGTCACCCTTTTTAGGAACAGGGTGAACAAAGGCGATCTTCCACGAAGACGGGACCTTCCTAGCAGTGTAGGAGAGCGAGAAAAGTTGCGCAAATACGGGGGACAACTCTGGAGCACATGTTTTTAACATGATCGCAGGGATGCAATCCGGCCCACTCGACTTTCGCACATCAAGGGACAACAGTTCCTTCCGTACGAATCTCTGGGAGAATCGTATTTCCGGCATGGAACTTCCACAACGCGGCAAGTTAGGAGGTGAAGTGTCCCTGTCGTCGAGAGTCGAGTTGGAGGCAAAGAGAGTACCAAGAAGATCAGCTTTCTCTTTGGCACTGTGGGCCAGGCTGTTATCCGGCTTACGCAATGCTGGAAGAGTGGACTTACAAAAGTTTCCTTCAGCAGCCCTGGCGAGAGACCAGAATGCACGGCTTCCCGAGGGATAGCTCGCCAATCGGTCGCCAATCCTGCCGATATGCTCAACTCTAGCCTTGGCGACGACCTTTTTTGTGGACCTGGAGATAGCATTCAGTCTTTTCTTAAGAGCGGTTGTATCTAGTTCTTTAGTGGATTTGCGCCTATTCTGCCACGTACGAAATGGGAATTTAAAGTTTTCTTTTATTACAGAGAAAACAAAATTTATATTTGAGTGAAAGTTTTATTTATTAAACACGTACGAGTTAAAATTATCTATTTAAATAAGAAGTTGCATGAAATGAGCAAGCAATAGGAACATTAATTTATTTGTTCTATTAAACACGATCTTTTTTTGAATAAAAACTTTTTTAAGAACAAAGCACCTCAACCAATAAAATTAAAAAAAAAACTACAATGAAATGCAATGCAATGAAAAAGTCACAGTTTGATTATGGGTGTCATTCTGTGCCTAATTGTGGTGACCATAGAGCCACTTTATGAGCAAGTGTGTTGAAAAATATTTTTATTTCCCTATCGTAAATGAAATAAGATGCTGCGCTGTGGTCACGTCACGTCCTCTGTGTGCAGAGGCCATTAAATTACATAGAATTTCTTTAGCTGCTGCAGGCTTTCTTAGAATAATTTCAAAAGAAAATAACAAAGCAACAACTACTGATGTTTACCCCCAATAAAGCATTTACTTACCGTATTAGCAACGGCATTGATCTTCCTGTGAACAATGCGTAATAACATTATTTTAACCAAACCTGAACATAAAATATCCAAATATATGTGATAAAATATATCACAATGTTAAATAAGACATTGTACTACCGCACATTACACCTATACTTAAATGTGTACACACGGAAGCATATTGCGTCCGTCCGGTAGCATTAGGTAACTACTTACTTAATCAGTAAGCAAAAATTTAAAAAACTCCTGACACAAAAAAACCTATAATAAGTAAAAAACAGCTAAACTGATTTTGATAAAACGTCTAAGATCTACCGCTAGCAAATCTGCTTTCAAATAAAAAACCGTATCTACATCGGTTCACCCGTTTAATAGCTACGGTGCCACAGATAGACAGACATAGTGGTTAAACTTATAACACTCCTCCTTTTTGCGTCGGGGGATATAAATAATTTGTGATATAGAGTTAGGCTATATATTATAGCAAATAGTTAGACATTAATACATACATATAAACAGGACAACAAAACGTACGGAAACTCGGCATACGTTTATAGTTGACGTTCCTCCTTCCAGAACAAAGCACCTTACCAGCGTCTCTGTTTCCCGATTCTTATAATCTAGGTGTCTTCAAGTCCAGAGTGTTTCGGTATCTTCTAGGCAAGCATGATGCATCGTCGACCGCGTCATCACTTTCCATCAGGTGAGACTGCGGTCAAATGCTTGGCTAACATGTAATAAAAAAAAAGTTCCTTAGAGCAGACAATTTTCATTATTATTTCGCATCGATACGTCTATCTCAAACGTATGTACTTAAATCTTAGGGAACGTACCCATACTACGTTACCCGTTCAGGGGGGGGAGGGGGATCTTTAAAATATCACGCTCGGTCACAGGGGCGAGGGGAGAGCTTAGGTTTTCGTCACGCAGTCAATATCCTCTAGGGCAGGGGTTCCCAAACTTTTTTCAATTAGCGGCGCACTTACAGGTTTAGTATTTTGTCTGCGCGCCCCCTAGCTATTTGAAATAGGGTACAATGATACTAAGGCACAAAAATTAAAACATCCCTCGCGCTTAAATTATTATTATTTTTAACTTTCTGTTTGCAAAAAAATATTTAAAACCATATTTATGAATTACTACGTGAAAACTAGTTGGAAAGGAGGGGGGTTGGTCTTGGCATATACTACAGGTGGTCATCGAGGGGGAGGGGGCTAAAATCAGAAATAAATGGGTTACGTGGTATGGGTATGTACCTTACCATTTGTAAATGTAAAACGCACGAAATACTCTACCGAGTGTTTTCATAACGTTTGCATGCTGCGTAGCTTACGTGGACTCAGGTGGTACTTACAGATTGGTTCCACGTGTTCTGACTTTAGGCGCTAACTTGCTCGTATTACAAAGACTACTATAGTTCGTTCGAATTTCATGGCGATTTCTAGTCTTTGCTTTAGTGCACTTATTGCGGCAATATGGCAAACTTAAACAACCGCCCGTGTCTCATTAGGTATGTGTGTCTAAACAAGACAGAACCTTAATATCAAAGTTCAAAGTTCTTTATTCAATTTTGTCGTCACAGACGCACTTATGATCGTCAATTATTACAATGACTCTACCACCGTATCGGAAAAAGAACCACTATTCAGAAGATACGGCAGGAAACTGAGGGCATTATTTTTTTAAACTTTTGTTACAATATTTTATGTTTGTTTTTGACAATATTATGTTTCTTATGTGCCAGTTGGCTACTTGGCAGAAGCGGAATGTTCAATGCATATTTTTTCTATGTAATTAGTAACTGTATAGTATGCTTACTACTATAGTATACAACTCGGGTGCGTCGGATCGAAAGTCGCACGTGTTCCCACTGAGCCACACTCGCTCTTGTCTAGTATACTGCTTACACGTCGATCTACGTGGAAACACAAGTCCGAAATGCTATGTACTTGCCAGTTATAAAAAACAAAAAAATTGGATCCATGAGACGATCACGTTTTCTAATCGCCTCGACAGTCGGCCCAGAAACTTCGAAAAATGATCTATTCCTTAAGCAAATCCCCACATAGAAAACAATAATCTTGTGCTTTGATGAGTGGATACATCATAACACAAGATTATTCTGTTTCATGTCACATTGCCCAAGCACAGCTACTCGTATATGAATAATTATCCCCTCAGGTCTTACGGCGCTGGTAGGTCGGCATCCTGGAGCGTGCGCCACTAATGGGGTGAGACGGTTATCGGGCCTCCACCATTGTTGCAGCTATTAGCAGATGCAGCTTATAACTGCTATTGTTTCCGCCAATCGCCAGCGACACGAGCGTCCACGGAATTTGCCGACGAGACGCCAATGTGCCAGGATTGAGACGGAAGGTGGGCAATGGAACTCCTTGACGGATAACCGTAAACTACTAGTGTTTGGGCTCATTTTGAATCTGCTTGCGGTTCCGATTACATACAAATTTGTTAAAAGCTTGTATGGAAAAAAAAATTTTTCAACAAAAACTTATTACATCTGACTAGACCTACATTTGACCATGATCGCTTCTGATGGGAAGTGACGATGCGATAGAAGGTAAAGCACGCTTGACTTGTTAGTAAGTATCGATTTACTCTTGATTTGAACATACCCAGTATGTATTTGATTTTAAATAGCTAAGAAGAAAAATTAAAAATAAAATTGCTCGTGGAGAAATCGAACCTACGTCTTCGGAATACCTTCCCGACGCCTTAAGATTTTCGTCCAGCATGCGCTAACGCATTCAATATTGTTTGCTAAGAGAGCCGTTGTTTGTATTAACTCCACCTTCCCGACCAATAAACATCAAATTACAGCGGGAAACAGATAAACTTAATTAATTAGGGCCAGTCGCTTCTGTCCAGGGATGCTGTGAATAGCGTGAACACTTATTTTGGTTTATAGAGATGAGCTTGTACTGGTTACGCCGAAGAGCTTCGTTCAAGACAATAAGACCACCGATTGGGGCTTATTAAAACATTCCTAGGTGCAAGAAGGGTTCTGCCGATTTCTGCCTGATTAAGCTACGGTGGACACCTCTACCCAAAGACCTTTATATAAGAGATGATAAAAATCAGCACTCGCCTTTGTGTCCACCGTAGCTCAATTGGGTAGAGGCTTTCCCGCGCCTATAGAATATTGTAAGTAGTCAGTGTCAACATCGTATTTTTTATTTCCATAAAACTACGAAATTGTAATAATTATTATTGTTAATATTTTATTATATTGTAATAATTACTGGGCATATGAGACTTAATATCTGATGTCTCTAAGTAATGAGCGCAATGCAGTGCTGCGCAGAGCTTTTTTTGGTATGCAAAGTTCTGGGTGGCACTGAAACCGTTATGGGTAAGCGTGGCGCTTACCATCAGGCGAACGACTTACCCGTCTCATCAACCAGAACCATAAAAAATATGCTATTTTGTATTTCAATCGATTTCCTGAGATTTAGTCGCTTGTTTTCTATAAATTTGCCGAATAGTAGCCACAAGCCATTCCATCTCTAATAATGCACATAACGTTTATAATCGTGACTTTACTTTCAAAAGGATAATCGCGGATCGTTTGTAGCTCGGAAATAGTTTATCAAACTACGAATAATAGCAACTAATAAATTTTATGGCAACTGATTAATAGGCGTAGTTATAGTTTATGAAGGAAGAGTGCTCTGAATCCGGGCTTGGAACGAATCAACGCAAGTAATACCTAGTATCTATTGTTCCGAAGAAAGTTTACCAGAGCCTTGGTCTCACAAAGGTAAAGATACGATTTTGATCGTATAATTTACATATGTTTAGAATCTCGAATAAAGAAATGGCTGTGAATGAACCTGTTACCGTTATTTACTAACAATACTTAAATAGTTACATAGTTTATTAACTGCTAATTGCGAAGAATATATTTAATATATTTGCCAGTTATTTAGCCGCCAAGCAGTAGTGCGCAAGCATTATTGTGTTACGGTTTGAATTTGTAGCCAGCGAAATTACTGGGCATTATGAGACTCAACAGCTAATTGTCTCAGGGTGGCACAGTGCAGCGCCGCGCAGGATTTTGCAAAACAAAGTTCTGGGTGGTGCTGTTGTTGTTATGGGCTGGCGTATTGCTTACCATCAGGCAGACGACCAGCTCGTCTCGTCATTCAGATACATAAAAAAAAAATACTCAATCATGCCAATAATACCAATTATAAATATAAAACGGCTACACTCACGTTATGACTGTGTCGAATAACTCCGACCAGGTTTCGGACAATTGGGATGTCCTTCTTCCGAGAATTACGCTTTGGATTCGCGGCGGCAGTCTTCGCTACGAACTTAAATTATTCGACAGAGTCGTAACGTGAATGTACCCGTTTTATATTTATTTATAATGAATCATTTAACTCACGTTAGTTTCTAATCGCAATAATACCAAGGTTGGTAATACTTGCGAATTTTACAACAGCGCTAACATTGTGTTTGTCAATAAATAGATAAACAATGTCGCAGTGAGTTAGAGTTGACAATCAGTAGTGTCATGTAGTACCCCTGACAGGGCATTGTTGCCGGTTAATTACCGCCCTGACGAGCGATACCACCGAATGTAGCCGCATTTCATTCGGGCAATCTGCACTCACCTTTAGTGGAAGTTCAACGTAGAGCTACCAACATGTAGAGGCTAGAGATATAGGAAATGATATGACGAAGGAAGACTGGTGATTAATCCTACTAATATTATAAATGCGGATGTTTGTGAGCATGGATGGATGGATGGAAGTTTGTTACTCATTCACGCAAAAACTACTGGACGGACCTAAAGGACTTACAAACCAAATTTCATTTCAAATTTCATATTTGGTATGTAGGTATTTAAGTTAAGTTTGGTATTAGGTTCTTTAGGTCCTGCGAAAGGATTTAAGCTTTGAATTTTTGTCCCGGAAAGCCGGTGAAACCGCAGGGCGCAGCTAGTAATAAATATATCAATACGTATATTTTTACGTATAAGTCAACTGATGTATGCATACCTACCCATACACCTGCAACAGATCAGCAGCTTCTAAAATTCAATGTGGTGTCGCGTTATTGATTTTTACAAGGTTGTCTTGCTGCTAGTCTCTATAGAACTCCCTCCCTCAACTCTACCCATATCAAATTTAACGTAACGGGTCATTTCCCTGAAGCCTCTCGCACATGCGCCACGGAAATTGAGTGGTAAAAAGGTAACTTGAATAGAATGGAAAATTAAAGTTTGGAAACTATCGTAAGTCGAAATAAAAATTAAAAATAACCCTAACCTAACCTACCTAATTGTCCTAAACCTGGTCGGAGATATTGCGACACAATCATAACGTGAGTGTAGCTGTTTATATTTGTAGAAAGGAAAAATTATTTATGGCCAAACTGTACACATAGAATTCAGAGTAACACAATATTTATCAGCACAAAAATACAAAAACAGCAGCAATAGGGGTAAGCTCAGCACTGAGCTGCGTAAGCCTAACACTTCAAGTAAGGCTGATTATTATCAGCATACCCCTTTATTTAATTCATTTTTCAAAATAGCGTTAAAAAAGCCCAGAAATGTTAGATGGCGTTTGAAATACTTTGCCAATTCGACCAGTCCTCAGAGCTCTACAGAACTTTAAGACCAGTAAGGCACGCAGGCTATCACCGCTGTCCATCGTCATAATGTCCTGTACCCACTACAACGGCTCTCCGCCACTGATATTAAGAAAATATTTAGTTCTTTGCTTTACATTGATGGCTGAACGTGCCAGTCCCGGCCGAGGTATCATACCGTTACATACCTACTTTATACTTTTCAGAAATTCGACAAAAATTTCGAAGCTTTTAT
Source organism: Petrophora chlorosata (assembly GCA_951640565.1). Lineage (NCBI taxonomy): Eukaryota > Metazoa > Arthropoda > Insecta > Lepidoptera > Geometridae > Petrophora > Petrophora chlorosata. Next base: position 15,997,943 of record OX621195.1, read on the forward strand.
TATTGTTTACAAAAACGTTTAGTCTGTAAAGAAGTCTTCTGAGTTTTGAATAGGAGGCCTACATACCTATACTTTATAATCCAAGTACGGAAAATTTTGTATAGGTTAATAAAATTATAATTAACACCTTTAAAAAACCTTTAATAAGTTATTTTATTATGATTTAGACATTCTATAATTATAGAACTAAGATTTGGAAACTATCGAGAGTCGAAATATTCATTATAAATATAAACGGCTACACTCACGTCATGATTGTGTCGGATAACTCCGACCAGGTTCCGGACAATTAGGATGTTCGTCTTCCGGGAGTTTACGCTTTGGATTCGCGGCGCAGACTGCCAAAGCCAAAGCGTAAACTCCCGGAAGAAGTACATCCTAATTGTCCAAAACCTGGTCGGAAAATTGGGATTTCGACACAATCATAACGTGAGTGTAGCCGTTTATATTTTACTTTTTAACTATTAAATTCCTCTAATGAAGGTAGTAGATACTCATATTCCCTTTTTTTTCTCCAGTATCATCAACAAGCTATACCCTTTATGAGTACAAAACCAGCAATCTACACCAAACTGCACCAATTCACAGCATCCTCAACTGCCGTTCAGAACAAACACACTAATTGTCTTACAAACTAATACATCAACTGCTTATCTCTTATAGGTACCAGTGGCGCCGGATAGAAACAATTAGAATGCCTCCAGTGTCCCAATGTCTCCATTGTCCGGAGATTTATATCCCAGCGGCACAGATTACTTACTAGTTGTACAATACGGTGAGATATTGGTCTGGTATTTAGCCCTTTATTGGAACGACATCTCTGTCGTGTTCCAATAAAGGCTAATCTTACGATTATGTTGTTTTATTGCTGGAATTCCGGAGGCATGAGTCAAGGAAATTGGGACACGCTGGTAAACCTCACTTCTGAATGTTTGGGCAGTTTCAATGCCTACAAAGTTTTGAATAAGATAATTCATTTTATAATAAAATTTGGCTTCAATTCTGATGTGTCTTTGAAGTCCAAAGTCATTGGTGAAATATATATGGGACCACATTTTAGCTATACTGAACCTAACGCAGAATTCCAATCGGTTTATAAATGATGGAGTTCTGAGGTAACAGCTAGCTCGTAATTGACCTCGTACCCTCAAGCAAGAAGTAAGAAACAAATAGGAAGCCTCTTCTCTTCTCTCAAGCCTAGGACTGGAGCTCAAACCCGCAGAATATTCATCACGTATCCAGAGTCTTCATTCATCCTACACACCCCGCGACAATCCCAGCACCGGTGGGGAAGGGCTGCAGAGGTGGTGCATATCACCGACACCTATACAATCCACCAGGTCACCGTCATCACCATGACGCTCCCTACGTTAAGTCCACTGTCATCATCATCAGCCCATCACGTTCCCACTCCTGGGACACGGGCCTTCTCTCATAGAGAGAGTATGGGCCATAAGCCACCACGCTGGCTCAGTGCGGGTTGGTGGATGTCACATGTCCTTGAATTTTTGTGATACATTCTTAGACATGCCGATTTCCTCTCGATGTTTTCCTTCACCGGTTTAGAGCGAGTGCTAAATCCGCACATAACTTAAGAAAGTCAGTGGTGCGAGGCCAGCGGGAACCGTACTCGGGTGCGTCGGATCGAAAGTTGCACATGCTCCCACTAAACCACACTCGCTCTAAGTCCACTGTGCTGTGTCTAAACTCTGTTCATCATACCTTCACAAACTAGAACATAAAGTTAATTAACAGCAAATACAATTATTACGAGTACCTGCAGTATTATAATTTTACAACCACTCCACAAATGTAAGTAAACAAACCTTTTAAAATCATAAACAGTGCTCGAAATTTAGGATCCATTATGTGAAAATGGCCTTTCTCTATCTGAAAAGCCGTAAATTTAAGCCCAGGGACTTAGCCAGGTAATGGGTATCGGGGGCTCAGTTGTTGCATATACACTCGAGAGCAATGAATCCGGGTCACTTAAAGAATCCTAAAAATCTCGGAAACTAAAAATGCTAGGTTAATGCAATAAATTGTATTTAATAGACAATGTAATACTCCTTAAATGAAGGTATTAAAACTTCTTAGTTATTGTAAAGTTATATCATAAAAAAATCAAATTTGAAAAAGGGCCACTTTCGAAGATGGAACTACGAAATTACAGCATTTGGTTTTGCTTTTGTTTGTAATCTGTCATTTATGTGGGTACATAAACCATGTTGATAGTGCTCTATATTCATTATTCAAGCTGAAATTATGTCGCTTACGCCTGAAGAATGCACCAGAATACTTACAATGCTGGAAACCGGCCGGAGTCAGCGCGATACAGCCAGGACTGTCGGTGTGTCGCTGTCAACAGTACAAAGAGTTCTCCGACGTTACGAAGAAACTGGTTCTAACCTACGCAGACCAGGAACGGGCAGAACCAGGTGTACCACAGCACGAGAAGACCGATACTTGGTGAACACCATGCTTCGAAATCGCTTTCTCACAGGAACTGAACTCACCAATCAGTTTCGACGCCTCGGAGGAAGTAACCCAAGTGCATGGACAGTAAGACGTCGGCTTGCTGAATCTAACTTAAAACCCCTTAGACCTGCAAACGGCCCTAAACTGGAGCGTGGGCATCGTATTTCGAGACTAAGATATGCCCAGAGCCACGTAAATTGGAGTATTGAAGATTGGTCAAAAGTTATGTTCTCCGACGAATCAAAATTTATGCTCTACAAGCACGATGGAAGACACAGAGTGTATCGAAGACCAGGGGAAAGATTCAAGCAAGCATGCATCGAAGAAAAAGTAGCCTACGGTGGTGGGTCTGTACTTGTGTGGGCCGGAATTTCTTCTGAAAGTCGCACAGAGCTGGTGATCATAGAAAACGGCTCTTTAACTAGCGTAAGATATGTGGAAGAAATCCTCAATGATCACGTTGGTCCGTTTATGGTCAATTTAGGTGAGGATGCTATATTTATGCATGACAATGCCCGACCTCATACAGGTAGGATTGTGAATGACTACCTTCAAGAGATGAACATTACTCGTATGGAGTGGCCAGCGCGCAGCCCGGATATCAACCCGATCGAGCATGCTTGGGACGAGCTAGGCAGATGCGTAAAACAACGAAACCCTCCCCCAATCACGCTTCGTGAGCTCAAAATTGCTCTCACAGAGGAATGGGAGAATATTCCCCAAAATCGTATAAGGAACTTGGTGTACAGCATGCCAAACCGCGTAAACGCAGTAATGGAAGCACGAGGAGGCAATACGAAGTATTAAAATTCAAGAAAATCGTAATAAAGTTCAAAAATTTCATGTTTCCTATTTTTGTTTTAAGGAGAGATCAGCAGTTTTTTTCTTTATGTAATTTTGTGTTAATAAAATGTATGGTGACTCATATTTTTTTACTTTCATTTAAGGAGTATTACATTGTCTATTAAATACAATTTATTGCATTAACCTATCATTTTTAGTTTCCGAGATTTTTAACATTCTTTAAGTGACCCGGATTCATTGCTCTCGAGTGTAGTTGCCTGTTTAAATCGAACATTTTTATTATAACAAAAAAAACGACTTCAATAATTATTATTCATGTATTCATGACCAAAATGCTGGCCTATATTTTGGCCAAAGGATAAGCATTGCCATTCAACGTGGCAATGTTGCCAGCGTTTTGGGAACGTTGCCCACTGGTAGTGGTTTATTAGATTAGATTAGTTTTGATAGACGCTATTTAATTTAATTTCTGTTTATTTAGGTGCATAATGTATTTTTAATTTGTAATTTATAATTTTTAAACTCTGTGAATAAAGTAAAATTAGGATTGCAAATCTACAAAATAATAAATCTACTGTGTTCATGTGAAATTTATATGGGTCCACCTCGAAACTATAATGAACCCAACGCAAAAAAAAACCAAATCGATTTATAAATATCGGAGTTATGCAGAACTATTCCGTTAAATTTTAATGACGTTCAATTAGAGTTGACCGAATAGAAACTTTTTCAAGTTAGCAGAATACGATTTGTGACATTCATGAGATCGACACTAGATCGGAACTAGAATTTTAATAGATTTATTCAGTAGAATTAGGATTCCGAGGTAACAAACATAAAACAATAAAAAGTTTACAATCGATTTGAGAAACTCCTCCTTCTTTTGAAGTCGGTAAAAAAGTGAACTAAAGGTTTTTCGGAAAGAAAAAAAATACGACCAGCGGCTGGGTATTGAACCCGCATTAAAATCTTTCCTATGCGCGGGAAGGGCTCTGCCTAATTGACCAGCCTATTTAATTTAATGATTTTCTATAGAGCTCTCTTTTAAAGAAAACTTTGTAAAATGCAGCTTCCGCACATATTTTTGGATCTTTTTATTTAGTAATTTATTATTGACTGATCAGGATCATCGGCCTTTAACACGAATTTTGCCTTTGAAACATGTTCACGAAGTTTTTTGATTCAGGTAATAGGACTCCATTTGACTTTCTCATGCGGTATAAATATGTACTAGACGAGGGGGGTTGGGACTCCAGATTTCCTGGAAGGATAAGAAATCGGTTGCCCCTTGGTAACACTTGGCTCTATTTAATCCAGCCCTGAAAATGACACCCTCACTACGTCCACACCTGCAATCTCCAACTTTCATAGCCAATTTAGAAGTCATTAGGAACTATATTGATTGGGCAATGAAATGCACTTGGAGATTGCTCCAAATTGACCATTGGGCTGGTAGCAATCACAGTAAAAATGAAGACTCTATGGATCGCAGTGTTTGTGTGCGTCCTTAACCATGTGGGGAGGATGGAAGGTTATGTCGTTGGAGCGGGGTGTAAGTTTATAATATTACTTTATTTTTTAACTATTGTGTGAACTACCGCATTACGCAAATAGATAGATAGGAAAAAATCAAGAGAAATGTCTGCTGCTAGATTTTTAAGGAAGCTACTCAAAAAAATTGTAGTCGAAATGAGTCGTTAATTTTCTTTGTTTTAATTTTTGTTGTCAGCCTGTGTGGTGTAGAGGTTGGGCAGGTTGATTTAAATTACATACACCACTGAAGATACAGATGTGACTCTCCCAAAGGGACCAACTTTTGTGGACAGAAAAAAAAGCGCAAGCATTTGTTTCGTATCTGGGTGTTTTTTTTTTCTTTTTACACTTTATAGATCTATGTTTGGCTACTATCTCGCCTGATGTGAAGCGATGATGTGGCCTAAGATCTAGAGATCTGGAGCACATAGATCTAGAGAGAGACGGCAGTTGAGCGGCTGCTCAGACCCGTCTCCCCAATGGTTCACCGAACATCATCCCGAAACACGACTAGGTCGCTTGACGGCATGGCTTTGTTCGGTGGGTGGTATTACAACCACGGCCAGAGCCTACCACTCCAAAGTGCGTAAGCGGGTTTCATCACGATGTTTTCCTTCACCGTTTTAGAGCGAGCGTGCAAAATCTGCACTTAACTATAAGTCATTGGTGCAGGGCCGAGTCGGGATTCGAACCCAGGTGCGTCGGATCGAAAGGCGCACGAGTTCCCGCTGAGCCACACTCGCTTTTATATCGCTCTCGTGTTGTGGAACCATGGCCCTCATAGTTCCTGGTAGCTTAGATACAGGGACCCCAGTTAGGGGCCGGGATCTATGTATGTGATAGGCGTATTATTATATAAAAATTAAAATAAAAAACAACCTAGACGCAACTTATTTGTTCGATCAATAGGTTACTAATATATTTTTTTATGGAAGGAGAAGCAAATAATCAATAGCTGCCTGATAGTAAGGGGTGGTCGTTTACACACATCTTCAACATCAGAGTTGCTATTGCTATGCATGCATTGCAAAGACAAAATAAATACCCATTTAAACTTCATGATGTTCATAACTCACACCCATCATCTGGCTTCATTAAATTTAATGGGACTTTACGTAAAGAAGTTTTAATGATGAGCTTTCTGCAACTCAGTGTCAGAGGTAAAGCTGAGGAAGGTCATACCACAATTTATAAATGCGTAAGGACATTTATTAAATATGTACTGCTGACTTTGACCTTTTGCTCCAGCGCCTCCTCGGCAAGGCGGCGGCTGAGCAGAGAATTCTTCTTAGCAGACGACTAGCGACCGTAGTGTTGACTTTAATTTTAAATAATACGTACTTACCTTGTTATCTACACTTATAAATTTTCCATGTTATGTATCTATCTTGTATATATCTTATTAACTATCCTTCATGAATCTTAGCAAATTTTCTTCTTCAGCGTGTCTTAGTGCTCATATATGTGTATCTATTTAGTATCTATTCGCGAGTGTAATTGGCTTTCTATTAACTATCCTTCTGTATATTTTTATTGAAAGAGCTGTTGGTTCTCCAATAAATAAATAAATATATCCGCAGTAAACGTCCGCTTCGCCCAAATGCTGTACACTGACAGCAAATACCAAGTCCTTCGGGAAGAGATGGTGAAGGCCAACACTCGGAACCTGGTGTACCACTGTCGTGCTGACAAGAGCGACTGCGATGCTGCCTTGGCGAAGATGCGATACAAAGCCAGCAAGCACTTCTACGCGTTGGCCAAGGCTGTGGTAGACTATGTGAAGAATAAACGGCAGGCTAGGCCTACGGGATATGTTGGTAGGTTTCCAGTTCTTTTTTTAAATTAGGAATCAGGTCAAGCTATATGATATGAACTCCATTCAGCTTTTAGAATTCAATTTATTTTAATGTAAATCAAGCAGTGACCAAACTGACCATCACTTATGGACACCTGTTAAAATAATCATTCATGTGTCAAGTCTATAAGATAGGCCTGTATTCTGCACCAAAGTAGAAAAATTATTGCAAGCAAATCGACACATGGCACACTTCAACAGGATTTTAATTATACAATTTTTGAATCCTCTCCTCTGGCCTACAGGAACTGCCACCTTCTGCCAAGACAACATTTGCGTGCCCGATACCGATCCACCTATAGTATTCGGAGGATGCTACACCCTGGTGTCCTGCGGAGGCAACCAGACCTGGCACCTGGACCCTGTCATCTACAAGAGGAGGAAGACCAGATTTTAGTTTATCAATATAATATTTAAAGAATTTGTTTTTTTGCCTTTTTTTATGTAGAGGAGGTCGTTCGCCTGCCTAACGGTTGCAGCACCCCCCAGAACTTTGCCTGATATGTTTGTATCATTTTAATCTCAGGATCGAGTAAAAATCATTTATTTTTATCATTCTAGTAGAGTAAATTAAAGTCGTTAAATCAGCCTGGTTTCTAAATCTTTTTTCAATTTGTGGTTATCATACTTGCCTAGACTTCAGGAAATTCCAATACTGGGTCCTAATTCACTATGACAACTTGGTGATTCCTTGCTTCAAGGAAACGTCGATTCCTTCATTAATAAACGACATCTGCGAAATTTGTATTCTCTATGACGCGTCATATATATGAATATATATAACATGAATATATATAATATTACATGCGTCATAGAGATGTCGTTTATTAATGAAGGAATCGACGTGATTTCGCCGAGTTGTGATAGTGAATTGGGCCTGGCCTACCTAGATTTTTAATTATTCGCGAACGTACGGGACTAATACAGGATAACAGGACCTCTCCTTTTGAAGTCGCTTATAATTTTATTAATGTAAAACATATTTACAGCAAAGTCCTACCAAACTGTAACACTCGCGGCATACAACTAATTACTCACTACGAACAAAACGAAATAAACACCACCACCTGTTGCATTGTTGGTAACACAATGCCTCTGTATTGTTACGTTAGCGAGATAACCGGAACAAAAGTCAAGTAGGGTTTATAAGTGGTTGGAGCCAGATGGGCGGTTCTGAAATGATGGGAAACTGATGAAAGATGAAGGCCTTGGTTTGTTTCGCCGTGCTGCAAGTCTGCAGATATGTTACATCGGAGATTAGAGACAGTGTCTTTATGAACAAGTGAGTTCAATTTTTTATTTTGTGAGTCATGAATAGGCTTTTCGTATTTTACGTGATTATTATTACAGAAATGGGCCGGTTCACTGCTATTCATTTTTATTTCATACATTTATGAAGAGATGACTGAGACTGCACAACAGATGCTTGTCAAAAACTCCATTTATTTCTACTGCGCCGTCTTATACCAAAAAAAAATAATATCCTACTTTCCAGACTAATAAATGTGAAACCAGTAGGAGGGGTGATGGCCCACCGGTTCGTCTCCCTAACAGAGCTCCCTCCCCCTAAATCGCTGCACCATCACAACGGCCGGCGACACATGGACCCTGACTGCACCCAGAAACCAGACCCCAGGATCGTATACGAAGGCCCTAAAGTAGACATATTCGGGGAGTATTATGACGACAAAGTGGCTAAGACCGTGGCCACTGTCATAATTCCGGATCACATTGATCGTAAGTATTCTAAACCTATAAATAACCCAACACTTCATCGAATCAGGTATGGGTTTAATGAACAATTGCTCGGTCTGCTGAACGTCAAGATAAAAATTGACAACCCGAATTCAACTTGATTGTCTATAATGGTTTCCAAACTCAACTACTGCGCAGAGCAGTTTCATGTGCTGTAGATGAACTGATCAAAATTTGCCAGCCAAAGGTTACTGCTTGCCATGGTGAGAACAGTTTAGTTTATATAAAATAATTTCTTTGACCTTCCCAGACAAACACTTCGAGGTAACGACTCAAGTTCCTTACTTCACCCTGGGCCCAATCGAAGCACTAGGCTACCATCCATCCACACTCAAGAGTGACTTCCCGCCGGAGTGCGAAAAGATCTACCAAGACCACATGGACAATGAGTACTCAGAGGAAGACACGGACTTGTCCGAGGAGTCCCTGGAGATGGCCAGAATGCCTCTGTTCCCTGATAATCAAGTCCCGGACTCCGTGGAAGGAAGGCTAGAGAAAATGTACAGCGATATGGAGATTTAGTGATGCTGGCCGGCTTTTGTATTTTTGTATGTGGTTTCGTGACATTACGTGCCTTCCTAATAATAAACTTTTTATTATAATGCGAGGTCTTAGTTTTGGTCCTTTCAGAAAGAATTGGGAAATATAGGGAAAATCTATTTTCTCTGGGGGATCGAATTCAAAAGGTCTCATTTTGCTTTTATTAATTTGTGATGCATCGCTTCATTTAAAGAGTAGCCCTGTTAACTACCTGTAATCTATCCTTTTAACTATTTTTCTGCTAGATAACAAAATTATTCAATTTTACGATTGGTATAGCTTGATTTACTGTGGAAGGAAGTATACACAATTCCATTAGAAAATCTTTAAGAGATTTAAATCGTGACAAACAAAATCAGTAAAATTCATGCTCCCGCATAGCAATACCTCATCATCATCATCATCAGCCCATTACGTTCCCACTGCTGGGACTCAGGCCTTCCCTCGTAGAGAGTGTGGGCCATAATCCACCACGCTGGCCCAGTGCGGGTTGGTGGATGTCACATGTCTTTGGATTTTTGTGATAAATTCTTGGACATGCCGGTTTCCCCACGATGTTTTCCTTCACCGTTTTTAGAACGAGTGTTAAATCCGCACATAACTTAAGAAAGTCAGTGGTGCGGGGCTAGCGGGATTCGAACTCGGGTGCGTCGGATCGAAAGTCGCACGTACTCCCACTGAGCCACACTCGCTCACAATAGCAACAATACAATAGCAATACCTACCTCTTTAATAATGTTAGTAATAATAAGAAGATATCTATTCTAATATCATTTATTCAATTTATCCGAACTTGCATTTTGATTTGTACAATTTATGTGTATATATAGGTATACTGAGCTAACATACATATTATCCTAAACTGGTCCCGCTTGAAGGTTGTACTTGGTGGGCAACTTCACATCTTTGTCTTTGTCGTCAAGGATCTCCTCCGTGTCGTCATCGTCAAAATCATCAATGTCCAGGGGGTTCCTGAAAATATAAATATATTGTAAAACTCACTTTACATAAATATCATCATCATCAGCCCATCACGTTCCCACTGCTAGGACACGGGCCTTCTCTCATGGAGAGAGTATGGGCCATAATCCACCACGCTGGATTGCGGGTTCTTGGATATGCCGGTTTCCTCAAGATATTTTCCTTCGCCGTTTTTTTAAAGCTAGTGTTAAACTCGAACGTAACTTAAAAAAGTCAGAACTGCGGGGCCAGTGGGATTCGAACTCGGGTGTGTCGGATCAAAAGTCGCAAGTTCTCCCACTGATCCACACTCGCTCACTTACATAAATAAAGACTACTATAATACATTCCAAATTTCATCGGTTTATTAGTTACGGTGATACGTGGTAACAAACCACATACAGAAACTTTCGCATTTATAATATAAACCTTCCTCTTCAATCACTCTATCTATTTTAAAAAACCGCATCAAAATCCGTTGCGTAGTTTTAAAGATTTAAGCATACATAAGGATATAGGGACAGAGAAAGCGACTTTGTTTTATACTATGTAGTGATAGTGATAGTGATTTTCGACATAAACTCTCGAATGATAAGTTAATTAAAACAATTGCAATTCAGTTAATGACTTGCACTGTGTGTGTACACAACGTGAATCTAAAGGAGAATATAATAAAAAAGACGTGTGGCACTCGGAGACTGCCGCGGTAAAGCTATTGCATAGCTTTCGGAGTGGGGGGTGTTAGGTTATTTTCGTTACGGAATTTCTGGATTCGGTCTCCACGCTCAAGGCCCGCGATAGAAGCTATGCAATAGCTTAAAAGAGCATCAAGATTTAAAAAACTTACTTGTTCCAGTCAATTTTGTGTCGTTTCCTGAAATTAAAATCAAATGTTATGTAAAATGATAGGTACTTAATTAATTTCGCGATGCACCGTCTTCTTTGAATACTATATCGGTAATTTTCCAACGCATGATGAAATTGCTGGAATGAGAGTCAAGGGGAGTTCTCTCGTTCCAGCGTTCGGCGAGTCGACACCTGATGATGCCTCGTGCAGACGGCAAAACACGTGTCGTACAAAGAGTTGTTGTAAGGAACTAACAACAACCTACATAATATTCAGCGGGATTACGCTATATATTTTCATTGCGTTTCAGTTTTGAGATGAATATCCGCAACGTCACGCCTGATTCCATTGCATGAAATTACTTATAAATAAGGATTATGAATAAGACTTATTTATAACCGGATAATTAATCTTTACTACAGGACGAACCCCATTTTTTATTATATAATATCATACTAAAAATATGTCCATGGTTTATGAATTAAAAATAATAACAATAGTTTTAAGCAAACACGCCGTGTAGATCTCCACTTGTGAAAATTGTAATTTAAATATATATTTTTATTGCTTTGCATTCTATCTAACTATTTACCTTTTTTGTTATGATTGTATTGGAAAATTATTTTCTAATCGTATAGGAAAATCGGGGTAATTCTCATCGACCCTCATCTGCACTCATTTTTTTTTTATGAATCTGTGCTGAGACGAGCAAGTCGTTCGCTTGATGGTAAGGGCCACGCTTGTCCATAACAATTGCAGTGCCAGCCAGAACTTACAAAATTACATGGTACTGCGTATCACTGCATTGCACTGCATTGCACTGCATCATAATCATAATCATAATAATTTATTTGCATCACTTCGAGACATCAGATAAAAAGTCTCATATATAGGCCTAGTAATTTCACTGGACACAATGTACTTCAAACCGGAACACCATAATGCTTTCGCACTACTGCTTGGCGGCAGAATAACTGGCAAAGCGGTGGTACCTACCCAGACGGTCTACGAGAGACCTAGCACGTGTAAACCATTACTACACATGGTAGAGGCCGTCTGGGTAGTTACCACCATTTTGCTAGTTATTCTGCCGCCAAGCAGTAGTGCGCAAACATTACTGTGTTACCCATCGCCGGATCGAAGATATATTTACCTATTGGTAGCAATATAGTCCTGATCCATATACTCCTCTGAGACTTCAACTGACAGCGGCTGGCCGCGGTGATCTTGTAGGATGCCGAAGTACCGCGGTGCTCTTGTCACGCTGAACAAAAGTGCTGAAATGTATTAAACTCTATTAGATGCTAGTTCTAGAAGCGAGATTAGTCTTAGTTTATTAGGTAGGTACTAAGCGTTTCGCAGATCCCTTCAGCTATGGAGCGGAACGGACCAGCGACTTTGTTCCCAAACAGCTACAACATGTAGGTATTTCCATTAGGTGTGGTTTTCCTATTGTTTTTCCTGTGTGTTTGGTATTCAATAAAGCATTATTGTATTGTATTGTATTTCTTTAAGTCTAGAGGTATGAAATCTATCTTTGCAGTCTTTTTTTATAACGCACAACAATCATATTTACCTATACAGCCCCCCTACCCATATTCAAATTCAAATTAATTTATTTTTCGACCAACATGGATCACAAAATATACAATAATATACATTACAACAAATTAATAAATATTCAATGTCAATAGTAATAAAGATAAAATAAAATAAAAATAAATGGAATTAAATTAAAACAATATTTTGACTTTAGTCAGTAAGTGTGCCATGTTATAATGGTACACATACTGACAGTCGAACCGTTCCGCAAATGCCTTTAGGATGCTGTTGCGCCTGGTCCGCACTCTGCGCAAGGGATGTGCACCGTTTGCGCATGATTGTGTGAAAGCAATCTACACGTGCTTCGGCGAACATCCCTGAAGCGCTACAATATATGTCCCTCAAGCGCCAATCGTATATCGTGTTGAGTTCAGTTTAGGGTATAGATTCACTGCGACAATATTTTATGATGCCATTTATTGTCCCATTAAAATACAATTACAATACAAAGTCAGTCAAAACACAAACTAATATGTCAAAACCACAAGATAAAATAAATCAATCAATTATCATTATTTATGGTACTTAATAATAAGACGAGCAAATCGTTCACCTGATAAGCGCCACGCCTGCCTATAATAATTGCAGTGCCACCCAGAACTTTTATTACCATAAAAGGCACTCCGTAGCAATTGCGCTCATCACCCCGCGACATCAAATATTAAGTCTCATGCATATGAGACTTAATATTAGTTCATTAATATCAATATAGTACTGGGCATCCAGCAATTTCGCTGCTTACTATCTTACAATGCCCTTCACACCGAAACACAGCAATGCTCGCGCTCAATCAATCAAATATGATCATCAGTTGATGGATGTTCTTACATTCGTTAAAATAAACCCTACTACACCTACTCCATGCTAGTATTTACTAAATATATGATAATTACGAAGATATTTCTCAAGCAATGGATATGTTGTCAAAGTTCAATGCTTAAGGAATGTACCCGTAACAACAATTCGTGGTAAAAACAATTCTTTCTATTGAAAAATAACGTAAGTAATGGTGCCTAGCTTTCTCTGCGAAGAATACATTTTGTTGACCTTTCTTGGCGTCGTTCGTTGGCGTTGAATGTACACCAGCACAGCCCCTGCGGGCTGTCCTACGACCGATCAACAAGATGCACCCCACCCGGAGGCACTTTACACCGAAAAAACTTAATGTTCAAATGTCATGCAACAGTACTCGTAATTAATTATTATTATTATTATTTTAGCTATTAATGTCCCACTGCTGGGCAAAGGCCTCCACCCATTCCTTGTAATTATTAATTAATAACTGACAATAAATCGAATCAACTTACTGTCATCGACTGCTCGAATTTCCTTTAAAACTACAAATATAACTATAAAAACTATGTGTAATTTTAATGATGTTTCACACATTATGGAAGTTTTTATTCTACCCCTAATCAACACCCTTCCTTACACCTTTTAAAATTTAAATAAATTTAAAAGTCGGTTCAAAACTTTAAAGACTAACGGTTGTACTTATAACTCATTGTATAATGGAACCTCCAAAAACCCCAAATAGTAAAAGCAAACTGGAAGTTAAATTGTTGACTTCCAACATCCGCTTGGAAAAGTTTACAAACTACAATAGTTTACTAAAAGCCGCGAGAACAGTTTTCCAAAATGCACAACATTGCATGGGTAAAACAATAGATTGGGTAATAGAAATTTTAAAAAAAAACGGCCTAACGGCACGTGACATCAGTTTGGAAAAAATAGGTATAACTTGCCGTTAAGTGACGGGTCTGAGAAATCGCTCAACTGCCTTCCTCTAGGTCTATGTGCTATATAATTATATGCATCGACTCCAACAAGCACGGTGGGACGCCAGTATTCCCCCATTTGCCGCGCACAACGCTACTTAATAGGCTTAGGCACAATATCTTATACCCTAGATATATTCGGTGATGGATGCATTAACATTGAAAAAAATGTTTGCAGTAATGTGAAAATTTATAGTTTTATTATATTCACACACACAAACACACACACACTACAGCCTCTGTGGTGTAGTGGTTGAGTAGGTTGGCTCAAATCTTATACACCACTGGGGTTGGGAGTGCGCTAGGCCTGATAATAGTCAGCGTCTGTGGTGTAGTGGTTGGGCAGGTTGGCTCATTTCTTATACCTGTTGCGGGTGCAATTCCCGCGACGGTACAAATTTTGTGCACAATAAATGCGCAAGCATTTGTTTCGTGTCTGGTTGTTGTGGGATCATGGTCCTCGCAGTTCCTGGTTCCCTAGATACAGGGAATCCTAGTTAGGGGCCAAGATCTATGTATGTGATCGTTGGGCGTTATTATTTTTATTTTCTAAATGTATATCCTAAGTATTTGTGAACAAATAAATAAAATGCGCTCCATCTTCGGTCACATCTTCGCTTAACATCTGGCGGCCAAACATACAACTATAAGTAAGCAATAAAAAAAATGGATATCGACGATTATTTAGGTGAAACGACACTTTTAAAGGCGAGGCGACGTCTAGACTTTTGGTGACCAATGATATTGATGTACCTAATCGATAAATTCAAATTTGTCCACGTTCATTCGGATTTTTCTTTACGCCCACGCCCTGACGTGAAACCCACAAATTAGGTGTCGATTTAATACATAATTATTGTTTACAAAAAACAAAAACCGACTTCAATGTGTCTTCGAAGTCCAAGGTCTGATGAATTTTATATGAATTTTATATGGGACTACATCGTAGCTATACTGAACCCAACGCAAAAATAATTTTTCAAATCGGTTCATAAATGACGGAGTTCTGAGGTAACAAACATAAAAAAATAAAACAAAATAATAATAATTAAAATACAATCAAACAGAGAACCTTCTCCTTTATTGAAGTCGGTTAAAAAATCTAGTTAACTCATGGGCTAACCCCGATTTCACGATGTCACTGAAGAGATAGGAATACGTAGGCGAAAGAGACCCGAGCGCAGCTATTGTTATGATTTTTATACATATTATAGTCAATACTACCTACTATTATATAATGTTACTATTTTAGAAGTAAGAAATAGAAGAGGAATGCGACACCCAAGACAAACCTGTTTAAGGTTTATAAGGTGTTAGATATTTATGAAAAGTTGTAAAATATATAAAAAAAAAAAAAAACTTTTATACCATTAATTTAGTATGCATTTGGAAAACCTGGTTATTTCAATTTTTTGAACAAAATCATCCATTTATTTCCAACAGTTGTTAGATAGTCTAACAAAACAGAATTGTCCTTCCAAATTGTTAGATTCATCGAAATATGAATCTTACAAAACGACGCCGACGGTTACAATTTTTATACAGCAGAGATTCAACCCCGCTTTGGGAGGAAGGAAGAGAAAAGCGCAAGCATTTGTTTCCTGTCTGGGTTCTATAGGACCATCATGGCCTTCGTAATTCCTGGTTCATTAGATGCAGGGAATTCTAGTAAGAGGCCAAGACTTATGTAGATAATCTTTGCCCGTTGGGCGTTATCTTTATATCTCTTGTCGTACCTATATTACCTAGAGCAGGTATCTTTCAGACTCTATACGGCTTGATACCGTCATTCTATTTTTCAATGAAAATTCAGCCTTCCTGAGATAAATCACGATAAGCTTGTTATACATATGTATCATTATCATCAGCCCATCATGTTCCCCCTGCTGGGACACGGGCCTTCTCTCATAGAGAGAGTATGGTCCATAATCCACCACGCTGGCCCAGTGCGGGTTGGTGGATGTCACATGTCCTTGAATTTTTGTATTATTTGGACATGCCGGTTTCCTCACGATGTTTTCCTTAAAAGTAGGCCACATTGAGAAAAACCCTTACCAACCTTAGCTAATAGTTTTACACAAAAATATTTGTTGTAAATTCATAAAACCCTAATAGGCTGACAACGCAACGACCAACCTATTAGTCTATAGCGTCTTAGATTTGTCGTCATCTCTCAAAGATATTGAAAATAAAGAAAGTTTGAAAGGTACACGAAGGCATTTCTGTGGGTGACCTTTACTGGTTTACACGGCCCAGCTTGTTAGTCCTTTCTGTTCAAAGGTTGTCCGAAAGAGATCGCTTTGAGCGACCGCCCATTGTTATGCTTTTTACAGCGAAGTGTGTTTGTTTTTCATGTATCTATTTTTAAGGTTTTTAAGAATAAAGTTTTTGTCTATCCATCTATCTTACAGCAGTCGCTTGTGAACTACTGTTTTTGAACATATTGATCCGCGCCTTGTATACTCTACCTACGTAAGGCACAAAGCGGTCTAGCTAAAGTAGGTTTACTAGCTTTTAAACAACAATATTTCTCCCATAACCGATAACTCTGGCTCATTGTGAGCAGCGCAAGCATAAATAATGTTTTGTAAACATTTTCAGATTTTGTACATTTCTTTAAGCCACAACCACAGTAGCTGTATGTTCCTTTTCCGGTAATAATGATTTTAAAAAAGTATTTTTCAGCTAGTTTATTAGCATTCGTTTTAATTACATTCGTCGAATGCGCTAAGAACTCTGATGAATACAATAAACCGGAGATAGCGAGGATTGGAAAGACGAAAAAAGCTAAAATGGGTAAGTTGTGTTTTTTTTAATATTTGCTTTTATTTATTTTTTTAAGTTCGCATTTAGGGTAGGCTAAAGTCTCTAGGACCATACAGCCATGTCTTACGTAGTTTTAATTTCATAGTTTAATCTTCCATTGATTATATTTTGTTGAGAATGAGGGTCAACAGCAACAAGCTGGACCCTCTCCTAGTGCTTCAATAAAGTGGTGGAATTTTATTCAAGCTTTCCATGGACTTTTTGGGAGAACATAAAAAGCAATGTTTTCTCTATTTTGTTTCATTTGCCTACACTCGTGCACGTTTACGAACACATAATGGTTAATATTCCACCGATATTACACATGATCACTCGAAATAACACTTGTTTGGACAATAAAACAAAATCGAACTGTATCACTTTTCACTTCCCGCCAAAAAGACTTTATATAGCATAAAGCAAACTATTACAGGCACAGGCCGTAAAAATAAGTGAATCGGTGACTTTTTTACAAGCTTTTTATTTAACTTGCAATGTTTGTTTGAGTCAAATCTTGCTAATTGAATCAAAACCACTTCCTCTTATCCTACGGAGTTGAAACTTTGCGTATTTGTCAAAATCCGATGACAATGCAATATTATGGTGACAGCCAGCTGATCTGATGATGGAAATGGAAGGTGGGCAATGGAACTCCTTGACGGATAATCGTAAACTACTGGTGTTTGGGCTCATTTTAATCTGGTCGCGGTTTCGATTACGAATTTGTAAAAGCTTGTCTTGAAAAATATATTTTCAACAAAACTCTTGTTTAATAATCTACTTAATGGAGTAACTGTTATTTAATTTCTTTATATTTGTTTTATTTTTAATAGCAAATCATATTTACATATACTTAATTGGAGTTGTATAATGTACACCACACTGACCGCAATATATCTAATAAAATTCCTGTCCATCCAAAGGTTGCCTGTAAGAAATTACACATAGCGATAAGGCCGCCCATTATACCCACAGTATATTTACTTTGTTAACTATTGTTTTGCCTGTATGTTTGGTATTCAATAAAGCATTATTGTATTGTATTGTATTGTAACTGAATAATCTACTAATTCCAATAGTTACAGCACTATCCAAGTGACGTTACAACTTCCTACTTACGACTTTTAATCGTACCTACTTACATAATGTTGCAAATTAAATATTATGTTGTAGCACAAAAGACAGCGACGGGCACGTTTTCGAACGTGATCACCCAAATCCAGAACCTGCCAACAATGGACCTTGGACGGAGGTTCAGAACTCCCTGCAAGACAGGCAACCGCTGTGGAAAGGTAACTTTAGTTTCGGGGGCAAAGCACTAGGTATGCGTTTTAGAAAATGACCTGACTGTATTGTTAGAAGAAGCTATTTGGTTGTGGAACGCGTTACCGACTGCATTACACGAGCACCCTCGCTGGATACTTTTAAACACCGAGTAAAAGTCTTTTACTATTCGCAATAGCTACAATCATCTTTATCCTGTTATTAATGTAATGAATCTATGTAATATTAATTTATTTCTATGTATATGTAGGTACATACATATACATTATTATTATTATTGCTGTGAGCGAGTGTGGCTCAATGGGAGCTCGTGCGACTTTCAATCCGACGCACCCGAGTTCGAATCTCGCTGACCCCGCACCACTGACTTTCTTAAGCTATTTGCGGATTTTACACTCGCTCTAAAACGGTGAAGGAAAACATCGTGAGGAAACCGGCATGTCCAACAATTTTTCACAAATAGTCAAGGACATGTGACATTCACCAACCCGCACTGGGCCAGCGTGGTGGATTATGGCATATTCTCTCTCTATGAGAGAAGGCCCGTGTCCCAGCAGTGGGAACGTGATGGGTTGATGATGATGATGATGACATATACATAAAAAATATTATTATTATATTTTTAGAGTATTTTATGTATTTATTATATTAAATTATTTAGTATTTATGTACACATTGTAAACCACCGTCCATTATTTTTGCTTTATTCCTCTCCCTGCGCGGTTGTCACCGTGTGAGATCGCTTTTAGCGATAAGACTGCCAATTGGTACACTACTAATATGCTTTTATTGTTAGTTTTGTGATTATCTGTGTGTTTCAATAGTTTCAAGAGTTATTTCATTTCAAGTTACCGAGTCACGTGACCCTTGGCTAATCTCTTCGCTAAAACCTCTTGCAGGTGATCAGACGACTCATGGTGCCGAAGCTGGCCCAGCTCGAGAACACCATCATGGGCGTGATGAAGGACATTGCCAAGATGCCGCCCGGCTCCCGCCTCCCAGACAAGTTCACCAAGACCGAGCCCATCAAGCTAATGTTCGACCAGAACTACAAGTTAGTATTTAGCTCTCTTGATAGGTTTCAGCCTTCATTGGTTCAAACGTCTACAAAAGTCGACATCTATTTAATACTTGCTGACCCGACAGAAGTTGTCCTGTTCCTACAAAAATGCAATAGAAGAAAAAGTACTTTCAGTTTCCCGATTTTCCCAATTTTCCGGGCAAAAAAGTGACAAATCGGTCTAGGCGTTCTCAGGTGATTCGCTTACCAACGGACAGCATTTCATTTTTTTTATTTAGGTATATAGATTTTAGAGTAGTTTAATGGTTCAATCCCAACCTTGAATAGGACAGTATCAAATTCAAATTTAAATGCATTTATTTCAATCAAAAGATCATATAAAATTGTTATTATTATCGATACAAATTATTACAACGATTAAAAATAAAAAAGAACAAATATACAAATAAATAACAAATAATCTAGGCTGGTACCGGCTGGTATCTAGGCTGGTAAGCTACATTATTAGTAGTCAAAGCGGGGCAGCAGACTAAAGCAGATTCACTCGCTCTAAAATTACCTGCTGAAGGAAGGCATAGTAGAAAATCCTATAAGAAAATGTGATTATATACCTACTTATATTTATTTATTTGAGAAGACTTAATAGCACTTCTTATAAAACAATAGGAACTTTAATATATCTACATTTTAAAAAATACAGCCAATTATAAGTCTCCGATAAGAACAATTTAAGATTAAGAATATTGAGCATCATCAGCCCATCACGTTCCCACTGCTGGGACACGGGTCTTCTCTCATAGATGATGATGATGATGATGAATATTGAGCTCCTACATAACAAAACATGAAATAATGTACTACCTACGTAGAATCTTTCCAGACGTAGGTAGGTACCTACTTTTTTATTTATTTATTATTATGGTTTTCAGAGAGGACGTGTGTATGGATAAGCTGGAGTCCTGCTTGAAGGAAGACAAGCGTCGCAAGCGCATCCTCAAGAAACTTTTCTTCAAGAAGTACAACGGACTACGGCAGGAGCTCATCGGCTATGGCGGCCGGAGGCTGTGGGGCGGGGAGGGAAACCTATTCTATAGGAGATGATATAGTTATATAAATAGAGAAATAAAGAGTACTAGAACTATTTTTTTTTTGTTTCTACGCTATATAGTAGTACAGTTTATAGGCACCTAGGTAAGAAGATAGGTATAGGTACTGGGTGCCTACTGCAATCAACTATGGTAAGGTCTCATAGCACGCTGTTTTTCCTTCATTAAAGGGGGTTATGGCTACATCTCGTTTCGTAATTAACAGGCAAGGGGCATGGGTACCTGGTTTGGTAAATGGTGATATATATCTAAGTACACACACTTACCTATCTAGAAAAAAAAAAGATTAACGTTAGTCCTGTAACACAGGGTACTTTTCATCCACGGGTGAATCAATATTAGTGACACATGTGTTCGTAAACGTGCACGAGTGTAGGCTAATGAAACAAAATAGTATATTTTGTTCTCCCAAGAAGTCCATACCATAGCAAGCTTCATGTATCGTAAAGATTTCCACCACATCACTTTACTCCTCTCTTGACAATAGCGTAGTGTTATTTTAAGTATTCTATTCTATATTCTATACTATTATAAAAATGGAACTAAGCCAATTTTGTACATTGAAGATATTTTTGAAAAACTAACTGACTATTTAGAGGGTACAGAACACAAATCCACGGGTTTTAGAATTTTTGTCTGATTGTTTGTTTGTGTGTTTGTTATCTATAGACTCCGTATATACAATTTTTATCTAGGTCCGAAACTTTTGAACGGGTATAATTGTGGTTTTCAGGGTTTGGTAGCATTATTTCCAACTTAGATAATCTATACTTGACACTGGCTAAATGCACAAACGGGGAGAAGCCATTTGTAATTTAAAAAAAAAAACTTATCAGGATTGCCAGACATACGGACGTCTCGGGTACGATATATGACGCAATTATAATTCTCGTACACAAAATTACGATAATTTTAGCATAAAACATTTTTATACTTAATTACGGTTTCTAAGTGAAAATTTTTCAGAGAGTATGGTATGGTGTAACGGCACATTTTGTTAAAGTTGTTACAACTTAGGAAAAGACCAAACCGTACCCACCAACTGTTCCACTTGGGTGCAGGCAGGTAGGTATTAAGAGATTTTCTCATTTGGTACGAGATTTTATGATGATGATACGAGACTACGAGTTTACGAGTCAACTGTGGGCTTTAAGGCTATGCAATTACGGCCTCTAGCTAGGATAAAACATAAACTGGATAAATGTCAAATGTGTTCGAAGTAGTAGGTACTTCGGTGTTCTGTGACTCTGGCAGCCCTGACACAATTTGAGTTTATGTGGAAAACGACAGTCCACATTGGAAGTTGCCAAAATTTTCGCTAAACAATAACTTCTCCAAGCCCAAAGAGTATTATAACTGTTCTATACAGGATTGTCCAAGCCTGTGTTTATAAAGCATGATTGTGTTACTTTATTATTGATGATTTAGGTTGTGTCCAAATGGAGGAAAACGACAACAAGCCGGCTAAACACAAGAACGGAGTAGCAACGGAGAACACAATAAGCAAACAAATCGAAACCAATGGACTTGTTTGGCAAGAAAACATTACTATTATTGATATTAGCGCTCGAAACCTAGAATGTCTCGATGATAAAGTGAAGCTCCCAGGAAATTTAGCGCAGTTGCACCTCTCACATAACAAGTTAGTTGAAGTGCCCGAGATAGTACTAAATCTTGAGAAACTGACGGTCCTAAACCTTTCTCATAACATGATAGAGTATTTCGACGACAACCCCAAATTTTGTCACACATTGGAACTGCTGGACATGTCATACAACCGCCTGGCAGGACCTCCTTGTTGGATATGGGTAGAAACACCACAAAAACTCACTACAATTAATCTTAGCAATAATGCGGAAATAACGAATTCATTTATAAACGGGTATTTCGAGGAACTGCTACAGTATTCCACTTTAGCCACAGAAGTTGATCTACAAAATTGTAGAATAAATAAATTCACTGGAATTCTCTCCACATTTCCTAAAGTAGAATGTCTATGTTTAGGCGCTGAAGACTATAAAATTTACAGTGCCACCTCATTAGGAGAAATACCATGTAAAGGATTGGACAAGTGTCGTGATCTGAAGAGACTGAGTGTGCCCAACACACATGTCTATACTGTTAGTCCTAGTATAGAAGTTTACAAAAACTTAGTTGAAATAAATTTATCACTGAATGAACTAAGCGGGCTCCCGAATGAGTTTTGTAATTTAGACAATTTAGAAATTTGTATTCTGTCATATAATAAAATACTGTATTTGCCAGAAAATATGTGTAAGTTACAGAAACTGGCCAGATTGCACTTGGAAGGCAATGATCTGTGCATGCTACCCGACAAGTTACTTCAGTTACCAAGTTTAAAGACGTTGGACCTATATGACAATCATTTAAATGAAGCACCTGAAAACTTTGGAGGTTTAGAGGAATTGGATTTGGCACAAAATTACTTTGAAGAACCTGCAGATATTGAGTATTTGGAAAAGAAGGAGAGATTGAGATTGGTCCATGAAAGCAGGTACAACGGAAGGTGCGAGTTAAATATTTCTGAAAATATAAGTTAGTAAATCTGAGATGGAATATCATAACAGAACTAATACAAA
Source organism: Petrophora chlorosata (assembly GCA_951640565.1). Lineage (NCBI taxonomy): Eukaryota > Metazoa > Arthropoda > Insecta > Lepidoptera > Geometridae > Petrophora > Petrophora chlorosata. The sequence continues at coordinate 16,020,911 of OX621195.1, forward strand.
GTATTCTTTTTCCACAGTAAAAGTGTACAATTATCAGAAAATTATAGCGAAAAGTCAACTGATGAAGAAGATGATGAAGAATTATATGAAATCTTTCATAATGGGAAAATACGAGAAGGTAACATCACTTAGATATGAAAATTTTCTGAGCCATGCATTTTCAAAAAGTAACTTATAAAAAATCTAAATCATTGCTCCATTTCAGATCCACCACCGAATCCCAATCCACCAAGTTCACCAGAGGACTGGGATTCTGATGACTATTGGGTGCCTTACAATCAGAAGAACACCCCAACAGCACCATCACAGTGGCTGTTCTTTGTGAAGCAGAAAATGAAGGAGGGCAACTTCTGCCCTATGGATGCCCATCCCGTATCCATAGTAGAAAAAGTAGAATATGAGATGCTGTGCAATCCACAAGTAGTACAAGAGTTCGAGGGACAGTTTGATGATTACTCCAGTGATGATTGCTGATATTGTTTTGGTCGAGTTATAAAATGTTGTTATGCATGTTTATTGTAAATATTTTGTTAAACTTTACAGAATTGTGATCTGTTGTATATTGTGTAATAACTTTTTGTGATCTATTTTTTTTTGCATGTTAATTATATTTTGCTGCGCTGACTTTAAAATTTAAACTATATGTAATCTTCCATGTTTGTCATATTATCAATTTTAAATTATATTTTGTCTACCCTCTATGTTCAGAGTTGAGTAATAATTCTTGCATGACTATACATATCAAATGTCAATAATATTCAACCTGTTTTTTTGACAAACTCGCCTTATATAATTATTAATACCTGGATGACCAAGCTTTGCTTTCGGTATTTTTGAGATGGCTTAGTGTTGCTCAACGCCATCTATTGTCAAGTAGCTTTAGTGTTGCTGTATCGGTAAAGCAGTTGTTAAGCTGCAGGGCAATCACGTAAGTCTGTTGCGAACATCGCACGTTGCCGACTGACGTGCTATAGAAATTTATTTCAATCGATAAAATGTGATCATGTAACTTTTTATGTCTCGATTTAAATGTGCTCCAACAAACTTTCGATAACTTCCAATGTGAAACGGGGTTACCCAACAAATTTACAAAGCGAGAATGTGCTATGAATCGTTATGTATACGCCCAATCTATTCAATTTTACTGTGTAGTACGGCTCTATGAACTGTTTGTCAAAACGTATTTTTATTTCGATTGAGCTTTCGTTGACGTTTGATTGAAGTGTCACGAGATCGCAAAACCATCATCAAAACAGATTTCTTATTGAAATTTGTTAAAATAAAAGATACATGATCGCCCTACTGATGGCCCCAGCTGCCAAAGCTTTAACAAAAATAGTATAAAATAGTCATATTTTTTCAGGTTATGTTTAAAACACGGTTAAAACGACGTTTTCTAAAAATGAGACCTAGCTAGATCGATTTATCGCCCCCGAAACTCCCTGCATACTAAATTTCATGAAAATCGTTGGAGCCATTATTCATATTTGTACCAATTATTTTTTACTTTAATCTCTATAATTAATAATTTAAATATTTAAGATGCTTATTTGTACCTGACATTTGTTTTTTATACAAAAATTCTATTGAAAGAAATAAACTTTTGGGTGTGCAAAATTACTGATCAGCAACCAAAATGCTTAAACCAAAGCATTTTGGTTGCCTGAAATACCTGCATACCTAAGCCGGGTGTAATTAAAAAATATTATTACTTTATTTATTGGTGTAATGCTAATAAACCAAGTATAAAATACTTAAATGCTACGCTTTTTATGTTGGAAATTTGTGCCATTTTTGCTCAAAATATGCATGAATTCATAAACAAGAACAAATAAAAATAAAATATTCTAGTAACGCATGACAAAACACTTGTGATTTATATAACTTAAATTAAATCCAATGTTACTTTCATTTCTCTTAGTATGTCTTCTTCAATGTTATTTCTATTTTCTCTGGTTACCTGAAATAAAAAGTTTGTGCAAAGATGTCATTTTATTACACTGCATCGAGAAGAATATCAGTTTCACTGAATAATAAAGAAAAAGCCTGTGGTTGAAATCTCATACTTTACCTAAGGAAACAGAATTTAAAACAGAAAGCTAAAACTGGCTCAACCAAAAGGTAGGTTACTTACTGTCCAAACTTTAGCTTTATTATGAGTTCTTATATTCTCAATAAGTGCATCACTTTTTCTGTTAGGAATAGTAGCCAAAACTATACAATCTGATGTGTGGCTAAAGATATCTCTAACTCTTGACTTGAAGGGTTCGCTGAAAATTTCCATTTTGCCAATTTCATCTATTACTAGTACTTGCGATTGCTTATTTCCTACCTAAAAATAAACAGCAAGATGGTCAATTGAAATAAACTTGTACCTACCCATACATATTTTCAGATTCTCAATTTGAAAATCTAATATGTACCTTTTCCAAGCATGGCAGTGCAACCTTTTCAAATTCGTGGACTAGTACCCCGTATTTACCGACCCTACATAGCACTGGGCCTGGTAAAAGGCTCTGATCTCTAGCAAGTCGTCCTCTACACCCGCGCAGATTAACTACGTCAAATCCCTCTCTCACGCCGTTTCTTCGAGTCTCCTCAGTATAGAAACCAGAAGTTTTTACACCTTTTTCTGATAATAAAGATGCCAATTTTTTAGTAAGAGTCGTCTTTCCAACACCTGAAAAGTTGTGCGTTTTGTTTCATAATAATAAATTCACTTTATAGGTAGGTAGGCGTCATATGAAAGAACTTCTAACCAGGATCTCCAGTGAGAATGAAAAACTTCTTGTGAGATGCCATTTGGTGCCTATTTATTTTAAAGTACCTTACCAAATACCAACCAATCCTAATCCACTATTCCAATTTTCAATTTTTGTTATTTGGAGGACTTGGAGGTTATGTTTACAAAATTGAAGAATCAGCTGATTTGCCCGATTTAAGTTTACTTTGACATTGATTGACACATAAGACCTCAATGCATTCACTGGAATATATTCCATTCCACGTCCACAACTTCCAGAATTTGATATAAAATCCGTTGAATTGATTTTATTAAATCAGGTAATTCTCCTTTCGCTCCGATTAGAATTTTTTCACACCACTGACCTTAAAGTACCGCGGTCGCCCGTGCCCTGAACCAATTTCGGAACACGCCGAAAGTTGTCTTGTCATTGTCAATACATCTTGTATTGTCAATACATCTTGTATTGTCAATACATCTGTCATTGTCAATATGTCAAATTACATCGGTCTTTCTTTCCCTTTCCCTCAGTCTTTCCCGTCTTTCCGGTTATCATTTGTTATCATTATCAATTTGTGTTAGGTGTCTCTTTCACTCTTTAGCGTTTGCTTATAGCTGTCTCGCTCTTCTACTTATCATTTTTTATCTACTTGCTGTTACAAAGTTCACGAAGTTAATTTCGCCAATTACTATTCTCTAACTTTATTTTATATCATTTTGATTTTGGACACCGGCGGGCACGGCGTGGTGTAGTGTTTATTACAATATAATATTAACAAAAATGGCTTCTGTCGCCGCTGTGACCCGTGCTTTGCTCGGCAAGAATGCAATGAGCAAAACCAGAGTAGTTGTAGCGAATACCGGTTTCGGTAAATTCTATAGCACTGGTAAGTACTAATTTTAAGTTTACGACGATAAAATATACGCATTTTAAGAAAGAGTAGTCAGTAGACATCGAGCTTGAATTTTGCATTGAAATATTATTACTATTGTTTATTCTTGCATATATTATACAGGTTAGGTACTAGGTATATTAATAGGGATTGTAAAACTGTTACAGTGCAGTAACTTACTACGTAGTACCCACATATTCTAGAGGAGATTTTAGGCTATTTAATTATATACTCACTGAAACCCACTTCGTCTGCAACTGTAAATCCCTAAAACACAATATTTCCAGGATGAAAAATTTAATGTGGAAATTCAGAATAATGTGCAAGTTCATCTACATTAGTTCAAATCAAATCCTCTTTATTTATTTTTGGCATCACAGATGCACAATGATATATAAGTTTATGAACGTTAAATTATCTCCATGACTCTACCTACCACCGTATTGGAAAAAAGAACCACTACTTAAGCTTTACAGTTCCTAAGTACCTATGTTGAGTGACATACATTCATAATAACGTATGTATTGGTATTTAGTTAATTATGCCTACTAGCTCTCATATTCAATTCAATTCAAAAGTTCTTTATTTCAATTTTGTCATCACAGACGCACTTATGAACGTCAATTATTACAATGACTCTACTACCATATTGGAAAAAGAACCACTACTCAGAAGATATGGCAAGAAACTGATATATATATGACATAATAATTTTCTTCATAATAAATAAAAAAACCATTGCACACTATTTCCCCAAGCTCTTTTATTACCATGGACTGAATAGTTTATTTGTAATTTAAGTACCTATTTATACTAACCATGACACTACATAACAAACTACATTATTTGTCAATGTACAGTATAAAGGTCCAATAAAAAGAAAATAAAATCATAATAAATCTAAGGCACAAATTTAGTCTTATGTACTACTAGCTGCGCCCTGCGGTTTCACCCGCGGTTTCCCGGAATAAAAAGTAGCCTATGTGTTAATCCAGGGTATAAGCTATCTCCACACCAAATTTCATCAAAATCCATTCAGTAGTTTTTGCGTGAAAGAGTAACAAAGGTACATCCATACTAACAAACTTTTGCGTTTATAATATTAGTAGGATCTATATAAATTCACAAGGAATTAAGTTCACCATCATTATTTTTATTTAATGTCTTGAGGTAGGTTTAAATGTAGGTACATATATTTAAGTTGCGCTTGTCCTACGCTAAGATGGCACTAGTGTTACAATAAAATTATTAACATTATTATCTTATCAAAGTAGATATATAATATATAGATATACCTACGTCAGTAGCATATTATTCTGTGTCACTAGGCCCGAATGTGTTTATTCATTATTTGCCACATTTAAGATAAGAAAGACAAACGGCTCTGTTGTGAGATATGGACTTAGAGCATAACTCGATGATGTAAGACTTCATAAGGGACGATACTTATCAATGTACACATTACCAATATATAATGACTGAATAGAAGATATATTTATGTACATTACATGTTTATTATACTAGTACAGTATGAAAATGAAAATATGTTTATTACTGCACAAAAACAAACAATTTTACATTAAGGCATATGTTTACAAGTTACATGTTTATGCTGAGTTAGCAATCACAATGATATACAACAACGATCCTCACACTAGGCCAAGCCTGTATTGTGAGGACCTAGATACGATTATACCAGTTCGTAATTTACCTCAGCTGACAAAATAAAATATAAAAGAGAAAATAAATTAGGTTATAAAGTCATTAATGTATTATATTAATGTATATTAGTTTATGTTATTTTTATTCCTATGTTATTGTATTATGGTTATCAGTTGTTCAGTGTCTTCATAGGTCAGTGTATTAAGCCATCTTATGACAGCAAGTTTCGCTTTGTGGACAGGCAGATGTTTAAGTACAGTGTCACATTGCCTAATTACCATGTTGTATATGTGCGTTTTAATGAATTTACCAAATCTTTGGGCAAATTTAGTGGACACTGAAGGATTTGGGAGTCTGTTAGTTCTACGCTTTACAAGATGTTGGTAGCCTTCTGAGAGCAAGACTGACTTATGTACCGATAGAAACATTTTATGAATAAATAACTGCCTGACATTGAGCACGCCACTTTCTTTGTATACGTCGGTTGTGGGGTACCTACGCGACCTTTTTAACATAGTTTTAAGAACAGAACAATAAACAGTAACAGAACAGTATAATAAACATGAAAAGTTTTTGTATTTATATTTGCCTATATTAATGTACCTACATGTTTTTGTAACAGCTCCCGCGTACGAAAACATCAAGATTGAAGTAGCTGGCGCCAAGAAGAATGTAGGCGTGATCCAGCTGTACCGGCCGAAAGCTCTCAACGCGCTTTGCAAGCCTCTGTTCGTGGAGCTAGGTCAGGCCGTGAGAGATTTTGACGCCGATGATAACATCGCCGCCATCATCATCACAGGTGAGGCCTTCTGGAAGGTCGTAACCCCGACTGCTGTTTTTTTATGGGTCTGAGTGATGAGACGAGCAGGTCGTTCGCCTGATGGTAAGCGTCACGCCTGCCCATAACAATTGCAGAGAATTTTTAATACCATAAAAGCACTGCGTAGCACTGTATTGCGCTCATCACCCCGAGACATCAGATATTAAGTCTCATGTAATTTCGCTGGCTACAATGCCCTCCAAACCGGAACACAGTAATGTTTGCGCACTATTGCTTGGCGGCAGAATAACTGGCAAAGCATACGAGGGACCTACCACGAGTAGTTGGTTGCCAGAAAAATGTAGGCGTGATCCAGCTGTACCATTCCAAAGTCTTACCTTTTCATAGGTACCTACAATTTTTATGCAAAAATAAGTAGTAGGTAGTTGTCAGCCTCTGTGGTTGAACTCTCATACTTCACAGGTTGCAGGTTCGATTCCCGCGACGACGGGACACATGTTTGGGCACAGAAAAAAAAGCGCAAGCATTTGTTTCTTGTCTGGGTGTTGTGGGACCATGGTCCTCGCAGTTCCTGGTTCCCTAGATACAGGGAATGTTAGGGGACAGGACCACGATAAATATATGTGATCTTTCATCGTATTTATACTGTAAACGAAATGTTTTATATATATTTTTTTTTTGAGTCATCAATTAATTTTATTTCTCACAAATAAGTCAGTCACAATTTACATAATATAAACGTACAGAGGCACGCGCGTATCAAAAACTTAAAACTAAATAAGGAGTCCACCGCGATCGACCCCGCTGCTAAAAGTGCCCATCAAACTGGCGGCATTTCCCCTCTGGATCGCTAGCGAGATGCGTTGGGCTGAATAATGTCCCGACCGCGGGTCCCGACCTCTCTCCTTTAGTCGACGCCCTAACTTAGTTAATTCTATATAATATTTACAGATTACTCGATAAGATTAATCAATAATTAATTAAAAAAAAAACTGACTGCTACCTACATGTACAGACTTAAACTATATACCTTTTAGTTAAGAATGTTTTCCGGTTTCACAGGTAACGAGAAAGCGTTTGCCGCCGGTGCCGACATCAAGGAAATGCAGAACAACACCTACAGCCACAACCAGAAGGCCGGCTTCCTCAAGGAGTGGGAGGACATCTCCAATTGCGGCAAGCCTGTCATCGCAGCTGTCAATGGCTTCGCGGTTAGTGTCTCTTGCATCAGCTTCCTTCATACCCATTCCATCTTAGAACTACCAGGTGAAGAGTTTCTCCATCCTTACGTTGTGCACACACCGCACAAAGCGCTTCGCTGACTCTTTCATTGTACGTACTGCTAAGGAGTGGAATTCTCTACCGGGATCCTTATTTCCTTCCAATTACAACCGGGGTCTCTTTAAGACAAGAGTGAATAGGCACCTCATGGGCAAACGTGCTCCACCTTAGACCGCAACTACGCTTACCATCAGGTGAGTTTTTGTAAAACATAAAACGAGTGCAGTGCAGTGCCGCGCAGGATTTTGCAAAATAAGGTTCTGGGTGGTGCTGCAACTGTTGTGGGCAGGCTTGTTGCTTACTCTCAGGAGAACTACCTGCTCCTAGTCACTAAAATTATATTAAAAACTACTGACTTTGTACTTAGATTTGTCTTTGTTTTGAGCATCACAAAATGTTGCATATTTAGCTGTCTTGAACGGTACCCTATCACTTATATTCAGCCATTGGGGCAAGGCTCAGTGAACCCTGGTCGTCGTGGTATGGGTGAGTCGCAAGAGTTTACAGGGGGCGGAAATGTTTATGTAAATTATTTACGTCAATATTAGTTTAAAAAGGTCAGCAAGAAAAACAAGTTTTTCTTTCTCTAAAATGGTGTTTTGTGCTCATTCGACTTTTCCCAATAAGAATTAAAGTTTTTTAAAGTTACTTTTGAAATCGTTCCCACCAAAATCCAGAAAAATGTAACAAAGTATCTCATACAATTTCTATGAAAAGCCATTAGAAAATCGGGATCAACAACACCAACCAATTTGTTTAAAGCCTGATCGCAGATGTCCTTTAAAAAAAGTTATTTCTTCCAAAATAATTGTACATGTCATAATTATCTCATTTATGTTGACACTCCCGTCTCTTACAGTTTCTTTAAGTCCTCCCCATCCAAAGGTTGTCTGGAAGAGATCGCTTTGAGCGATAAGACCGCCCATTGTAGCACTTCCGTTTTTAAGTTTGGTATTTTTCCTTTCTTGTTATAATATCTGGTGGTGTGACAATAAAGCGTTATCTCATCATCATCATCATCAACAGCGTGTATGAGTCCACTGCTGGACAATAGGCCTCTCCCAATACACGCCACTGAGCCCGATCTTCGGCTCTTCTCATGTAGAATCTAATCATAATTGAGCACATACTGATCGTGCCCCACAGCTCGGCGGTGGTTGCGAACTGGCCATGCTTTGCGACATCATCTACGCCGGCGAGAAGGCCAAGTTCGGCCAGCCCGAGATCAACATCGGCACCATCCCCGGCGCCGGCGGCACCCAGCGCCTGCCGCGGTACGTCGGCAAGTCCAAGGCAATGGAGATCGTGCTCACTGGGAACTTCATCGATGCTCATGAAGCTGAGAAAATGGGTAAGTTAAATCCTGACGATGGTGTGTCAGCTGGTTTCAATACTTAAGCTTACTGCTAAGTTGTATTCGGTGGTGGCTGTTATTTACGTCGGCAAGTCCAAGGCGATGAGATCGCGCTAACCGGCAACTTCATCGATGCTCATGAAGCTGAGAAAATGGCTATGTATGAATTTAAATATGTATGTAGCTAGCTGAATATTTAGCTGATGGTTTCTAGATACGTTCGTAGGCAAGTCCAAGGCGAAGGAAATCGTGAAAGAAACATACTGCTTTTAGATTTTATATTACTAGCTGACATATAATAAAATAAATATCAATTCAAGTCATTTAATCTATCCAATAATAAATCGTTTCCAGGTCTGGTGAGCCGCGTGTTCCCCGTAGAGAAGCTTTTAGAAGAGACCATCAAGCTGGCGGAGCGCATCGGGACGCACTCGCCGCTTATTGTGAAGATGGCCAAGCAAGCCGTCAACCAAGCCTACGAAACTACGCTCAAGAGCGGCCTCCTCTTCGAAAAGTCAATCTTCTATGGAACTTTCGCTACGGTATGAATTTTTTTTATCTCAAGTGCTCCAATAGCGAGTAATTGTTTATCCGCTGCTACTTTCCGACAATATGTTACACCTATTACTTATTTATGGCTTGGCACAGATTCAGCATTCAGTCAGTGTTAAGTAAAATCACTGGAGATTATATAGGTGTGGCAAAATTTTGGGTAGTAGTGGTAGATACCAAAATTTTGTCACACCCTTTATAATCTCTAGTGAATTTTGAGCATTTGAATAATACCAATAGCAGGCCTGGCGCACTCCACACTGTAGGCACGAAGCTACAAGTACATTGCCATACGCGTCGATACACGTGCCGCGTCAGAAGATATAAGATCTATGCGATAGAAAGAGAGGCGCTCTGTAGGTTAATATGACTGGTAGGTATGCAGCGCTACGCGAACTGAATTGAATTTTATTGCGTCATAGTAAGAGTCGCTATTTGTTTAAATTTCTTTGCGGAGTGATGCTTCTGTCCCTTAGTATTCTGTGCTAATAGGTGCAAACCAGGCCCTATATTATTACTCCCTCATACTGTGCTTCAGTATCCTTAAAAAAAATCTTTAATTCCAGGCTGATCGCAAGGAAGGCATGACAGCATTCGTTGAGAAGAGGCCACCAACCTTCAAGAACGAATAAACTCTTGCAAGACTTTATAATCATTTTAATGTCCACTGTCCATAATCATAATAATTATGTGCAATCATGTATGAATGTAAGGAAAAGTGCAATTGATTTTAATGAAAAATTTATTTTATATGCATCATGAATTATGTGTCAAGAGTTTTATACCAGTTTTGGAGTTGTTATTGCTATAAAATAAACTGATTTATTTTAAAACTTGGTTTCACTATACAGCGTAGCGCTCAATTTTAAGGCATTATGAATTGGTCAACAAGAACAAAGGTTTATAACATAGGCCGTGTTCTTGTTGGACCTATAAGATCTTAATATTATTGGCTCAAAGCTCGAGTTTTATTTGATGGCATTTGAGATGCCTAAATTATATCGGTTGGTATATTTAGATACTTGAGCTGTAAACATACTTGTGTTGCTTATTGATGCTGTGTGTTTAGCTGCGCTATTTCTTTAGTCAATAAAATTTACTTCTGAGTTTTTTCGCCTAAAGATATCTGTTTAGTCAGTTCTCGCCGGTATTTTAAATTATAATTTTTTAAGTTCGCCCAGGCTAAAGTCTCTAGGACCCAGTGAACGGAATTTCTTTCCGTTCACTGCTAGGACCATACCGCCATGTCTTACGTAGTTTTTATTTGATAGTTTAATATTCCATTTATAGTACTTTTGTTGAGAATGAGGGTCATCAGCAACATGCCGGAGCCCCTCCTAGTGCTTCAATAAAATGGTGGAAATTTATTTAAGCTTAAGATTAAGCGATATAAAGAGAGGCGCTCTGTAGGTTAATATGACTGTTAGGTATGCAGCGCTACGCGAGCTGAATTGAATTTTATTGCGTCATAGCAAGAGTCGCTATTTGTTTAAATTTCTTTGCGGAGTGATGCTTCTGTCCCTTAGTATTCTGTGATACTACTAAGGTTTCAAAAAATAAGGATATGGCAACACCACCTGTCACTGTCACGTATGACTCATGACTGTCATCTGTCGCGCATTTCTTATCTGTGCGTGCTGTAATCTGACGTATTTATTGAAAAACAAGTTGGTGTTGTTTTCTCCGTTAATTTGCAATTTAAAAGACCTACCTTTATCATGCGAAGCTAAACGAGCGGTCTCACGTGGATTTCCATAAAGAGAAGTAGTTTACAGCGCGTTTGTGTTCAGAAATCTGTGTCAATGTTCTGGGACCATGTATACCGGAATAGGCATATCATGCAGGAGTTTGAGGACATAGAAGTGCACAAAACGAGCGTCTCCGTGTTCGTAGCTCTCTTCTACCTAGAGATGCTGTATGTGCTGATCATGACTCTGTCAATTTTGAACAGGATAAATCTAAATATGCCTTCGTAATTCCGCACCGAGTACTTACTGTAAGTTGGCTAAGGGATTGTAATAATGCATATTTTTACATATTGAGTCAGTAGCACTACCAGCTACCAGTTTCACTGTGCTCGTCACCCTGAGACAATTAGCTGTTAAGTCTCATAATGCCCAGTAATATAATAATATATAGTGTATAATTAAGTGGTAGCAGTCTTCCCGTCTTACTATGATACTTTTGGATAGGTAGTTGAAAATAAGGCTTTAATAAAAAAAATACTAGTTTACACAATTTGTAATAACTAACCTAAATTCATTATTGTTGTAGCACCTATATTTCAAGCATAATAATTTGATATTGTTCTTTCTTGAATATGAAATAACATTTCTGGTTGTCAATAAGACCGTCCATTGCTCTAATCAAACTTTACAATAAAGTGTTATCAATCAATCAATCAACATTAGAAAAATCAAGTTAAGACCACATAGAGCTCTCGCATGGTTGAAGAATTATTTCATCCAGATACCTGTCCACACATACTTTGTTAATATTGTCCATCTACTCCTCTTTATCTTTACTATGAATTGTAACTTTTAATGTTTGTTATTATAGACTTGAAAACTGCTAAATGGATTTTAATTTTGTTTTCAGGTTTGGTAACATAAATGCCAACTTATAACTCAAATCTTATACACCACTGAGGTTGCGGGTTCGATTCCCGCGACGGGACAAATGTTTGTGAACAGAAAAAAAAGTGCAAACATTTGTTTCGTGTCTGGGTGTTGTGGGACCATGGTCCTCATAGTTCCTGGTTCCCTTGATACAGGGAATTTTAGTTAGGTGCCAGGATCTATGTATGTGATCGTTGGGCGTTATTTATTTATATATTAGTCTATTTAAATTTTTTTTTTTTAATATTTAGATGACTTGCTTTTTCCTGCGACTTTGTTTCTGTGAACAAGGTTCAAAGTTAAAAGTTCAAGAGACAGAGGAAGTCTATGTTCATATTTTTTTAATTGTATGTCCGGGTTTGGTATTAGTTCCAACTTACATTATAGAGTATGTTACATCAAAATCAGTTGAGTGACTATGAATATACAACTTGATCTCTTCATAATATGTGCTTACATAAAATGAAAAGGTCTTGCTAAAATGGTCTTGGAAAAAAGTCGAAGAGAAGAAGATATGTAATGGGCTACCGCCCGAAGTTTTTCCGCAGAGCTATAACATGGGGTACTTTAAAAGAAGGGTGAAAATGGTCCTTAAAGGTAGGCAACGCACCAGTAATGCCCCAAGTGTTGCAGGTGTCCATAGACGACGGTAACCGCTTACCATCCAGGCGGGCCGTCTGCTTGTTTGCCTATTAGTCATAGAAAAAAAAAAGACGAGTGTGGGCTCCCTTTGTTGTCTCACAGTCCAAAGTCACATGAAAACACTATTCATAAAGATAAAACTGATGTAATAAATGAAGTGTAAAATGTTTTACAGAAAACAATATGGCTGACAAAAAGCACCAAAGGCTGTACCTAGCAAAAGGAGATAAGGACATATTTGTGGATTCTCCCCTCCTGCCACGTCATCAGTATGAGGGCATTCGGTTTTTATATAGACAGTTTAAAAAGGTAACTATACAACCGGCAACAAATGCTTTATTCTTCCTACACCTAAGGATTTAAGATTTTATATTAATTATAATTAGGTATATAAAATAAATTAAATATCATATATTGGATCCTCAGACAAGCTGAATGTTAAGTTTATCGCAATGATGCCACTGTTTATATTATTTGCTATTTAGGTACCAAAGGTAGGTGGTAGAAGTGGATGGGGAAAGAGTAACTTTTTAACCGACATTAAAAAAGGAGGAAGTTCTCTATTCGAGTGTATGTTGAGTGTATTTTAGAGCAAGTGTGGCTCAGCGGGAATTCGTGCGCCTTTCAATCCGACGCACCTGGGTTCGAATCCCGACTCGGCCCTGCACCAATGACTAGCTAAAACGGTGAAGGAAAACATCGTGATGAAACCCGCTTACGTGCTTTGGAGTGGTAGGCTCTGGCCGTGGTTGTAATACCACCCACCGAACAAAGCCATGCCGTCAAGCGACCTAGTTATGTTTCGGGATGATGTTCGATGAACCATCGGGGAGACGGGTCTTAGCAGTCGCTCAACTGCCGTCTCTCTCTAGATCTATGTGCTCCATCGTAGGCCACATCATCGCTTCACATCAGGCCAGATAGTAGCCAAACATAGAACTATTAAGTGTAAAAAAAAAAAAAGATTTTTTTATGTTTGTTACCTCAGAACTTCGTCATTTATGAACCGAGTTGGAAAATTCTTTCGTCTTTCGCGTTCAGTATAGCTATGAAGTGGCCCTATATACATTTCATCGATATTTGACCTTGGACTTCAAAGATACATTGAAGTCGGTTTTTTTTGTTGAAAAAATTTATACTTGTACATGATTTGATTCAAATGTATTATATGTTATCTTTAAGCTCTGGTCTGATTCATGTAATATTTCTAATAAAATTTTCATTGATGTTCTCCATAGGTTTCATTAGTGATTGCAAAATCCTGAAACGGAATGGCTACAGTTTCCCTTTACATGTCATGTTAAATAAAAGTCACAAAAATGTATTTCTTATAAATCTATAAATAACATGTCACAGGGCAAAGCCGGGGTGATACTCAACGACCCACCGGGATATGGAAAGAGAGTCCAAATATTGCTGTTCCTCGAAGCCGTACAACCGCTGCTGACGCGGCCGATACTGATCTTGTGCACCGAGGGCAGGGAGCAGATGTGGACCCAGCAGTTCTATAAATGGACAAACATGGGACCTGGTAAAATGTTATCTTATTTTTTAAATGGTTTGCTTTGTGAATATTATAACTTCACATGTCGTATTATGAAAATATATTTGTATTACTTAATTTTAAAATAGTATGCTTGTCCTCACTCATCATCATCGGGTGCCATCTTCATACTGAAGTTTGGAGGTCCCACGCTGCGCTTTTGAGATCTCGGTAGCTTAGTCCAGTCCATACTTTGATGTCGTCCCCGCTCCTTTAACTAAATGCAGATAAAATTTAAATACAAGTTAATCCATAAGGTAACATTTCACCCATTATAAAAAAGATAGTTGAAGACCTAGAAGATATTTTTTTTATTTATTTTTTATTTTGCATCGTATTAAGGGTGTCCTGTCAGGATGTTATAAATGTGTCTAATACATTAAAAATAACTTATTAAATTCTTTTAACTTGCCTAACTTGTTTTTCTTTTAATGAAAATTGACACTGAATTCAACTGTATCCATTTCACATTGGTGCTAGTGGGCTTGAGAGGACCGAGTATTGTTAGCTAAATGAGCTATCCTTCACTCGAAAAAATAAATAACGCCCAACGATCACATACATAGATCCTGGGGGCCTACTTCGAGTTGCTTTCGGTCGTTCGTTCGTGCGGACTAAAAGAGACACTCTTATGCCGGTTGCATAGCGCTGTCCCTTTCATCCGACAGAACGACGATCGTAATTACTTGTTCAGAGTACAGGTCCTGGCACCTAACTAGGATTCCCTGTATCTAGGGAACCAGGAACTATGACGATCCCACAACACATAGACACGAAACAAATGATTGCGCTTTTTTTATTCACATATCTCCCGTTGCGGGAATCGAACTCGCAACTTCAGTGGTGTATGAGATTTGAGCTTTCCTCACGAAGTACCTAGTAGTAGCGCTCGTAGCGTAGCTCGCCTAGCTGTTCGTAACAGATCTTCTAGGTTAAGCAACATTCGCAGCGGTCACTACTTGGATGGGTGACCGTTTGTGAGGTATTTACATCTGAGCGCTACCGTGCTTAGAAGGACACGTTACGCCGTCGGTCCCAGTTGTTGTTGTTGTCGGACAACAGTCGTTAGTCCATGTCGGAGGACTTCGGGCGGTCTAATATGTCTGCATTTTGCATTTTTTTAATGCATGAACCCTTTCATTACTGAATACTATTAATGAAAAAAATGTTTAAAAATTTCGTCAATAAAATAATTAAATAAATATTTTAATCAATAATAATTTAAATCAACATAAACGCGCCATTTGCGTGTGACGTCAAAATGTGGGGATCTAGGATCTCCTCATTGTGTCTATGCTACATGTGTGCGTGTGTCAATAATTTACCAATAGGGCAGGCTCTATGTCAAAAATTGACTAATAAGCAGCGAGCCGCGTGACGTCAAAATGTGGTTACACGTACTCAAGCGTTTTGCGATTACGTTCCGCTCCTCCGAAAATAAGAAAAAGAAATATAAAAAATCTACGCAATTAATAAATAATTATATCACTACTAAATGTTTACAGGAGAAATCTATCATAAAAAGTTATTTTCAGGTTTTTCACACATGCATATTTACTTTTATACGCTTATTAGATCCATGTTTGGCCACTATCTCGCCTGATCTTAAGCGATGATGTGGCCTAAGATGGAGCACATAGATCTAGAGAAAAACGGCAGTTGAGCGGCTGCTCAGACCCGTCCCCCCTGATGGTTCACCGAACATCATCCCGAAACACGACTAGATCGCTTGACTGCATATTCCCTATTGGCCACACACCCACAGAGAAGAAGAGTAAGTACCTATAATATTGTTCCAGAAGTGTCCATCTACAACAGCACCTCGATGATAATCTCCCGGTGCCTCGTGAGCGCGACTTCGTGCGTAACCCGGCTCCCTCGCCGCGAGTGGAGCGTGGCGGTGATAGACGATAGCGTGGTCCCTCGCGACGTGCTTCGCTCGAGGCTGTCCACTGACTACAAGATATGGCTCACTTCCACTGACATGAGGGTAGGTTTACTTTTGTACCTAGCCAAATTACTGAGCATTATAAGAGCTCTCATTGTAGGGTGCGTAGTAGTGTGCGCCCCACAATCTCTGAATACATAGTTTATGATAATAAAACGGGACTTAATCGCGCTAAAAACATTAATTTTATTTACCTTTAATTATATTTAATTTTAATTTTATTAAATGCAACTTGGTCCAAACGTCGAGGTAAATAAAATTAATGTTTTTAGCGCGATTAAGTCCCGTTTTATTATCATAAACTATGTGTTCGAATCGCGAAAGTTTAAAAATTACAATCTCTGAATAATTAGTTAGTTGGTAGTTGTATTTTAAATAAATTCACGAGCTGAAGGATGTCGGTTTATTTAGTTGGTTGTGAGTACAATAGTTAGTTAAAGTTAAATGAATGTTGATGGCACGGTGGCGTTATGTGTACTGACGTTAAAATAGTATCGCTAAGGTAAAATGCTGACCCGCGGGAATATGTACTTGAAGTATTGTGCGGTTTGCACAAACCGTACAATCATCTCAGGATGACGAATGCAGTACAGAAGCTCGCAGGATTTGCCTGAAAACTTACCTGACCAAATTTCAAGTGAGCTGTCAGGACTTTTACTTCTAAAAGTCCTGACAGCTCACTTGAAATTGATGAGAAAAATCATAATTTTAATAATAATAAATATAACAGTACATATATTTATTTATTTATTTGGGTCAACAAACAGTTACTTCTAAGGAACTTAACTGTAACTATATTAGCATGCATAGTGGTGTAAGGGTAACCCACATCGTTAACCGCCAGTTATCTATACAAAGTGTTACATACTGTGGGTATGTGTTATATACTATCAATTTATTTAACATAACAGATTAAAATGAGCCCAAACACTAGTTCTTTACGATTATCCGTCAAGGAGTTCCATTGCCCACGTTCCGTCTTCATCATCAGATCAGCTGGCTGTCACCATAATATTACATTGTCATCGGACTTTGACAAGTATGCAAAATTTCAACTTCGTAGGATAAGAGGAAGTGGTTCTGATTCAACTTGCAAGATTTAACCAAAACATCATCATCATCATCAGCCACTCACGTTCCCACTGCTGGGACATGTGACACACGGGCCTTCTCTCATAGAGAGAATGGGCCATAATCCACCATTCCGGCCCAGTGCGGGTTAGTGGATGTCACATGTCCTTGATTTTTGTAATTGATTCTTGGACATGCCGGTTTCACAAAGTTTTCTTTCACCGTTTTTAGAGCGAGTGTTAAATCCGCACATAACTTAAGAAAGTTAGTGGTGCGGGGCCAGCGGGATTCTAACTCGAGTGCGTCGGATCGAAATTCGCACGTGTTCCCACTGAGCCACACTTGCTCTTTTGACCAAAACATTGCAAGTAAAACCACACACCTTATATTAACCCACAATTTTTTATGTTTTTTTATACATTTAATAAATTTATGTTTGGCCACTATCTCGCCTGTTGTGAAGCGATGATGTGGCCTAAGATGGAGCACATAGATCTAGAGAGAGACGGCAGCTGAGCGGCTGCTCAGACCCGTCTCCCCGATGGTTCACCGAACACCATCCCGAAACACGACTAGGTCGCTTGACGGCATGGCTCTGTTCGGTGGGTGGTATTACAACCACGGCCAGAGCCTACCACTCCAAAGCACGTAAGCGGGTTTCATCACGATGTTTTCCTTCACCGTTTTAGAGCGAGCGTGCAAAATCTGCACTTAAATATAAGTTATGTATAAAAGAAAATACTTGCATTAAACTGAAGCTACAATTTGGTGTACTTTCCTGATTACAGAAAAATCTCCATACATTCGCGTTGATTTACAAGTGGTTTAACCCAGAAGACAGGCAAGAATTCATAGTGGAAGATTACCAACCGACCAAGAAGACGCCTACAGGCGTACTCACAAAATCGGTCCGTTTGGACGCGTTTATGGAAGATGTCGTGATACGGAGGAAAGACGTGGCGGTTGCTTTAGGGAAATCTCAAGTGAGTCTGTAGCTTGCGGAAACATGAACATTGCTTCACGGAAACTGAAAAGCTTTAATAAGGGATTGTCCATTAACCACGTCAGGCTTGAAAGGGGGGGATGTCCGGGAAAAGTCTCCACTTTGCCAGTTATTCAGCACCCCAGCAGTACTGCGCAAGCATTTCTGTGTTCCGGTGTGAAGGGCATTGTAGCCAGCGAAATTACTGGGCATTGTGAGACTCAACAGTTAATTGTCTCAGGGTGGCGCAGTGCAGCGCCGCGCACGATTTTGCAAAACAAAGTTCTGGGTGGGTGCTGTTATTGTTATTGGCTGGCATATTGCTTACCATCAGGCAAACGACCAGCTCGTCTCGTCAGTCAGGTACATAAAAAAAAGTCACGGAATATCACAAGGAGGGAGGGGGGTGTAGTGACGTATCACGTGTACTTATCTATTTTTCGTTAAACACGCAATTTCTAAACCGGAAAGCAGCGCGTGACCTTGACTCACCGTCAACCGACTTAAAGGAGAAGGTTACGTGTCGATTATTTTTTTTAAATGTTTGTGACCTCAGAACTCCGACATTTCTGAACCGATTTGTAAAATTATTTTTGCGTTGGGTTCAGTATAGCTACGAAGTGGTCCCATATAAATTTCATCGCTTTGACCTTGGACTTCGAAGATACATTGAAGTCGGTTTTTGTTTTTTTTTTCTAAAAAATAATTATTCATTATTCAGAATTAAATTAGATTATACCTGTATATAATTTTTTTAAGATACCATGTACCAAAAAACACGTGATTTTGGGTAGGGCGGGGGTAGTATAAAACCTCACCATGTATCACCAGGGGTAATAAAGTTGCTAAAACAACATCACGTGATTAATGTATATTCCCCTAATGTATGTGCCTATATTCTTTATTGCCCTTTCAAAGACTACAATGAAGATCACCCTTGCGCAGCCTTATTATTATAGTTTATTTTATATTATATTATATGTTATGATGCATGCATTGCATTAGCACAATACCGGTAATTGTCCTTTATTTCTGATTATTATAGGTTATTTTGTCTTCAGACAAAATGACACTTAATTCAGGTTTCATTCTAATTTGTTCAAAGCGAAACAGTAAATTTTAAGACCAATCAGGTAAACGCGGCAATGAAATAACATATGACTCGCATGATATTGCTTCTCTATAATTATATTAACAAATTATGAATGATGTCTTGTTGAAACTGAAACACCAAATGTACCTCTTTTTCAGGAGACAGTCTATCCAGCAAAAGTTACCCGAAAAAATAAAGATGCCACAGGCAGGAAAATAAAACGCTCAAAGCCCAGAACTGAAGACGAAATAGAAATATATTCACAGGATGCATGTTCTGAGCCATTAGAAACAGAATTTAATGTTCCAGCACAATTGCCTAAAAAGTGTAAAACCGAAAATGAATATGACAGTATGGAAGACTTTACTGTTAAGGATAACAATCTTACTAAAATGGATCTAGACACTGACGACAAGGAACTTAAATCGTCTGGTGGTAAAAATAACAATAGTAACTACAAAACTAAAATGGAAAGAGAGTCTGACATGTCTGATACAAAGACCGAAAACAAAGATGAACAAGTCAAAAATGATAAAATGGAAATTGAGGTCAATAATACGCATGAAGTTCCGAAAAGAGATCCAGTAATGGAATGCGACGCGCTCGATGACAGTTACAAACTCCTAAATAGTGACAATATTAACTCTCAGAATATTATAATACGATACGACAGCGATACGCCTGATATTGATGACGAAATTCCGAATGACGGTAATCCTACAACAGAAACAAAAGCCAATGAAATAAACTGTAAGAACAATCAAATCGAAAGTGAAGACCTATTTTCCACAGACGCAGACATTAAAAATGACAGTAAAGTAAATAATCATGAAATGAATGAAATCAAAGATGAACTCATTGAAATAAAAACGGATGATATTAATCGTAATAAGAATGAATTAGCTAATAAAAATAATGTAAGTGAACATAATAAGACTGATCCTAAACTGAATGGTGTAGAGTTGAAAATGAAACAATTGGAAGAGCTTGCGATGAAGAAATTTAAGGGATCTATCTTAGATGATATGTTTTAAATGTTAAACTGTTTAAATTAGTATTATTTATTTACTTAATGTGGCCCGAGATGATATTAACTTGTGCAATATTTGCAACATTATTTGAAGATGAAAAATTTATTTTACAATTATGAGTATATGATTTAATATTCATGACCAAAATATAGTGATTATTTTAGTGCTTGTGGCCATCTAAGACTGTCAAGCTTATAAAGAAATCTATTAGTTGCTCTCCTAAGCAATCTTACTGACATTTAGGGATTATGCGATCTATAATATTATGTATATAAAAATTTTACGTGTCTAGTATCAATATTTGTTTTTTGACTGACCACATTAATAGGATATTTTTAAGATTTAAATATCGTCGTTATTTCATCAGAGCCTATTCTTTCATTGTTAGGAATAGTGTTCTGAACTACTCTTCCTTTTTATTTCACAGCACTTTTCTATCGCAGTCGTGTTTCGGGATGATGTTCGGTGAACTATCTGGGAGACGGGTCTGAGCAGCCGCTCAACTGCCGTCTCTCTCTAGATCTATGTGCTGCATCTTACGCCACATCATGCGAGATAGTGGCCAAACAGACCAAGCGTAAAAAAAAAGTTTAGGAAATGGTGATTAAGTTCTTTACTAACAATTTACATTTTGATTTTTCTGCTCGAAATATATTTTGTATTTGTAATATGAATTTCAAATTTCGACTTGAATTCTAATGTTGAAATGTTTTATGCGAATCTGACTTTTCTTCTTGTACTGGCTGTTGGTTTGAGAGTTTTTTAATCCTTTCAAGGAACCGGATCAATTGACACCAGAAAACGTTATAAATTCCAATTCATCCTATCCTATTTATATTTAGTCTCATGCTTGCAGAATCTTTGAATGTAAGTATGTAGTTGGAATGGAACTCCTTGCCGTCTTTTCTGTTTCCTGATAACTACAATTGATCACAGTACCGAGGTTAACTGGAAGATAATGCTCACTAGCATTAAGTTCGCCTATGTACCTACAAATTTGTTTGTGCAATAAAGAATTTTCTATCTATCTACCTATAATTTGGGTATCTTCAAGGCTAGAGTGAATAGGTATCTCCATCTACGTGCTCCATTTTCGGCCACATTGTCGCTTAACATCAAGCCCGATGGTGGTCAAACGTAGATTTATCACAAGTAAAAAAAAAAAAACTTCAAAGAATTTTGATAGTCTCCGAAGATCGTTTTTCTGTAACTCCATCGGTTCAAGTACTTCATGTCCAATAAATTTACACCGTGTATAAATATAGTATATTTTTTTATACTTAGCCGCTACTACTTTGAGTTTGTTCAAGCTACCGGCCACACTAGATTTTAAACTAGCCACAGGAAGTCTGTATTTGACCTAGTTTGTCGTGCTGAGTTCCTAGTTACTTTTTCTTGTAAAATTGTAAAAGCCTAGGTGCTGTTGTTTTTTAGGTATGGTGAAGTTTTCTTAAAATGTGGCATTATAGAGATACATTAAATAACTAACAATGTTTTGTTTATTTATTCAATAATTTTTGTAAATATTGTCAGTTGTAATTCACATCAAAACCTTTACATGTTAACACTATGTATAGAAACCTAAGATTTCTAAAATAATGAATTGTTTATAAACTAAAATGTAAAATGAAAGAACTATATTTCCACTGTAACAATATGTATATATTATTTCATATTTAATATCATACTTTTTTGTGCCGTTACATACTATTAGGTACTTACTTACATATTATATGTTAAATTTGAATAAAATCGTTGTTCTTAAAAGCACATAATAATTCATAAATACTTTTATCTAAAAAATATTTCAATAACTAGCAAAAGCAAAAACCATGAAATACCTAAATTTTTTACAATTTTGTACGTTTATTTGTATAAAGTATGCATGAAGTATTTTTTATTTACAAATATGTATAGTAAAATATGTTTTACATAAGTTTAGATTTAATAGTAAGTACATGGAATGTATTTCTTTTTTTAAATATGTACATAATCTTTTTAAGATAAAACGCCGAGCTTCACCAGTCTCTGATAAGTCCAAGTTTCTTAATTCACAAAATAGATCATGAACATATCAGAAAATGGTGAAACAATACAATCTCAGAAAATACAATCGTTTTCAATGTGTGTAATACATTTTTATTTCTACACAACCGTTCTATAGGAACGTTATATAGTAACACTCTTTAATCTCAAACGGTTCAACTTTTATATTCTCAGCAAGGTAAGAAAGACAGGTTAAGGAGGGAAATAGCTGGCAAAAATTCATGAAAATTGAACAGTAGTTGCTTGACAAACTTGCCCAGGTCATACAGCGGATCACAGTTTAGGTAAAAACCGTAATAATTTTTAAAAAAAATTGGTTGTCTGTAAAGTCGGTTTACTGACGATAGTTGAACGTGACAACGTCTTAAGAAAATACTGATGGAATGGTAGCATTTTCGTTGCCGAACGCAAAGGCCGATTGTGCTTCTTTGTCGCTCGTTCCGCGCTCTCGCTTGCACTTCAAGCCTTACATGGAACGCCTCAGAGCGAGGTAACGCCGCATGAGTCATGTTTTTTCGTGCGTGCAGCCGGCTCTATCGAATTATAAGACGTTGTCACGTCAATAATCTAAAAGCCTCGTTTTTATGGATTTAGAATGCATTGTACCCTGAAAATTTCAGGAGTAAAAATCAGGTTGGAACATACATATTCATAATTTTCCGATACGGTGGTCATTGTAATAATTGACGTTCATAAGTGTTGTGACACCAAAAAATAAAGAACTGATAAACCAAGTATAAGGTCATTGATAATTAGATAAACTAATTTTTTTTTGTATCGATTTGGCCTTCAGTTTACATCAAAAATGAGTATTTAAATATTTGTGCACAGCAAATAATATTAATATATAGTCATAGGGAAACCCGGGCGTTCTTATCACGTCTATTATCTAAAATTTTACATTAACCTTTAGAGTGCGACGATTTAGAAGCAAAGCAGTGCTTCCCACTCAGAGTTACGCAATTTTCATACGTTTTAGTCGGCTCAAGCCGACAACGACGTATAGAGTACTTTCGTTTATATAGCCGACCTTGGCGGTCAAACGGTAGTAAGAAATTTAATCAAGTTTAGTTCGCCGAAAAATTTAACGCGACGAGATCTTAAATTCGATAAAACAAGCAAAAAGACGTTTTAAAAACCGCCAAGTGAACACTATTCATTAAAGCGCAGGCTACACACAATATAGACGCCTCATATTTAGCCGCAAACGAATACCTTATTGAGAGAGCATCAGGCATAAACATCATACAGTTCCAAGTCCAACAGTGAAAAGTCCCGCCAAGTTCGAGGCCGCGTGGCTTACATCGTATAGACACCCACGAGCCGCCACCGCGAGCGCTAGGGTTGGCAGTGGAGGTATTCGGCGACGAAAATGCGGAAGATCTTGTTTAGATTCTCGATGGTGCGGAAGTCCAGAGCCGTTATGTCGTCGCCGGGGGTGTGCCACACGGTAGGGAACGGCGACGGAATCACGTGCAGGATGTCCACGTCTGAAAAAGATATTATAATTGAGTGACATTGCAGTTCCTTGGTGCTATCTTCTCTAGCAGGTGTATTTCCGAAGCACTGGTAGAGTCAGGGGTCACTTACTCTGAAAAAGTAATTACGATCTTCGTTCTGTCGGATGAAAGGGACAGCGCTATGCAACAGGCATAAGAGTGTCTCTTTTAGTCCGCGCGAACGAACGAACGAACGAAGTAACTCGGAGTAGGCCTCTAGGAGGCCTACTCCGAGTTACTTTCGTTCGTAGTTTTCGCATTTCTTTTTTGGGCTCGGACTTCAATTTGAGTAGGTATGGGAAAGAAATGGGTAGACATGCTGACCACAAGTAAAGCTTTTCGAAATTGTTACTAGAAAGCTTGCTGGCATCATGTTAAGCCATAACATCATCATAATTCATAGAGCTAGTCATAGAATTTGTAGAACTATTACTCATGATAGGTCTCTTGTATGCGGGAGGCCGTCTGGGTAAGTACCACAGCTTTGCCAGTTATTCGGCCGCCAAGCACCAGTGCGCAAGCATTACTGTGTTCCGGTTTGAAGGACATTGCAGCCAGCGAAATTACTGGGCATATGAGACTTCATATCGGCTTTCTCGCGGTGATGAGCGCAATGCAGTGCTTTTAAAGTTCTGGGTGGCACTGCAATTGTTATTGGCAGGCGTGGTGGTTACCATCAGGCGAACGACTTGTTCGTCTCCTCACTCAGTTCCATAAAAAAAGCACGTAAGATTTTAAAGCGTCAGGATATAAATAATCCATATCAATCATGTTACTTTTGTAATTCAGAAACCTACAATACCTAGAGTTGTATTTGCATGACGCATGCAGTGGCAAATTAGTTTCACAATCCGTGACTGAGCAATGAAACAGCGAAGCGTGTTGTGTAGGTACTGCAGGTAGGTACCCACAAGACACGCCAACTAACTTTACTATCACTATCATAACTATCACTACATAGTATAAAACAAAGTCGCTTTCTCTGTCCCTATATCCCTATGTATGCTTAAATCTTTAAAACTACGCAAAGGATTTTGATGCGGTTTTTTTAATAGATAGAGTGATTGAAGAGAAAGGTTTATATGTATAATAACCGTGCGAAGCCGGGGCGGGTCGCTAGTATAATAATAAAATACATTTAAACCTCCATTATAAATATAAACGGCTACACTCACGTTATAACTATGTCGGGATAACTCCGACCAGGTTAATTGGGTTTAGGATTAGGATGTACTTCTTCCGGGAGTTTACGCTTAAGATTCGCGGCGCAGACTGCGAATCCAAATATACATAGTTCTAACGTGAGCGTAGCCGTTTAAATATATAATGAATATTTCGACTCACGATAATTTCCAAACTTTAATTAAATTTAAACCTACTTGCGAAGATATAAATGCATTTATTTTTACCATACCACAGAATGATTGAGTATGAGTTGAAACATTTTAGTTACCTAAAAGTAAATAGGTACCTAAATTATACGGCACCTGAAGGCTAAGAAGACCTAATGACGCGCTCGCTGCATACAAATTAGTATATTCCTATTTAATTAAGTTTCGAAGACACGATCTAAAATATATTTGGTCGCGTGGTTTGTCCTCGCATATAGAATTCTTGGTATTCCGTTTTACGTCAAAATGCATACAGGTTCAAAGAAGCAGTAGATAAATAAGTATGTATTTGCTGTCAGCAGAGAATGGTGGAAAGGCCATTTGTCCGGCCGGCAGCGGCGGCGGAATAGTGCAAGCAACGACGCACAATGCGTATGTTATGTAGATAGGTATTTAACATTAAAACAAAGTTTATCAATGAAACTCACGGATTATAAAACAATAACCCAAGTACTTGCACTTAGGTACCTACCTTATTGAGTTACAATTATTTATTGTCTTAGTTACAATTATTACTCGTATTCACTCTTATACAATCACGCTATAGGTACCTACCCCAGACACAACTCGATGGAGACTGGAAAGTATGGAAGCCCCCATCATAGGGTATTTTGTAAGATACGGAAAGCCCCCTTCACTATACAGAAACTTTGTAACTACGACAACAACGTACGTATCGTACAAAATATACCCAGCTGGACAGCAAAACGATCTAACGAGATTTTTTAAATATAAATAAATCATAACATTTTGGTGGAAATTGCGTCAAAATCCATCAAACAATTTAAAACTAGGTATAGCGCTAGTATATCTAACTACATCTAAATATACAGGCAGACGCAGAAGAGCGACTTTGTTTTGTAGGTACTCTAACCCTATCCTTTTTAAGCTATTGCATAGCTTCTATCGCGGGCCTTGAGCGTGGAGACCGAATCCAGAAATTCCGTAACGAAAATAACCTAACACCCCCCACTCCGAATGCTATGCAATAGCTTTACCGCGGCAGTCTCCGAGTGCCACACTTTTTTTTTACTATTTTACTTAACACGCTCGCCTAGAAGATACCTCCTGTTCACTCCCCATTTATAGACCGCCGGGTTTAGTTGTCCCGGTGCGAAGTACTGCCGAATCATGGTTAGGATGCCAAGCTCATTAGCGGCTATGTTTGCTTTGGTCTCAATAAAATATCAAAATTCAAGTTAGACGTCATGATGATACCATGAAGCTCCAGCTGATTAGTTACCAATATCGATTCATTGTGGAAAGTGGGAGTTTAACGGAGAAAAGACATACCTGGATTTTATTGGCATTGAAAAGTTAACTTCTTCACAATCATAGACAACTTTCAAAGTCAAACTCAAGCGCTCAACCATGGCCTCTCTGAGTTGCTGAATTCAAGCGCTACTGGCTCGGGCGCCAGATGTACTCGTAAAACTTTCTAAAACGGTGCTGTCGTCTGCATACCCAATGATACTGGCCATAAACAGATCGTTAATACGCAGCAGGAAGAGAGTTGCAGAAATAACAGACCCTTAAGGTACCCCAGCATTGATTGCCAATTGATCGTTTCCTCAAACAATCAGATCCGTTAACACAAACCGGTAGGTAAACCGTGTCTAACTCTGTCAAACGCATTTGATATATCAAGGGAAACGGCAAGTTAAGCGTAGTTTGTTTTGTGTAAATAGATCGGCAACCAAAGAGACGGCCCGCCTGGATGGTAAGCAGTCACCGTCGCTTATGGACACCTGCCACAGTCGGGGTGTTACACATGCATTGCCTACCTTTAAAAGACCCTTTCGAACCTTCGCTTTGAACTCCCGTATGTTGTAGCCCTGCGAAAATAGTTCTCGGCATCGCCCCAGATATGGGTGACATAAGCAAGAAGATCCCCCAGTGACCGGTTTCGGCAAAATCCGTACCGTTGTCTGTCACTGAGTAGATCGTTTCCTTCAAGGTAAACCTACTTCCCAATAATAATACCCAAATCTTCGCGCACAAAGTCGCGGGTATCGGCAAGTTTAGAGATAAATACATTTTCCTGTTTGACTGGGTATTCCCTAATGGAAAGCTGTATGACAGCGATTTAAATTAAATGATAAAATTATCATATGAGTCAGTTTACTAAAAATAGTTTACATGCAGGTTATGAATAATGATGTCCAAGTAAGCTATCTAAAATTAGACGCCTGAGGGAAGGTGAGAGAGGTGGGAGAGGCTTTAATTTTTATGTAGTCTTTAAATTGTCTATAACAAACTCGCCATTGGAGTCTGTCAGTTTATTCGCTTAGAGCTTAAAGACTAGGTACTTATTGGATGTTGACGCGGTTTGCCCCTTAATTTAGATTTTTTTTATGTAACAGTATGACGAGACGAGCAGGTCGTTCGCCTGATGGTAAGCAATAAGCCTGCCCATAACAGTTGCAGCAGCACCCTGAACTTTGCTTTGCAAAATCCTGCGCGGCACTGCACTGCGCTCGTCATCCAGAGACAATTAGCTCTTAATAATTTCTATGTTCGTGGCGCGAAGGCGGGGAGAGTCGCTAGACACATTTTGAATCCATAGCTACGTATTCAGATATAAATCTCTTATGAACATACTTTTTGTGATACGTTTATCAACGAAAGTGAAAGTCATTAGTTCACGACTGAACCGGTATTTCAAGGCTCTTCTTGAGTAGTGGTAGAATCGTCACCTCTCATTTAAACTTCCCTAAAGTAGATAGCACCTACCTACCAAGTTATGTTTGTACTCGTTAATATTTCTTAGCAGTTTCCTGTAAACCTGAGATAAAAGGAACTTTTGTTTATCCAATAGGCAGATATGAGCCAGATAGTCTAAAAATAGATTTAGCCCATTACGGCGCGTTAATTAAACGTCTGAAATAAAGTGGGCGCTGACAACCGGCGCGCTGGGAATACGCCCACTGAGCGCGCCCACACTTCAAGTTTTCATTACATTACTGAAGGCACATATTGAATTAAATACATATGAGTAGGTAGGTATATCATAATTGGATTCTACAACATTCATGTGACATCGGAACGCAACACAAAACAAAAGCGTTCTAGGAAATGCAGCGCGCGTCTCCGAACAATTGATTGACTCTTCTTCAGAACGTACGCACGTAATGAATAGTTTGTGAGGCCTTGTTGGTAATATGTACCAACAAGGTCTCACAAACTATTATAATAATACTAGCTGACCCGGCAAACGTTGTGTTGCCATATAAATTAAAAATAAATGTTAAGGGTGAACAACCCTTATCACTTAGGGTTATGAAAAATAGATAGTAGCCGATTCTCAGACCTACTGAATATGCATATAAAATTTGGTAAAATCAGTAAAGCCGTTTCGGAGGAGTAAGGTAACTAACATTGTGACACGAGAATTTTATATATAAGAGAAGATAGATATATGTAAATATTATTGTAGATATGATACTTACTTCTCCTCATGAAGGGTACGTGGTCATCTTCCACGACCGAACCCGAACTGCGCAGTCTGAAGTAGGTTTGTTCCGCTTTGCCCCTAAAAGAAGGTACTAATTAGAAAAATATAAAGTCTACATTAATTTATTTTGCAATATTTATTTTGTAGTATTCATTAGTAGTATTAGAACTTGTTAGAAGCACAGAATCATGAATAGTACAAGTATGAGAAGGCCCATTTGCGTCTCATTTGGCTGTTAACCCTCTGACCGCCAAGTTCGGCTATACACGACTCACGTAAAAGCGTTATTACTTATGTCGTGTATAGCCGACCGGCGGTCAAAAGGTTAGATGTGAAATTTACGACAGAATAGTATTTAACCACTTTTGTATTGCAGCGTATTTTCTCAATGTTAGAAAGAACAATTAAACTGT
This sequence comes from Petrophora chlorosata, assembly GCA_951640565.1. Lineage (NCBI taxonomy): Eukaryota > Metazoa > Arthropoda > Insecta > Lepidoptera > Geometridae > Petrophora > Petrophora chlorosata. The sequence goes on from OX621195.1 coordinate 16,049,908, forward strand.
TTCATCATCATGTGTGACACCCTCATCTTACAGGTTAAGGTCACCTGTCGTCACATACGGTCCAATTTATGAGATAGTAGTCCTAATATGACTATAGTCTACAAATAATGAATTAAATATACTTGTAAAGGTCATAAAACAAAACCCTAAAAACAAAGGCGAAGAAGAAATACATTTTGTAAAATAAAAACAGCAAAAGGAAACCAAACGGAAAATTTAGAAGACGATTGAAAGACGATGATAGACAAAAATTGAAAATTATTTTTGGTTCTTAGGATAGTCGTTTATCAAACCACGAGAGCAGGAAAAACCGATCAAAATGCTGAAAATACCAATAGGATAGCTTAATTTACCCATATCCGCTCAGAGGGAGTCAAGAGTCTTTCCATTATCCCAAATTATAAGCAAAATCCTGCGCAGACGACGGAGATTGCGTACCTTCGTCTGCGAAAACTTTGTGCTCGGAAAACTGACAGCCAGTAAAGCCCTCGGCAAACTTTTCGTGGACTCGATCTATGTTTTGTTTCTAAAGGCAGCATGTATCTGTGACATACCTGTTCTATTTTTTCGGCGGACTCTCGTGGACGTATTGTACGTCCTCTGCGTTGGAGATGGCGCAAAATTCGAAAACCATGAGGTACCATCAGGCAATATGGTTAACGAGTTCGACTCGTTATAAAATTCCATTAAAATAAAACAAAAGGCTGAGGAAGAACATAAATGTCAAAACCTACATTTACTTTACCACGCTTTCTATTTATGTTGCAGAGAGACAATTAGGACTACCCAAGCTCAGTTTTAGAGTGAAAATGAATTTGAAAACACCAAACACTCGAAGATATGGTTTATATTATTAAACGTGGCAAATATGTGGTGTGGTGACGGAAGACCATAGACCACCCTTCCCGAAGCTGACACCTGCATTTTTCAGTCATCACGGTGTGATCACGGTTGACGTAACTTGGCCAAAACGTCGAGGTAAACAAACCTAATGTTTTTAGAGTCCCGTTTTTATAACTCTACCCCCTTACCCACTTTGCTTTTACTTTACCTTTGTACCGTGTTTGTTTTTATACTAGCTTTTGCTCGCGACTTCGTTGGAGTGGACCACTCGAAATTAGCTGTAGGTTATCAAACGTTTAAAACCGCATTAAGATCCGTTCGGTAGAGTCTACAGATAACAAACACAAACAAACAGACAAAATATCTAAAAATCGTAGATTCGTGTTCAGTACCCTCTAAATAACCCCCCCCCCCCCCCCCCGCCCCGACCGTAAAGTCAACCCCAGTTCGTTTTTCAAAAATATCTTCAACGTACAGAATTGGCTCAGTTCCATTTATATATAATAGTAAAGAGTAGGTATAGATATATAAACCATGAGTGCGAATTGCGAAATTTCGAAGATAAAGCGCACCAAACTTACTTATTCAAATACGGTATTAAAGGTACGTTCTTGTCCATGGATAGGTCGCACTGTAGTTTCTTTAAGTCCATTATTGCTGTGGCAGCAGCCGCAGACATACGAGACCTGACATTTGCAAATAGCGATTGATCTTATGATATTTGGGTTAGAAACTTCCTTGTTTTCAGTTTACTATCTGGTAAAGATTTACTTCCTCATCTTGTAGGTATCTGATGTTAGATTAAGAGCGCACGGCTCCGGCCCCAAACCGTTTGTAGGGTTCCGTACCCAAAGGGTAAAACGGGACCCTATTACTAAGACTCCGCTGACCGTCCGTCTGTCGTCAGGCTGTATCACATGAACCGTGATAGTTAGACAGTTGAAATTTTCACAGATGATGTATTTCTGTTGCCGCTACAAATACTTTTTTACAAATACTAAAACACAGAATAAAATAAATATTTAAGGGGGCTCCCATACAAACAAGATTTTTTTGCCGTTTTTATAGATAATGGTACGGAACCCTTCGTGCGCGAGTCCGACTCGCACTTGGCCGGTTTTTATAGACAATGGTACGGAAGCCTTCGTGCGCGAGTCCGACTCGCACTTGGCCGGTTTTTTTCTCTATTCGTTGGCTATCTCGGCTGCTGTTAGCGTCGATATGGCCGAAGATTAAGCACAGTATAAGATTACGGTGACGGCGGATCGCTCAGGTTCACACTCGCTCTAAAACGTTGGAAGCAAACATGAGGAAACCGTCATATCCAAGAATCGCTATAATATTATTACCTTTACTGAACCGCATTGGCCTGACTTGGATTATGATTACGACTTCTCTTTCTCTGAAGTCTACATCTCATCAGCCAAGTGGTAACGTAGGTTCATGAAATGAAAGAGTTGTACCTACGTACTAACTACTTATAATTCTGCTTCTTCGTGTCGATGGTCCGTAAAATGTTTTAATTTTTAAATAATTTTAGCCCAATGCTCGGCTATTGCTACCCCAGGAGGAGTAGCTTCGTACAGGTCTTGTAAAGTGTAGATGTTGGGACACTGAGGGCAAGACAGCAAGTGCTGCATTGTTTGCGTTGGAGCACCGCACTCATATCGTGACCCACTGGGGTCTCAATGTTGCCATTTGACTACGATTATTTTATCATTTGACTTATAGTCTCGCTTTGAGAGGTCTCTCTCCCAGCTGGAAAAAGCGATAGCCTGACGATGATCTATGACGTCATTATATACAAGGCTGATTATGATGTGGGTTCTAGATGTGCACTTACTTGGAGTACCCTTCCAGCTGGTCCAGCTCCGCAAGGCGCTGTTCGGCAGCCGCGAGGCGCACGTACCACTTCTCAGTCGAGTGGAAGTAGCTGAAGAACACCGGGTCTGGGGCACCCAGCAGGTCCAGAAGTACCATAACGTCCTGTATACACGAGAACAGTTAACCACGAAGATAAAATGTTTCAGGGCCCCAATTCACTATGACAACTTGGCGAAATCACGTCGATTCCTTGCTTCGAAATCACGTCGATTCCTTCATTAATAAACGATATCTCTATGACTCTGTCTACGTATATCTCTCATATATTCATATATATGCCGCGTCATAGAGAAGACAAATTTCGCAGATGTCGTTAATTAATGAAGGAATCGACGTTTCCTTGAAGCAAGGAATAGCCAAGTTGTCATAGTGAATTAGGGCCCAGCTGTGAGGCACAGATAGGGAAAAGGGACAGCCTCTGTGGTGTAGTGGTTGGACAGGTTGGCTGAAATCTCTTAGACCACTGAGGTTGCGGGTTCAATTCAACGGGACAAATTTTAGGGCACAGAAAAAAAACCGCAAGCATTTATTTCGTGTCGGTGTTGTGGGACCATGGTCCTCATAGCACAGAATACTAAGGGACAGAAGCATCACTCCGCAAAATTCAAACAAATAGCGACTCTTGATATGACGCAATAAAAATCAATTCTACTCGTGTAGCGCTACATACCTACCAGTCATATAAACCTACAGAGCGCCTCTCTTTCTATCGCATAGTTCTTATCTCTTCTGACGCGGCACGTGTAACGACGCGCGACCCGCCGTCGGTGTCCGGCTATGTACTTGTAGCTTCGTACGTACAGTGCGGAGTGCGCTAGGCCTGGTATTATACAGTTTTTAATACAAGTTAACGTATGCAACGATAATTGTGACTCTACGAACGATGTTTTGTCAATTTATTTTAATTCACTCGAAAGACCTCGATGGTCGTCTATCCGACATGAGTCGTTTGCGTTGAGTCGGGCAAAAATTAGGTGGATGAAAAATGTCGCTGAAATATTCAGCACTACAAAAAGACTGACGTAGGTGGGCAGCGTAGCGGTCCTTTTCAGGACTAGATCTAAAAGGTTAACTAACCTGAGGACCTAAACAAAAGTTGGTAATGCATGTAGGTCATCTCTAATCTGAAACGGTTCTTGGACTACGATAACATAACTTTCCCGCCCGCGTATTACATATATCCTATTACCTAGGTATATGTAACTGATTACATACTTTTACCCAATTCAAAAGCGCAATAGAGCGCAGCGCCTCGTTTTTCCATTACTTAAGAAAGTAAAGTGCAAGTATAACATCGTGTTGTGAGTTTATAGAAATAGCTGACTCACTGATGCAGATGTCGGGAAATCTTATAGTTTGTCCAAAAATTTTCTTTTTTTAACTTACTTATTTTTATTTTTTGTTAAATTTAAATTTTTATTAAAGTTAGTAAAAAGTATGTTTATTTTGGCTTCTGGATGTTCACTAATATTTATTTTTAACTAGCTGCGCCCAGCGGTTTGACCTGCGCGCGAATGCTCTGTCAGTTTTTCCCGAATTACCCAATTTTCCAAAGTTTCCAATTTATCTTTCCATAAAAACCTAATTGGGACTGTTCCTAAGAATAGTAAAAAAAATATGCCAACTCGGTCCACCCGTTCTGATCAAGTGATGGACTTTTACTTGAAGTTAAACGCAAATAGTATTTATTTTGAATTCATATAGATTTTTACACGAAATAAAACAAAACATTGTTCTCGTTGTTGTTTGTCCTCTTCTAGGAGGATTATTGTTTAGTGTGCAATAAAGTTTCCGTTTAATATTGTAACTTATATATTACATACATCATACATCATTAAAATATCTAAGATAATTGTCTTCTTATAGACATACTCGTAATGTGTTCAATAGACAGCGAGGTACAAAATATGTAGGTATTACCACAGAATACTAAGGGACAGAAGCATCACTCCGCAAAGAAATTTAAACAAATAGTGACTCTTGCTATGACGCAATAAAACTCAATTCAGCTCGCGTAGCGCTGCATACCTACCAGTCATATTAACCTACAGAGCGTCTCTCTTTCTATCGCATAGCTCTTATCTCTTCTGACGCGGAACGCGTAACGACAAGCGACCCGCCGTCGGTGTCTGGCTATGTACTTGTAGCTTCGTACCTACAATGCGGAGTGCGCTAGACCTGGTATTACCTACCACGTGTGGTGTAGGTACACAATTACACTAAACGTAATCCATTAGCAAATACTATGGTAGTTTTTTTAAAAGGGGACCCTAAAAGGAATACAATACGTGAAGCTGTTGCCCGTTCCTTCATATTGAAGGCCTTCAAGCACATTGGGAAATATTTATGACTTTATGAATGACTCACCAAAACTATTGGTTCAAAACAAGTAGAAGGTATAAACGTCCAAGATGAATACAATGTGGATTTTTGGATAACCAAATCCGAAACTATGAGAAATAGAGCAAAGGGGTGTAAGGAGACTAGAGCCCGATTTACGAGAAAACAAAAACTGCATTTTCTTAATATGTAGCTTGAGCGGGATTTCATACCGATTGATTTTTTTTAAAATATGACACGCTGTATCACTACACCAACGGATTCTGATATTAATAAGCATCAATACTTGCAAAGGAATGTATTATTGAAAATGAACTGGTACATAAGAACGACTAACTACGAACAGTATCAATACTCAATACTCAATACTTTATTGCAAACATAATTATGTACACAAAAGTTCTTATTGTAGTGGTGAGATTACATATGACCCTGCTAGGGTATAGCAAATTATACATTATAATGGGAGCGGACCGATTTATTCTACGTCTTTGTCAATTACTTATCATTTTATCATTTCATTCTTATTTTCATTAAAAAAGTCATTTAAATTATAATAACATTTTTCTATCAGGGATTGTTTTAATTTTTTATTAAATTTTATATAATTTTCTTCTTCTTTTATTTCGTCAGGTAGATTATAAATTTTTATTGTAGTATCGTATGCTTTCCCCATTAAAATAGTCTTTACTAATTCTGCAACATGTAATAATATCAACCCATGTAATGGTAGAACTATATTAACTTATCTTCCATTCATTATACATTCCTTGCCAACAAAGAATACAAGGAACTTGGGAAAACCACTTGATTGAGCATGACCCAAGTAAAGCTTACACAACTCTTGATAACTTATTGAACGCTAGCGTACCATAACATAACAATTTTCGTAATAAAACATGTGTTGATAAAGAAAGCGACTAGGTACCTACGTTTTAATTATGTTTACAGCTAGCAATATTAAACAACCGGAAATTGTAGACATCAAACTTTACACATGCCTTGTAAAAACTGCTGGCGATTGCCATCAGGCGAAAGACAGGGTGACCGAATCATATCATATTATAAATTCATAGGCCCTTCGTAGTTGTAGTCACACAATAAATATAGAACAGACTTAAATTATTATTTTATTTTGCCTTTTGCCTTTGTTTTAAAATTATTTGATGACATTGATTATTTTATTGATTTTTATTATCATTATTAATTTTATTTTGTCATTTTAATGTACCTTAAAATGTATTTGAACTTGTTTTTTTTACTTTTTTTTACGCTTAATAGATCTATGTTTGGCCACTAACTTGCCTGATGTGAAGCGATGATGTGGCATAAGATGGAGCACATAGATCTAGAGAATGTTTAGCTGCTTACCCGTCTCCCCGACTCCCCTACTAACAAATATGGATGTCTGAATTATTAATAAATGAATTGAATTGAATCAGAATCTGGTGACATAGGTCCGTGATCCTGTACGAAACTCAAACACCGTTTGATCTCCGATCCGTTCACCTGATAGTTATCGAAAGCTAAAATCCCTTTTAACGTTATTATTTGAAAGCTGTGAGAAAAATAAAACTAATTTCTGTTGAATAAATTAAATGAATAACGCCCAACGATCAAATATATAGACCCAGGCCCCTAACTAGAATTCCCTGTTTCTAGAGAACCAGGAACTATGACCATGGTCCTACAACACCCAAATTCGAAACAAATGCTTGCGCTTTTTATTTCTGTGCACAAATATCTGCCGCACGCCGAACGAACTTTGGGCCAAAATAACAACAGTTGACCGTTGTTAGGCGAACAACAGAGTAGTCCTCTAACAACGGCCGACGGCCCCGCGGCAGACCTCGACACGGAGATAGCGGGATGACTTGGACTCCTTCATGAAAGACTGGACGACAATGGCAAAGAGCCGTGAAACGTGAAAGAAAGAAAGGGAGGCCTTTGCCCTGCAGTGGGACACTTTAGGCTCTCATCATCATCATCATCGTATAGGCTGATGATCTCCCAATGTACGCCACTGAGCTCGATCCTCGGCTCTTCACATGTAATTACTGCCAGCCACTTTACGCAGGTCGTCGCTCTATCTGGCCGGAGGGCGTCCTACACTACGTTTGCCTAAACGTGGTCTCCACTTTAGGCTCTAAATAATAATAAATAACAAACATTTAACCCCGTCTAATAAAATCCGCAACCTCAGTGGTGTATGAGATTTGAGTCATCCTGTCCAACCACTACACCACAGAAGCTGTCAAATGTTTTGAATGTTTTGAATTTCAGTCGAGCCTCAAGCGGCGAATCAATCCCTGATATATAACTTGTTTTTGTTGTACTGTCATGTCGTATGTAAATTATATGTTAATGTTTTTATTGTCGGCATTCTCAGGCACAATCACGTAATGATTTATTTATGTACATACATATGTACTATATTGGGTATTAACAGCTCATCAGTTTGATGCGACACATATGTATATAGTCTTATTAATATATCCTACTTTTTTTATGAAACTAAGGAATGAGGTGAGTAAGTGTTTCGCCTGATGGTAAGCGCCACGCCTTCTCATAATAATTACAGTGCCACTCAGAACTTTAAATAGCATAAAAAGCACTACTACTACAAATATTATAAATGCGAGGTGTTTGTGAGGATGGATGGATGGATGGATGGATTTACTTAATTACGCAAACACTACTGATCTGATTTTGATGAAATTTGTTATGTTTGGACTTTAGGTCCTGGAAAAGAACAGGCTATTTTTAATCTCGGAAAACCGCGGGTGCCAGAAAATGAACATCATCATCATTATCAGCCGGAAGACGTCCACTGCTGAACATAGGATCGCCACAACGAGCGGCTGCTCGCTGTATGCATACAGCGGCTCCCCGCGACTCTTACCAGGTCATCGGTCCACCTTGTAAGGGGCCGTCCTACGCTCCGCCTTCGGGTACGTGGTCGCCACTCGAGAACCTTTTTACCCCAACGGTTATCGGTTCTATGGCCGGCCCATTGCCACTTCAACTTGCTAATTTTGAGAGCTATGTCGGCTACCTTTGTTCTTTTGCGGATTTCCACATTCCGGATCTTATCTCGCAAAGCAATCCCAAGCATAGGTCTTTCCATAGCTCTTTGAGTGACTTTGAGCTTATGAATCAGGCCCATAGTCAGCGACCACGTTTCAGTGCCGAACAAAATTAACGAAAACGGTCAAATATTTTTTATTTTTTATATATTTTGTCGCCTGTCATTTTCATGCTTTTGTTGGCCACGAGATTCTATTTATGGTAGGTACAGTTGTAACAATACGTTAAATAAGGGATCGGACAACTTTTTAGAAAGTGTTTTAAATTAACTACAATGAATATATATAGCTATGAAAAATACTATTTTAATTAAATAACGCTCTAAAAGTACCTAAAACTGTGTTTAAATATTTTGTTTCAAATATTGCCGCGCAAAAGGTCACCTCAAAACTTGTGACGTTATATGTAGGTACGAAACGACAAACTCTTCGAAATAAAACTTGCAAAGAAATTCTAATACGTTTTGTGAAGTTTGGTTTACTATATTGTAGTAATGGAACGAAATAAATAGCAAAAATACATTTTATGAAAAGCAAAAACGTAAAACAAACACAAGCTTGACTCACGGCATTTGCCTTCAAATGACGACATGCGCTGTGATTGTTGTTACGTTTAAGATGAAGAACAGATTAAAAATGTCAGAATAAATTATTGATTTAAAAATATAAATCATTATTATTTCACAAAAATATTGATTGAATGATCTTTCTGGTTCGAAGAACATTCGTTCTAACTACATTTTAGATTTATTCTCGATTACTGTCCGATCCCCTATTATATAGAAGTCAAATGGCTATCAAAATAACATTAACACTCCGTTGGTCACAGTCTGACTAACCTTGTCCAGCTACAAATATAATTCCATATTCTGTCAGGTCAGGTTCAGAGATTTATTTATAGTAATCGAAGGCCGCCGGCGCGTCACTGAATTTTATGCATTACATATAGATAAAGGCACGGTTGAGCAATCCGATAACGTTCCGGTAATCACGCTTATCTATGCCTATTGTTTAAGCTACTCATATTACTTGTACGCGAATGCAAATTAGAGGAGGAAATTATACCATATATGTTAGGTAAACTACCTATATACATGTATACAACGTGTAACATAAATGTGTAGTAATAATTAAACCACGCATATAGAAGCTTATTAATAATTCAAGTCCAAGTGCAAATCACCAGAAACTTTTTAAAATCACAAGATATGATAATTTAAACATTTCTGGTAATCAAGTTCATTTCAACCCTAACAATCAGCTGATAAAGAGCAATGAACTTGTGACAAAGAATATTAGTGCGCCGCGTGTACAGATCTGACAAACAAATTTTATCTTCAGTTAGCAAAGCCAGCTGTCCTACCAACCTTACTTTACAACTAACTTTCAAGCAAACTGCTTTTTACGCGACTCCCCAAAAAAGGAATATAATGTTTTCGGGGTTAATGTATGTGCGTTTTTTTATTACAAAATGCCTCAACAGATTTGGATGTATGGGGTATCCTCGGAATCCTTAAATCATCCCAAGTGATAATGTTTTTGGCAGGGTATTTTTTTATTTTTATTAATGCTTACTTATTAATTACAGCATTAAACATCATCGCTCCAATTAACATTCAGGAATAAGGATCTAATCAGTGTAAACGCCTAATAAGAGCGAGCATGGCTGATGTTCTTAAAAAATACGTGAGGTCACCAACCACCGTAGGAATAGGATGTAAAAAACATCATGCATGAATTTCAACAGTAGGAATGTAATAGGCTGATAATGATGATTAAGACATTTCCAACATTTGATTTCATTGCATAGTAAAAGAGTGTTCGTAAGTCAGTAATCAATAAAGCGTCTTTACTTAGTCAGTTTTCAGAAATAAACCTGTTTAATCTTTGACAAAACGCGGCAAACACTAAAGCTATCAAACATTCGCCGCCGCTTCATGATTCGCTAGCCTTGTTTCGTATTGCACCAATCATAAAGATGTAATCCTAATAAATAATAGCCGCTGCTCCTCATTGGTCGAGCGGCACAAACAAAGTTACCTTCTAACGCCGCCCCATAAAACTCCACCGAAGAGGACCGTTTTCGTTTCGGAAATTCTTTTTAGGTTATTTCTGAATATGAATTCTAAGACGTCAAGTTGGATAAAAATTTGAAACTAATCAAGGCAAGGCTAAGTCGGGTACGTTCGCGGAGATTTTTTGTATACCGGTTCCGGAACATGCAAAAAAACTATGGTAAAAAAAACTTAAACCTATGTTTTTATTATGGTTTTAATGCATTCAAATCTGTCCAGGCAATAAGAAGTAATGGTGGAATAAATAAATACATACATACGTAAACCCTGAAATACTCCTTTTTGGGCAGTCGTGTAAAAATGTGGAAATACCCTTTTTTACGAGAGTTCCGGAACGGAAACGACCGAGTCCGAAGATCCGTTCAGTATGAAATTCCGGTATTTGAGACTCGAAATCAAGCCCTTGTAAAATGTTCGGCGTTTTCAAAGACAGAGCGCCTAGGCCACAAAACAGATAAATACAGAAGTTAATCTCATGTATGTACTTTTCATACATTTCATACCGGACGGCGCAGGAAGTTTTTGGGAGGAAAATTGATTGATTTAAAAATATAACTGTACACGATATCGACATAATTTTTTCGCAGTTACTATTATAACTGAATAAAGTTGTTTTGAAGACAAAACAAATGCGATTAGTTTACATTAACATCTTCCTCATTAGATTATTGAACACAAGGCTAACACAGCTTATACTACAATAAATATCTAATTTTAAATTGTAAAAATATGACAAGGCTAAAAACTTATGTTCGCTTGTTCGGCGCAGGGCTGGGGGCTGGGGCGCTTACCTACCTACCTAACTATTTTGTGTTACGTGAAAACAAACCATCAAAATACAAGCAAATACCTACTTACCTCTCTGAAACAACTGGTAGCTTAAAAAACGACAATTCACCGTTTAATGTTGAATTTAAACAACCGTCCACCAAACAGTTATAATAACCTATTTTTCGTTGCTCCATTTTTGCACAAAAAAGTTCACAGACGCGTGTCTCAAGCGGATGGCACTCGCATCCCAACTGTGCCCAGATATCGTGTCTGTGAGCGGTGTCTATGTGTGCGTTGCTCGAGCGCACTTTGTATGTATGTAGATTTCTGTACTAATCTGTTTTGTGCCTAGGCACAAAGTAGCTCGGTCAATGACCCGTACTACCGCGACTAGGCCACAGCTTGTTAGGATTGTCCAAAATAATTCAAATAAATAATTTTTAAACTTTGTATGGAAAATATAATAGTGTTTTTTTGGTTGTATATTCTGCCCAATGATTCATGACTAGATACCCATACACACCTTTCAGTATTACTACACATTAATGTTATTCCCTGTATAGTACCTGCCTATACCTGTACGCCAAGTTTTACCTGTCTATGTATCTCATGAACCGTGATAGTTAGACAGTTGAAATTTTCACAGAAGATGTATTTCTGTTGCCGCTATAACAACAACGAACTAAAAACAGAATAAAATAAATATTTAAGGGACCTCCCATACAACAAACGTGATTTTTTTCATTTAATAAAAAAGAATGCGCTTAGTTTTGCCCTTTTGGCAAATTGAAACAAGTACTTTTTATTTTTACCCGGCGTAGAATTATAACGTTAAAAATGTATAATATAACTCCAAGGATTTTGACGTAAATCTATTCCACGAAGCAGCGGGACCCTTCCTCTCTCCGGACTCTCCGTGATCTAAGTATCTAGCTATTCAGACTTTAAAATTTCAGGATTCCCTTTATTCCGCCTGAAATTTCTGGGTAGGTCTAGGTCGGCACGACTGAGAGGTGTTTTGTTGTCTGTGACGGACATGCTTTATTGTCTCTTCTTACCTACTCCCTTTTGGCTGGCGGCGTTATCAAAAACAGTGTTTCGAAACATGTTTCGAATCATACCAAATATTTATTAGTTACTTTAAGGGATTCGAAAGTAAATATTTTGCAAGACACTTTCTAGCATCAACTATTATTTACCGTAGCCCAAGCAAGATCTTCGCAGTACCTACACGAGCTACTTTTCAACAAAGTTACGAAATCCTTCCATTACAAACAGAATCGGAAGTTTACAGAACTTTTCTAAAACTTAGAACGTCCGCTTCCTCTTTTGTTTGAAGTCTAATGTACCTGAATATGTAAGAATATAACTACTCTATACTGAGAGCTAATGCAGCTGAAATTAATAGCTGCTATCTAGGGAGACGTTCCTGGCTCCTGAGTTTTGGCTCAGAATATCTACTAAACATAAAAGTAGGAAGGAATACCTAGTTTGCTTGAAGTAAGGATATCGATAATAATTTTCAAATCGTAGTTTCATAAAGAAATACTTATTACTGATACTTTTACTTATCATCAGGCCTGATTTAAAATGACCAGTTATTGTTATTAAATTTTCGCATTACTTTTCTGGGCCCCGACTTTGATTTGAGTATGGGAAAGAAATAGAGACTTCAAAAAAGGAGAAGGTTCTCTGTTCGATTTGTTCGATTTATATATATATATATATATATATATATGTATATTTATATATATTTTTAATGTTTGTTACCTCAGAACTCCGTCATTTATAAACCGATTTGGAAAAATCTTTTTGCGTTGGGTTCAGTATAGCTACGAAGTGCTCCATCAATATTTGACCTTGGACTTCGAAGATACATTGAAGTCGGTTTTCTTTTCTAAAAATTAATTATTCAAAGTCATGATATATACTTTAAGTACAATTTTAACGTACTTTTATTGATTTGTATTAATTGTATAAAAAAGTGCATTTTTGTGCCTATTTAATACATTTATCTTTTGACTTTTGAAAGGTAAACTCACCATCCTCTGCAGTTCATTGGCCCCGTCCTTGTACTGAGTGCCCTGCCACTTGCTCGCTAAATGTCGGGCTCCGTAGAGCGAGTCCGTGGGCCCCCACTGACGGAAGGCCTCCTCGCCGTCGAAGAAGATAAACATGAGGCTCAGCCGCTGCTGCTTCAGCGGCTCCAACTGCCGGGACATCACCTGGGCCAGGTTGATCAGCATAGCGCAAGGAACAGCCGAGTCCGTCGCGCCTATGACAGTTGAAGATTATATACTAATTAATATATCTAAATAAATTATATTAAAAATATTCGAAGTACTTTAATGCAAGTTCTACAACTACTGTCTTCTGGAATTCGCTGCATATACGGACGGTTCACGGAAGTACTCGGAAGTTTCATCCCAAGAGCACAGAATAATTAATAGTATAACCACAGGATACTAAGGGACAGAAGCATCACTCTGCAAAGAAATTTTAACAAATAGCGACTCTTGCTATGACGCAATAAAATTCAATTCAGCTCGCGTAGCGCTGCATACCTACCAGTCATATTAATCTACAGAGCGCATCTCTTTCTATCGCATAGCTCTTATCTCTTCTGAAGCGGCACGTGTAACGACGCGCGACCCGCCGTCGGTGTCCGGCTATGTACTTGTAGCTTCGTACCTACAGTGCGGAGTGCGCTAGGCCTGGTATAACTAAGAGCTCTTATTTACTTTCTCCCAGACAGCTGCGAGTTCCTTGGCTGCGAGCGGTGGTAGCGCGGCAGTATCAAAATGCATAGGTACATTTTATAAGATCGACCACCGCTCACTCACCCTTGTCAACTTGTCACACAGCCTACAAACTTTGTTTTGTACATAGGTAATAAAATAGCACAGGTAACTCACCCATAAATACATGCTCCCTTGTATATTTACTGTCATAATGGCAAGCCAAAACTAAAAATCTTTCCGCATTTGGGTTCAGCTTAGTGATAATATTCTTAAACTTCAACTTCCCAAAAATCGGTGTGTCGTCCGTGAACTCATTCTCCGTTACATCCCATCCCAAGTCACGAAACTCTTTGATGATGTAATCACCAACTTTCTCATGGTTCGGAGTACCCACCACCCTAGGTATCAGAATGTTGTCCAGAACAGTTCTGAAACGTGTGGGGTCAGACAATTGCGCTAGGTCTTTTACATTTTGATCCGTTAAGTCTTGGGCTTCATGAAAGTTCTGCAAAAAGAAACACAGCATTTGTTCTATTCTATTCTATCATATTTTCCACAGTCTCTAAGGCATAGCCCTTATGCTAGTTATGGCTAGTACCTTATGTGTTGTGTAGTAGCATAATAATATACTTAGTTATTGTTTTATATATGTTATTCTGTAAGGTGTATATTCTACGGGCCTCTGTTAATTTTACTTTATTGTACTTTAATACTGCTTGAAATAAATAAATAAAAAAAATACCCATAAATATAGTAATTATTGCTACACATATGCTATATTTTACATATGGAGTAATACTATTTATGCATTAATTCCTACCACATAAATTAACTTCCGTCAACAGTCGGAGCTATAAAACTCAAAAGGGTGTCAAAAAGGGTGTAAAAAAAGGGCTAACAGGGGCAGCAACACATCAGCAAAGTCCCTAGTGATGCAGATGTTTATGGTGACCGTTACCACTTTTCATCAGAGTCACCATGGTCCTGGTAATTCATGATATCATAGGAGTTAAGGAGAGGCATTACATTTACACTTTTTTCTTTAGTTTATAAAAAACAAAACTTAATTATTTTTATGGTGAGAAACTTCGACGATCCACACAAATTTATATATCTATGATGAATTGTTTGTGATGAGTTTAAAATTCTCAGTCACCAAACTTTGCAATCACACAATTATCATAAATAAAATAAATAAAGTAAACAGCCTTTTAATATTACATGTAGGTATATATTTTGTGTTTTCTTTTCTTTTGTCATTGTATTTAAGCAAAATTATTACAGGCTAGCCTTTATATTTGTATAACCCTAGGGGAGGGCACTGTACGCTGAAACACGGGCGATGAGCCTAGTTCGGCAGCAGATACCCCAATATTATAAATTTGTCAACTAGCCAAATAAGTTTAACAACCTTATTGAAATTGAAACAAAACCGGTTAGTGCTACCTTCCTCCCGCCTCAAGATGCACTCGTCAGGTCCCCTCGTTATGTCAGTAAAAATTTATAACAAGCTCCCGGAAATAATTAAAAACGAAACAAATGACGGACATTACATAAAACAAATAAAACAATTACTAATTAGCAAAACCTACTATACAATTCAGGAATATTTGAATGATAAATTAAATTAATAAGAAACTGGACATAATTAATTGAATTTGACATTAAAAACTATAATAAAAAAAAAAAAATTACTTTGAATAATTAATCGTATATATTATGATATTGACATTTTTTTTTATTTTTTTTTTTGTTTGACTTTTGATTGACTCAATAATACTATTTCTATGATACTTTTTTTATATTCCTTAATTAATTTGACATGTTTTAATACAAATGCACAAATAGTCTTCCTCTCTCCTAATTGCTGCGCCCAACAGGGTCCATGATGAACTTTATTTTTATTTTACCTATCATCTAATTTCATTATGGATTGCAATAAATAATTGAATTGAATTGAATAAATGATTTTATTATTATTATTATTATTATATAATATTACATGCATTTTTTATTTGCACAATAAAATTATTATGGGCATACTAAAATTATATAGATATACGAAAGTTTGTGAGGATGGATGTATGAATGTTCGATTGATCATGCAAAAACTAACTACATACTGAAGGGATTTTAATTTAGTTTTTTAATTAGATCCTGAAAGACATAAGATACTTTCATCCTTGTAAAGGTGAAAAATTACAGGCTGTAAATAAACAAAACAATGAACAAAACAATTGTAATTTCAGATACTTAATCTTATTTCTGATGTTTATAATAATAATTCTATTTTTCAAAACTTTTGTACTAGCTGTCAACATTTAAAACAAATGATACATTAAACTTAGAACAAATTATACTTCAAACTATAGTGGTAAAATGAAAGGAAAGAAAAGCACCAACTTTATACCTACCAAGTTACAAGGTCATCCTAGTAATTTCATACCAAAGATTTACTTTAAGACATCGAAGCCAGGAACTAAATAGATAACTAATATAATTATTTCAAATACTTACTTTTTCATGATAAAATTTTCTTGTGGTTTTACCATCAGTTTTAGTGTTTACAAAAGCAAAACATAAACTGACTAACGCGAAATAGGCTATCGTTTTAACCATTGTAACACAATTCACTTTACTATAATTATTGAGCACCAATTTATTTATAAAGTCACGTTTGCTTATCTGACGAATTTAAAATTTTTAGTTAAGGCCGACTTTGCCACGGAACGGACGACGATCACGACGAAAGAAAGCCGTTCACTTCACCGCACCGGTTTACAGTTCACCCCTGCGCCCTGCCTGCCTCTGCCCACCCTTTGTCTAACTGAGACAGCTGAGTCCAGTGTCGCCGGCAATCAAACAAGAAAAAGTCCGAAATCAAAACAAAACTTACGCGAAATTACCCGTTTTTCCGATTCCGATTACAACTATATAAGGCATCGTTGGATTCGTCTCAACTAACTGCATCTTATTTAAAACTTGTTTCTTGTCTCAAACTTTTAATAATAATTAATTTAATTTAATTTGATGGGATACTTTGAGGGAAACATTCCTGATCGGAAATAGGTCGAGCTTATGTTGTTGTTACTTACTACATTTAAGAAAAAATAGAAAAACCATTTCTTTTTTCAAAATACACCTGTGTTATAACAATAAAACTTCCTCACTACAAAGGAAATGGTACCTACCCTGAAGGTTCCAAAATTTTGCCATAGTATAAATACCCGTATAAATTTATGTGGTAACTTCAATTTATTTGAGTTCTGAGCCCGACAGTAGGATTGTTTCGGTGTCGCAGCATTCTCGGATTCATAAATTAGCTATTTTGTTTTGGCACTTTATTATGAAATAGACGGAGTCCCGTACGTACAGCACGCACGAAATAAAAAAATATACATGTATATATTCTTTTTTGTAAGCTATTGATGCAAAATTACCCGGTAGACATCGAAGACCCGCTTAATACCAGGTCTAGCGTACTCCGCACTGTAGGTATGAAGCTACAAGTATATAGCCGGACACCGACGGCGGGTCGCGCGTCGTTACACGTGCCGCGTCAGAAGAGATAAGAGTTACGCGATAGAAAGAGAGGCGATCTGTGGGTTAATATGACTGGTAGGCATGCAGCGCTACGCGAGCTGAATTGAATTTTATTGCATCATAGCAAAAGTCGCTATTTGTTTAAATTTTTTGCGGAGTGATGCTTCTGACCCTTAGTATTCTGTGTTAATATGGCCAAAATTACCCAAAATCGGGTAATGTTACCCGAACTGGCAACGCTTGCTGTGACTATGGACGGCTTGACAGATTGACACTGACGACGTGACATTAGGGATGTTAAAAATAATCGATTATTATTTAATAAAAAAGATTATTATTGACATAAAAAAATATTAATAATTGTTATTTTTTTAAACGTTTGCATGTTTTCAATTTTCATTATTCGAACTAATCAATTGATCGATTTTTTACCGCGAGACCCCCCGACGAACCCTGGAAACGCGACCTGCCCCGCGTCATTCTCCCGCCGCGCCGCCGCCGCGCCAGAAGAAGATGAAGAGGGCAGAGGCGACAGCAACCACCAAACAAAGAGGTCCAACACAGAGCCGCTGAGAGGTGTACCTACTAGCAGAGTAGCCACCAGCGACCTGCCAGTTCCCCAGGGGTAGAAGCCCACGCGCATTTACGCCAAGGTAGAGGGGACCACCCCGAGGCCCACCCCTACCACTCAGTGGAGGTGGAAGATTAACTTGATTGATTGATTAATTTTACCGTTAAGTCATGTCCCTACGTGACATCCCATCCATGATATTCATGACGTGCGTGACGTTGTGTCTTGAAGCCAGTGTCGCACAACTATATTCCTGATTTTTGATCAAATCGATTTTCCTACCTAAAATCGATATGTTATATGCGATTTAATAGCCATAATTTTAAACTGCATTCACAGATTTTGAAAAAAATGTATTGTTAGCAAGAAAATCGGCAATTGTCACGTTTTTTTTTAGTCTCCTGAGACCAATTTCCTGTAAATCCAACATAGAATTATAGCGTTTTAATTCTATGAGTTCAAGTAAGAGCACAGATTTTCTTACAAAGATAAAAATTGTATGACGTAAGTTGCGACTACGTAAGCATCAGCGGATCGTGACGTACTTACATAAAGGTGTAGGAGGAAGTGTTCCTCCTACGAGTACCTAAGTTAAGTGTAGGAGAACGCTTGTATCTTTCATACTTAAGAAGTCGCGGGCAGGGGGTGTAAGCACCCGTACGCTGCAAGTACGCTGCTTCTGGGTACGGGACATTTTACGTATACCTATCACCTACACGAAATTAGTTTGGCAAATAAATGAATATGAATTTTCCCACGTGTTTTGTTCTTGGAGTTTACAGCAAAGATATTTTAATTCAAACTAGTTCAAGGTATGGAAATTAGGTAGGTATACTAGGTATTTATTACTTTACATCTGTTTCATTTATTTATTTATAACTTTTAAAAATTGATTGATTTGAGTACAAATCAAAATTTAGTGGACGCGGGTGGCAATGAGGACGACGGCGTCCTCATTGCCACCCGCGTTCCACGCCTTACTCCCCCTAACGCAGATGCCTGCCCGCGGCTTTTAGCAAAATATATGATGGGCGCTTTAAGCCTTTCTTCAATCAATAATTCGTTTACGATATATCGCAGACGTTCACGCTATTATCGTGGCGAATTATGATAATCGTGGCCGCGGGATGCAAATATTGTAATATGTAATATCGTAGACCATACACAGGCGGAGAAGTAGAGAAGCGAAGGCGCGAGGGCGGACTCCCACGCAAATATTTAATATTTCTGTTCGTTCTAACACTCGACGTTAGCGCGACGATTTGACAGGGGACCACGTTCTATCTATTTTGCGGCCATGGTAATGAACTTGGGAGTCTTCAAATTGAGAGTGAACAGGTATTTTCTCGGCGAACGTATTACATCTTAGACCACACATCATCGTTTACCTTCAGGTGAGATAGTGGTCAAACGCAAACCTATAACTAGTAAAAAAACAACGTTTTATAGTGGTCATGGACATGCACGGAAGAGGAAGTTATCGTCAACGGAAAAACGCGTCTCCCAGCAATCCCATACATTCTGCTTCCCTGTTAGAACGTGACGGTAAAAAATATCGTACTACCTTGCCGTTATCAGTTATCGTGGAGAATTAATTATAAAAGCGCCCAGTTCGTTTTACCTAGCTATATCTACCTATCTACTAGCGGTGTCTCTCCCCAGACTATGGCACACCTTTTATCTTGCCCTGCGTGTCCCGCCACCTGTACACGCGAGGACCTGTACAATGCCACGGACAATGCTGTGCTTCTGGAGGAGGACTAGTCCAAAAAAATATAAAGCTTAAGGATCGACTCGCTAAGTAGAAGAATACTAGCAGCAAGGCAAGTGTGGATCGCTAGTCTATTATAAATCACGCTAAATTATGGTAAGATATTCGGTTCATTTGCACCACCCACTCTAATGATAATGAATTGACGTCCTCGTATAGACGTTTATTTTTAGACTCCTACATTTGCATTTACTGGAATCGTAAGGAAGTAGGTAACAAACATAAGCAAGAGTTTTAGTTCTATAAATAACGAACGGCCGACCCTAGCGTATTCAAACTCAGACCATCGATAAAGTAGGTAGTATCGGCTCATACTCTGAGAGTATCGGTCCTGAACATTGAGGAATGACACTATAGAGTCCTCGACAGCGTAACACTTTTGGAAAGCAATAGTTTTTTGACAGTAATTTTGGAGTGTTTACCATACCTATGAAAAAATCTCCCATTCGCTTGAATGAAAATATAACGTGTTCTGCGTTGCATTGCAGCCACTATAACTTCAGAAGTTCGTGGTTGGTCTGTAAAAGGTAGGACATCTGTACTATTCTGTACCCCAGAGTGAAGAATAGGGAAATAGGGAATATGCATATGTTGTCGAACAATCTAGAAATTACTTTTTATGATAGACTCCTGTAAACAGATCAAAAGGTGAAGGTCTCTTTTAGGTGGCCGAGTAATGAATACATTCTAGCGTGGCCACAGAATAATAGTATAGATTTCCTACCTTTTACAGACCAACTACCTACGACTTTCTGAAGCTATAGTGGCGGCGATACAACTCAGAACTCGAATGACATTGCGGTAACTACATTTCCTTACGGTATGCTTCTTATGCAATCATTAATATTTTGTTGTTAACCAGGTTTTATCTAGGATTAAACCAGTCAGGTAAATAAAATAATCAAATAAAATATATGACACATTTATACAATATACATACATTCATTATTTCCATACAGGTAAAATTTACAATAGAAGAACTAGTATTTTGACATAATTTACAAGACTGCAGCACAACTGATACTTAGGATATAGGTAGATAGATAAACACAATGTTAAAAAAAAACACTTGAAGTATTCTAAATAGCATAGTGTCTCAGTTAAATGTCATACTGTCGGAGTAGATCACAGACGTACTTATGAAAGTCAATTATTACATTGACCATACCACCGTATTGGATAGCACTAACTATACATAACTGTCAATTCACTACACTAACCCGAAACGGTTTGTCCTTTTGTGTCCTGAACAGCCTTGACGTTCACATGATGATGAAGTCTACGTTCATGAACTCGTTCTCACTATGTGGCGTTAATTAGGATTAGAAATCCGAGATTCGTTGCTTACATTTTTATTGTAGGATTGTGATCCATCAATGGAATTGGATGATTGGCCATAGTAATCGACAGCAAGGACCTGTAAGATAAATTAATTACACAAAATAAGAACTTATTTACAACATATGTTCTTACATAAGAGGCGAATGCCTTTACTATTAAAACAATTCTACTCTCTTCTTACTAAACTTTAACTTTTTAATTTCAAATTAAATAAAAACTATAATCATTAACTACTTTTATTACCTATATCTTAATTAAATGGTTTAAGAATGCACAATTTTAATACATTTAACATTTTACACAAATATGCAATTTGTTACCCGACGTAATGGGAACTGAAATGTTTATACGATGGCCACACTGACACACGAAACTGGTCAATGTTGTTTTAACAAAATAACACCGAAAACTGAATATATCAAGCCAAATGCAGGTTCTAATTGTCGAACCCGATGTATAGTTACATCCACATAAATTATAGTTACCGAAAAACATCAATAAACACAAGAAAAACACAAACGTTTGAAAACTTAATCTTTCAGTACAATTTTCACTTCACCATGAATGGAACACCCGAATATTTTTTCACATTTAATTCTAAATTGTTTCTAGTACACATTCACAAAGATTCACTTAAAAATAATAAAAAATACCACAACACAAATTAAAAAACCACAAGCCGACCCTGCCGGGCCACTATTTTGACTTAACATGTCATGGCCAATGTTAAGAAAATGGGTTACGCGATAGAGACAATATGATAATAGTTCTACCTCGTTCTTTATAAGAGCCTGTTGTATAGAGCTATCCTTTTTTAGGTCGGAAAACTTCGTAATTATCCCTCTATAGTGTAAGACCTCAATGGTCCTGAAAATTCAAGTTTTTTTTTTCAATATTAATGTGTCTTTGCTAGGAAAATAGGTTAATCAAAAGATGCTGTTTTGGTTTTATCAAAACCGGCCCGAGACTCCTTTCATAAATGACCATCCACGCCCACTTGAAATATTCACCTGTAGGTATATTTAAAAAAATATCTTTGGTAATAAGTAGGTACCTAACCTACCTATTATGGCTACCCCTCATGCCCCTCAGTTTCTTGCCATATCTTCTGAGTAGTGGTTCTTTTGCCGATACGGTGGTAGTCATTGTAATAATTGATGTTCATAAGTGCGTCTGTGATGCCAAAATTGAATAAAGAACTTTAGAACTTCGACCTTATCTGTAAGGCTACCTACCTACCTATTTATTTTCTTCCTATCCACCATTCAACATTGGGTCGTAGGTAAAACAAGCAATGCTCTTTCTTTGATATACAAGACCGTATTGCGTAAAATTAAATTCCTGGGGACGTCTCCCAAAGGAAATACCCTTGTTATTGAGGAAACAAGACCGCTGTTTGGCTTTCACTAGTATGGGTTTTTACTTATTGTAATAGACTCTCGGCTCGTTCCACAATCTCGTTGCAATTTCACAAATTATAATTTTTCTTTCTTGTACCTACGTAGATATAAAGCTATATAATAGCTTGTAGGAAATTGATCTAGGATTATATAAATGACAAATGCATGCATACCAATTAGTTGTTTTATTTCTTACAAAAAGAGAGCTTGTTTATACAAAAAATGGGAGAAAAAAAAAAAACATTAAAAAACTACGTTAATCCCATTGCAAAATATACAGGTGTGGCAACATTTTGGAACTTTTAGGGTACCTTTTCCCTAGCAGTGAGGAAGTTTTGTTCATATGAAACAAAACTTCCTATTAAAAATTCATATATTGGCTAGGGTAGCCTACCCTGAAAATTCGAAAATTTTGCCACACCTGTGTACAGTTGAGTTTTTGTACAGGGAACCTTATGACAACTACCCAAAATCAAAATATTTTTAACGATAGCAATATTAACAAAATATTCCATATTTTTTTTTGTTTTTTAGAAGAAGCAGCTTTTTTTTTCAAGTTAAAATTTTATTTCATTTTCATTGATTTATTTCATTCATTTATTAATTTTATTTCATTTTCATTGAAAATAATGATATCGATTTTCGTCGAGTTGTAATAATTTTAGAAACATTATGCATAAACGTTTTTTTGTTCATTATATGGAGCAGAAATTATTTACGTAATTCAAATTTTGACGACAAAAATCCATAAAATGCTGTTTTAAATAGATTTAAAAAACTCTAGATGGATTTCTAACAACAAATGATTCTATCTCGAATGGTTAAAGGTAGTGGCCATAGGGATCCCTGTTCAAAAACTCACCCCATATGCGAAATAAGAGATGCTATATGCCAGAATATTGTTTGTGGGGTTAATCTAACCCACATTGTATAAGAGAAGAGTTTTATTGAAATTGTTTGCCGAAGGGTTAATCAGTTATAACGTTCTTAGAGACGACTTGATCGTCGAGGTACTTCTTGATGCCGAGGTCGAACCCGACGCTGCGGCGCAGGCGGTACTGCGTCACGTGCAGCTGCGCGACGCCGCCCACGCGCACGGCCACGGCGCGGCGCGGGTACACGCGGCACGAGAACACCACCTCGCCCGCGCCCGCGAACACTTCCACCGAGCTGCGGTCCACGAACAGCCGCCAGTACAGCGCGCCCGCCGGCGTCCAGTCCGCGCGCCGCTCGCCGTCCGGCCCGCCGCGGTCTACCGACACGTACCGCAGCTCCGCCGAGTACGCCACCGTGAACCGCTGCCGCCCGCCCCACTCCAGGCCGATGGCCACGTCGTGCGACGCCGACGTCGCGTTTACCACCAGCTCGAAGGCGCGCGCACCCGCGTAGAACGCCTCGCCCGGGTTGTACCACGCGTCCTCCAGCATCTCGACGCGCAGGCGCTCCACCTCGCGCGCCGGCGGCGTCAGCAGCCGCCCGTGCGGGCCCAGCCGCACCTCGCGCACCAGCGTCATGGCGCCCGCCCAGCCCTCCTCCGACTCCCGGAACTCGCTGTCCCACATGCCGAGCCACGCGACCATCAGCCGCCGCCCGTCCTCCGCCTGCGCGGTCTTCGCCGCGTAGAAGTCATGCCCGTAGTCGAGCTCGGCGAACGTCGCCGTCGACACCTCGAGCTCGTCGAACTGCGCGCGCCGGTAGTCGAAGTGCCCGATCACGTACCCCGTCTGGTACAGGTTGCGGAACCGGAAGCCCTCGGCCGGCACGCCGCGCGCCGACAGGATCAGCACGCTCACGCCGGTCACGTCAAACGCGTCCGGGCTCTCCCACAGGTGGCCCATGTCGCCCACCGAGCACGCGATGGTGCGGTTGTACCGCCAGCCGTACAGGTCCGCCGACTCGTACAGCTCCAGCCGGCCGCGCCCGTCCACGGACGCGCCCAGGAGCATGTACCACGTGTTCTGGAACCGCCACACCTTCGGGTTCCGGAGGTCGGAGGTGCCGGCCGGGCGCTTGCGGATGACGGGGTTGTACAGGTACTTCTGGAAGAGGACGCCGTCGGAGCTGACGGCGACGTTCTGCGTCTGGTGCGTGCGGTTGCCGACGAGCGTCTCGCCGGTGTAGAAGACCGCGAGGAAGCCGTTGTAGGGCAGCACGGAGCCGGCGAGGCAGCCGTGGCGGTCGTAGGGCTCGCGCGGCAGCAGCGCGGACGGGTAGTGCGCCCAGGCCACGAGGTCGTCGCTGACGGCGTGCCCCCAATGCAGCGGGCCCCAGGCGCCGTCGTACGGGTAGTACTGGTAGTACAGGTGGTACTCGTTGTTGAAGTGCACGAAGGCGGCGGGGTCGTTGAGCCAGCCGAAGGGCGCGGACACGTGGTACTGCGGCCGGTACTTGTGGCGCAGCTGGTGCGTGGCGTGCGCGAGGAACGTCTCCACGTGGGCCAGGTCGGGCGCGGCGGCCGCGCACGCCGCCAGGATCGCGATGGCTACCGTCAGCATCGCCGTCTGCTGCCGCTGTGAGCTCCACGCCGGCGCGCCGCTCCTCAGCGCGAAGCGATGACGGACGCATGTTTCTAAACATTTACTAACAATAGTATTGTAAACGAGCATAGCATTGTGCAACCGTTACGATTCTATGATGGAATACTCTAGATCAATATAAATATAGTGTTACATCATGAAAAGGTAGCAGTACACATTACAATAGAAGATGAGTACTTCGGTACCTATCATCTCCCTATTACGTTCACACTACTGCGAGACGGGCGTTCTCATAATCCAGCTTGACCACATACCACAACGACTATGAATAACTGGCAAAGTCGGTGGTTCAAACCTAGACGGCCTCTCGCATACGAGACCTACCTTACTATCACCTAGTAGGTACATAACTACATACTACGGAGTTCCATATTGCAACGCACGTCCTACAAAAATGGTCATCCCGACCCGGTCGAAGGAAAATGGAACATTCGGAAGGGAGCACTCAGCGGATACTATTACACCGCAAACACGTCATGGATTTTCTTCTTCGATTTCCACCGGCGAAATGACGGACTTAACCGTTGAGTCGGTCACAAAATGGCTGAAAAATTTGAATAAGGTCTAGTTTTTAGACCTGTCCTAAAGAACTTCCTTAATCTGTCCTAAAGAATAACATGAAAAAATACACTCACTCATAACACGATAGTGACAGTAGACCCTTAGTATAATTAATTCTCTCGTTGTAGTTGGGTAAAAATAAAGTACGCATTTCCAAATCAAACACCTTGACATTCGTATAACAGTTTAATAGAATTTAAAGGATTAACTATATTATATAAATACACCGCTAGTACCTACATAACAACAACTACTTACTTATTCATATCTTTCAATAGGTCATACGTTTTATTCTTATACTACAAGACAAGACAACGGCGTGACTTGACTTGTTACAAACATAGGTCGACCTACATGTAGGTACTGAGAAACCTAACAATAAAATATATCTACACAATACGAACTAGAAGAGCAATAAGCCCATTGTTTAGTCCAAGTCAAGGTCAAAGTCAAATAACATTTATTAAATAGGCACAAAAGTGCACTTTTATAGGTCATACACATGATACAAATAACATATGTTACCTACACTTCGTATTTTGTGGTTTTTAACATTAAACTACTTAAAGTCAGATACGACACGACACCATCGGTGTACTTTCCTTATGCCTAATATAAAAGATAAAGAAGAGAGTGACAGACTCCAAAATAAATCTAAAAACCACGTTTTTATACGCCTTTTGAGATTAGGTCGGCATTGTATGCTAATAAATGGATTTAGAATGCATTGTCATCGAGTTGTGAGCTACCATAAAAGTTTCAGCCGGATAGCTAACCGGGAAGTGCTCGAAATTAGAGTTGAAAAATTCCACCCGACACGACAGACAGACTTAACAAAACATGTTAATAAATAACAAATTGTTTACAATATTCGAATTGTTTAGCTCTGCTTTGATAACTCCTAATAATATTCCACTAAAGACATTAAACATCTATAGGTGGCTACCTAACTAACAACTAAGGTCAAAACCACACTTGCTACTTTTTATCCGAGTACGACAAAAACAAAAGGCATTGTTGTTTTTGATGAGGTGTCAATGGATTCGTTATTGTGGTCCGGGTGACAGGCTACATATTTTTGTAATCGAGTTTGACTATTTATTGACTTGCAGCATCCACGATCTACAACTCGATCGCCATTCAGAAGTTAGATGCAGGGACTTTACGCTCACTATGCACACTATCGAACGCCAATCGCAGCGATTTTGATATCGCATCGCGTAATTGGTGTAGGTCCGTTGTCCCCGTAAGCCGTGTCGTCCCCTTTAAACGGGGACAGCGGTACTTTAATAAAATATTTAAAAATACGTCCCGCTGTCCCCTTTCGCTGTTTCCGTTGATATAGTAAAGTAAACTTTATATGGAAAAACTACTTTCTGGCGCATCACCGGCCGCTGCCGCGGCACGCTCGATTCGCTCGCTCGGCTCGGGCGCCGTGTGGTCACGGTTGTAACATAACCTAACGTAGTGGATGAATCTCCGTAAAGGGGACAATGGTACGAAAATTTTATGACGTCCAGTAGTAGCGAGGACAAGGCCTACGGGGACAACGGACACCTACACTTCGTATTTTAAGGCCAGTCAAGTATATGAATGCAATCAATAAATGAATTATAAATTAAACGAATTAATTCCCATCACGGATGTTAGGCATTCGCAGATTTTGAAAACCGCGATAGATCGGTAGATCAAAGTAGCATTCGCTAAATCTCGCTATTTAGTTGCTGCGATCGAAAGTTGCGATAGCTCATGATAATAATAGCTAAAACGCGCGAAAAAAGTTGCGCGTGTGGTTAGGGCCTAACGTAAAATGTTACATAAAATTAAAAATTAAAATAAAATAAAATTAACATATATTTTAATTTACACTTAAAATGTATCTGCCTTAGCGAAAGGTAATTGGGCGTAAATACATAGTAATTTTTATGAAAATTAAATAATACTTGCAACCTTTTAAACAGATTGCAGATTGAGCAGTTTAGACATATGTTCTACATAATAATTAATAAAAAATCAAATAAAGCTAACAGTGGAATGTATTTCATATATGATTACTTAAATTCTAATTAACTAATATTAATGAAGACTATAACATTCAAATTCTTAAATTAATAATCATATTAAATATACCTTCAATTATAAACAAATTATTACATTAACAATTAACTAATTGTTTATGTAGTCCAGCCAATGTGCAATACTATTGTTATGTAAGTTTTTTTTTTTTTATTAACATACAAAGCAGAATGTAATAAATTCATGATAACATTGACATTAACATTTTTGTTTATATTTTAACAATGAGATTATTTTTCAGGATGAGATTGCAGGTCTACAGGTCTAAGTTTAATAATTCCAGATCTCTAAAAGATTCTTATTTTACATTAAATGCGCATGCTTAGCAAACGTCTGACATGTGAATTATTCATAAAAAACGTTGCTGCCGGGCTCGAAACTCTTCGAAATACTGTCCAAAATCAAAACGTATAAAAAACAAACAAAATAGGTACAATCATAATAGTAATATCTGTGGAAACTTTTATAAGCTGCCAACCTGTCCAAACTTTTATACCTACATTGTATTAAGTTTAGCTAAACTTAATACAATTTCAAAAATTAAAAATAACTTGTTTTTCGTCTGATTTCTGTTAGTGAATTGATAAACAATCACGAATAATCGTGTATGTTAAGTAAATATGGCTAATGATTTCAATAAATCAGTCACGTGCGACATACAGGTATGTCATAGTCGGGTTTTAGTTTTTAGTTAACTGAAATCCGCTTATTTAAAAACGAACAGCTCGTCTCGTCATTCAGTTACATAAAAAAAAATGTTTTAACCAGCTGAGCTAACGAGCACTGCTCGAGCTACCGAACTTATATTTCTACTATTGAAGTAGAGCTACCGTGCTTGGGAGGGTACTTCAAGGCGTCGGGCCCCGTTGTTGTCTTACGACAACAGTCGTTAGGCCATGTCGGAGACCTTCATTCCGACACCAGGGTTTCCCACATGAGAGACGTAGATAATACAGTATAGTAGTGTTAGATACAGTGTAGTAGAGTTAGAGACTTTGATAGTTTTAAAACTTGTATTGTTTCTGATAATAAAACGGGACTTAATCGCGCTAAAACATATGTTTTATTTACCTCGACGTTTCGACTAAATTGCATTGACCGTGGCCACGAGAAGACCGCTGACAGAGTGACTGACAGAGTGACTAACAGAGTGACTGACAGAGTGACTTCTCATGACCACGGTCAATGCAACTTGGTCGAAACGTCGAGGTAAATAAATAACCGGACAAGTGCGAGTCAGACTCGCGCACGAAGGGTTCCGTACCATTATCTATAAAAACGGCAAAAATCAGGTTTTTGTAAGGGAGCCCCCTTACATATTTATTTTATTCTGTTTTTTAGTAATTGTTGTTACATCGGCAACAGAAATACATCATCTGTGATCAAATTTCAACTGTCTAACTATCACGGTTCATGAGATACAGCCTAGTGACAGACGGACAGACGGACAGTGGAGTCTTAGTAATAGGGTCTCGTTTTACCCTTTGGGTACGGAACCCTAAAAAAAGTTTTTGGCGCGATTAAGTCCCGTTTCATTATCATGAAGTATGTGCTCTAATTGCGAAAGTTTAAAAATTACTATTGTATTGTTTCCTCGGTGCTGTTATGTATATAGGTTGCATAGAATTAAGTGCGGACTCTTTGGACAATGTTTGGGATGCTATGTGACATTTTAAAAAGAAAGAAAAGTGATGTAGTGTGTGTCAAGCTCTCTCAAAATTAATATTAAATAAAAATATGTGGTGTCTTTAAAAAACAAATTAATTGAAATAATAAATACCTATAAAATATAAACAAATACTTGTGAGTTAATCTGGGGAAAGTTAAATTCAACATCGCAAGGCAAATCATAGTACTTCTACTAGTGAAAGATCGGAAATTCGACTTTTTCATTTGGTAAGTCGATTTATCCGCATTAGGTGCGAGTGTGTTAGTACGTCAGTGCGGGCGCGTCAGTGCGGGCACGTCAGTGCGGGCGCGTCAGTGCGGGCGCGTCAGTGCGGGCGCGTCAGTGCGGGCACGTCAGTGCGGGCGCGTCAGTGCGGGCACGTCAGTGCGGGCGCGTCAGTGCGGGCACGTCAGTGCGGGCGCGTCAGTGCGGGCGCGTCAGTGCGGGCGCGTCAGTGCGGGCACGTCAGTGCGGGCGCGTCAGTGCGGGCGCGTCAGTGCGGGCACGTCAGTGCGGGTGCGCGCTCGCGGCGGCGTCGTGCAGGCGCGCCCAGAGCCGCGCCCGGTGCGCGTGCGCCGCGCCCGCCGCGCCCAGCGCCGCCGCCGCGCGCTCCACGCCGCGCAGCGCGTATGCGAGGCACACGACGGTTTCCTGCAACAAATAAATAAACAAATCTTAGTATACGAGACGACGTACAGCTGATCTACATTTTTATGTATTTATTGATTTGTTAACGCAAGCATTATTGTTTTGGTGCGACGTTTATAATTTTAACCTACTTAATTTGCTTGCATATTCAAACAGATATCATCATAATTGTATTACAATAAATCAATATCGAAACAGCGCTCGTTGGGTTTGGTTAATCTCCTACCTTTCCCTCTTAATAACAGCTCGAACTGTAGACACACTACACTTAGTAATAATTATGACAAGTACATATTAAAAATTAAATACACAAAAATATTAAATAAAAAAAAATAAATGAAAATATTAAGTAAATATTAAATACACTTTACAGCATGCGAACACATTAAACATAAGCGCTATCTATTATTTTATTTTATTTTATTTAAATATTATTCTTATTATAATATTATACCACTCGGCCAAGAAGAGATGGAACGATGTAGTGGCAAAAGACATGAGTGAATGCAGGTTATCCGAAGTCGATGTCCTGGATAGAGAGAAGTGGAGAAAATAAAGGCTGACCCCACCACCACGCCATGTGGCCATGTGGGATGCATAGCCAGGAAGAGAGAGATTATACTACTCGGCCAAGATATTTATGAACTACTGTTTCCCATCGAGTCAGTCTGTCGCCCAGCTCGCGCTGTGACGCTTATGAGCAGTATGTACGCACTTGTGTGGCGGCTCGCAGCGCGTAGCGGTGCCGGCGCAGCAGCGCGAGCGCCTGCGGCGGCGGCGCGGCGGCGGCGTGCGCGGCGGCGGCGGCGCGCTCGGCGTGCAGCCCGCGCCGCAGCCGCGCGCCCAGCTCGCGCGCTCCACCCAGCGCCTCCAGCGCCAGCGCCAGCGCGTCCTCCGCGCCCCCCGCGCGCCCTGCCTCGCCCGCCTCGTCCACCTCGCCCTCCCCCTCCTCCGCCGCTTCCGTCGCCACTCTGTGTATTACACTTTTTTATTTTTTTTACTCTAGCCCTCGGTAGGTTGACGCTGTGTTTCAAGGACTAGCTCCTTCTCCCAATTTGGATACATAAAAATGCCAAATCTAAATACATAGTTAATTTGATAGTCGAATAGATTGGTCCAGGCGTACTTCATTGAGCCGTGACAGAAATTGAAACTCTGTTTTTACACAGTGATAATAATTTTTTGGAAACTACATTCACAAATCACATTTTCTCCTGGGCTGTTATATTTTGACAGCCCTTGTTATAGGATCGGTAGAGATAAAAACTTCTTACACACTCTGCGAGTGTACCCGCACTAAGGCAATATCATTTAAATATAGTGCTGCGCCGAGCCCCGCTGCGCACATTTTTTTTGCTACCGGGTGTACGTACCTGGCGGCGGCCGCGAGCCCTCGCTTGGCGGCGGCCCAGCGCGGCGAGTCGCGCGCGGCGGGCGCCGCCAGCGCCGCGCCCAGCTCGCGCACGTCGCCCACCTCCGCTGTACACTACTACCGGGTGTACGTACCTGGCGGCGGCCGCGAGCCCTCGCTTGGCGGCGGCCCAGCGCGGCGAGTCGCGCGCGGCGGGCGCCGCCAGCGCCGCGCCCAGCTCGCGCACGTCGCCCACCTCCGCTGTACACTACTACCGGGTGTACGTACCTGGCGGCGGCCGCGAGCCCTCGCTTGGCGGCGGCCCAGCGCGGCGAGTCGCGCGCGGCGGGCGCCGCCAGCGCCGCGCCCAGCTCGCGCACGTCGCCCACCTCCGCTGTACACTACTACCGGGTGTACGTACCTGGCGGCGGCCGCGAGCCCTCGCTTGGCGGCGGCCCAGCGCGGCGAGTCGCGCGCGGCGGGCGCCGCCAGCGCCGCGCCCAGCTCGCGCACGTCGCCCACCTCCGCTGTACACTACTACCGGGTGTACGTACCTGGCGGCGGCCGCGAGCCCTCGCTTGGCGGCGGCCCAGCGCGGCGAGTCGCGCGCGGCGGGCGCCGCCAGCGCCGCGCCCAGCTCGCGCACGTCGCCCACCTCCGCTGTACACTACTACCGGGTGTACGTACCTGGCGGCGGCCGCGAGCCCTCGCTTGGCGGCGGCCCAGCGCGGCGAGTCGCGCGCGGCGGGCGCCGCCAGCGCCGCGCCCAGCTCGCGCACGTCGCCCACCTCCGCTGTACACTACTACCGGGTGTACGTACCTGGCGGCGGCCGCGAGCCCTCGCTTGGCGGCGGCCCAGCGCGGCGAGTCGCGCGCGGCGGGCGCCGCCAGCGCCGCGCCCAGCTCGCGCACGTCGCCCACCTCCGCTGTACATTACTACCGGGTGTACGTACCTGGCGGCGGCCGCGAGCCCTCGCTTGGCGGCGGCCCAGCGCGGCGAGTCGCGCGCGGCGGGCGCCGCCAGCGCCGCGCCCAGCTCGCGCACGTCGCCCACCTCCGCTGTACACTACTACCGGGTGTACGTACCTGGCGGCGGCCGCGAGCCCTCGCTTGGCGGCGGCCCAGCGCGGCGAGTCGCGCGCGGCGGGCGCCGCCAGCGCCGCGCCCAGCTCGCGCACGTCGCCCACCTCCGCTGTACACTACTACCGGGTGTACGTACCTGGCGGCGGCCGCGAGCCCTCGCTTGGCGGCGGCCCAGCGCGGCGAGTCGCGCGCGGCGGGCGCCGCCAGCGCCGCCAGCGCCGCGCCCAGCTCGCGCACGTCGCCCACCTCCGCTGTACACTACTACCGGGTGTACGTACCTGGCGGCGGCCGCGAGCCCTCGCTTGGCGGCGGCCCAGCGCGGCGAGTCGCGGCGGCAGGCGCCGCCAGCGCCGCCAGCGCCGCGCCCAGCTCGCGCACGTCGCCCACCTCCGCTGTACACTACTACCGGGTGTACGTACCTGGCGGCGGCCGTGAGCCCTCGCTTGGCGGCGGCCCAGCGCGGCGAGTCGCGCGCGGCGGGCGCCGCCAGCGCCGCCAGCGCCGCGCCCAGCTCGCGAACGTCGCCCACCTCCGCTGTACACTACTACCGGGTGTACTTACCTGGCGGCGGCCGCGAGCCCTCGCTTGGCGGCGGCCCAGCGCGGCGAGTCGCGCGCGGCGGGCGCCGCCAGCGCCGCCAGCGCCGCGCCCAGCTCGCGCACGTCGCCCACCTCCGCTGTACACTACTACCGGGTGTACGTACCTGGCGGCGGCCGCGAGCCCTCGCTTGGCGGCGGCCCAGCGCGGCGAGTCGCGCGCGGCGGGCGCCGCCAGCGCCGCCAGCGCCGCGCCCAGCTCGCGCACGTCGCCCACCTCCGCTGTACACTACTACCGGGTGTACGTACCTGGCGGCGGCCGCGAGCCCTCGCTTGGCGGCGGCCCAGCGCGGCGAGTCGCGCGCGGCGGGCGCCGCCAGCG
The DNA here is from genome assembly GCA_951640565.1 of Petrophora chlorosata. Classification (NCBI taxonomy): domain Eukaryota; kingdom Metazoa; phylum Arthropoda; class Insecta; order Lepidoptera; family Geometridae; genus Petrophora; species Petrophora chlorosata. The sequence continues at coordinate 16,083,117 of OX621195.1, forward strand.
CCGCGCCCAGCTCGCGCACGTCGCCCACCTCCGCTGTACACTACTACCGGGTGTACGTACCTGGCGGCGGCCGCGAGCCCTCGCTTGGCGGCGGCCCAGCGCGGCGAGTCGCGCGCGGCGGGCGCCGCCAGCGCCGCGCCCAGCTCGCGCACGTCGCCCACCTCCGCTGTACACTACTACCGGGTGTACGTACCTGGCGGCGGCCGCGAGCCCTCGCTTGGCGGCGGCCCAGCGCGGCGAGTCGCGCGCGGCGGGCGCCGCCAGCGCCGCGCCCAGCTCGCGCACGTCGCCCACCTCCGCTGTACACTACTACCGGGTGTACGTACCTGGCGGCGGCCGCGAGCCCTCGCTTGGCGGCGGCCCAGCGCGGCGAGTCGCGCGCGGCGGGCGCCGCCAGCGCCGCCAGCGCCGCGCCCAGCTCGCGCACGTCGCCCACCTCCGCTGTACATCGCTGCTCCGCTGAAACACCAATATGCACTTTACATTAATTAAAGTTAATTTAAGTTAGTCACTTACCCGCACGAACAGAAGAGTGTATGACTTTGGTAAATAAATCGTTTTACCCCCTTGTATAACAAGCTATTATTTTTCTCATAAAAACTAATCTACTTTAAAGTGACAAAGTAAATACCTTTCTCGAATATCTGCTCGAGCCGGCCCAGCCCGAGCTGGATGAGCCGCAGCTGCTCCTGCTCGCTCAGAAAGGCGGTTTCCATCTCTTCAATCGACACGATGTCGCTCTGAAACACACACCATACTGTCAAACTGAGCACTAACCTCAGCGAGGCGGAAACTGCATCATCTTACTTGAACACTTATCCCGATCGCTTTCAAAGATATTTTGTGATCGGTATTTGTCTGTAAAATTATCTAACTTTTCGACTCAAGTCCGCGTCCCAGTCCCCATCCCAACCACGATCACTAATAATTAATTTTTTGAAAAAAACAAGAACCGACTTCAAGACAAAACTTACATTTCTTGTTTTTGTTATTTTTTTTTTTAAAGTACTTATTCAATATATAATTATTATATATTTATATATTGAATAAGTACTTTAAAAATTTTTTATATATATTATTATATATATATTAAATAATTCGATAAAATCCACCTCAGAAGTATGACCTACCAAACAAAAAAAGAATCATCAAAATCAATTTATAATTGGCGGAGTAATCACGTAACAAACATACAAAAAAAAAACCATACCGTCGAATTGAGAACCTCCTACATTTTTTAGGTCGGTTGAAATTAAAAAGAAAAAAATATCGATATCTTAGTTCGAAGGATGCGAACGCATTCCCAATTTAAAATTGAAAGTGATCAGTGTAGAAATAGATAATTCCACTGCTGGTTTCTCAGGGTGCATTGCCAATGGCGCATTTTAGTATATTTTACTTACATGCTGTCCATTTTAGTGAGTGCTTGCAACAATACACACATTTTAAATTAGATAGATAGATAGATGAACGCTTTACTGCAAACATTAAATTAAAGACATTACATAAAAACAATTAAAGAAAGTGTTACAATTTTTTTTTATGTAACTGAAAGACGAGACGAGCTGGTCGTTTGCCTGATGGTAAGCACTACGCCAGCCCATAACAATAACAGCACCACTCAAAACTTTGTTTTGCAAAATCCGGCGCGGCACTATAATTCGCTCGTCACCCTGAGACAATTAGCTGCCTTATCAATGCCTTATTAATGGGCGGCGTTATCGCTAACAGCGTTCTCTTCATATTCATATCATTTATTGCATCATACATGGTACAGGGACCTTAAATATTATAATACAGAGTCATAAATGTACCCAATTTAGGGCATAGCAATATAAGTAGAAGCCGCAGCTTCCTGGCAATTAATGCAACAGCTGCCAAAAGATTACATTTTTTAATTGTGTGTGAGGGTGTGTACATGTGTTTGAGGATGTGTAATGGTGAGGGGCTGTGCAGTTTTTCTTGGAAATTTACTAGATATGGCAATCATGGAACGTCATAACTATTTTTCCAGGATTCCAGGAGTTTAGATTTAACGTTTTACCGATCTTCGTTCCGCTGCATGTAAGGGACAACGCTATGCAACAGGCATAAGAGTGTCTCTTTTAGTCCACACGAACAAACGAACGAAAGCAAATCGGAGTAGGCCCCCAGGCCACATTGGGGCAATACCACAGAATAAATAATAGTATAGTGCGACAAAGATATTGATAAACATGGCTAAATATAAAGTTGGCTTTAATCATTTCCAGCAATGTCACTGGTCAGGATCTCCTATCTACTATACCTACTTTACTGACGTCACTATAGGCACAGAATACTTAATAGATACTATAGGTAGTACTAATGGATTAATTAGCATTCGCTGTATTAATGAATTGTGATATTCACAATAGCATTAATAAAATTAATGATAGTTGCGAAATTCAATTAATGCAAAAATTCATTGCTTAGCATTTCCGCACGAATGCGAACTGCGGCGGCTCTGCTAATGCTATTGGCGACTGATTAACGCTCTTGCGTTTGCGAATGCGAATCGACGGGAGTGTCCCGTTCCCCCGCAGCCCGCTCACAACTGGTTTTTTTTATGGTACTGAGTGATGAGACGATCAGGCGAACGACTGATGGTAAGCGTCCAGCCTGCCCATAACAATTGCAGTGCCACCCAGAACTTTATAGACAGTAAAAAGTACTGCGTAGTACTGGATTGCGATCATCCCCCGAGGCATCAGATATTAAATCTCATATGCCCAGTAATTTCACTGGCTATAACGCCCTTCAAACTGGAACACAGTATAGTATAGTAATGCTTGCGCACTCCTATTCGGCGGCAGAATAACTGGCAAAGCTGAAATGAATGAAGCTGCAGAATAATTAGCAATTAGCATAGCAATAGCACGTCGCATGCTAATCCATATTATTTTGCATGCTGATGAAATTAATAGCAATAATTTCTATTACACATAGTGGATTAGTTAAAGTTAACTTTTGTAATAGGTAGGTATAATTATATTGTGTTAGCTTGTATTCTGTGTGCGTCTGTCTATAACTTCTATTTATCTAAATTGTATCATCTCTATCTGTAAAAACTTGTAATTGGCCTTCTGTATATTTAATTAAGCACTTCTACTTTAAAACCTAGTTGTAAGATTCCCAAAAATTAATAAATAAACCAATGTGTATGTATGATTATTAGTAGGTATGTACCTGGTGGTGCGCGTGTGTACCGGCGAGCTCGAACTCGTCGTGTCGCGGGCGCTCGAGGCGCAGGCGCGGCTCGCACAGGAAGGCGCGCACGTCGGCGTCATGCGCCAGCACCGGGTGCCGCGCCGCCAGCGTCAGCCAGCGCTGCAGCGCCGCGCGCCGCCGCCGCACGAACGCAGCGCTGCCGCCGCCCACCACCACGCGCTTCGGCGGCAACCGGCACACGGCCCTGTCGTACAACGCTACTGTTAAGCCAAGGTGCGTTTCTGCTCACGTACAAAACTAACATACTAATACTATTTGTATTCTCTTTATTGTATACCAATAACATAAAAAAAAACGATTACAGATAAACCTTATAACTAGGGTAGTACAATGGGCGGTCTAATCGCTTAGAGCGATCTCTTCCAGACAACCTTTAAATGGACAATATCGTAAGAAAAGAAGGTGGTGTACAATAATTCATAAATAAATAATACTATTAAACATTAGATACATATAAATCCTAATATACTAATTGTAATTTATAGGTGAAACCTTCTAATGGGCCTAGTAATCTTAAACATATTTTTTTTTATTGCATATTATTATGTATTAGATCAACAGATGTGCTCAAAGTAGAACAGAAACTGTACAAGTCGAAATTTTTGGTCCATTAATATATTTTTTTAAACATTATTTTAATCCTACGAATTTTATTCGTAATTTCTATACTTAGACAAAGACAAAGAGAAGTAAAAATTATGAGCAAATAGGAACCGGTAATTATTACTTTTTCCTATCAAGGAGTTCTCTCAAGCATCAAGATACTGTCAAGTCATATGTATGTTCCTCATACAAGGACTGTAAAACTATTAAATTCATGCATGCCGTTTTCCCCTCGAGAAGGTTTGTGCACTGCAATATTTCTATATTTATTTTACAATGAGTTCAGTGTAAAATATGTAAATACGCCAGTTTGGTGAACCGTAAAAAATAACATATTGAGATATGCTACAATACAACATCAAAATGTTGCTTATATGTATGTTACTATATGGAGGTATTTTTGTGTATAAATTTAGTAAATGTAATATAGGTTTAAATATAAATTGTAAATTTTAGATATACTATATAATAAAATAAATGGCATACCGATAAGGATACTTCGCTGATAATACATCATACAGCTGAACAAAGTCGTTGTATCTGCGAGTGACTGTGGTACCGTGTCGTCTGGAGCTGACATAGTATTCACAGTGTTTGAGGATCAGCCCTTTCCGCTCCGGCACCAGGTCTACATTTATGACGTCTGTGGCTTCAAGTTCTTCAAATGTTACACTATCTGTAGAATTTGTCATGCTGAAATACAAACTTTTATTACTTACAAAGACCACAAATAAGTAATGTAATGGAATCAGGCATGACGTTGCGAATATTAAGCTCAAATCCACAGATTAATAAGAATAAGAATAATTTGAATTTCAAGCAACCTCACTTTTGAGCAACTAGATTTGCTTCAGGTACTTATATCATTTGTGTAGGCTAAACACATGGGTGTAAAGGTAGGTTTCATAATATTAAGATCCCATAGTATAAATACCATGGGATCTTTGTATAAAATGTGTGTGTGTGAGTTTAAAATCAATTGTTAAATTTTAATAAAATTGTCATTTGCTGTACCCTAACAGTGTCTGTGTGTAACATTAATTAAGCTTAATTAATTCATGTACACATAGGGCAAAAAAAACAAAAAATTATATGCAAGAATTGTTAATATTGTTGTAGTAAGGATGTATTAAGTTTTGTTAAAATAAAATAAAACAAGATGTCAAAAGCATGCGTAATCCAGTTTGCTTACCTTTTATTAGAAATGAATCCGTTTTGGACTATGTTTTTATGTAAGACTTTATAATGTTTGCCACTTGTAGATCTAAATATGTGTCTACTTCCAAACTCTCAGATGATGAAACTTCCCACGTAGTACAACTGCAGTTCAAATTGAATGACACACAGACTAGGAAGTATTAATATTAATCATTGTAGTGTAGGTAAAAGAAACCCGAAAAGGGGGCGAATCACTAAACAAACACCAACAGACAGCCCAAAGATAATGTACTATGTATGACCGTTGTCCCACTACGTAACGTAACCAATTTTCCGTATATACAACTTTTATTTAGGAACGAACCAAACACAAACACAACACAACACAAAACACAATAACACAAAGTGACAAATGACAGGGTCCGGTTAATGTACAGCCAATATTTGGAGGCTAAATAATGTACGGCCTGTATTGCACACCCAATAATTCATGTACATGGCTTCCAAATGTTGGGGCGTGCAATCCAGGCCGTACAATAATGGATGCGAAATAACTGCCCGAGCCGATTTTGTACAGCCAGTATTGCACAGGCAATAATCCGAAGCCGACAGAAGTTTTTTTCAATGTACACGAATTATCAGGCTGTGCAATTCAGTACGGCATTTATTGTCACGGACAGATTTTGTTCGGCCAATATTGTACAGCCTATATTCCGAGTCCATTGTTATGTCAAAGTCGAAGCCTCGTTTGGTAATGCCAGTGCTCTTTTTGCACAGACTATAATTGACCAATTAATTGATGTCAATGTCATGTCATCCTCATCACCGATTGGCACCGACCGGTCCTGTGGACTGACCGACCGACCTAGTCACCGGTTTGAATCAGTGTTTGTTTTGTTCGTTTCCGCTTTTCCGTTGAAATTACAAAGTACTATAGGTTGTTTTGTTTGTTATATTATGTACTTTATAGGACAGAAAAGAAATTCAATAAAGCATAGAGAAAAAAATCACTACGTTGTTAACCACAGGCTAGGAATTATACCAGGGGGATGAAGCTTTCTTCGTCTGTCTGCAAAATTACTAATGTATGGAAGGTGGCGTCATCTGTGGGACGCGTCTATAAAAGTTACTGCTAGTTTTAAAATTTGAGGCAGATGGAACTTAAACATGACTGAAGATATACTTAGTGCAACTTTTTTACTAGCTTTTTCTTCTATGTTTTGTCTATAGATGGTTTCCGTAGAAACTGTTTATGTTTATATGTCATTATTGTCATGTGAAAAATAATATACGATTTTATCCACCTCTGAAGAATTTATTTAAAGATTAATTCTTAACATGGTAGCAGAACGTAAACTAGTGTAAAAGTGAATGAACAACCGGAGGATACTTTGTCGAAGTAAAGAAGACAACGAGAATAGAAAGTCTGAATAAAGAAAATAATGACACATGGGCAATGCAGGCCAAAGCAGTCCTAGTAAAAGTAGTAATGTGGAACTGCATAGTAGACCCGATAGACTAGAAACTCAACGTATTTTTATTGATTTGTATTTGACGTTTAAAAAAGTGCATTTTTTTTTATTTCATAAACATCTTTTGACTTGACTTACTTGACTAATTAAATTGGCTCTTCATTTATCATTCAACAAATAACCTTTTTGTATGTTACTAAATTTAAAAAAAAGTTATTGTAAAAGGTGAAAAATATGTAATTGAATTTTAATTCAAAAGATAAAGAAATATATGCCTAGGTACTTATTTTGTTTCAAATCAAGTACGTGAATTGTTTATTTTTGTAAGTAATATAATCAATCAAGTAAACTGCGTCAAGTAAATATATCTGGAAACTATGAAGCTGATCAGCGCCATCTATTGATCGCTTTTCAACACATCCTAAATTTTAAACATAGGGGCATATCTATTCTCGTATATCGTATATGATGTATCTGTATAGGTATGTATGATCTATGAATTATGTATACTACTCAGCGTAGTATTTTTACTTTCTGTGTTGTGTACTTTAAACGAATAAAACAAAACAACCGGATTTAAAGTTTTAAACAACAAGTGAACTTAAAAACGTAAATTGTAATTATAACTTTACATTGTTATACGTCGGATTGCAATAGACGAAGCTAGCACAAGACCGGAATGAGTGGCGTGAACTAGAGGAGCCTTATACTCAGTAGTGGGTGGATACGGGCTGATTAGTAGCAGTAGTAGTTTGTTATACAAGCTGTTGATTGCTATAAATCGGTTCCGTAAGGCCTAAAACTCTAAACATTAATTTCTAGGTTTGAGGTTATGTTTACATGTATATCAATCCTTATCCAGTTGTCTTTACGTATGCTTTACATTTACAGTGCTTCAAGAGAATCTTACGGAGACGACGCTGTTGTCAAATGCAAGAAGTACAATGAGCACAAAGTGAGGTCATAATAATAACCTGCAACTGTAATGGTAGAGCAAGACACATAAAGTTATAAGTTGCATGTGCCATGAGTGTGCTCCATCGGCTGGAGACTAGAAGTGTATTGTGGCCTTCTTGATGTGGGTCTGTCTGTGAAATGAAGAACTTGCATGTACAACATTATATGGATTCTTACTGAAACAAACCAACGGTCCAGAGCAGGCACTTTGATAAAATTCATATTATTGGTGGAGCAACTATTGCGTAAATTAACTTCACATCATGCCAGCAGCAGTGAAGTTCTGTCTGAGTTTCTCCAGGCCTAAAATAATGACAAATTATAAACTGCGAGTTGCTTCAATACCAAATTGACAATAAATGCGTAGCCATTAATTGCACAGGAATATTCCATGATATTGTCTCCGGATGGGATATACAAAGATGCAGTTATTGAAATAAAATACCCAATAACTAATAAATATAAATGAATATTGTTAGAAATAAAAGTCACACTTAGTGAAGTAGTGTGTGTGGTTTATTAAATGTAATGTAATATTTTTGTATGTATGTTAGTCTGTAAGGTATATATTCTATAGGGCTCTGTTAATTTTACTTTGTTGTACTTTATATTGTCTGAAATAAAGAGTTTATTAATAATAATAGTAAAATAAATTGTGTTAGGCATGCAAACTTTGAAAAGTCCAAAAACATTTAAATTATTGTGACAATGACCATGGACATACCCAGCAAAGTAGTAGGAATTTGAAAATGCTTTTTATTTACTGACCTTATTTCAATAATACCCTGCGTGTGTTCTGGCAAAATCTAGCTAAAACGTTTTCAAATTTATATTGTGGTTACAGAACCCTTTTCCTATGCACACTCATAATGTCATATCATGCAGAGGCCGACTAGCCGGTTTTCTATCATTGTTGACCACAACGAAGTTTTTACTCTGCGTAAAATACTGACTGACCTTTCGACAGTGCACAGTATACTTCCTAGTCTGTGATAGTGCACAGTATGCGCCTGTTTTATGGCAGGATAGGACAGTTGTGTTTCTTTAACTAGCGCAATTAAATCTATACCGTTCAGTTCGCTCTGTGCCATTTATTTTGCTCCCACACGTTATACCACATTTCAGCCTTAAGTTCAGTTAGCTAGGAAAACCATTTAAATTGTAGTAATTAGAAGAACCATTGTTTAAAAAACACCAAATGAATAATTCGTTTTTAATAAACCGAATTTAGCTTCGAGTCTGGGACTAGGGCACACAACAGTCTGTTTTGTGACTAGGGTGGGGCAGATGCCCCACCGTGGGTACGCCCATGACAATGACCATGAGTACGAAGCTACAAGTACATAGCTGGACACCGACGGCGGGTCGCGCGTCGTTCCACGTGCCGCATCAGAAGAGATAAGAGCTATGCGATGCGACACAAAGAGAGGCGTTCTGTAAGTTAATATGACTGGTAGGTATGCAGCGCTACGCGAGCTGAATTGAATTTTATTGCGTTATAGCATGAGTCGCTATTTGTTTAAATTTCTTTGCGGAGTGATGCTTCTGTTCCTTAGTATTCTGTGATATCAGTTAAAAGTATGTCAAACTATGTAGATAAAACGCGTTTTAACAAAATTAAAATTCTTTATAATTAAGTAACTAATGCTCTTCTCCTCGCTTCGCTTGTCATTGCTCCTATATATGACATTGCCTTAGATTAGTAGATGCCCGTGATGTGCCGACACGTCAAGAAAGATTTGAGTATTTTTTTAACATTTACCGTATGTCTAAGGTATAACCTAAGATATACCGAGTAGGGCATTCAGTCTCGAACCAAAATTGACTCCCGGGACCAGTCTTTAAAATAATACTTACCCTAGTCCCGGGAATCCTGCCGGGATTTTCAAGACCCATGACTCAAAAGTAAAATATATGAAGAATGTTTATTATCTATACTTATAATAAAACTGTAACGAAGCGGTTACTGTACATTGAAGATATTTTTGAAAATCAATTTTTTTAGGAGTATATGGTAGCAACAGAACCCAAAAATACAATTTTTAAAATTTTTGTCTGTCTGTCTGTCTGTCTGTCCGGGATAAACTCAGAAACTAGGGCACGAATTTAAATGCAGTTTTTTGAAATATGTTCTGTGGAGTCCGGCGCTACACATAGGCTTTGTTTCATCAAAATCGGTCCAGTAATATTGAAGTTATGACGGAATTTAGGAAAAAATATAGGTGTCCACTATAAGTTGAACCACGGAACATACCGGACCCTTTGTGCACATGGCTCAGCTTATACTGGTTTATTACTTACCTTCAGAGTTTGTAGAACTAAGGTATTGGTTGACATGATGGTATTCTAAAAAATGTTTTGTGGAGTCCTAGGCTACATAACAAACTTTGTTTTATACGCAATTTAACAACGTTGAGTACCTACCGATTAGCAATTTTAGTATGAAAGTTTTCGTGAGTTTGATTCATTATAATTATATATAAATATTTAATAAAACGGCTAGGACTCACGTAGTTTGTCAAATTAGTCAACCTAGGTTTCGAGCATGTCCGATGCTCTTCATCAGGGGCGAGTTTACACTGCGAGATCGCGGCGACTATTGGCGGTGTCGGTGACGGTGGCTGGTGGAGTGGTATAACGTTGAGTACCGTACCGCAAGGAAAATTAGCTGTTTAAATCGAGCCACCCATAGATAGCACGTCTTATCAAGGGGCGTTTTTCTGACTCGCGGTGACGGGTTTTATGGACATGGCGCTGGACCTGCACCGGAGCTTTTTTTTGATCAGTTTGCAAAACGCTTTTTTGCTGATGCGATTATGTCGCCTTGGAAAGTAGTAGAGGAAGTTTACCTAGCGGTTCCCAATTTTTTTTAGGTATGGAACACTAAATTATGTATCTAATTTTGGCGGAACCCCAACTCATATTTGTGACCGACTTTAAAAAAGGAGGAGGTTCTCAATTCGACTGTATGTTTTTTTTCTATGTTTGTTACGCGATTACTCCGCCAATTATAATTTGATTTTGATGATTCTTTTTTTGTTTGGTAGGTCATACTTCAGAGGTGGTCCCATATAAATTTTATCGAAATTGATTCAGCACTTTTGCGCGGGTCAGTATATCGATAAAAATGCTAGCCAGCGTCGGCAATTCTCGGAACCCTAGGGTTCCGTGGAACAACTATTAGTAACTGCTGGTATAGACGAACAAAAAGCATAGCAACACCGTACCGGGCCCGGAACGGCCGCGGCGGCTAGCGTGGCACCGCGGCGCACCGTCACCGTCAGTTTTGCGTACGAATCGTAAGGGGTCAATGGCAGTTCCCCCCGATGGCAATCCCACCCGTGTTATTTCCACCCGGCCTCCGTGGTCCCGTAATATGTTTTTTAAACTGAACGATGACATTTGATACGTATACTCGGTCAAAGAAACTATAACACATTTTTCACCAATTTTTAAACATCCCTAAAAGAACTTGCTAAAATGTATATATATCTAAATATAAAAATAATCCACTCCCTCAAACACAGACACACACACACACACATCACACCTCGAAAACCAAAAACCTATGAAGCTGTTTGGTATGTAAGTTCTATAAGGGGATCATTACGAAAGCGGACAAAAGAAATGAGAGTTTATGTTTTTAAAGATAGGGCTATCAACTTTGGTAATTAGGATTGGGAGCGGAACGGGATGATAACGGGATAAGATGGGCATGGAAATGGGATAAGCGCGAGAGTTACAGGATAGGAGCGTAATGGTAACGATATAGGAGCGGGACTGGAGCAGGAGCGGAGCGGTACGGTAACGGGATAGTAGGGAGCAGTAACGGTATAGGAGAAGGACAGGATCAGTCCAGAACGCGGCGGTTACGGAATACAACCAGGACGATAACAGGATACGAGTGGGAAGGTAACAGAATAGAAGTGGTACGGTAAAGAGAAAGGAGCAGGATGGGAGCTGTAACGGGAGTATTTTGGGACAGAAAATGGTCGGAAGCATGATGAATTACTACTACACTACGCGTACGAAGTCGCGGGCAACAGCTAGTAAAATAATATAATTCTTTATTTCTTATCAAAAATTATGAATTATAACGAATTTTCTGTCGTCGATAGTTTTCTTCGAGTAGGCAGATAGTTTCTTAATATTTTATTTTGTTTGTTCAGGGGCGTGGAAAAATCGAGCGATACGCAAGAATTGTAAATAACGATCAAATGTCAGTGGTATTGGTTGCAGCTCAAACCAGACTAGTTAAAGATACCGTTTTGCTGACTGGTACCTACCTGTACCTACCTTTGTTGAGATTGGAGTTATGCGAAGCGGTATTATTGTCTAAACTGATGGAGAAAATAAGTAGTAGGTAGGTACAATGTATTGACGAAAACAACGTGGACATTCACGGCTGGACGGACTCTATAGTGGTGAGGTAGCTACAGGAAGATCCCGGTCGCTGGAAACCCTTTGTAGATAATAGAGTTCAGAACATAATAAAGGTCGTAAAACCGAGCAGTTGGCATTATGTGAAGTCTAGAGTCCAATCCAGCTGATTCAGTAAGTAGAGGCATAATGGTTTTAAAATTTAAAGCATACGACACGTGGTGGTACGGGCCTGAGTGGATGAAGGCAACAGAATTACCACTAGTCGAAAAACAAACAGTTTACAAGACAAAAGAAAAAGTGTGCAATGTGCATGCTGTGCAGAAATATTGTGAAGAAAGCATCATTCAGAAGTTATTAGAGAGGCATAACTCATTCACAAAGATCGCAAAGATCTTAGCATGGTCATTACTAGCAATTAAAACAATTCGACGCGACAACGAAATGTAAACAACGGCTAATCGTATATCACATTACAAAGTTAAAGGCGGCGAAGTTGCTTGTAATAAGATATATGCGGTGTAGGAGTGCAATGTGCATGCTGTGCAGAAATATTGTGAAGAAAGCATCATTCAGAAGTTATTAGAGAGGCATAACTCATTCACAAAGATCGCAAAGATCTTAGCATGGTCATTACTAGCAATTAAAACAATTCGACGCGACAACGAAATGTAAACAACGGCTAATCGTATATCACATTACAAAGTTAAAGGCGGCGAAGTTGCTTGTAATAAGATATATGCGGTGTAGTGAATTTAGCAACGACATTGACTTGCGACGATTTAAATTGATTTAATAAACCGAATAGCAGAAGCAATTTGGTAAAATTGAGTCCGTTTTTAGATAATCAAGGGATATTGCGAGTGGGCGAAAGATTAAAAAATGCGAATATTAGTAATGACATGAAACATTCCGAGGTAACGAGTTAATAATGCTAATTATGAAGCCCATCACTTAACTTATCATGGGGATTAAATTTAACACTAATAACTGTTCATCATCGTCAGCCCATCACGTTCCCACTACTGGGACACGGGTCTTCTCTCGTAGAGAGAGTATAAACCATAATCCACCACGCTAGCCCAGTGCGGGTTGTTGAATATCACATGTACCTACTTGAATTTTTGTGATAATTTCTTGGACATGCCGGTTTCCTCACGATGTTTTTCTTCACCGTTTTTAGAGCGAGTGTTAAATCCACACATAACGAAAGTCAGTGGGGCCAGCGGGATTCAAACTCGGGTGCGTCGGATCGAAAGTCGCACGTTCTCCCACTGAGCCACACTCGTTTTATATATAATGACTGTAACGTTAAACTAATTTCTGTTAAGTTGGAACTTTATAGCAAATAATTACTATTGTCATAACCACGGCTTCATAGTGAATAATGTATACGCCTATAAATAATAATATAATAATAAATAGGTGTGTTATATATCGGCACTATACAATCTAAGAATACATTTTTATATATTATTGTTTGTTTGTTTGTTTGTAATGCTTATCAATTTAATATTACAAAAACTTTCTGTCAAAATGTATTAACCACCTATTTATAACCAATTCATTAACCGACGAAAAAAACGGAGGAGGTTCTGAAGTCGACGAGTGTATATTTTTTAATGTATTACTACGCATAACTTTTTACAGAGTAGTCCGATTTTGATTGTTCTTTTTTTGTTTGGTAGGTCATACTTCAGAAGTGGTCCCATATATATTTTAACGAAATTGATTCAGCGCTTTTTGAAAATATCAACAAAAATAAAAAATATTGATATAGCTTTGAAGTCGGTTTGTTTTTTTTTCTTAAAATGATTTTTTTTTATTGAAACTAACTTAATTTTTATTTTATTTTATTTATTTGAGAAGACCAACAGCACTTCTTATAAAGTAATAGTAACTTATTTATATATATAAAAATACAGCCAATTATAGGTCTCCGATGAAATATATAATTTTAAAACTAAGAATTTTGAACTCCTACATAACAAAACAAATTATATTAAAAAATTAATATTTTTTTTAAGTTAATATCTAATGCCTTTTCTTTGTCAATCACTTATTTACCTAAATTTAAGAACACTTACAAACGTAATTTTCATTTATATTTTGTAAGCAGCTCTTAGCGATTATTTTTAAAATATGTAGTACCTAATATGAGAATAGCGTTGTGAGCTGCATTATTGCTAAGCTTTTTATATATTTGTATTTATTTAATGTAGCTGTATTTGGTGTGCCTAATATATAAAAATAAAAATATTAATATGTACCTACACCGTTGGCCTATCACAATAAATAACACTAGCAAACTTGAGGCAAAGGCAGTGGCCGGCGCAGCGTAGGGTAGATTGGCACCCCGAGCGGTTTTATATTGAGGATTCCTACTTAAAATAAAACAAATTTAATACTAAACATGCTTACGAGACTTAATTTTACATTATACCTATTCGCTAGCATTAACAAAATTGACTTCCCTGTCTCTTTCAATTGATAAAATCGAAAGATTGGTAAGTCGCGCTTGGCTCCTTGTGGACCCTAAGTAATTTAATAATTTAAAGTAAAGATTTTAATAATTTTAACTTTGAAAAGCTTCTTTCACATGGAGTAACCGAAACACAGATTGTTAACACAATCATTGAAACAGAGCAAAACGCTAGAACGCAGTGGCAGTTGACATCTAAGATAACACAAGATATCAGGAAGAAATATAAAAAGGAACATCTAGCGCAACTGACAATCAGGAGTAAATGGTTCAATCAATAAGAAAATGTGAAAGTAAGAGATAAGATGTAACCATCCAAGACGACAACCTTCTCCGCGGAAAGTGGATGATGGGTAGAATTTTGGAGCTGTTCTTTGGGAAGGACGGATTAGTGCGAGTACCTACTAGAAAACGAAAAATGTGTTCATCAATAACTTTGTAAATATACTAATAAATACTACTACACGATGACTACGTATAATAAATGAAAAATATCATTAAAATTTTGTTTATGACACTTATCTGAAAAAAGAAAAAAATTAATATATCAGTTAAAGTTAAATGTAAATTACTTATAAGCCTAATCAATTGGCTAGATTGTATTAAAAATGGGGATCATAATGGCTATGAAACCATACTAAGGAAAAAAAACGTAGGTATCTGCAGATCTCACAGCTCTTACAATATTAGTTAGATGTATGAAGACAACGGATTATATTTTGACAGGATTGGGAGCACGCAATCGGTAAGAGATGAATGGAAATTGGTGACATTTTATTATTTGAATCCATTCTCGAACAACATAACAACATTAACATATTATTATTAACATTATTTGGTGGTAGGTTTCTCGTATGCGTGAGGCAAGCATTACTGTGTTCCGGTTTGAAGGGCATTACTGCGAAATTACTGGGCATTATGAGACTCAACAGTTAATTGTCTCAGGATAAGGACCGCAGTGCAGCGCCACGCAGGATTTTGCAAAACAAAGTTCTGGGTGGTGCTGTTATTGTTATGGGCTAGCTTAGTATTGCTTACAATCAGGCAAATGACCAGCTCGTCAGTCATTCAGTTACATAAAAAAACATGCAATAAGTTCAAAGTTCAAGTTCAAAAGTTCTTTATTCAATTTTGGCATCACAGACGGTCAATTATTACAATGACTCTACCACCGTATCGGAAAAAGAACCACTACTCAGAAGATACCACAAGAAACTGAGGGGCATTTTTTTAGAACTTTTGTTACAATATTAAATGTTTGTTTTAGGTGGTTTTAGACAATATTAGGTTTCTAATGTACCAGTTGGCTAGGTACTTGGCAGAAGCGGAATATTCCATGCATCTTTGTCTTCTATGTAATTACTAACTGTATAGTATGCTTTTTTTCATTAGAATATTTTTCACACGCAATTTGAATCTACTTTCTGTGAGCTCCGTTAGATATACATTTTGGAATTTTATTGTAAAAACGTAGACAATTGCCCATGGAGGACTTATTCGTTTTACCAGTTTTACTCAGTCTAAGCCTAGGTACTGAAATTCTATCCTTATTTCTAGTGTTTATGTTGTGATTTGTGATGGTCACTATTCACCTTGAACTGCCGCCAACTTTCTCTAGATCTATGTGCTCCATTTGATTGTAAGCCACATCATTGCTAGGTGAGATAGTGGCCAAACATAGATTAAGCGTAAAAAAAAATGTGCAGATTTTTACGAACATACATTATATTGTCATAACTACACAGAGAAGGTAATCCTGGCTCCTTACTAGGATCCCCTATATTCAGGGAACCAGGAACTACGAGGACCGTGGTCTCAAAAAACAAACAAAGGAAAGCCGTTTGAGCAATCTTGATAAATCAGCCAATATTTTAAAAGAGGAAATGCGAGCTCTTTCTATAAACGTAGGTACCTACTTAGGTACTATATGTACGCAGTGAAATAGAGATAGGAGTAGTCGGAGTGATCCACTGTAACCCCGCTGTACAGGCTCACCAGAGACCTAGTGCGGGGGACAGAGTTCTTTAAGGGTAAACTATACTGTTTTATTATTTAATAGGTATAAGTAACTGTTATCTTAACGACCGGAAATATGTTTTGGAACAAATAAAGTTATAATAATATTTTTTACTATCATCAGCAACAAATTACATTAAGAGTTCATGCAACTTATGTAAATATGTATATTTAGTAGGTACTTTTAAATTAAATAAATAAAACTAATCATATTTATTTTATTTTCTATCTTGTGAGTGCCCTGGCATAGTGCCCGGGCATAGTGGTCGACTCGAGTAACTAACTCGAGTTAACTTGAGTTGGGCCTAACTCGAACCAACTCGAATTGAATTCTCTCTGACTCAAATTTGAAAACTGAATGAAACCGACATGGAGCGAAGTTTGCCGATCATTTGAGACTAAATTCATTCATAACAAACAAGTGTCACATTTATGTAGATTTGAGGTTAACTTTAAAGTGCCGGTTATTGCTGTAGCTTTTCGTGTTTTAAATTCTGTTTTTGAAAAATGCCAGGTCCTAGAAGAAAATGATGTGACAGCAAAAGTACCTACACGGGTAGCGGTGTCGCCTAACGTCAAAGGCGTTTCGCTACTATATGTATTGTAATAATGTGGTACTACTAACGCGGCCGTACCTACTTGGTACCTACTGTCTTCAAAAACAATCTAATAGACATTCGACCTTAAGTTGAAATATTGAACAAAATAATGCTTTCGATATTATTTCAATGCTGATTAACATTTGTATTTTTTATTTTTTCATTAGAGAAAATCTTGCACATTAAAAAATATGCCATAGGAAAATGTAGGTATGGAAGTATATCTATTTTATCAAAGTATCGATAATTTTGAACTGTAACAGAATAAGTTAAATGCACCCACACGTATGTCATAATAAATCACTTATGGGCAGATATATGTGTTGAAAAGCTGGTACTTAACCTAACTAAAACCAACTATGTGTTCTTTGTTTTGACAAAATAGTTATTTATCGTTGTTCGCCTACCTAGCCCTATGTATATCCAGCAATATCTTATTAATAATTGTTTTAGTTCTTTTGTACGAAGAAAATAATAACTTCAACATTAACGAGCACTAGCGCCCCTAGCGGGATAAAGCTGCAGTCTATGGTTCGATCGGGACCGAACATGTTTTGATAATCTGTGCTTCAAAGACTCGCTTGAAACAAACGAGGCATCGTGTGAAATGCTACTTTTGTCTATGGATGGCTTCGTATTATTGCCTGTACAATACTGGCTGTACCAAACTCGTCACGGGCTATATTTCGCATCCAATAATGTACAGACTGGATTGCACACCCTGACATTTGGAAGCCAGTACATGAATTATTGGCTGTGCAATAATGGCCGTGCAATATCGACACGAGCCGAGTTTGTACGGGCAATATTTGCCGTCCAGGAAAAGCCGGCCGAGTATTTGAAATCCGATGTACATGGAATATTGGCTGTACAATATCGGCTGTGCAATTTTGGCTGTACATTATTATGGTCGTACAATATAGTCTCCCAAATGACAAAGTGAGAAAAAGTAGGGATGCGCCGATCCGATCCGATCTTTATGAATAATAGATCATGGGCATACGATCCGATCGATTTTCAAATCGGATCAAATGAATGCGTTCCGATCCGTGGTTCAATTCAACACTTATAATCGGATTGCGATCCGAGTATGTTATTATTGGGCGTTCAAAGTCAAAACTTTCATTTCGTTTTTGTTACAAATGTAAACACAATGTCGGTATTTTACATCTTAAATTATTTATTAGTGGTGGTTGTTGTCAGCATCAGCGGGTATAAAGATGACACGAATTAAAAAGGTGAGCACTCTTTATTGATTGTAACAAATATTGTGGGTTGTGTTTGTTCCACTAAAGTGGAATAATTGAAGATTGGCATCTTTTAATAGGTCGTAGGATTTACCTTTAATAAGTCTATATTAAGATTTAACAATGTGGTGTATGTTGCTGTTTTTAGCATGATTAACTTTTCCTTTTAAAATAATATGCATATAATATTATGATCATATTTTAATTATTTACTTTCGTACAATTTTCTTGTATCGATCTTTTGAAAATCGGATCAAATTCGAGTTAGCGTGAGGCGTTACGATTATGATCCAGAAAATTGGAACAAGCTTAAAAAAGCACATCCCTAGAAAAAAGAGAAAACCATTGAGGTCTCATTCCTCAATGGAGAAAACACTTCAATGGTACTTCATCTGATATTGAGCGTTGTGTGGTTCACAGTAAGAACCTACTTTGAGCTGGTTGGTTGGTTTACAAAATTTCAATTATCTTTTAATGTCACTCATGAAGTTGACATTGACATTATTTGACTTATTCACATGACATGACCACAGTATACAGCAACTTAATTTTTTTACTAAATCAGGTAAATAAAAGATCCGACATTCTGCCGAACATTTTACAGTTTCGAGATTTTTCAAACTAACCATCAAAATCTTACTTGTTGTTTTGAAATGATCCCTTGTGTATAAGATGTTTACGTGTTATATAGAACGACCCTGTTTCCAACAACTCTCCATCCCAGTCTTGTCTCCGTGGTCTTCGGTCAACTTCAAAATTCAGTGGCTGAAGCTGACCGTTGCTAAATTGCCAGCGGAGCTTGTAACTTCTGTAAATATGTTTTCGTTTAATAATAATAATAACACCGAACAATCACATACATAGATCCGAGATATGCCTAACAATGAAATAACAGATGCTGTCAATAAATTTCAATGCTTCTCTCGTATTAGGTACCTAATGTTTGGAAAATTCGGGAGTGGAAATTGGCACTATCTAATCTTGGACAGGTATTGGAGTTTTTTCTTTCTTTTTCCTCATTCGGGGATTTGGCATCGCAATATTGGAGTTTTAATATGTACCTATTCTAGACTCACCTTATTACTGAAAAGACACAATCATAAGCAATCGGTCTATTTAATTTGTTTAATGCACTCCGCACTTGCGAAGCCTTCACGAAGGGAGACGTGGCTTGTAGCAAAACTAATGTTTCAACATCCGGTCTATGGGCTAAGAATTCAGCGGCGCCCCAGATAGACGGTGCCCAGTCTGCTGCTGTTGTGGGACTACGATGAAAAATTTCTGCATTACCTGAAAAAACCTTTCGTCATCATCATCATCATCATCATCAGCCCATCACGTTCCCACTGCTGGGACTCGGGCCTTCTCTCATAGAGAGAGAATGGGCCATAATCCACCACGCTGGCCCAAACTTTTCGTCATCAAATATTACTTATTATCCTACTACCTACCTATTTTAAATTAAGGTTCTGTGGTTTTTTGTAATGTAACTGAGTGACGAGACTAGCTTGTCGTTCGCCTGATGGTAAGCCATACGCCTGCCCATAACAGTAAAAGCGCCAAACAGAACTTTGTGTTGCAAAATCCTGCATGGCGCTGCACTGCTTTCGTTCTGAGGGTGGATGGATGTTTATTGCTTATGAAATATAGAGCTCCGGAGGTCCTGGAAAGGACATAAGTAGTATACTTATCCTGGAAAACCGCGGGTAGCGATGACCGATCTAGCTATACCTATGCGCATGCCCGACGCTGCCCAGCTGCTGAAATAACTATAGGTACCTACTAAAAAAATAAGTGTGACCTATGTACTCACACCGAATTGCTTCCAGCGCTATCAACGGATGGTCGGTAGACACTGTGATATCCACCAGGCCAGCCTTCTGCGCGGTCTCGACAGAGTTCCTGACAAGAGACACTCCTCCAACCTTCTGAAGATTCTTCAAACGCACTCCTTTTGAACCGCCTCTGGCGAGAATCAGCCCCGCGACGTGATCACCATAAAGGAAGCAAAAGATGTCACTAAAGCAAAAATAAAGTATTAACCTATTGTTTTATATTATAGCCAACCAAGAAGTCTTTGCCCCGTAGTTAGACAGTATACTATAGAGACTACGCCCATATTCATAAATATAATATTTTGTCACATAATGTAACCGCGCCACGGCACGCTATAGAAGCAAATGCCCCCACGCCAAGCAGCGCAATTTTTAATCTCCGACGCAAAAAAAAAAAAAAAAAAAAATAACGCCCAACGATCACATACATAGATCCTGGCCCCTAACTAGGATTCCCTGTATCTAGGGAACCAGGAACTATGAGGACCATGGTCCCACCACACCCAGACACGGAACAAATGCTTGCGATTTTTTTTCTTTGCACAAACATTTGTCCCGTCGCGGGAATCGAACCCGCAACCTCAGTGATGTATGACATTTGAGCCAACCTGCCCAACCACTACGCCACAGAGGCCGTCCCCTCAAAAGGAGGGGTGTTATATGTTTGACCACTATGTGTGTCTGTCTGTGGCACCGTAGCTCTTAAACGGGTGAACTGATTTGCATGCGTTTTTTTATTTGAAAGCAGGTTTTCTAGCGGTGCGGTGGTTCTTAAACATGTTTTATTGTGTCGGGGATTTTAAATTTGTTTATTATATAGTTATCATACGTTTAGTCGGCTCAACTGCTCAAGCAGACCTCGGCATAGAGAGCCATTTTTCGTTTGTCGTGGATAGCCGACCTAGGCGTTAAAACGTTAAACTCAGATATATACTTCTTATACTACATCATAAAATGAAAATGTTATAAAAAGATAAAACTTACGTTAGTGTAAGAATAAAAATCCACATAATGTTTTGCGAGATATTCCGGCAGGTCTCTCGCAGCACGATATGTGACGACTGACGACGACGTCCCAAGAATAACATACAATATCAAAGCAATCTCTTCTCTACGTAGTACCTAGCGTTGCGTATATCTATAGTCCAGTTCAATTCTCTTTAAATTAGTATTTCCTGTATACCATTACGAGTATGGACCTCATACCAATAATATATACCCTACTACCACTATTACTAATACGTCTACCTACTAACTTATTATACCAAAGTGTGTGTACTTATGTTTGTTTGAATAGAATAGAATTCTTTATTGGCCATATAACTAAGTCCGTTATACAAGGCAAGTCATAATAATTATAATAAAAATAAGGTTACAATTTAAATTTCATTTCATATTATTAGTAATTAATAGATATAATTATTAGTAATTTATAACTTAAATTTTCATAAAATATGTCACCCAGAATTATGTATTTATTTTATATTAATATTAAATTAGTTCCACTTGATTTGTAAATAGTAAAGTTCAGTGCTGACCCGTTTCTCCGTAAATTATGTTAAGTAGGTCTGTTTAGTGACGTACTTAGTATACACTTATGAAAGGTAGATACTTCTACATTTTTATTTTTAATTATTTCTTATTTTTGTGTCTGTTAGTTTTAATTATTTGTCAGTTAATTTATCGATGTCAACCGTTTTAATTAAAGTGAATAAATATGTTAATAAAGGTATTAATTAGGTAGGTACCAAATAAATTACTTTTCATTTCACATAAGTTATTTATTTTTTAAAGATTAGTAAAGTAGAAAAAATATCACAAAATATGGTACGTAACTAGGCACGTTCGCGTTGTACAGTTCTTCACTCAAGAATTGAACATAGGTAGGTACCTATTCATAAATACAAATGGGTGACAATAAATTGTTTCACTAAACCAAGATCCTCTAGGGCGCGCGGTCCCACGAACTTTGAAGTCGATTAATAATTACGACTCTTAGTTCCGTCGGATGAAACATGAGGTCAGCAATATGCTAAGGACTATGCAACAGGCATAAGAATGTAAGCAACTCAAAGTAGACCCCCTGAACGGACCTCTACGATCTACGATGATCGGAGGGTCATGCATTTTACTAAGAAATTAGACCGTGGTCGCATTCACTGACACCCTCTGTGATATCTAAGTTAATCCGTGTACTGCGACAATAGTGGCGCCTTCAATTATTTTTTAATCTTTTTAGAAACATATAAAACCGTATCGTTAAAACATGGTCTACAACCGGCGTCTGATCATTCAGACTCGACGTCTCGGTGAGTAGCCTAGTGGTGACAATTGGTTGTAAGCCGTCACATTCTCTTCTTGTCTCCGAGATTTCCTTGCAGACGCAGCCTGTATCGATTTCTTCGGGCCCTCGCCTTTAGGTGATGCAGTATTGCGCGCTGAGAAATAAAAAAGTGAACTAGGTATAAATCTGCTAAAAGGGTCTTTAGTTAATACATTACTTAGTTACCTACATTATTTTTGAGACGAGCAAGTCCTCATAAATTATTTCATGCCAGTTCCATTCCATATTCCAGGTTGTCCAGAAGAAATTAGAAATTAGAGCGAGTGTAGCTCAGCGGAAATTCGTGTGCCTTTCAATCCGACGCACCTGGGTTCGAATCCCGACTCGGCCCTGCACCAATAACTTATAGTTAAGTGCAGATTTTGTACGCTCGCTCTAAAACGGTGAAGGAAAACATCGTGATGAAACCCGCTTACGCGCTTTGGAGTGGTAGGCTCTGGCCGTGGTTGTAATACCGCCCACCGAACAAAGCCATGCCGTCAAGCGACCTAGTCGTGTTTCGGGATGATGTTCGGTGAACCATGGGGGAGACGGGTCTAAGCAGCCGCTCAACTGCCGTCTCTCTCTAGATCTATGTGCTCCATCTTAGGCCACATCATCGCTTCACATCAGGCGAGATAGTGGCCAAACATAGATCTATTAAGAGTAAAAAAGAAAAAAAAATAGCTTTAAGCGACAAAAACACCTATTAATTGTAGTTCCTACTCGTCTCGTTCTTACCTACTCATTCTAAGGCTTCTTCTATTTTTAATTTACCTACACTACAATCCAGTGGGTAATAATAATAATATTGTATAGTTGTTTTGTCGCTCACCTTCGCTCCCGGCGCCGTCGCCGGCGACAGAGGAGCACACGGAGTTGCGCGCGGTGTTGCGCGCGGTGTTGCGCGCGGTCGTGCGCGCGGACGTGTGCGCGGGCGAGTGCGCGGTCGAACAAACGGACGAGCGTACGGACGAGCAGGTGCTCTCCACGCCGAGAGCGTCCAAGGCGCGCATACGCTCCGCTATCTGCTCCTATATGGCAGGTATTAACAAATCGTGTTGTAAACGGATTCTAGGACCACAGCGCAAACCACCGAAAATTTATCTGAGCTTCCACTAGCCTAATACTTTCAGTCTGTCAACCTTGCCACTTGTCATCCACATGCTGCGGCACAGGTAGCTTGGGTAGATACTGTAGGCAAAGAATACAACCTACAGGTTAGTAACCCCATGTGGGCATAAACCTACCTGCACGATCTCGCGGTGCGGCGCCGCCTCGCCCAGCCACTCCATCTCGGCCAGCCACTCGGCACGCTCTCGGATTTGCGTCACCACTGGAAATATCACAAATTGTATTCTATATATTGGCAATGAGTTCATATTGCAAAAAGGTTAGGTAGTTTATAAATATTTATTGAGGAAAAGGATCAGTGAAGAACATCGATAAATTGGATCAATCCAGCTAGGTACTAAAATGTGTTTTTCACCAAATATTATCTCATTAAACTTAGTAGGTACTTATAATAAGTACTTGCGAAGCAGAATACAAAATATGGTGAGTGGCAAAACTGATTGTTTATAATGATCTTGTACCGATATATGCCATATATTTTCAAATATTTCTGGAACGGGTATGTAACATACACTCGTTCCACTGTTCCTGTGTTGTAGGTAACTTCGGCGCGGCTTTCTTTGGGCGCTGCGGAGCCACCTGCGGTACTTGATCCGGGGAGTCCCCGAACGCCATCGTGTTGGCGAGCCGTTCCTTCATGCGCTCTCGATCCTCGCCCCTCTTCAATGGTCGATACCTGAGCGATTTAAAAAACTACTTACTGATAATTTAAAGGTAGATTACAAATTATCTACCTATAAATACGACCCCGTATGAGATTTGATCTATAACAGTTTTCGCTAAGCAGGAGGTAGTGCTTATTAACAAAATGGGTTCCATTGAACCTACCTATACGACCGCTCACCGACTGGAATACCGCTCCGCCATTCAAAGCTGGTATAACTTGCCCTATTTACGGCTGCTGACCGGCGACTACGCAGGTCACGTGGTGCGCCGTTTAACAGTCATAAAGTTTGGCGCGAGGTATTCCAACATCACACTAAGCTTGTGCGTGCCATATATTATTGTAGGTAATAAATAAAGCTCACGTGACGACATCGAGCACCCCAGAGCTGCGGATAGCCGAGAGCGAGCGGCGGCGCGATGTCCGCGGCCGAAGCGATGGCGACGCGGGTGCCTCCACCTTCATCGCCGCTGGCCGCCGCGCACCCTCCTCGGAACGCAGCCCGAACCCATGACTCAGCCTCAGCTTCATACTGAACTTCGATTCGTCCAGGAGAACTAAGTCCAAATAAAAAATGTCATAAAGAACTTTACCGAACTGCTTCAGTTCTGTAACACCTGTCGGTGTACATTCTTCGATCTCACTCGGGTAAATGGTACCTACGGATAGTCAGTAATAAGTAAAAGGGCAATTCATACGTATATATTTTCTTTTTGCCGTATCAATCGAACTCGTTGGTTATAGTTAGATCAAATGACATCATGAGATACATTCATTATATGAACAATTGAACATTTTCAAATTGCTAGGAAAAGAACGAAAGGATTCTACCTTTAAGTAATTCTTGTCGGTCAGTCGAAGTCGAAGGCTCCGCAGTGCGTGTGTGAAATATACCGCCATGTGGAACATTCCTGCTGGGCCACAATACGTTAACAAAACCTTCCGAATCTGGCTTTTCCATTCTTTCAGATTTATACAAAGTTGTGAATTACTTAGTAGATAAACTAGGTAGCTAAGCTGATATGTGGCAAAAGAGAATTTATCACAAACATGCACCGCTATTATGTTTCAAGACGGCAAATTACACAAAAAACTCATGAGACTTAAAGAAAATTCTGCAAAATGTTTTCAGAGGACATAAAAACATAAAAGTTTAATAATGCGTTTCCATGACGACATGATTTTCCGTATATACAATTTTTATCTAGGGACATGACCACAGAGGAAGTAAATCAAAGATAATGAATTAAAAATGTACTAATTCTTTACATGTCTTTGGTAAATACTACTTTATGTGTTCGTAGTAGAGTGTAGGCAAATGAAACACAATAGAGATAAACATTGCTTTATATGTTCAAAAAGTCAATGGAAAGCTTGAATAAAGTTTTACCACTTTAAAATTTTAAAGTTTTACCACATTATTGAAGCACTAGGAGAGGGTCCAGCTTGTTGCTGATGAAACCCTTATTCACAACACAAGTACCTATAATAAATGGAATATTAAACTATCAAATAAAAACAACGTATAACGCGGGCTTTTTCAAACCTACTCCGTAATACGCGATTCGTTTGCACTCGTATCCCGCGCACCTCTCTTCCCTTCCCCGCCCCGCACGCCGGACGCTCCCCGCACCGCGCGCGCCGGGCGAGAGAAAGAGTGTTCGAGATCTCGCATAGCGACAGCCGGTCGAAATTTGCACCGCGCGTTCCCGACGATCCTCGTTGTTTACCTAAACTTTGATTTGTGAACTTTATAATTGATTTACTTGCTAAAACTGTTTGTGTATGGATACGTGTGTTTGTTTTAATGCTGCAATAAACGATTTATGCAAACTATTGAGTGTTAAAAACGTAAGATATGGCGGTATGGTCCTAGAGACTATAGCCTGCCATAACGGGCGAACTTAAAAAAAAAGTGGTTAGTTTGGCGCCAATACATAAACACCTAAAGTCATTTGCGCCCATTGCGAGTATTTAAAACGTAATTAGTACCTTTGGATTTAGTATTGTTTGAGACCATGGAAAGTTCTAGGGAATCCACCATCGAAAAAATAAAACTCCAGGAGCATGAAAAAGAAGTGAAATTAAAAGAAAAACGCACACGTAAGAAATTATTGTACGGACGGGCATTTTTTATTTCTTGAAACCATGCTAAAGTTGCTTGCATTGATTTGCAACAAGCCCATGTTGTCCACAGTTTTACAATAGATTGCATTGTAACTGTGCTATACCTGTATAAGTAGAACCTAATTACATACCCTACATTTCAAAAAATATAAATTCACACGTACCTACGTCTTGTTTGAATTAGAATTTCAGCTATTCCACCAGTTACGAAAATGCTTGTCATGAACAGACCGACGGCGGTGCTATTCGTTCACGAGAATTATTCTATTTATTTTATTAGTAACTATTATTTTTTTTAAATAGTTGAAACAACGCTTGCGTTTGTAAGCCGCAACGTGTGTGAGGCATTGTCACGTGTGGCTAAGTTAAAAGAGGAATGGCTGGAAGTAACCGCTAGAACAGATGCACTCAATGCGGAACTTTCCATAGAACAAGCGCGCCAATGTGCCCTAGCGGGACTACTGGACGCTTCGGAAAAAGAACTACTACAAATAAAATCAGAATCGGTAAGAAATTCTAATATTGCCTACCTATAGGTACGAAGGATTTGATTTGGACGCACATACTCGTGCAATACAATACAATAACACTTTATTGCACACCTAATAAAATATAGACATTGCAAAAAATACTTATAAGATACTTACTTGCAAGTTGCAAGTTATAAGTAAGTATCTAAAAAGTATTTTCTTGCATTATGTAGGTTTAAAGCAGGCCTAAGCGCACTCCGCACAGTAGGTACGAAGCTACAAGCACATAGGCGGACACCAACGGCGCGGCGGCGGGTCGCGCGTCGTTACACGTGCCACGTCAGAAGAGATAAGAGATATGCGATAGAAAGAGAGGCGCTCTGTAGATTAATATGACTGGTAGGTATGCAGCGCTCCGCGAGCTGAATTGAATTTTATTGCGTCACAGCAAGAGTCGCTATTTGTTAATTTCTTTGCGGAGTGATGCTTCTGTCCCTTAGTATTCTGTGCTATGAGGACCACGGTCCCACAACACCGACACGACCCGCAACCTCAGTGGTCTAAGCCATATGTGAAGCTATCATCAGTTCAGTGCTCAGTGTGACGCCAACCGAGCGACACGCGACAAAAACGATCTTCAAAATGGGTAAATGCGTAGTGAAAGAGTGCGATTCAAGGTCACAAAAACATAATACATCAAGCGGAATTACTTTCCACACGTAAGTTTACTGTTTATGCATTTATATTAACATAGATAACGCAAAAACTGAAATAAAACACCGAATGTAGTAATTTAGTTTCAGTGTTACCACTTAAAACATCTTTTCGGTTTCCCACATTAATTGGAGAATTTCAAATTTATGGAGTAAGTTGCTTCGTTTTCTCTGATTTCAAATACTTTTGCAGTAATGTGATTGAGAAATACATATTTAATATCATACAAGAGAATAAACCAACAGACTGACAAAACAACGCTCAACCTAAACAGCTGGTTCTAGAAATTTGAAGTTTAGCATAGAGGTTCCTAGTGTTTATCCTTATGTTTCTTAGTATATGTTTGGCAGGCTGGTAAATGCCATTTGATTCGGCTCAAAATTCACACGGAATAAATCGCGGGTGCAGTCTAGTATTTTTTTTATATTATATTAATAATTTTGCAGGGTACCTATAGAACGAACGTTTCGGATTTCGTCAGAGCTGAAGACTGGCCGTCGCGTCGTCTAGTCCCGATCTTAATCGCTGGATTATGATTTATGGTCAGTTTTAGAGAGTACGGCTTGCTCTAAGCGCCATGATAATTTGGAGTCCCTAAAAAAATCCGTACGATTGGCAGTGAAGAATTTTCCCATGGAAAGAGTGCGTGCTTCTATTGATAACTGGCCTCAACGCTTAAAGGACTGTATTGCAGCCAATGGAGACCAGTTTGAATAAGCTTTTTATATTTTAAATTGTTTTATATGTATGTATTAAACTAACACACTGTAAAAATAATAAATGTTATTTGCAATAGAAAACTTTTTTTCTTTGTTTCAATATTTATGGCAAGACTAGGTAAATATTGAAAGAGAAAATGTCTAAATTATTTAATTTTCATTAAACATCGTTACAATAACAAATATATAACTTGTTGGTTTGAATAAATTTATTTTATTTTAAAGCGACATTAAAAATCTTCTTTTTATTTATTATATTTTGGGTAAAATTTCAAACGGTAGGCAACACCAACCCGCCATTGCATGTTAATTTTGCGATCTTTGTCTAATCTCAGCGACGGTAATGTTCCTGCTACTTGTGTAAGCGAAACAGATATATGTTTCCTTAAATTGTTTACTTGCTTCTCAGCTACGTCTTCGCGGTTATATAGTGGTTACTGAGACCTCAATGGTGGTTACACTTTTTTTGACACGCGGTAATGAAGTTTGCTTCTCTATTTGTTTAGCTCAACAGGGCTTAAAGATGGTGCCATGCGCATAATGCTTTCTCTTTTTAACATATGCAAACGGCCTTTTGAGAAAAAATAAGTGTGTATATGTTTAACTGTTCATCTTTTTGTATTTCTTCTATTTTTTAATAATTTTTCTTTTGTTTAGCTCAATGCCCTTAGTATTCTGTGGTTTAAAGTACAATGGGAGGTTTTATCGCTTAGAGCAATTGCTTCAGACAATTATTAGTATTTGATATCAAATGCATTAGCGCATGCTAGGCGAAAATCTTATAATATTAAATAATTAGGATTAGAAATGCTTGAACAAAATCATTATTCTTCTTCCTAATTATTTAATATCTTTAACTTTTGGTAGGTATCACAGCTTTGTCAGTTATTCTGCCTCCAAGCAGTAGTGCGCAAGCATTACTGTGTTCCGGTTTTAAGGGCATTGTAGCCATCGAAATTACTGGGCATATGGGACTTAGTATCTGACGTCTCGGGGTGAAGAGCGCAATGCAGTGCTACGCAGTACTTTTTACTGTACCTATATAAAGTTCTAGGTGGCACTGCAATTGTTATGGGCAGGCGTGGCGTTTACCATCAGGCGAACGACTTGCTCGTCTCATTACTCAGTTCCATAAAAAAAACGTTAGAAGCAAGCCTTGGCTACATTTACCAAGGTAACGGTTCACTTACCTGCAAGGGTATTGAAGAAAACATGAGGAAACTTTAGTAAAGACTAGACGGTTGTACACTAGTACTGACTGTAGATGCACGTAGATGTAACTGTTCCAGGTAGCTTCTTTATCCTACTTAATATTATAAACGCGAAAGTTGTGAGAATGTATGGATGTGTTTGTTACTCTTTCAAGCAAAAAACTAGTGAATGAACTTTGATGAAATTTGGTATGCAGGTACTTTAGGACTTGGAATAGCACATAGACTACTTTTTATCCCGGGTAACCGCAGGTGGAACCGCAGGGCGCAGCTAGTGCTTGTATAAAAGTTCCATCTCAAATTTCCATCATACAACATGCGTAGTTAAATCACATCGACAAGCTAAAATTATTCTGTACCTACCTACAAGAAACAGTGTAAGACTGGATTTGTCGCTCCAAGAAGCTGCATTAAGTAATTCAAACTTTAAATTCGCCAGGAGCAGGGAGCATCAAAAGTGTGGAAGCTGCGGAATTTACTGTGCAACGAAGTTCAAAAGGTCTCCGACCAGTGTGACGTGTGGGCACTGTTTACTAAGCCCAAATATATAGATTCAGCTATTATACCATTTAAAAGGAGTCGCAATGAGAGTGCGAAACAAGTATTTCAACAAGATGGTATTTTGGAAGGAGTACAAAGAAAACGTCAAAGTCTACTAAAAGAACGCGACCGCTTATTGAATGAGCCCGATTCCGGAGAAGAATTCATCAGGTAGGTATTATGAATTCAGATATGAAACAATCTGGCTGTCTTTTTTTATTATTTATAGGCTTGCGTTTGACCGCTATGTATCTCACCTTCGGTCGAAGATGTAGCACGCTCGCCTAGAAGGAACCTGTTCACTCTTGTCTTAAAGACACTTAGATTATGGCTATCCGGAAACAGATGCCGGCAGAGAGGAGCAGTTACGATTCTCTATTGCGTCGTAGCATGAGTCGCTATTTGTTTAAATTTTTTTACGGAGTCATGCTTCTGTACCTCGGTACTATTAAGTATTCTGTGGTTGTGCGAAGGCACAAGCTAACAAAAATGTATGCGACATTATAATGATTCATGTTTGTTTATCACTACGTCGCCGTCGCCGTGCATTGCCTACTATTAATAACTTAATTAGCACCTAGAACAACCTACTAGATCATCAAACCCTTATTAGTAACCTGATTACAGTGTAGTTTTATCCACAGAACAATGAATAGTTGGTATAACATAGGCTATATATATATACTAATAATACTAAAACCAGGCCTATAGCACTCCGCACTGAAGGTACGAATCTACAAGTACATAGCTACAAGTACATACACCAGCAACGGGTCGTGCGGAGTTCAGTGGGTTGTCGCGCGCCGCCCGTGACGCACGTACATTATGCGCCCGCCGCCCCCCGCGCCGCTTTACGACTAGTATTACGTGGTATTACTGTCTAACACAAATATGAAAACAACCAAATACTGCATCGTATTTGGCTGCCTAAATACCAACAAGGACCGGAATTTCTCTTTTTTGCACTTCCGAAGGACATCGAAAGGCAAGTAAATGTACCTACACCATTTTAAGAAAGTTATATTAGGTATATATATTTTTAAATTCTGTTCTATCTATCATATATATATGTATATATAACAAAGAATTGCCTACCTACTCAATACTTTTATTCTGATATAAATGATGAATTTTATTAGTAGGTAGGGGAGAACAGGGCAATGGGAGCCTACTAAGGGAAAGTTTTAATAAAAACCACGTTAGTCAAAATTCTTGTAATTTTTTATTATAAACTCTTACCTTTAATATAAGAGAATACTTTAATCACAGTTATAATCAACTACAGACATGTATTAAGGTACAATCACAGTTTTACAAAAAAAGTCAGTCGCTCCTATTACCCGACAAATACGGCTAATGAGAGCCCATTTAACGCTCATACGGAAAATGGGAGCCATTATAATTACTCTCAAAGAATAAAATTAACAAAACGTACTATAAATGAGATCTCAGTTATTATAATAAAATAAAACTATTTGTAACACAAATAAACATGAAAACAAATCAAACAAAACGCAGATAAAACATGAAATTATTAATGGAAAAGATAAGATCCAGACTTTACGGATCCAAACAAAATGCACAAATATAAGTATCTGGACTATCACTGCCAGAACACTCTTTATGGGCCCAGTTTCCGCAACTTCTGCATCGGTACCACATCTCTCCACTTTTTCCAGTGTCTAAACAAATTGCACATAAATTATCCTCTTCAGAATATTCTGACTCATCATCGCAGATAGCATTTTCGTCTACTTGATCAATAGATGAGTCTTCATCATCACTTTTAAACAAATATTTTGTTGCCTTTCTGATCCTTGTGTTTCTGGTTGTAGTCTTCTTACTTTTAATCTCTTTATCTTTGGTATGTATCTTCTTAATACCTTTGGTTACGCCTTTGGTACATTTTCCCTTGACACAATTTTCTTTATCACAGTTTCCCTTATTTTTATTAATTGTCTTTGTCTTATTCTCCTTTTCAGTTCTTTTCCTCTTCTTTTCTTCAAATACTGCTTTCATTGGAGTGCTTGTTATTATTTCAGAATGCTGTTTAATGTTCAACGGTCTTTGTTTTTGAGAGAAGAGTTGTTCGGGCAGTGGGCTGACAATAGAGAGAGCATTAGCAAAGTCAATATTGGACGGAGTTGCGATAGGTCTGACGGTGTGTGTCTCCAAAGTAGCAGGCAGTTCTGGTGTTGAATATGATGTGGATGGAATTGGAGCTGGGGTTATAGCAGCTTCCCTCTGAATAATTTCCGGTTCAATTTGCAGACCACAAAAAATAGATGGACTTGTTGCAAGGCTAGCATATGGTTGCTCAGCCTGATTTAATGTTGATGGAATAGGAGTGACATTAGTTGGCTGCTGTTGAGCGTCAGCCACCGGCACAGCTGATCTGGATTCCTCATTAATGAAGTCATCATCACAAAAAACTCCAGGATTCATAGGGAATATTCCCGTTGCTTTAAAGCTCGATACTCCTTTTTCTATAGAAGCAATTCTAGTATAGGCTTTATTAAACAGTCCAGCAATGTCGTAAGGAGTAATTTTTATCAAATTTCTAGATTTTATGTACAAGTTGCACTCTTTGTTATAAGCTCTTTTAAGCGGGGAATAAAATGCAACATCAAGCGGTTGTAGACGGTGGGATGAATGTGGAGGAATGGTAAGCATTATGACATGGTTCTCTTTTGCCAATTCCCAAGCTTCGAGAGTAGCATGACTGTTATGATTATCCAATATTAACAATACGGGTGTTTCAGCAGCAGGTTTGGTGTGCTTAATAAAATGACGAAGCCATAACACAAATATCTTTTCGTTAGTCCAGCCATTATGTGAACAT
Organism: Petrophora chlorosata; assembly: GCA_951640565.1. Lineage (NCBI taxonomy): Eukaryota > Metazoa > Arthropoda > Insecta > Lepidoptera > Geometridae > Petrophora > Petrophora chlorosata. The sequence continues at coordinate 16,115,859 of OX621195.1, forward strand.
GTGTAAACGGCTCCCACTGGTCCATCTTTTTCCAGCTGTGGTGAGTGACGTTGCCGGGGAAATATGAAAAGCGGAGGAACGAAAGATCCAGACGCACTCATAGCACATATTACTGTGACCGTCTTACCTCTTTCCCATGACGTTACAGACCCGACGCGTTTTTGTCCTTTGGGAGCTATAATTTTTTCAGTCTCTTGGACGGTCGTTATACCTGTCTCGTCTACATTGTAAATCATTTGAGGCTCGAAGCTATGTTGCTCCATCAATTTCTCCAAGTTATTGAAAAAAAGCGTTATATCAGTCTTGTTAAATCCGAGGATTCGGTTGATACTGATGGCTTCAGGCTTTCTAATACTCAAATCTGGATGACGCTGCAAAAATCCAGCCAGCCAATCTTTTCCTGCAGTTTGATTGACTTGGTTAAACCGTTTCTCAATACCTAGTTGTTTAGCTACACTGTAACATACTTTGCGAAACTGTTCTCTTGTCAAACCATAAAATTTATTTGACATAGTCCGAAGATGGTTAGCCAGTATTTCTTCTTGGGCAACATTAAATACAGTGTATCTTCCCAGCTTAGGAGAGTTTTTGTAGCTATTATCGTCAGCTTTCGCTAAATTGTATCTCTTCTTTAGAGTGCTGTAAGGAATGCCAGTTTGTTGAGATACTTTGTACACCGAAATGCCTCCTCTTTTGAGAACAGATACCGCATTTTCTAATGAATCCACTGTCCAAGAAGCTTTTGTGGTTGTCCGAGTTCTTTTACGTGGCATCTAAAACAAAAAAACAAGGCTTTTATGTCTTTAAAATGACTAAATGGGGTAACAGGAGCTATGTCGGGTAATGAGAGCCTAGCTAGGCTACCATTAGCCGCTGACCACCATTTTGAAAAGTAATAACATAAATATGTAATTCTATTCTCAATCACAATTCAACTAATTGGACTTGTTAGTAAATGAATCTAGGGATATAATAAGCATAAATACAACAAAATAAGAATATAATTTCATGCTTACCTTTATGCTGGCAATCGACAATTTCTTGTAAGCATGGAGCGAAAAACACACAACCGTCCCTCGTGACTAAACGAATGGCACTAACGGTTCGAGCGCGTCAGGCGAAGTTTGCCGATAGTTGACGTAAGTAGCCGAGTGCTTACGATCGCGCAAATGTGCCTGCATTCCGTTCAAACACCATAGCTCCCATTGCCCGACCGCTCTCATTACCCTGTGTTCCCCTATTAGGTATTATTATATATAGTCTGTGCTATTTATTATTATTATCAATGTTAGTTTCTTGTCGCGTGTTAACAGATCTATTCAGGTTCTTAGACAGTACTTATATAAGTGTACATAGTGTTTGCCTAGTTATCTACTTAGAAAATAAAAATATGCACACTTGTAGAATAGTTGTAGTTAATACCTAATACTACTTGTATTATTAGGTATTAACTACAACTATAATTACTAGGTAGAATGAGAATAATAGTACCTCATAGGTAGTAGAGATATACATGTCTTGAACTATTCAAATTGATATTTCATCACAATACAGGTATCAACCCTAACGTTACACGCGCCGCGTGCGCGCTGTAGGCAGTGGCGTAGCTACCGGAGGGCTAGACGGGGCAGTTCCCCCAAGCTCAGGGGGCCACACGGATTCTGACTTACAAACTATAAATTGAACTAGTGAAAGTTTCTCCCACATTCGGAATAAAACCAAAACAAGTTCCAGGAACGCGACATTAATAATGGCAAATTATTTAAAAAAAATACAGGGGTATTCTAAACAAGTCTTGAACATTTTTGTTTGAAATTTGCGGGGAGTTCCCCGCAAGTTTCTGATGACGAATCTGGAGTACGAACTGGAGTAGAACAAACGATTTTAAATAGTTTAGATAGGGCTCTTGTTTATTTTTTGCCCCAGGGCCTTTGGTTACCTAGCTACGCCACTGTCTGTAGGTTAATATGACTGGTAGGTATGCAGCGCTACGCGAGCTGAATTGAATTTTATTGCGTCGCAGCAAGAGTCGCTATTTGTTTAAATTTCTTTGCGGAGTGCTGCTTCTGATCCTTTTGTATTCTGTGCTAAAACTAAACTAAGTACATACAAGGAGAAGCAATTGGACAACCCATAGACCTTTATAGGCCTATAGATAGCTCAAATGCTCCAACCCACTACCAGTTGGCAGCGTCCCCAAGATGCTGGCAGTATTGCCCTATTGGATTGCAATACTGATACGTTGAGCCAAATAAGTCCCAGCATTTTGGTCACGCGTCGCATCGATCAGGCGCTCTGACAGACTTTTGAAAAAGTAAGAGTAATATTCAAGGACCTAACTTACAACAAGATTTTTGTTGAAAAATATATTTTTCAAGACAAACTTTTAACAAGTTCGTAAACGGTAAACGGAACCGCGAACAGATTCAAATAACCCCAGCCCAAACATTAGTAGGTAGTTTACGATCATCCGTCAAGGAGTTCCATTGCCCACCTTCCGTCTCCATCATCAGATCAGCTGGCTGTCACCATAATATTAAATTGTCATCGGACTTTGACAAGTATGCAAAATTTCAACTCCGTAGGATAAGAGGAAGAGGTTCTGATTCAACTTGTAAGGTTTGACCCAAACAAATTAACATTGCAAGATATATAAAAGCTTGCAAAAACTTCGCAGAACTCTATCTATTATTTATCCATTATGTTGATTTCCAATAAATATATAAATTTTAGAAAACACCTTTTTGTTTTCAGAATAAAGAATGCTCTTCGGTACTCAGTAGAAATGACAGCTAACATGAGAGTATAAGCTCGTTCCTCCTACAGATACGGAGGACAAGTTACGTCAAGGCCCGCCGAGTCAATCCTCACTAAAATGCATTAGTTTATACATAATAAATACCTAAGTACAATAACTACTTTTTTGTCCTAATCTTTCAGACCTTTGACTTAATTGTAGAATTTTAATATATAAATTAGTACCTATCATAAAATTGTTGTTTTATTTTAGAAATATTTAGAGATAAAGTTGTCAACTTCCTCTAAGGGTCAAGTGCATACTTACTGTCTAACTCAATAAATCACACATCGTTCGAAATGTAAAAGTGGGAAGGCATGTTCTGTCAATGCTAGTCAATGTGGGAAATTATCTTTTTCTTCGTCATTAGAAAAAACAATACCTTAAAACAAACAGAATCATTAAACACATTTAAAAAAGCAATAAACAATTTGAATTGAATTGAAAATTAAAAGTAGGTACACGTCTTGTCTGACGAATTGTCACTTCTGTAATTATGTATAGCTGCTTTCTCTTTGACTTGTTTGTGTGATCATAATGTTTTATTTATCTACCTACCCTAGTTAAAAATAAATATTAGGAATTGCGTTCGCCTGCATGGTTAAACTACTACCTACCTTATTTTAAGTTGTTGTAATTTCTCTTTTAAGTAAAATTTGTTCTTTTAAAAAATAAATTAATTACAAGGTACCAAGTGGAGTAGTTTAGATATTCAGGGGGCAGGGAGACGCTCTATGCGGTATACCTATATAAAAAACTTGCCAACGTTGTCAAAATAAACATTGCTAGAATCAAAGATGTAGAATTGCTTGAATTTTTAGTTTTATATCCGCAACATAGCATTAGAATCTCAGATAAAATATGGGCTACCTACTCGAAAATTATATAGATAGAATATTCCTCTGAGGATAGATGCTCTGACATTTTATCTTTGGCTCTGACCGAGTCTTTGAAGCAGTTTTTCATTGAGGAATGACAGTAATGACACTAGAGACCTCAATGCAGTTTTTACTTTTTATTAAATTCTAAGTCAATGTCATTGCATGTGTCACTGTCAACAGTCACTAGTATCATGCTAGTACATTGAGGTCTTACACTATAGAGGGATAATTACGAAGTTTTCCGACCTAAAAAAGGATAGCGCTATACAACAGGCTCTTATAAAGAACGAGGTAGAACTATTATCATATTGTCTCTATCGCGTAACCCATTTTCTTAACATTGGCCATGACATGTTAAGTCAAAATAGTGGCCCGGCAGGGTCGGCTTGTGGTTTTTTAATTTGTGTTGTGGTATTTTTTATTATTTTTAAGTGAATCTTTGTGAATGTGTACTAGAAACAATTTAGAATTAAATGTGAAAAAATATTCGGGTGTTCCATTCATGGTGAAGTGAAAATTGTACTGAAAGATTAAGTTTTCAAACGTATGTGTTTTTCTTGTGTTTATTGATGTTTTTCGGTAACTATAATTTATGTGGATGTAACTATACATCGGGTTCGACAATTAGAACCTGCATTTGGCTTGATATATTCAGTTTTCGGTGTTATTTTGTTAAAACAACATTGCGCAGTTTCGTGTGTCAGTGTGGCCATCGTATAAACATTTCAGTTCCCATTACGTCGGGTAACAAATTGCATATTTGTGTAAAATGTTAAATGTATTAAAATTGTGCATTCTTAAACCATTTAATTAAGATATAGGTAATAAAAGTAGTTAACGATTAAAGTTTTTATTTAATTTGAAATTAAAAAGTTAAAGTTTAGTAAGAAGAGAGTACAATTGTTTTAATAGGATAGGCATTCGCCTCTTATGTAAGAACATATGTTGTAAATAAGTTCTTATTTTGTGTAATAAATTTATCTTACAGGTCCTTGCTGTCGATTACTATGGCCAATCATCCAATTCCATTGATGGATCACAATCCTACAATAAAAATGTAAGCAACGAATCTCGGATTTCTAATCCTAATTAACGCCACATAGTGAGAACGAGTTCATGAACGTAGACTTCATCATCATGTGAACGTCAAGGCTGTTCAGGACACAAAAGGACAAACCGTTTCGGGTTAGTGTAGTGAATTGACAGTTATGTATAGTTAGTGCTATCCAATACGGTGGTATGGTCAATGTAATAATTGACTTTCATAAGTACGTCTGTGATCTACTCCGACAGTATGACATTTAACTGAGACACTATGCTATTTAGATTACTTCAAGTGTTTTTTAACATTGTGTTTATCTATCTACCTATATCCTAAGTATCAGTTGTGCTGCAGTCTTGTAAATTATGTCAAAATACTAGTTCTTCTATTGTAAATTTTACCTGTATGGAAACAATGAATGTATGTATATTGTATAAATGTGTCATATATTTTATTTGATTATTTTATTTACCTGACTGGTTTAATCCTAGATAAAACCTGGTTAACAACAAAATATTAATGATTGCATAAGAAGCATACTGTAAGGAAATGTAGTAACCGCAATTTCATTCGAGCTCTGCGCTGTAGCGCCGCCACTATAACTTCAGAAAGTCGTAGGTAGTTGGTCTGTAAAAGGTACGAAATCTGTACTATTATTCTGTGGCCACGCTAGAACGTATTCATTACTCGGCCACCTAAAAGAGATCTTCACCTTTTGATCTGTTTACAGGAGATCTATCATAAAAAGTAATTTCTGGATTTTTCGACAACATATGCATATTCCATATTTCCCTATTCTTTCACTCTGGGGTACAGAATAGTACAGATGTCCTACCTTTTACAGACCAACTACGAACTTCAGAAGTTATAGTGGCTGCAATGCAACGCAGAACACGTTACATTTTCATTCAAGCGAATGGGAGAATTTTTCATAGGTATGGTAAACACTCCAAAAATAGTGTCAAAAAACTAATGCTTTCCAAAAGTGTTACGCTGTCAAGGACTCTATAGTGTCATTCCTCAATGATCGCGACCCAATGTCGCGACCCATTGAGGTCTTTAGTGTCATTCCTCAATGTCGCGACCCCATTGAGGACTCACACTATAGAGGGATAATTACGAAGTTTTCCGACCTAAAAAAGGATAGCGCTATACAACAGGCTCTTATAAAGAATGAGGTACAACTATTATCATATTGTCTCTATCGCGTAACCCATTTTCTCAACACTGGTCATGACATGTTAAGTCAAAATAGTGTCCAGCAGGGTCGGCTTGTGGTTTTTTTAATTTGTGTTGTGGTATTTCTTATTATTTTTAAGTGAATCTTTGTGAATGTGTACTAGAAACAATTTAGAATTGAATGTGAAAAAATATTCGGGTGTTCCATTCATGGTGAAGTGAAAATTGTACTGAAAGATTAAGTTTTCAAACGTATGTGTTTTTCTTGTGTTTATTGATGTATTTCGGTAACTATAATTTATGTGGATGTAACTATACATCGGGTTCGACAATTAGAACCTGCATTTGGCTTGATATATTCAGTTTTCGGTGTTATTTTGTTAAAACAACATTAGCCAGTTTCGTGTGTCAGTGTGGCCATCGTATAAACATTTCAGTTCCCATTACGTCGGGTAAAAAATTGCATATTTGTGTAAAATGTTAAATGTATTAAAATTGTGCATTCTTAAACCATTTAATTAAGATATAGGTAATAAAAGTAGTTAATGATTATAGATTTTATTTAATTTGAAATTAAAAAGTTAAATTTTAGTAAGAAGAGAGTAGAATTGTTTTAATAGTAAAGGCATTCGCCTCTTATGTAAGAAAATATGTTGTAAATAAGTTCTTATTTTGTGTTATAAATTTATCTTACAGGTCCTTGCTGTCGATTACTATGGCCAATCATCCAATTCCATTGATGGATCACAATCCTACAATAAAAATGTAAGCAACGAATCTCGGATTTCTAATCCTAATTAACGCCACATAGTGAGAACGAGTTCATGAACGTAGACTTCATCATCATGTGAACGTCAAGGCTGTTCAGGACACAAAAGGACAAACCGTTTCGGGTTAGTGTAGTGAATTGACAGTTATGTATAGTTAGTGCTATCCAATACGGTGGTATGGTCAATGTAATAATTGACTTTCATAAGTACGTCTGTGATCTACTCAGACAGTATGACATTTAACTGAGACACTATGCTATTTAGAATACTTCAAGTGTTTTTTTTTAACATTGTGTTTATCTATCTACCTATATCCTAAGTATCAGTTGTGCTGCAGTCTTGTAAATTATGTCAAAATACTAGTTCTTCTATTGTAAATTTTACCTGTATGGAAATAATGAATGTATGTATATTGTATAAATGTGTCATATATTTTATTTGATTATTTTATTTACCTGACTGGTTTAATACTAGATAAAACCTGGTTAACAACAAAATATTAAAGATTGCATAAGAAGCATACCGTAAGGAAATGTAGTTACCGCAATGTCATTCGAGCTCTGCGTTGTATCGCCGCCACTATAGCTTTAGAAAGTTGTAGGTAGTTGGTCTGTAAAAGGTACGAAATCTGTACTATTATTCTGTGGCCACGCTAGAACGTATTCATTACTCGGTCACCTAAAAGAGACCTTCACCTTTTGATCTGTTTACAGGAGTCTATCATAAAAAGTAATTTCTAGATCTTTCGACAACATATGCATATTCCCTATTTCCCTATTCTTTCACTCTGGGGTACAGAATAGTACAGATGTCCTACCTTTTACAGACCAACCACGAACTTCTGAAGTTATAGTGGCTGCGATGCAACGCAGAACACGTTACATTTTCATTCAAGCGAATGGGATAATTTTTCATAGGTATGGTAAACACCCCAAAAATACTGTCAAAAAACTATTGCTATCCAAAAGTGTTACGCTGCCAGGGACTCTATAGTGTCATTCCTCAATGTGCTAGTATCACTTTTCATGTCAGACAAGAAAAGTTGAAAAATTGTGGAAACCCCGCAGGAGCCATAATATATAAGAAGTTGAAGTTGAAGTTGAAAAGTTGAATTAGTGATGTTCATGTACCAAAAATATCGATATTTTTTCCGATATAATATATCGAAATATTGTATCGATGTTTAACAATATATCAGTCAAAAACATCGATACTTTCGATATATCGCATTGTAGAACGGAAAAGACTATTAGGTATAAATAAGTCAGCCCACCAAGGTTAAAAATCAACCAACTTATCATATATATAACCAGCCATCTTATATCTACCAATCCACCATAGATAATACAATATTTTTTAATATTTTTACTGGCCCGGATACGATGTCCTTTAAGCATTGAGGAATGACACTATAGAGTCCTTGACAGCGTAACACTTTTGGAAAGCAATAGTTTTTTGACAGTAATTTTGGAGTGTTTACCATACCTATGAAAAATTCTCCCATTCGCTTGAATGAAAATATAACGTGTTCTGCGTTGCATTGCAGCCACTATAACTTCAGAAGTTCGTGGTTGGTCTGTAAAAGGTAGGACATTTGTACTATTCTGTACCCCAGAGTGAAAGAATAGGGAAATAGGGAATATGCATATGTTGTCGAAAAATCTAGAAATTACTTTTTATGATAGACTTCTGTAAACAGATCAAAAAGTGAAGGTCTCTTTTAGGTGGCCGAGTAATGAACACGTTCTAGCGTGGCCACAAAGTAATAGTACAGATTTCGTACCTTTTACAGACCAACTACAACGTTTTGTACGTACGACTTTCTGAAGTTATAATGGCGGCGCTACAACGCAGAGCTCGAATGAAATTGCGGTAACTACATTTCCTTACGGTATGCTTCTTATGCAATCATTAATATTTTGTTGTTAACCAGGTTGTATCTAGGATTAAACCAGTCAGGTAAATAAAATAATCAAATAAAATATATGACACATTTATACAATATACATACATTCATAATTTCCATACAGGTAAAATTTACAATAGAAGAACTAGTATTTTGACATAATTTACAAGACTGCAGCACAACTGATACTTAGGATATAGGTAGATAGATAAACACAATGTTAAAAATAAACACTTGAAGTATTCTAAATAGCATAGTGTCTCAGTTAAATGTCATACTGTCGGAGTAGATCACAGACGTACTTATGAAAGTCAATTATTACATTGACCATACCACCGTATTGGATAGCACTAACTAAACATAACTGTCAATTCACTACACTAACCCGAAACGGTTTGTCCTTTTGTGTCCTGAACAGCCTTGACGTTCACATGATGATGAAGTCTACGTTCATGAACTCGTTCTCACTATGTGGCGTTAATTAGGATTAGAAATCCGAGATTCGTTGCTTACATTTTTATTGTAGGATTGTGATCCATCAATGGAATTGGATGATTGGCCATAGTAATCGACAGCAAGGACCTGTAAGATAAATTTATTACACAAAATAAGAACTTATTTACAACATATGTTCATACATAAGAGGCGAATGCCTTTACTATTAAAACAATTCTACTCTCTTCTTACTAATTAACTTTTTAATTTCAAATTAAATAAAAACTATAATCATTAACTACTTTTATTACCTATTTCTTAATTAAATGGTTTAAGAATGAACAATTTTAATACATTTAACATTTTACACAAATATGCAATTTGTTACCCAACGTAATGGGAACTGAAAGGTTTATACGATGGCCACACTGACACACGAAATACTCAATGTTGTTTTAACAAAATAACACCGAAAACTGAATATATCAAGCCAAATGCAGGTTCTAATAGTCGAACCCGATGAATAGTTACATCCACATAAAATATAGTTACCGAAAAACATAAATAAACACAAGAAAAACACATACGTTTGAAAACTTAATCTTTCAGTACAATTTTCACTTCACCATGAATGGAACACCCGAATATTTTTTCACATTCAATTCTAAATTGTTTCTAGTACACATTCACAAAGATTCACTTAAAAGTAATAAGAAATACCACAACACAAATTAAAAAACCACAAGCCGACCCTGCCGGGCCACTATTTTGACTTAACATGTCATGACCAATGTTAAGAAAATGGGTTACGCGATAGAGACAATATGATAATAGTTGTGCCTCGTTCTTTATAAGAGCCTGTTGTATAGCGCTATCCTTTTTTAGGTCGGAAAACTTCGTAATTATCCCTCTATAGTGTGAGACCTCAATGCCTTTAAGCCATGATAATACAATAATCAAAGTAGATCTGCAACTCGATCATGGTTCAAGCGGGGTGATACAAGTACAGTGCTGCCTTCTTGAGAGTATTTCGTGAATCCGAATCGGGTTGGCGAACTTGGATAACAAACTAGATAGATTGGATATTTTTTGTAGTTGAGTTTTTATTAAAAATTACCGATAGGTGTAGCTGAAGTATACGTTTTGAACATGTTTAAAATGAAAAAATATGTAAATTAATTAATGATGAGTTTTCCTAAACATTCTAATTTTCTTACGATATTTCATATATCGGATAAAATATATCGATATTATATATTGACTTCATTGATTCGATAATATTGAATTGATTCGATATATCAAATAAATGTATCGATATTTTATCACATATCGATTCATATCAAGCACCCCTAAGTTGAATTGACTAAAAAAAGATTAAAAAGATGTTCTATTATAGGGCTATGGTTTGTCTGTGTTGCGAATTTTAAGAAAAATTGCGGAATTCAATTAAATTTAATTAATCATGTGCCAATACCATTGAAATCTTAATTCTGTTATATTTATAAAACTTGAGAGTCAGATAGTTAAATAAAACAATCATGTTGCAGGCCATAAGATTGAATAGAAATATTCAATGTCTCAGGTTTGTGTTACTGAATTTTATTTTCTCGTTTGCCATTCCAGATCAGCGGCAAAGAATTATATTATGATATGAATCAGATTTTCTGAGTTAGGTACCTAAGTCATTCATAAATATAAATCTTACGCAAGAATCACGCAATAACTGCGAATTTCTGAAAGCTTGGTTGATGAAGATGATAAATGATTTTCATTGATGAAGTATTATAATATTTTTATATTCTTGTGATTGCTAGTAAAGTCCTTACTTAATAATTTATCTAATGCCTACAGGTCAGCAACTTACCATCATATTTTATCTTGCAGAAAATGTTTGGCTTATCAGAGAACAAGCAGGTTGCTCAGCAGTAAAGTTGAAACCAATGAAAATGAACCAATTAAGTTCTCAACCAGTCCGGCAGCCAGAAGAACAGTCGCTCCTGTAATAAGAAAAACCAAAGATGACATGCCATGGTATCAACCATACTTCGTAGTCGCTAGTGTTGCTGTCTTCATGGTATATTTCTGCATTTTACGAGAAGAAAATGACATGGACTTAGAATTTAATAAAACACTTTATGAACGAATTCATGGCTTAGAGAAAGAACAGTTGCTGCAATCATACAGATATAACAAAGAACAGGGAAAGAGTGTGGATGATATTGAAAAGAGGCTCAGAGAAATTGAAGAAGAACCATCTAAAGCCGAATAGTATTAGAAATTAAGAATAGTGATGTAGGTACATAGTTGTTGCTTGATACATTGAAATAAGATTTACTTAATAAAATATTAAGTCTTACAGTAAATTATTCTTATCAATTCCATTTTCACTATAATATTTTATTTTAGGCAGATTTGTATTGAAATTATAACACTGATTTTCATCAAGTTGTAGCACCTTATGAAACTATCCTCTCAATAATGAAAGAATGTTTTTGTTTGTTGTCAGCAGCAAATTTATTTCTGCGAAAACTTTTGGCAGAGCAATAGATTTTTTGGAAATCCAATAATGTACTTTTTTATATTTGGAATGCTGAAGGATTTCTAACTACACATTGTTCTATCTCTAACTGTTATTGTAATAGTAGTTGCCCTCTTCAAAACTCAATCTGTGTGGCTGTATAATATGAGGACCACAGAAATCTAAATTATTATTTAGAATTCTCTGGACAGAATGGCTGACCACTTATTTTCTTCAATATTTCTAAAGCTTTGATAGTATTAATATATCCTCTAGTGCAAAGGTAGGAATAGGTAGGTACACAGCAATGTCGAGAAGGGTCAATATAGTATGGAGAATTGGAAACCTCTGAAACTATGAGATAAGAAAAACTGCATTCTTTGATATAAAAAACTCATACCTAACACGAGAATGTAGGTAGGTACTTCCAAAAGTATTAGCATAAGTTCTAAACTCCCTAAAGCAGAAAAGTTCTAACCTTTGAGTGATAAGACTAATGAGGTACCCCTCGATCAAAGCTTATATTGCCACTGACCACCAATAATTTTTATGCCTACTCATCCAAATCGCATTGCTTCCGACAAACCACATAGCCTATGAAGCATTGCAACAGAGTGTTGGGGGTGGAAGCGCAAGTCAAGCGAACATGGTTTTTAACCGACTTAAAAAAAGGAGGTTCTTCTTTGTTAATGTTTGTTACTTCAGAACTGTTATTTATAAACCGATTTGGAAAATTCTTTTTGCGTTTGGTTCAGTATCTCTACAAAGTGGTCCCATATAAATTTCATTGATATTCGACCTTGGACTTCGACACATCAGAATTGAAGTCGTTTTTCTATTTTTGTGTCCGTCAGGATGGTCGGTCACTATCCATATTTTACATCGAAATAATTAGGTATAGAAAGTAGCTACTAATCGTGAAATAATTGCTACCCACATCATTAAAAAGATAAACTACTTTTTAAGGTGACATCAGGATGCATGGTAAAAAGATATACAGATGTTTTTTTTATACAATTGTAATTGTTTAGCTGTAATTGTTTTATTTATTGTATAATATAATAGAATATTTATTGTATAGTATAAATAGATAGTGACCGGCCATCCTGACGGACAATTTTTTCATTATAAAATTAATCATTTTCCATCAATTACTTATTGTTAGGGGAGGCCTTTGCCCAGCAGTGGGACAGTATAGGCTAGTTAAAAAAAATTGTCTACACATACCACTTCTGGGGCTTCGTGTCCACGAACCACTGCCCTAGACTAGAGCTATTGTCTTAACATTAAGGTTGAATGGTCACAAATTCATTTAAGTGTAGGCTAGGGTTATGCGAAGCACACCTCCAATTCAGGATTTCTGTTCGAAAAACTAGTCCAGGCCTCAGGCAATAGTACTGCTTGTCTCTACAATACCTTCATTAAATAAAACAAGGCGATTATGTACCTCTAAGTTACATTTATTTACGTTAATACGAATTATGTATTACTTACTCATACAATCATAATGTGCATAAAGTTAGGTCCTCAAAGAAAATTCATCATCACACATGACAATTTGTCTATTACAAATACCTAGACAATCTACACATACATTAACCTACCAAAAACACTAAAATTTAGAACTATCTGCTTACATGTCAAACATTAAATATATGTGATAGACATAAAAAACATCTTGCACAATGATTTTAACATGAAAACATATAGCTTAACTTATATATTAAGAATGTAAAAAAATCAGTTCTGCATCTTCCTCACCATAATGAATACAATGTTAAATATAATGAAATAAATGAGTGACATTACAAGAAATGTTCGGAAATTACATCTATTTGAATTAGAAATATTTTACGGATAAGATTTAGAAATTAAGCACGCTCGCCACGGATTCGTCGAGCAAGTTGGATGTCTTTAGGCATGATGGTCACACGCTTGGCATGGATAGCACACAAATTCGTGTCTTCAAACAAGCCCACAAGATAGGCCTCACTGGCTTCCTGAAACAAAAATAATTAAAATGCGTGTTAGAAAGAACTCATATAAACTTAGCACATTTGAATTTACGTGATGCTCACCTGCAGGGCTCCGATAGCAGCCGACTGGAAACGAAGGTCTGTTTTGAAATCTTGGGCGATCTCTCTGACCAATCTCTGGAAGGGCAGCTTACGGATAAGCAACTCCGTAGATTTCTGGTACCGTCTAATTTCACGAAGGGCCACAGTTCCCGGACGATAACGATGGGGTTTCTTCACTCCACCAGTGCTAGGAGCCGATTTACGTGCAGCTTTGGTAGCTAACTGCTTACGGGGAGCTTTACCTCCAGTAGATTTACGTGCTGTCTGCTTGGTACGTGCCATTTTTCACTGAAATATTCAAATGTCTTTATTTAATACCTATAAATTTACACATAGGAACAAACTAACAAAGTGAACAAACATTTCGAGAGTTGATAGCTTCAAGGAATCTGTTTAGAAATGGAAGCTACGACAAGAGCCCTATTTATTACTAACTTATTTGACTCTAAATCTTCTTATCATAATATTTAATATTAATACATCACCTTTTATGAATTCCGTGAATGCCAAGAAATACTTTCAACACAACGTAACTGTGAGGTTTACAACAATGATCATATGCTCAAAATGGCGCCGAGGAGAGAATGGCGGGCGAAACTGACGCCAAGTTACTAAACAGTGATTGGATGGTTTTATATCATTTCAAGAACCCTGATTGGTAAATATTCCAGCTCTGTGATTGGTTATCAGAAAATCTTTAAATTATCAACACTATGGTGAGACAAGGCTACGGCTACATTGTAGACACTATTTGTAGTGCAGCCACGAACTTACAGAACCCATTTAATGTTTGTAAATTAAACATTTATCAAACAGAAGGTCCCCTAAAGAAGAAAGAAGTATAAGAAGGTCCCTTAAGAAGCTAGAAAGTTCTCTTTGGTCCCGTTGGGTTCCGTAGACCATAAAATGTGTATATTAAAATGTCCAATGAGACCGTAGCCTACCCCGATGCGGGGTGCGGTTAGAATCATAGACAAAATAATTTACTTCACATATTTTTCATATGTTTATGCAATGACAAAGTATTAAATGTATATATATATAAATATGAACACAGAGGAAAAACAGCAGGATGGCTAATAGCACACATTCATACATAAACAAAACTAATGACACTTATTCCTCGGAAGATGGGACGGCCTTTGGTATGTGACGCAACTTGTGTAGATACCCTAGCGCCGTCTTATCTTCCGTGACTCGAAGAGGCGCAAGTAGAGGCCTAGATAGTGGCTACATATTTGAACCTTTTGGGGTCGAGACGCTAGGACCGTGGGGACCGGTGGCGCATAGAGTTTTCAAAGACACTGAAAAACTTCTTGTTGAAGTAACGCCTGACCAAAATGCTGGCCTATATTTTGGCCAAAGGATACTAGGAGCATTTTGGGAACGTTGCCCACTGGTAGTGCTTTATTAGATTAGATTAGTTTAGGTCGTTAACGCTATTTAATTTAATTTCTGTTTGTTTAGGTGTATACTCTATACAATATCTTAATTTACCTACAGTCTACAAATGAAATGAAACTATTTTAATGACTGTTCATACTTGCGCCAGTGATTTAATAGTAGTAGTGACGCCAATTAAATTATAAGCAGTCTAGTACTTCTTTTATTAAACAATCTCATTTTTTAGTTTTAAAATGTTTTATATTTGTATCAAAATAAACAGTTAATCAGAACAAAATTAACAAATTTCATACATTCACAAATTTACTCTATGGCTAATAGGTACAGTACCTGGCAGCTAGCAGCCTGAGGCTGTACATACTACAGCCTCAAACTGTACTTACAAGTAAGTAATGAGTAATGTAAGTAATGAGTCGTAGCATGTTCGATTGGATGGTATATCGGATCGGACTACACGCATCCAGAATCTCTGTGACTGACTATGGTATCTCTGAGAGTCGTTATTTCTAATGAGATCCAGTTTCAGGGTCATTTGGAGATCAAGGCTGGTCTCGTTTCTGAGAAGCTTGGTGTACTTAATAGAGCAGTGGTACTTCACGCCGGGCCAACGCTTTATGAAGCGCAGGTTCGGCCCCACATGGAGATCTGCTCCCATGTCTGGAACAGCGCACCAAAATACCAGCTTCAGCCTCTTTACTTACAGCGAGTCACAAGACGACAAGCTCACCAAACATTTAGAGAGCTCGGTTAAGCAAACCGGATTTATTTGGTTATTGTCTGACTCGGATTGATTTTGTCAAACCTATTTGAAGTTACGCGAATAAGTCAATAAACAGGTCAATGCGATCTGTCACGAGTTGCAACTCGATATTAAATATTTATAAACTGATTCATAATTATAACCATCGATTCGGTTTGTAACTCGGTTTGCGTATATCCAGTTTGATTCAGTTAGTTTTTTTTTCACCCTTTTGGGCAGGCAAATGTATTTAGGACCATACCGCCTTATCTTGCGTAGTTTTTATTTGATAGTTTGTAAAAATTACAATAATTTCTATCGTATATCGTCGTATGAGGGTCATCAGCCACAAGCCGGACCCTCTCATAGTGCTTCCAATAAAGTGGTGGAACTTTATTCAATCTTTCAAGGGACTTTTTGGGAGAACATAAAAAGCAATGTTTTTCTCTATTCTGTTCATTTGCCTACACTCGTACCCGTTTACGAACACATAATGGTTAATATTCCACCGATATTACACATGATCACTTGAAATAACACTTGTTTGGAAAGTAAAACAAAATCGAACTGTATCACTTTTCACTTTCCGCCAAAAAGTCCGATTCGGTTAGGAAATTTGACGGTTTGGCCCATAGCTATATACATACGCTAGAATAAAATTGCATAAAAACAAAGTACTTTGCGATGCGGATGCAAATTGCATGACTGGCTTTCTTTAGCTGTGTTGAAAAAATGCAGCGTCCCATTTTTTGTTTCAGTCTTACATAAGAGTTTTTTAGTGCGTTTGAGTGAAACAAGTAGAAAACATACAAATGACAGATCTGTCAATTTGGTTACGTTCTAATTTTTTGTAGTTTACAAAGTATATCGACATGAGTAAAGTTTTTATGTTCAAGGATTTAGAATTTAATAAAATGTCGAGTTTACCCATGTTATTAGTAGCTCATTTCGGGCTTAGTATAAATATTTTTCATATGTAGAACTATTGTTATCACGTGATCGTGTATTGAATTTTAATTGGTCGCTGTCGGTGAGCGTGCCCTGCGCGACGCGAGAGGCGCAATAATAGTTTTCCAAAATGCCGTCGGAATCCAAACCTTTGTTAGCAGCCCAAACAGAAAAACCAAATCATTATAAGTAATTATCTCGTGATGGTGCTGAGTTATTTGTTGCGAGTGTGGTGATTACGCGTGATTCGGCTTGTCGCTAATACGCTGTTGTTGTGTTACAGATACTTGAAGGAGTTTCGAGTGGAACAATGTCCCTCGTTTTTACAACACAAATGTACACAACATAGACCTTTTACATGTTTTCATTGGCATTTCAATAACCAAAGAAGAAGAAGGCCCGTTAGAAAAAGAGATGGATCGTTTAACTATAGCGCAGACAACTATTGCACTAAATATAATGAAACTTCGGGCATTTGCGAGGATGGCGATGAGTGAGTACTTGAGTTTGCTTTGTTTACGTGTTGAGTCGAAACTTTCCCATACCAATATTGTGTTTTTATTGCCAATAATCTCGGGTTATCACTGTCTTGAGTAAATCAACACCAACTATGTTTATTGAGTGCTTTACATTAAAGAAATATAGTAAGTGGGGCAATTATGACTATGTATATCTTTGTTGTCAATAATTATAAATTAACGGGTGTGAATTTTAAACAGTTAATTAAGGTTTTTAATAAGAATGGCCAGTTTGTGCATGTATAATATATACATAAAATAAAATAAGTACATACCTATACATATTATTTTAATTTTTATGTAAGTACAATAGCGGTAATAATTTAGTTAATCCATTTGTGGCAACCACAAGTAGATGTTAACCTGTTGACTCACGATTACTAGGTTCAATAGATTTTTTTATTATTGTAGAGCTTGTCGCGTAGCTCACCAAGCCATATATAACAGATCTGCTAGAAGAGTGACATTCACTATGGTCATTTTTATATGGGTGGCTACTGGCTATTTTTGTCGTTGTGTGGCAATTATACATCACTACCGTGTCTGGTTCTTAGGATAATAGTAGTTTTTTTTATTTGTGATAAATCTACATTTGACCACCATCAAGTTATTTTAATTTCTTAAACAGTGCCAGAAAACAGATTCATCAGAGTATTTACTGTATTGTATTTTATCTAAATAAATGAATTATTATATTATTATTATTATTTACATATTGCACCTTCGGTGCAACAAAGTCACAACAGCTCAGTTTTGAATTTTACAGGAGAGGACATTGAAGATTTTTTTCGCATTTATTGCCTTATTACTGGATGTCTAATTGTAGTAGGTTTAAAACCTTTATAAAATTGATGCTTTATTGTGTTTTCTATAGTTTCATGTCAAAAGTTTAATTCAAATTACTAAAATTATTTTAATAAAACGCAAAACAAAAAAAGTGTCCTGAATTGTGACTTTGTTGCACCAGGAATTATTTAGTTATACAAGTTATGCCTTATTATTTAGGCATTTCAGTCAGGTTTTTTTGCACTCGTCTACATAATTTGTGTCGCTTTAGCTCCAACGCACGTCATAATCTCGCAGGCGCGGGGGCACAACTGTCTAATCAAACTTTGTTGGCCCAAAACGAATGGAAAAATGCACCAATAACCACAAAGGCACTCACGCCATTTAGTAGATTTTTGCGATACTTTCGCGGGTGTTTTTGTTGCCCTGATATAGGCATGGCTCTAAGACAATTTGGCATACTTAACTCAATTTTGCAGTTTTGGCTATTTGTCACTTTGTTGCACCGAAGGTGCGATATGTTCCAAAATAGTGTCTAAACTACTCATCTGATTTTGATGAATGAGGTGTCAATGTCAATCGATTTGTTATTATATGCATGGTCCGGGTGACAGGCTTAATCTTCTGGTAAATCTCTGGTAGGTACAGTCCGTCAAATCTAAGAAGTACCGTTTGACAGTTCTGACAATTGAATGATAGGGATGGGATGAAAAAATCGATTACTATAATATCCGAACTTTAAGAGATCGATTACTATAATATCCGAATTTTAAGAAATCAATTGTTATAATTAAATAAAAGAAATGTTTAGGATATTTTTTTATTCACTACTAGTACTAGTATCGTCGTCTTCGTCATCATCGTCATTTAAATTAATGACCAGTTGATTGTCCATTACATTATCAAAGTGTACGTCTCTTTCGAAGTCGTCCATTATTATTTTCTTTGTTTTTTGTACTACTTTACTCCAATCTTCCTGTGTAACTTGGGCACATGCTTCCTTTAATAAACCTTCCATTTTCTTGACACTGAAGGGTGGTTTTGTGTTGTGTCTTGCTGCATAACCTGTAAAACAATAATGTAACTATTTGATAGCAGACGAAAACCATTGTTTAAATTATAAATGTTAGAAGTACTCGTGTTATTATTATAATATTATAAAATATTACCTTTAACTTGGGCCCAAATCAGTTCAATGGCATTATATTGGCAATGGTACGGAGGAAGTCGTATGACTTTGTGCCCGTGCTCTTCGGCCAATTGGTCAATTACATATGTCGGTTTTGGTGGTTTATGCAATTTCACTAACTGTAATAATTCAGCTTTTAATAGTGACATGTCGGCATCCACTCCTTTTCTTTGCAGCCATGCCACCAAATCTGCTTTCTTATTGGCTGACGTAGGTGCTTTATCAATTTGCACAGAGTGGTATGGGGCATTATCCATTATAATTGTGCTGTTAGGAGGGATATTCTGTAATAAATTTAAGAACCACTCTCGGAACCTTACTGCGTCCATTTCTTCATGATACTCTTTAGTGCTTTTGGATTGGAAAGCTAATAAAGAGTTTTCCACGAAGCCTGTAGACGCTGACCCAGCATGGCATATTATGAGGCGTCCACCTTTTCCTATCGGCACCTTCGAGCACGAAGCTTCAGAATCATCAGTCCATGTTTTCGGCACAGAATGGTTGGAATTTAGCCAGGTTTCGTCCAAAAATATTACATTATCCCAGTTTATAATTTGTTTAACTTCGCGCAGGAATGTTAGTCGCTGCATAATTATGTCATGTCGCTCCATAACAATTTTTCGTTTGTCAACTTTTTTGTATCTGAAGCCAATTCCTGTTATTACCGTTCTCAACGACTCTATGCTTCCCTTATACAGCCCGGCATCTTTTAAAGTTGCACATAACTTTGCCAATGTTGGAAATTCGCCTCTTGTAAAATACCCGTATATATGGTTTCTAATAGCATGACTATCGAATTCATCGATGCCTGTCACAGGTTTATTTCTTTTTCGTTTTTTCGGTGTGTGAAGTACGTTACTGTCACTCCCCGAAGGCCCATATTTTTCACTTAATATTTTGCCAACGGTGCGGCTACCAATACCGAGAGCTTCACCGACGCGATCCCGAACTTGTGTAACTGGCAGTAGAAGTCCACCATTTTGAGATTCACGCTCAAAATACTCGTGTAATTTCACCACCAATTCACGAGCCTGGCTGTTCAAAGTACGTCCTCTTTTCGACATTATTAATAAACACTTGCTTAGTTCGGAGTCCAGTATAAATATTGCCAAGGTAAACGGATAAAGAATGATCAGTCCAGAAAAGTAATAGCCAAGTCACAAATTGTAAAACACAAACGAGAAAGCAAGTACGCGCACAGTCAGCTTCCAAGATGGCGAGAGACTGCTGACGCCGAACCGACCGAGCGGACCGCGTGCGCTTGTAGTTGGCAGTGTTGCCAGAAAAAAAAAATTATTTTATTTTTTCGCTTTCGACAACTTTTTAAAGAAGCAAATATATTTGATTTATAAATACGTATTTTTGGTGAATGGGTTTTATCTCATATTTTACGATTACATAACTATTTAGTTATGTAATCGTAATATGTGAGATAAATCCCATTCACATGAAAAAATATTTGTTTGGTTGTCAAGTGTAATTTGTAAATAATACATTCGATTTTTCGTATATGTAAACGATTTTTTTGCATACAAGTGTATCCGAAGAGTCGCAACACTACGTGCAGTGACCTAACTACGTAACTTTGTAATGAGGTCAAGAATATAACTATTAGAAATTATTTACTGTGTAAATATGTGTTATTTTGCTTTGTTTGAAAGTTTTCAATTACATTTAGATATTAAGAATTGTACATTTTTAGATACAATAATGAAATCTTTCTAAATTCATGGTTTTATGAAAAAGGTTATCGAAACTGAATAATGTACGTATGAACAAAGTTGTTTCGGTTTGAAAAATATGAAACGTCAAACGGTACCTCTTAGATTTGATGGACTGTAATTGATAATATACAATTATTTCAAATGACAGACTTGATGGCACTTGATTTTGAATTATGATAATCTGCATAGCGAAGTTTGGCGATAAGGTTCAACATATGGTAATTGTTTAATATTATGCACTTTACAATAAAGTTATTCATTTTCAAAATATCAATACATTTAATATAGTCCATGTAACCTTTTTTCAAATAATAATTAGCGCTCAACAATCATATACACATAGATCCCTAACTATAACATGTATCTAGGGAACCAGATACTATGAAGGCCATGGTCCCACTGATCCCACAATACCCAATCACAAACAAAATATGTTTGCTCCATTTCTCTGTACACAAATATTTTTTATGTGGTAGGAATTGAACCCGCAAATTTCTGAGCAGGCGTCCGTAAGGAAACAGCCAGTGAAGCAGAGTAGAGGTGGCAATTCAAGAGCCTGTCATTGATAGAATAAAAATTAAGCATTGATAGAGTGCGATTGATGTAAGAATGAACCATAGATCGAATTGAAGTGTTAACATAGTTAGATTTCCACTTGCTAATTCGAATCTGATCAGAAAAAGCTTTTTAGCTCTTTCAGACAAGCCGGAGGTGGAGGAGTATAGGCAAAAAATACATGGACAATGGTCTTCACGATTTTCTTAGCTATCTCTATATGTACAACAGCTACATAAGGAGTACGAGTGTGGCGCGTCGTTGTCCGCAGGTGTCCATTCCTGCACCGCACGGCCGGCGACACGGAGCGGCGCTACCACCTGCGGTACTACAAGACGTGCATGTGCGTGCACGACACGGACGCGCGCGGGCTGTGCACGAAGAACGGCGCGCACTGCGCGTTCGCGCACGGCGGGCCCGACCTGCGCCCGCCCGTGCTGGACGCGCGCGAGCTGCAGGCGCTGGACCACCCCGACGCGGGTGAGGACGCGCTCGCGCCCAACGCGCTCGACCGCGAGCGGAACCTCATGAACGAGGACCCCAAGTGGCAAGGTAATTAAAACAACACAAAACAATTTAAACATTTTTATTTTTCTTAAATTTAACGTGTCACCATAGCATGCTGTGTTCACTGTTTTTAAGGCTGAACGCAGATTGTTAACTAACTTTTAAATTAATTATGATAAAGTGTTACATCCCATTTGTGAAACAAATAAATTAAAAAAAAAATTCCTCATCAGCCCATCACGTTTCCACTGCTGGGACACGGGCCTTTTCTCATAGAGAGAGTATGGGCCATAATCCACCATTCTGGCCCAGTGTGGAGGATGTGGTGAAGTTCAAAGTTCAAAAGTTCTTTATTTCAATTTTGTCGTCACAGACGCACTTATGGACGTCAAATTATCACAATGACTCTACCTCCGTATCGGAAAAAGAACCACTAAGAAGATACGGCAAGAATCTGAGGCGCCTTTTGTTTTTTAGAGATTTTGTTACAATTT
The DNA here is from genome assembly GCA_951640565.1 of Petrophora chlorosata. Classification (NCBI taxonomy): domain Eukaryota; kingdom Metazoa; phylum Arthropoda; class Insecta; order Lepidoptera; family Geometridae; genus Petrophora; species Petrophora chlorosata. The sequence continues at coordinate 16,138,329 of OX621195.1, forward strand.
TCTGGGTTTCTACAATGTTATGTTTCTATGTACCAGTTGGCTACTTTGCAGAAGTGGAATGTTCTAAGCATCTTTGTCTTCTATGTAATTACGAACAGTACAGTATGCTTTTCTTATTAGAACATTCTTAACGCGTAATTTGAATTTACTTTCTGTGAGCTCCGTTATACATTTTGGAATCTTAATATAAAAACGTACGCAGTTGCCCATAAAGGACGTTTTAGTCAATCTATACCTAGGTACAACAATCCTATCCTTATTTCTAGTGGTAATTATAATACAATACAAAAACTATTTCATCATCAGCCCATCACGTTCCCACTGCTGGGACACGGGCCTTCTCTCATAGAGAGAGAGTATGGGTCATAATTCACCACGCTGGCCTAGTGCGGAAGATGTGGTGGTTGGTGGATGTCACATGTCCTTGAATTTTTTAATAAGTAATGACATGTTTTAAATTATTGTTTACTAACCGGCTACAATCACGAGAATAAGTCGAGACACTCGACCGGTGTTCGAGCGGTACAGACGCTCATCTTCACGGAGTACGTGCGGTCGCGGCGAGCGCTTGGCGCGAACCCAGTTCAGTTCAGTTCAGTTCGCGCCAAGCGCTCGCCGCGACCGCACGTACTCCGTGAAGATGAGCGTCTGTACCGCTCGAACACCGGTCGAGTGTCTCGACTTATTCTCGTGAGTGTAGCCGGTTAGTAAACAATAATATGAATAATACTCACGCTAGTTTTAATAATAATATGTTTTAAATTAATTATCATAAATATTTACACACCCAAAGGTAGAACATGATGGAATCTATACCTAATCAATCTTAACATCTTTATCTGTACCCATGTTTCAGACAAATCATTCAAACATTCTGTTAATTCTAATTTATATGTAATTGTTCATTGTTATTTTCGAGACATTTTAAATGAGCTGCAAAAAAGACATCTCTGCAGAGTTTCTTGGTGCTATCTTCTCTAGCGGGCGTATTTCCGAAGCACTGGTAGAGTCAGTTTTCGCATTTCTTTTCAGCACTCAGACTTCAATTTGAGTATAGGAAAGAAATGGGTAAACATACTTACCTTTTTATCAAAGTCATGTTAACATAAGTGACAATTTTTGACATATTTTATTTGTATCATGTGTTTATGACCTTTAAAAGTGCACTTTTGTGCCTATTTAATAAATGATATTTGACTTTGACTTTGAAATTTATTTCATATAATTGAGAAAATTCTAAATAATTTTTCTATTAGTATTTTTGTTGCCATTGGTATAAGAGCGCGACTAGTTCGCCTCAAACAAACGCTCTAAACTGTTCGTAAATTGCTAGTGAGATAAGGCTCTAAAAACACAAGTAGGTATTTTTATGCACATTGCTTTCCTTACAGATACGAACTACGTGTTATCTTCTTACAAGACAGAGCCGTGCAAACGGCCCCCCAGGTTATGTAGACAAGGGTATGCCTGCCCGCAGTATCACAATAGCAAGGTGAGTAAGAAGGGGCATTCCTTTTCGCAAAATGACAACAGTTTTTAACCAATTCCAAATCGTTGTAGCGTTATGTCTCAAGATGAAAATCAATCGAGAATATGCAAGAAATAAAATAATGTTTCCACATCGTAATTTTTACCATATTTATTAACTAGCTTTCTTCTCATACTGTTTGTTTGTTAGTTTAAAAGCGATTGTAAAATTTGTACTCAACGGGTACTTTTGCAATCGCTTTTAAACTAACTTCCTGATGCGCTACAGACTTGAAACTTTAAACATAGCTGAGAACTGAATGACAATGCAATATAACGATAAAAACTTGGTACTTTTATTAAAAAATATATATAATTAATGACTGTGTAAACATCTTTTTTGTTAAACGAAAATGACAATGTAAACATCATTCTCACACTCTCCAGCCTCTGTGGTGTAGTGGTTGGGCAGGTTGACTCAAATCTCATACATCACTGAGGTTGCGGGTTCGATTCCCGCGACGGGACAAATGTTTGTGCACAGAAAAATAAAACAAAAGTGCAAGCATTTTTTTTTAGATCTGACTGTCTGCTTTTGACCACAATCTCACCTGGTGGGAAGTGACGATGCGGTCGAAGATGTAGCACGTTTACCCAGTAGATTTGTTTCGTGTCTGGGTGTTGTGGGACCATGGTTCTCATAGTTCCTGGTTCCCTAGATACAGGGAATCCTAGTTAGGGGTCAGGATCTATGTATGTGATCGTTGGGCGTTATTTATTTATTATTATATAAATACTCTGTTGCAGGACAAGCGTCGGTCGCCGCGCAAGTACAAGTACCGCAGCACGCCGTGCCCCAACGTGAAGCACGGCGAGGAGTGGGGCGAGCCCACCAACTGCGACGCGGGCGACGGCTGCGGGTACTGCCACACGCGCACCGAGCAGCAGTTCCACCCCGAGATCTACAAGTCCACCAAGTGCAACGACGTGCAGCAGGCCGGCTACTGCCCGCGCGGCCTATTCTGCGCCTTCGCGCACGTCGAGCGTGAGTACCCACCCGACCCGCTCCCGCCCCGCCCCGCCCGCGCTCCGCGCCCGCTCACCGCGCGTCCTGCGCCTTCGCGCACGTCGAGCGTGAGTACCCACCCGACCCGCTCCCGCCCCGCCCCGCCCGCGCTCCGCGCCCGCTCACCGCGCGTCCTGCGCCTTCGCGCACGTCGAGCGTGAGTACCCACCCGACCCGCTCCCGCCCCGCCCCGCCCGCGCTCCGCGCCCGCTCACCGCGCGTCCTGCGCCTTCGCGCACGTCGAGCGTGAGTACCCACCCGACCCGCTCCCGCCCCGCCCCGCCCGCGCTCCGCGCCCGCTCACCGCGCGTCCTGCGCCTTCGCGCACGTCGAGCGTGAGTACCCACCCGACCCGCTGTTCGGATATTGAAGAAAAGGCAGGTTTTAAAGAGAAATAGAAGTTTATTAAATTAGCTTGATTTCACACTCACTATTACATTGCCAACGTGTTGCCAACATAAAACTATATTTTTATCTGTGCTTAACACTCCCCCTCAATGTAATATTACACACTTTATGAAAAACTAAATGAACTGCAATAAACTAAGTACTTACATATTATATTGTTCACTTACTATCTATCCACTCCTATTATATTGAACCTAGACCACACATGTTTGAGAACCTTACTAACAGATTTCTATTCAAGGGTTTTGTAAACATATCGGCTACTTGGTCTTCAGTTTTAACATATTGTAAAGTTAATTTTTCTTGCCTAACTAGTTCTTTTACAAAATGATATCTTATTTCTACATGTTTTAATCTTTTAATGCAGTCTGTACTTGCAATCATTATGGCTGCTTGATTGTCACAGTATATTTTTACCGGACATACATCTTTGATTTTAAAATCATGTAATAAATGTATAATCCAACATGCTTCACTTGCTGCCATACTCATTGCAATATACTCTGATTCAGAAGATGAAAGGCTTACACAATTTTGTTTCTTAGAACTCCATGAGATCAAACAGTTGGAAAACATAAAACAAAATCCACTTGTAGACTTCCTATCTTTCAAATCACCTCCCCAGTTAGCGTCACAATAGCCCTCTAACCTATCACCACTATACTTATAAGTTAGTTTATAATCAATAGAATATTTTACATATCTTAGAACCCTTTTCAAGGTGGTAAGTAATACAGTACTTGGGTTGTTTTGATATCTACTTAATATGGAAACTGCCAAAGATAAATCTGGCCTTGTGCCACATACAGCATACATGAGACAGCCTATGATTTGTCTACATTTATTTTCAATATTTTTGTCACCGTCATTACAATCTAAAATTTTGACATCAAAATTAGAATCCATTGGAGTTGACATAGGCTTACAGTTTTTCATACCAAACTTTTCTAATACATTTTCTAAATACACCTTTTGACTTAGCTCTGTAACACCAGTTTCCAAATTTTGTTTAACATTAATTCCAATAAAATCCGATACCAAACCTAAATCTTTCATTTTAAATTCTTTACTTAACATTTCTTTCAATTGTATAATTAGGTTTTCATTTGAGCCGAACATTAAAATATCATCGACATACAATAATATATAAATCTGATCATTGCTATTACATTTTGTATACAAACAAGAATCACATTGTGATCTCACAAAACCTTCCCTTATCATCACTGAATTAAATTTATCATTCCAATATTTTGGTGATTTTTTAAGACCGTACAGAGACTTTTTTAGTTTTACAATATTTTTATTTTCACTGTATGCACCTTCTGGTAACTCCAAATAAACATTTTCATTAATGTCACCGTATAAGAAGGCTCCAGTTACATCCATTTGGAAAACAGGTAAATTTAATCTTGTTGCAACAGAAATAAATAGCCTAAATGTTGATAATTTAGCAACTGGTGCATAGATTTCGTACAAGTTCAACCTGTCTTCTTGTTCGAAACCTCTGACTACCAATCTAGCTTTATATTGTTTAATATTATTTAAATTCTTTATTTTATACACCCATCTACTACTTATTACTTTACTGTTAACTGGTTTATCACAATATTCCCAAGTATTATTATCTGTTAACGTCTCAAGTTCTTTTTTCATCGCCTTTTCCCACTCACATGCATTTGGTCCGTTCATTGCATCCTGGTACGTCTTTGGTTCATCGTCCTCTGTATAAGCATTATGACACACATAGAAATCAGTTTGTTTTTTGTGACGCAAAACTTTTGTACTACTTGGCTGTAGAGTTCTATCTGCTTCCTCACTGCTTGAAAGCTCATCATAATCACTTAAACATGGTTCATACAAGGAAATCTCATTTGTTTCGTCCAGGGTAGTACTTGATTCTATATTTTCCTGAGTTTCTTCCTTGGCAATAGCTGGACTATCTCCCCTTTCATTCTCCTTCTCCAACACCAGTGAATGCTTTTCATTGTCCTTCCCTTCTAAAAACACAACATCTCTTTTAAGTTCAACTGTATTTCTTTTCTCAAAATAAATACGATATCCTTTAACATCTTCTCCATATCCAACCATTACTCCTTCTTCTCCTTTGGAATCCCATTTCTGTCTTTTTTCTTTTGGAATGTGCACTACTACACGAGTACCAAAGATCTTCAAAGTATTAATATCAAAATCTTTATGTAGCCATGTTTCATAAGGTGTTTTTCCACTTTCTTTGCTCTGACCAGTTCTGTTCAACACATATGCTACTGTATTAACTGCTTCTGCCCATAATTTCTTTGGTAGGTTTTTGGAATACAACAAAGATCTGGCTGCCTCCACCAACGTTCGGTTTTCTCGCTCAGCCTTGCCATTTTGTTCAGGACTGTATGTGACTGTATTCTGGTGTACAATGCCACAGTGCAAAAACAATTGTTGAACATCTTTATTATTAAATTCTGAGCCATTATCACTTCTAAAGTATAGTACTTTATTTCCTGTAACATTTTCGACTTTCTTCACAAAGTTTTCGATACAACCCTTTATCTCATCTTTTCCTTTAACAAAGTAGATACTTCGATAGTTTGAGAAATCATCTTTTAACAGTAAGAAATACCTGGAACCTCCGACTGATGGAACCTCCATCGGGCCGCAAGTGTCTGCATGGATTAACTCGCACGTTCTTGTTGTCACAGTTTCACTCGCATTGAAAGGCAAACGATGTGTTTTGCCTTCCAAGCAACCCATGCATTGTTTGAAAGAGTTATCATTCACTTCGATATTGTTGTTTGCAAGCACCGACTTAACTTGCCGTATGTTTTGATGCACGAGTTTTTCGTGCCACTCACCGAGGTCCGACTTTACTTGGAGAACATTCGCAGTTGCACTTGTTTTAAATCGCATGTCCATATAAAACATATTACCGCAGCGATTAGCAATCGCACAAAGTTTGTTTGGCTGGTTTTCTTTGTAAAATTTGCACAATTTATCATTTGATAACATTACGTAACCTTTATCCGCCGCACAGTTCACAGAGAATAAATTTGTTTTTAGTTCTGGAACAAATAACACGTTGTCTATGGTCGATTGAACCCACTCACTTCCATTAAAAATTTGTGCTGCCACCTGACCGCAGCCTAACGCACTAATTGTAGTCCCATTGCCGATAATTACCGATTTTTGCGTCAGAGATGTAAATGATGTAAATAATTCTCTATCCCGGCACATGTGATTACTCGCACCTGTGTCCACTAACCACTTAGATTGCTTATATTGTCCGTCCATCTTACACTCACTGAATGCATCTAACACTACAAATGCATTGGTGCTATTGTCTTTATTCTTTCTGAACCGACACTCATTTTTATAATGTCCCACTTTATTACAATAGAAGCACCTCTGGTTTGTCTTACTGGTACTTGCAGAGTTATTACTGTCCTTGTTTTTCACATTGTTTCTACATTCACTTTGATAATGCCCGAGTTTGTTACAACTATAGCACTTTATCTTATTCTTATCAAATTTCTTTGCTATGAACGCTGAAGACTGCGGAGTTTCTTTGCATTTTTCTTTCATCCGCTCTTCTTCTACCAATAATCTTGCCACAAGATTTTCATACGTTTGCTTGTCATCAGATGTAGACTCCCATGCTGATATGAAATGTTGATATCGGTCAGGCAACGACATCAATACCTTTGTTATTACAAATTTGTCTGTAATATTCTCACCCCGTTGCCGAAGTTGATTTTGCATTTCCTCAATCTTGGACAGAAATACTGACATTTCAGTACCTTCTTCATACTTATATGTAAAGAAACGCTGCTGCACTATATGTATGCTTGTTTCTGACTTCTGTTCATACACACTCATCAGCTTATGCCACATTTCAGCTGAAGTATTGCATGAAATTATGTGTAGCATTACTTCCTCGGTCATTCTCGTTACTATGAGAGTCTGAGCCTTCGCATCCTTGGTTTCCCAGTCCTTCAATTCTTTTGTCGTCCCCGGTTTCTCTGATTGACTTTCAACTATCTCCAACAACCCTTGGCCGCGGAGTAATACTTTTGTTTGGAATTTCCAAATATTCCAGTTTCTGGATCCTTCCAGTTTTATAACGTTCGTGGTCCCGTCCATCATGTTACTCTTCCTTCCTGCTCGCGAACTTTCCTTGCTCCTGCAAGTTTTTCTTCTCGCTGACGCCAACCGGGCGTCGCGCCAACTTAACCTCAACGCACACCGCGAGCGACACGATGTTGTCGGAAACTTTTTCGCGAAACAGTGTCCTTCCCCACGATTTTCTCAATATAGTCACAGAGTTATTAGCCTGGGCCCATAACCTGTTCGGATATTGAAGAAAAGGCAGGTTTTAAAGAGAAATAGAAGTTTATTAAATTAGCTTGATTTCACACTCACTATTACATTGCCAACGTGTTGCCAACATAAAACTATATTTTTATCTGTGCTTAACACCCGCTCCCGCCCCGCCCCGCCCGCGCTCCGCGCCCGCTCACCGCGCGTCCTGCGCCTTCGCGCACGTCGAGCGTGAGTACCCACCCGACCCGCTCCCGCCCCGCCCCGCCCGCGCTCCGCGCCCGCTCACCGCGCGTCCTGCGTCTTCGCGCACGTCGAGCGTGAGTACCCACCCGACCCGCTCCCGCCCCGCCCCGCCCGCGCCCCGCGCTCGCTCACCGCGCGTTTGTTGCAGCTGCGGAGGAGGGTGGCGGCTCGCGCGACGCCGCGCCCGACTGCGGCACGTCGCTGGCCGAGCTGCTGTCGTCGGCGCTGCCGCCGCCCGAGCGCAAGGACAACGGCGCCTCGCCGCCGCACGCCAACGGCGCGGACTCCGAGTGCGCGTCCGTGTGCAGCGGCGGCTCCGGCGGGCGGCGCGAGCCGGCGCCGCCGCCCGCGTGGCCGCCGCGCGGCGCCGCAGCGGCCGCCGCCGCTGCCGCGGCCGCTGCAGCCTCCGCCTTCGACGCCACCGTGCTGCAAGAGGTGGTCGGCAACGCGCTCGACGAGCTGCACCTGGAGGACCCGCTCAACCTGATGGCGGCGCTCGACCGCGAGCTGGCCGACGGCGAGGCGGCGCTGGCCGGTGCCTCCGCGCCCGTCAACATCCCGCGGCCGCCGCTGCGCGGGTTCAGCCCGCCGGGCGCGGGCGCGGGCGCCGGCGGCTCGCCGCTGCCTCCGTTCCTGCGCTACGCGCACGACGACCGCCCGTTCAACTCGCACCCGAAGCCGGCCAGCTTCGGCGGCGGCGGGCCGTTCGAGTTCGCGGGCGCGTCGCCGTCCGCCGCGCCGCCCGCAGAGCTGTCGCGGCTGCGCGAGGAGGTGCACGCGTCGCGCGCCGCCGTGGCGCGCTGGGACGAGCGCATCGCGCAGGCGCGCTCCGCGTGCGAGGCGTGGCGCCGCGAGCTGGACGACGCGCTGCGCAAGCTGGCGCTGGCCGAGCGGCAGCGCGACGACGCGCTCGCGCACGCGCTGGCGCTGCGCCGCGAGCTGGACGCGGGCGCGGCGGGCGCGGGCGGCGCGCGGCGCGAGCTGCGCGGGCTGCCGCTGGGCGCGCTGAAGGCGCTGCAGGCGGCGGCGCGCGCGGAGCTGGAGGACATCGAGAAGGCGCTGTACCTGGAGACGGCGACCAAGTGCATGGTGTGCGAGGAGCGCGCGCGCGCCGTCACGCTGGCGCCGTGCAACCACTTCGTGGTGTGCGAGCCGTGCGCGCCGGCGCAGCTCGACTGCCCCTACTGCCAGGTGCCCGTGCAGCGCCGCCAGTGACGCGCGCCGCTCCCGGCGACCGCACCACGTGGATTATTTATTTGTAAACGTACCGTGGACGTGAACGCCTACGATTATTTAAACGAATATTCTGTTAACATATCGATTTGTTGAAATGCGCCGTGACGATTCGCCGGCAACGACTATGTCATATTTTTTATCTGTCGAATTCTGTCCTCGCGAAATGATCGCCGGGTGTGACCGCCGCGGCCGGGTGACGACATGTGTCCCTCTACGCTATTGAGATTGAGTTTTTTTATATGAGAATTTAATATTAGATTGAAGCTTTTATAGTCTATTTTTTCAGTAATAGGTATATTATGTAGCACGGGTCGTTCCGTGCGGGAGCTCCCGGCGCCGTACGTTCAATGTATAACTGCTGTTCGGAATGGGTTCAAACGTACATGACACCACCGTATGCGTTCTACATCTGGTCGCTTCCGCTTACCGTCATATATTAGCGACTCCAAAGTGGGCTAAAGATGTAATGTGTGTGTGATGATATCCTGTTTCAAAATCTCATTTCTTTATCCAAGAAAACATTTGGGTAAAAGAATGAGTGAGATTAAATTATTTTATTATTCATAAAACCTATTACATAGGCAAAGTAATTTTTAAATTGCTATGACTATATTATTAGGGTTGAATTCATATCATACATTATTTAATGACACTTACCTTAGCTCAGGTTTCGATTGCAATTGGTAACAAAAAATAGGATTTTTGTTTCATTATCACACTCAACGCAAGCATATGGACAGAAAAAAAACAAAACAAATAATGAATTTAGTTGTAAGTTCACGGCTGCGCTTCCATTCGCGTTACGTATTTAATTGAATATATTTAAAACGGTAAACATTCTGTTTGGAAGTAGCGCCACGATCACATAGGAAAGCTAATATTCATGTAGTTATTTATAACAGAGATATTTTAGTTTTATATGCATAACTATAGTCAATGTATTGCATGTTCAGAATAGATTTTATTATTGCGTATTATCTGTAGAGAGTGGCTTACGTAGGTTACCGCCATGACTCGCTTTGATTCATCTTAAAATATAACAAAGCTCAAAAGTATTGCATATGAATGAATTGGTAGAACATCACATTTGTCATATTCATAAAGCTTTTGGCAGTGTACTCGTATGTAAACAATTATTTAGCCAAACATAAGGACCAATAAATTATATAAAGAATTCACATTTTTCTGTTACGTTTGACTGCTTTAAATCCGTTTTTGACAATTTTAATCAAGTTAATCTCTGGATCCGTAATGACTAACGCTGTTTTTATAATCTTTTCATCTATTATCTATACATTATTATACAATATAGATTTTGTATATAGACTAAGATTGCAACTACATTATTGTTCATAAAAGAAATGTGTGTATTTTTGAAATAATCGATCTATCGTGAGATATAGTTCTTACACGTTTCTTTTAAGTTACGTTATATAATCATGGGTAGTATTTTGCTTAAGTTGGTGTCGGCCGGTTGTATGCACGGTGTGAGGCCTCGGCGTGAATGCAACTGCAGAATCGATAACTGATCGGCTTTTTTATTTATAACTTTCAACCTTTCGACCGCCAAGGTCAGCTACTCGACATACGAAAGCGTGCTCTCAACACCGAGGTCGGCTCGAGCCGACTAGACGCGTTCCAAAGGTTCAACTTTGAGGTGTAAGAAATCAAAGATCAAAAATTTCATACGACTTCGATGAAAGCGCGGTTTTTTGATTCGATTTTTCTGATTTCTTCGATTTTTTTGATTCGATTGAGAAAAACTGGTAAATTAATAAAAAAGTAATAGAACATCATTTCCTTACAATACATTAAAAACGCGAAAGTTTGCATGTATGGATGGATCTTTGTTACTCTTTCACGCAAAAACTACCGAACCGATTTTGATGAAATTTGATATGTAGGTACTTTAGGACTTAATAGCACATAGGCTACATTTTATCCCGGGAAACCGCGGGTGGAACCGCGGGGCGCAGCTTGTTAATAAATAAAGGAAAATGCTGTTCATTTATCTATTCTGAGTGTATTCACGTAGAATGGCGTATCTTTGCCATACAACAACAAACGTGCTAACAGAATAGTAAAAGCGTAGACAGTAGGACATCGATACTTTCAATGTGCGTCATTCACAGAACACGCAATATTAACCAAGAGCATGTAGTTTACCTTACGCTCGCTTCTGATTATATTAGATTAGACTAGCGACTTAGATATCATTGTTACTTTACCGTATTTGCCAGAATGCACACACAAATGTACTGTCTACTTTGACCTCTCGAGGTGGCAGATAGTTGCAATGACTAAAGGACAGATTACTGCATACTACCCACAGACTTGCTAGATAAAGTATGGAAGTTCACTATAAATGACACTGTTTCTATATTCAAGATAGGGATCCTTCTATATATAGCAATCAATTTTTTAAATATTGCAGAAGGAAGCAATGCGATTATACAGTTTTTCTTTCTGTGCCGTTTTTTTCTGTGCAAGTGGCTGTATGCTGTATTCCTCCGGCTTTAGTGTATAGGAGTAATGTCCACTCACTACATTGTTAGATTGTTTTATTCGCATTTTAATATTAACATTCCCAATTATTAAACATTACATAATTGATAAATCGGTGTTGGTAGTTATACATAGTTTTAGTAACATTTCAATTGTCAACGAGCAAAATACTCGTGTGGCTGTTTTCATATTGTATACCTATAGAGCGGGGTTTTATAGCTTTTAGGTATTTTTATATAACAACAGTTGTGCATTTTGTTTTTATTTAACTCTGCTATAAATGTATTTATCTATTTAAGCAATAAAGTCCTGCACTTTCGTAGCTCGACTGCCTTGTTGCAAGTGGTATAGAGACTAATTTTAAGTTTGATATTATTATAAACCATCACCCTGTGACGGGGAGAGAAGCGGTACTGATTATAGTGTAACTTTTGGAAGAGGTAACGCGAAGGGTTCAAGCTTTTTTTTATTAACATTTTATAACTAAAGTTGTCGAACGTTTTATATTAAATGTTCAGGACCAAAGCATTACAGTTAAAACGGCTGAGGAGAAATATGAGCTTTTCATATTACACAAGCAAGTACTCGGTTGATATCTAGATTTGAATTTCTCAATAATACACAAGAAAAAGTTGTACCGACCTCTAGAACATTGGACATCTTGTAATCTTTTGTATTAGAAATAAGTTAATAGCAACAGCTATTGCGTTTCGTTCTATTTTACAAAAACGACTTCACAAGCTAGTTTGTGTAAACTTATTTAATAGAAAAGCGTTTTATACTATTTTATTTGTTTACCCTTTGTAACGCTATATGATTAGGTAACGTATATTTCGAAAAGTTTTTATTTTATATCGATATATGATTAACAAATTAAATGTAGACGTAAGTATTAGAGGTAAGTAGAGTTTTCAAATTGTAATGGACTTTAATAAATTAAGCGATGTAGCTGCGATGTTGTGCGACATTGAAAACGAAAGCAATAACGTATGTAACCACAGGACCGCCTAGACTTTACACAGATCCTATTTGTGCGTTGGGTCCTGTGAAGAAGAGCAGAGCCAACTCAAAATAATTATATATATTTTGATGATCTTTAATGATACTATACATTAATTAACTCACTCATCGGACTCTTTAGACACTGCTTTTCTTTAGTGGACTATCTTCAATAATTTTATACCTACATGCATATGTCGACACGGCACATTTTGTTCTCGGCTCGGTATTACTCCGATGGATTGGACTGATAAGGCAAAGAAAGAATATTATAAAGCAAATTAATAATATTATTAAAACAAAAAAAAAAACAAATAAGACTCAAACCGGCATAAGCCAGCGTACAGTTTTCATAATGAATTTTGCTTCTAAAGATTCGGCCTAAACCACAGAATACTAAGGGACAGAAGCATCACTCCGCACAGAAATTTAAACAAATAGCGACTCTTACTATGACGCAATAAAATTCAATTCAGCTCGCGTAGCGCTGCATACCTACCAGTCATATTAACCTACAGAGCGCCTCTCTTTCTATCGCATAGCTCTTATTTCTTCTGACGCGGCACGTGTAACTACGCGCGACCCGCCGTCGGTATCCAGCTATGTACTTCGTACCTACAGTGCGGAGTGCGCTAGGCCTGCCTAAACTAAGTGAAGCTGCCAATTTCATCAAAGAAGAAAATGAATAGTTTTACATAATTATGAGATAATTTCGTTAAATACTCCCCTTTATACTTTTACGTAGGCTTTTGTGATGTCGCTAAAATATTTGTATAAGATAGATGGTAGACGTGTACTTGAATCAAGTAATCAAGGTTAGCAATATTCATTATTTTAGTTCCGCGAGGGATACAAAAGCTAGACATTGAAGCGTTTTACAAATTTAATGCAGTTGAAAAGGAAAACTAGATTATTCTCATATTCATAACTTGGGATTAAAATATTGATGCGTACTCTTTCAATGCCTACGTTTGCTCTCTACGTTTGCCGTTGTTCGACAGCTTGTTTCGAGTAAAGGATGTAGTTGTAAAGATAAGAATCAAAATGTTCTGTGTGGCCATAGTTCGTAGTCTAGCTTGCTAGTGTTTCTGATTATACATATAAGATATTTAGATATTAACATGTATTAGAGCTATATTTATTTTTATATTATATGAAAGTTAAGTCAAATATCAGAAAATTACATAGGTATCTACTATACATATATAATTAAATAATTATACATACCTACCTAACTATCACTTTATCTGTCAAGCATGGTTTCATTGCATTTTATAGGTTCTATGTTTGTTGTAAAATGAATACACTTATTTATTGGGTCAGATGGGCAGAATCCAAGTCGGCCATAAGTTGATATCAGCTAATAGATATGAGATATGAGTTAATAGTTTACAAAATCGATTTGTGTACTCTAAAACTGATCCCAATATATCTTGAGAACAATACTAAGCATTTCATATTTATCTTTTTATTTTAAAAGAGCAGTTTTGTCAGCACTTTATTAATATACATACATAGTTATAGAAGCAAATAGTTTGCAGGTGTGTGGCATTTGTTATGTTGAAATGTTTAATCATTATGTTAAGTAATTTAATATTTTAATTATGTGTTTGTCTGACGGCCGCCGAATCAATAATATTCTATTAATATTACTCAAAAAATTGATTATGAGTTTGAAGTTGTTAAAATTAATTGTATCTTCGCCTACGCCTTATGAAACGTTCAGGTTGAAACGATGTTGGCTATCAACATTGAGCTCGGTTGTAGAGTTTGTATATTGACTCGTCCAGGCTTTATTTTAAGGCCGTGTAAAGCTCTCAACTGTATTCCTTCAGAGCTTTGTTAAAAACTTGCTAAAATTTTAGGATCATATTTTTGTTATTAAAATATGATGTGTATTGAAGCAATTCCAAGCAAAGAAGTAATGACATTTATTTTAACCTTACACTCGTATTTATGAACAGCACTTGTCGAAACACTTGGGTAAGAAAGGCACAACAACCAATCACGAAGAGTCCGTGTCGACACAAGGAGACGGTGACTGGGGGTTAGAGCCGTTCTAAGAATTCTACCCCTATCATTGAAACATGCGCTATAATTATTATCTGGTTAAATATCAGACCCTCTACATTATACATGTGTGCAACATGGAGTTCTAATCGGTTGCTGTGCCTTGCCTTGTGTTTCGACAAGTTTTGTTCATGAATACGCACTAGGGTTAGTCTAAACAGCTATTGACAAGTAAATAGCATATTTTATTGCCACGAAATGGCACAATAACGCTTTAGACGTCCGCCGCCTATAAACGCGACGGTTTGTGTCCACTCCAGCGACAAAGAGTCCACGCACCCGCGATACAACTTATATATGTTTGCATTTGCATATTAGGCACTTTTTTTTTTCATCCGACGGTATTCGGTTGTCGTCGGATATAAAAAGCACAACTCATTTTTTTTACCTAATCCTTACTGAATAACACAATTATTAGTTTTAGTTATAGGTTTTTTTTATATATAAAAAGAGCTTTGTTGCGTATGCATAATAACTCTGTTTTATATTTTTTTTCTATTTTATTCAATCATTAGGTAGGTAGGCCCAACAAATTTAAAAAAATTATAATTGTTAAATTAGCAATAGACGTAGAAGAATAATTTATAATATAATGCGTTTGTATTTGCTGACTAATTCAACAGATGAAATACTGATAGCTTTTTTATTACAAATTGAAATTAAAAGATTGTATTTTTAATGTGTGGCGTGGGAGGTACTATAGAACGGTAGGAAAGCATAAACAGATAAATTGTATGTATTTACAGTTAAAAATAAGTGTTGCACTGGTTGTTGGCATGCACTGTGTACGGTTCATTTTTGCTTGTTAAATGATGTATTGAGGGACAAGTTTTCTGTCTGATTTTCGGTTAGTAAGTTAACGAATTCGTGAATTACATTTCTTTCGACATTCAACTAATTCGCAACTTACTACCTAACACAAAAAATGTTTAAAATTTTGATGATGACATCGAGTAGTCAGCAAAGAGGAGAGACCGAACTTTATCAAGCGATTCCTTTATCAAGCTTTTTTTACTTCACTTTTTGTATGTCCAAAGCATTGCTACATAGAATTTCCAGCTATACAGCGATTTTTGACAATATTTGTTGATAATCACCAATAAAAAAATCTAATATTTTTTTTTAACGTGCGAATGCCTTTATTACTGAAAACAAAATACACTCTACTTATTAAAACAAAATTAAAAAAAAATTAAATGTCAAATAACACTTCATTTTTGTATTGAAATGTCAATTACTTTACCACTCTCCTCTTTAGCTTCAACAGTTATTCCTAATATTGATTTTGTTTACTAACAGTAGGCACTGATGCACGAATGGTCGTATGTCCTCCCACGTCCATGATATACCTTTATATATTTGAAAATGAGTGATACAAACGTGTAAAAGAGCGAAGTTTATAATTTTAATAGCTAGGTAGGGTTTAATAAATTTTAAATTCGATTCAATAATTTGTTTGTTTTATTTCATTCCCCATTATTATGTATCTTGACGACTTCTTTTTTTTTACGCTTAATTGATCCATGTTTAGCCACTATCTTGCCTGATGTGAAAGCGATGATGTGGCCTATGATGGAGCTCATAGATCTAGAGGGAGACGGTAGTTGAGCGGCTGCTCAGACCCGTCTCCCCGATGGTTCACCGAACATCATCTTGAAACACGACTAGGTCGCTTGACGGCATGGCTTTGTTCGGTGGGTGGTATTACAACCTTTTTTCCTTCACCGTTTTAGAGTGAGCGTGCAAAATCTGCACTTAGCCATTAACTATAAGTCATTGGTACAGAGCCGAATCGGGATTCGAACCCAGGTGCGTCGGATCGAAAGGTGCACGAGTTCCCGCTGAGCCACACTCGCTCAACTTGCGATTTAAAATATGAATTTACTAGGTGCCTAAACTTTCCTGATGGCGATCACCTTATTATAATCCATCTCGTAGTTTAGAAGACCTTAGCACAAAATAAGCAGACTACAAAGCTTATTTTAATAAAATGTAGACAATGTATAAAAATTTATACAGGCTGGATTTTTGAGAGGAGGCACTAAGGACAGGTACCTGCCTTAACCGTTATAGTTACAGGAACACGTGCCTAGGAGACCATCCGTAAGTTTTTGAGATATTCTGAACTGCATTCACAGATTTAGGAAAAAATGTAGTCAGCGAAAAAAATGCTAAATTACGAAAAATATTTTTTATGCCAATCTATCCTGTTTCTTGTATGGATCAAAACACTATAGGACCGTTTAAAGTATGAGTAGGTACTAGAAATGACAAATCTCCAAAAACTTTCCCCATATATTATGTACGGGAAAACGATGATTGAACTCACAAATGTGTTGTTGCCAATAAATTATTTTTCTAACTGTGATCGAAAGACTCTTGACCAACTGAAGTTTGAGTACAGAAAAAAATATTTTGAGTTGATTAATAATAAAAGATTAGGTTTTAATTAAGTCAAACAGGACAATTATAAAATAAAACGTGCTTTAGATTTCACAATGTGATTTATTAAAAAAAACGACAATGCGTTGCACAAAAACATTGCTTTGAAGATCACGATACAGTACATAAGCGCGGTAGCTCGCCACGCCTAGACTACAAACTTACAGTACAGTATGGGCTGTTTATCTAGCTTGCACCAAACCGCATTACAAACGAAGTTGAAAGCAGTGATTATTTTATCTATGGTCTAGAGACAAGTCATTGGTGAGTTTAGTATTAATATTATGTTGAAGTTCACAATTATATCATGAATAGTACATAAATAAACATTAACATAACCATATCGGTCATTCGTTTACAATTATTGCACAGTCAACGACAAAAGTTACTGAACACTTTTTTTTTCATAAACCACAGATGCGTTGAACAATTAGGCCTGTACAGACGACGAACCAGTCCGCGAAAATAAAAAACTTGGAAATGTATGCGCCAACGTAGACGATGGACAAGCACATCAAGCGAAATAAATTCCGCGTACTTTTTATTTCGCGGACAAGGTTACGAAAAAGGGCGTCATCTGCGCAGGCCTTTAGGTACATTAGTTGTGTGTACTCTGTGATACTAAGTATAGAATTTGTAAAACATAGATGTCCAGCGAGGTATGAAGTACAAGATTCAAAACTAAACAAGTGAAGCACTTTCTTTTTCGATGATACAAACAAATAATGAGCAAATCGACATAGCACAGGCATGTCCTGCTGCCATTTAATCTACATTTATGTGCAGAATATATCTTTGTTCTTATATATAAACTACTATATTATGTATATTAAATAAGTTATAGATTTATGTAAATAATCTCGATTTGGCTTTAAATCTAAGAGCTCTACACTAGGTACCTACTTAAAGCATTCAGTTCTGAGTGTACCGACATAGCAAATAGTTATAACCGAAAAGTAGGACAACGCAAATAAAAAGTTTAACTTCTAGTCGTAGACCGTATATAAACCAGTTTATTATTTGAACGCATTGCATACTATTATCCACATATGTACATATAAATAGGTATTGTTAGTTGCATGCGAATTCTATTTTGAAAACAAAGCATTATTTATTTATAGTATTTATATAATCGTTGCGGACTATATTATAGCAAAGCACTCTCTGAGAAGGCCGTCATCCCAGCAGTAGAACGAATCAGGCGATTTCTTTTCTCTATTTTTTTTTATCACAGGAAAACAGGGCGAGTTGCTTTCGTTCTTTCGTTCGTGCGGACTAAAAGAGACACTCTTATGCCGGTTGCATAGCGCTGTCCCTTTCATCCGACAGAACGACGATCGTAATTACTTTTTCAGTGTGTGTACAGACCAAACTCAAAACGTTTAACAGCATTTTGGTTGCACATTTTTATTACTCGAGAACGTTTGGACGGAATGTCAAATTTTATTAAATAAACAATTATAAGTTGACCCAGAAACAATATGATCCTGGTTTGTCCCACAGCTGGGTTTAGCCTTAATATGTACTCTCGTTAGGGTAACAATAGAATTAAAATATAAATTGCAAAATTTGACGTATATAAGTGCGTCTGTGGTGCCGAAAATGAATAAAGAGATTTTGATTTCATTTGATTTGTATTCGTCTAAGCTTTTGTAGTAAATCTTTGGCGCATAGACTAGAAAATCCTACGAGACCAGAGAGTGGTAAGACAGAAAAAAAGTAAAAGTAAAATGAATGTTAATTTTGAAAAATAATGAGGTCATCGAGGACGCCATGTAATTAGTTGATGTATTCTAGCAAATAAATGATTGATTGAGGACAACCTTTTCTAAGCCAACTTATGATTTCTGTAAAACAATAGACAAAAGACAATAGTGCCTTGTTGTTGTCAAAAGTCCCCTCTCTGAATGTTATCTATATAAATGTGTATGTATACGTTCTAACATATATTCATGATCTAGGCCAGGGCCCTAGTTCACTAAGACAACTTGGCGATTCCTTGCTTCAAGGAAACGTCGATTCCTTCATTAATAAACGACATCTGCGAAATTTGTATTCTCTATGACGCGTCATATATATGAATATATGAATGCGTCATAGAGATGTCATTTATTAATGAAGGAATCGACGTGATTTCGCCAAGTTGTCACAGTGAATTGGGGTCCAGGTGGATTTCTGTTGAATAAGTCGGTCCACTATTGATTAGATTTGCATTAAGATATAAGAAAGAAGATGCCATTACAATTCGTTTCCTACTGTTGTTGGACCTCGGTACTATACAGGGTGTTACAAAATTTTGGGACCTTTTCCTTTGCAGCTAGGAAGTTTTGTTCTTAGGATAGATCGGTTGCATTTTTGAGAATATAAAACCTGCATTTTTGGGTCTACGAAAAAAGGTACAGTCAGGCTCGAAAATGCAGTTTCGTAAAAACAATACAACTTGAGTTTAATTGATCCTATTTCTTATCAGGGCCCTAAGTCACTAACACAACTTGGCGATTCCTTGCTTCAAGGAAACGTTGATTCCTTCATTAATAAACGACATCTAAGAAATTTGTATTCTCTATGACGCGTCATATATATGAATATATGAATGCGTCATAGAGGTGTCGTTTATTAATGAAGGAATTGACGTGATTTCGAAGCAAGGAATCAACGTGATTTGGGCCCCGGAATGTTTCCCACAAAGTAACCCATAAAATCATCACGTAAGTTTTTAAGAAAATTCCAATTAACTTTTTCCAGTATAGCAGCACCCTCCTAAATAAATTAACTATCGGGACTCAGAACTATGGTATGTAATCGATGGGCATTACTATCTTATCATTTCTTCTAGCGTGGTCAAGTACACTATAACTACTGTTAGACACCGGGTGTTTACCATATGTGTTTAGGCACTGATTGCACCAATATTTGTGGGCAAAGTTAACCCAAGCCTGCTTATCTAGACCTAAGGTTGTCCATGCCATCGCGACTTTTATATTTATTAAACCCGACGCAAAAAGGAGGGGTGGTCTTTGGCACCATAGCTCTTAAAAGAGCACGTTTTCTAGCGGTGGTTCTTGTCTAAGACCGCTAGAAAACCTGCTCAACCGATTTTGTTAAAACAGGTCTATGTTTAGAACTACGAGAACCATGGTCTCACAACAGTGGGACCATGATCCTCGTAGTTCTTGGTTCCCTAGAAACAGAACATCCTAATTAGGACTGTGGCGCAAAAGGTTAAGTACCATTCAAGTACTTGTTGCAGTATTTGTTGCAATCACCCGGTATCCATCATTAATTATAGATGCAATACAATTATTGCATATCCACTAACTCTAACTACACTAGTTCAGCTGCATAATTGCAATTTGGTTTCAGGCAATTGGCAGTACTTGTTCCTTATTTATTTGCTTTTATCTTACGGTACGTTCTTATTTACAAACTTAAAGTGTAACATTTAAGTCTAGGCACTAATTGATTAACTTTTTTTAACGAAATTGTAAATTTAAATGCGACGAGTGATTGTAAACATTTTATTATAACGAATGTCCTAAAATTAGCGCAAGATTTGAACTTGCCGCCGTTTGTGTAGGAAATTGTTGGCAACTCTGAAAAAAAAACAATTTGACAGCTGAGAGTTTATGGTTAGTAAAAATGGAGCGAAGATCGTCGCTCCATCTAGCCTGAGGGCGATGTTCGCAGGGCGGCTTGTAGCAGCTGGATGAGAATAGCCGGGGATCGTGCTCAGTGGCGTGCAATTGGAGAGGCCTATGTCCAGCAGTGGACTGCAACAGGCTGATGATGATGATGATGATAATAATGAAAAATGGAGCTTTGCACGGCACAAAAGTGTTTTCATTATTGAACAATATCTCAGAAACAATGAAGTTTTGATGTTCTGGGATTTTGAACACTCTCACGCACTGCTTCGAAATTGACATTTGAACGGCTTGTTTTTGGACGACCAGTGTATTTAGCGTCTCCAACTGATCCAGTCTGCCTGATTTTTTCAATTAATCTCTTTACAGTTGAAGTTAAAACACTATTCCGATTGTTTAGTACGCTTCCGTGAAACTAGGTGGCACTGGCAAGCCTTAAAACACGCAAGCATTTCATTCGTGGTTATCACAATAGATAAGAGCGTGCGTTGCTATTGTAACCTGAAATTCGTGGAGCTTAGGTTGAGTTATACAAATACAAGCTGTATTAGAAGTATCATAGAGTGTATTATTTTGGGACCTGCGTCGACACCGATCATATTTTGTTCAAACTGTGGCCGCCAAACTATAATTATTTTTGAGATATTGATCTATGATGAAAACACGTTGTATCGTGTAACGCTCCATTGTTACTAACCCTAAGCTCTCAGCTGTTAAATTGTTTTTTTTTTCGGGGTTGCCAACAATTGACTACAAAAATGGCGGCAAATTAAAAAAAATCTTGCGTTCATTTTGGTACACCTTAATATTTTATATAGAGGCGTACGAGTTATATCGACAGGCGTGCGATTATATATATTTTTTTTAACTATAAAATATTATTTACTTGTTATTACATTGAACAGTGCTTAATTCATTCAACTCAAACATCTAATATAAATATATCTAATGAATACAAACATATCCATAATTAAGGCTAAAATTAATCTCATTCACATAGCCACATAAAATAAAAATATTAATTCAAACAATACATGTATATATATTTAATAATACATTTTTAAATAATGCTGTTTTACCGTAAGAAGCAATATATGCGTATTTAGAATAACCAATACAAGCCTAATACCACTATAACCAATAAAAAAGTCAAAATTTAGTCTCAAAGTTATAGGCCAATTTTTTCACAGTGAGGGAATCTATAAGACGTACCTACGCTGAGTTATAAAGTTATAATTCATAAACAAACGCACCGTTTCCTTTTGGGATCTTTCTTTGAATATAATTTATTTTGTGCAGTTTATAGTAGGAGTCTGAATGCACACTAAAATGAAATAGGCGTTACAGATTCCCCCACTATGCAAGGTTATCTCATATTTACGGTGATACGTATTCACAATATAAATTTGTCTTAAAATTACTTAAGAGTAACTAAGGCCCACTTGAACCACGGATTAGTGTCAATTTGACAGCCTCTGTGGTGTAGTGGTTGGGCAGGTTGGCTCAAATCTCATACACCACTGAGGTCGCGGGTTTGATTCCCGCGAAAGGACAAATATTTGTGCACAGAAAAATAAGCGCTAGCATTTGTTTCGTGTCTGGATGTTGTGGAACCATGGTCTTCGTTTCCTGGCTCCTTAGAGACAGGGATTTCTAGTTAGGGGCCAAGATCTATATATGTGATCGTCGGGCGTATTTATTTATTTATAATTTTCATATAATAAATCAAGTTTAGAGGTTTAATCTTGATTTTTCATTCATGCAAATGGGCCTTAAAGTGTGAAGGAAGTAAAAAAGATGGCAGCGTAAACACGGCGCGGTGTGAAAGGAGCGGATTGTTAAAGCGCTTGTAAATGGCTGGTTTTGAGGTAATTATTGGTACAATCGTAATTATATGGTGCAACTCAGTGCAACACTTGCCCCAATCTTCTTTAACCCCCGACGCAAAAGGAACGACGAAAAAGGAGGAATTATATATTTGACCACTGTGCGTGTCTGTCGGTAGCATCGTAGGTCTGAAATGGCCGACCCGATTTGGATGCGGTTTTTTTATTTGAAAGCAGGTTTTCTAGCGATGTTTTTTTTTAGTATGATACATAGACAAACAAGCAGACGGCCCGCCTGGATGGTAAGCGGTTACCGTCGCCTATGGACACCTGCAACACTCGGGGCATTACTGGTGCGTTGCTACCTTTAAGGACCCTGATGGTTGGTCCCGGATAGTTTTAGGCATGTTTTATCAAAATCGGTTCAGTCGTTTTTACTTTTTATAGGTTTTTTGTTGTTAGGGGTTTTTTTAATTTTAGTTTACTGAAATTCGTTATTTTCTTAATAGTTCGGTGTCAGATAGTTTTCAGCAAGATGCAACTTAAGTCCGTGTAGGACTCTATGCAATTTTTATAACCATATTAAAGCACAACAAAAAGATCTGCTGAAGTAGTACCTGTGTTGTCGCCTCAGAGGTATAGCATATTCGGCAGAATTACACTAAATATTTTCATTACGTTTCAAATTTGAGATGAATTTAAGCAACGTCACACCTGATTCCATGTCCTACTAATATTATAAACGCGAAAGTTTGTAAGAATGTATGAATGTATGTTTGTTACTCTTTCACGCAAAAACTACCAATTTTGTTGAAATTTGGTATGTAGGTACTTTAGGACTTGGAATAGCACATAGGCTACTTTTTATCCCGGGAAACCGCGGGGCACAGCTAGTTTATCATATTTATTACTACACTTCCGCATGCTTACGCCTCCACCTAGTTTTACAATCCCCTGATAGCGTATCAGGCAGTTATGTTATATACAAGCCTTAATTCTAGGTCTATCGTTGTATGAGATGAAGTGCACTTAAGTGAGGAACGCAAATCTACTGAATTCCTTATACTCTCGTAACATTAACAAATGCATTAAACAACTCAAATGTAGACCAGGCTGTCCTAGAAGCCTTATCACTATAAGAGACAGGGTCCCAATTCACTATGACAACTTGGCGATTCCTTGCTTCGAGGTCACGTCGATTCCTTCATTAATAAACGACATCTCTATGACGCATTCATATATTTATATATTACTGGTGGTAGGTTTCTCGTATGCGAGAGGCCGTCTGGGTGGGTACCACCGCTTTGCCAGTTATTCAACCGCCAAGCAGTAGTGCGCAAGCATTACTGTGTTCCGGTTTGAAGGGCATTGTAGCCAGCGAAATTACTGGGCATTATGAGACTCAACAACTAATTGTCTCAGGGTGACGAGCGCAGTGCAGCACCGCGCAGAATTCTGCAAAACAAAGTTCTGGGTGGTGCTGTTATTGTTATGGACTGGCGTATTGCTTACCATCAGGCAAACGACCAGCTCGTCTCGTCATTCAGTTACATAAAAAAAAAAATATATTATTTATATTTCCATCTTAGGCCACATCATTGCTTCACATCAGGCGAGGTAGTGGCCAAACATAGATATGTCGCGTCAGCGGTGGCCGGGCGCAACATCGTTTCAACATCTTCTTTATTTTTCATTCCTACAGTGGGTAGTTGGTGGTAAGGTAATTAAACACTCAGTAATTGACTATTCGAGCGGTCACAGACAAGTGAGACAAGTCCTTGGTGCACGTGCGCTCTCAACCAAGCCACGAAAACTGGATCTGTCTGGAATATTCGAAATTAAAACGTCACAAGGCCTTGTCCAGGCGCATAGACAATCGCTACTCTATGCTACCTGCGTTTCCGCCCACTTTATTGCCATTGCAAAAATAAAATAACATCTTACAAAGGAAATAATTAAACACTAGGCAAAACATGAATCAAGACGAATTAAATTGAAACCGAAAATAAAGAAACCGTTTGACAAAATCAAAATAATTAAATCGAAGAAAATAAAAAATAAAACTTAATTCGACAGATATATAAAGCGTAAAAAAATATGATTCTCTATGACACGTCATAGAGAACACAAATTTCGTAGATGTCGTTTATTAATGAAGGAATCGACGTGATTTCGAAGCAAGGAATCGCCAAGTTGTCATAGTGAATTAGGGCCCAGTTGTGCTAAGGTCAAATCGCAGGTTGAAGTCAGGTCAGTTCACACACCCATGCCACATCAGAGATGTGACCGGGACGTGGCCGAGCCGTGGAAAAATGAAAAGGAATACTGAAAATCAGGCGCCGGCAATGACACGTGTGAACGAGTTGATACATAATGTACCATAACATTATTTATTTATTTAATCTTTATTTCAGGCAACATTAAAATAAGTTACAGATGATATTTACTTATTCTACGGCCCATATAAATATATACCTTAGAACTATCATACGTATAATTTATATTAAAATATTTATTTATGTGACACGTTTTGTCGGCGACGTGCGACGTATTTGCGCTTCTGATGGAGCACGGCCCGGCCACGTCGCTGACACGGCTCGGATATGTGTGAATAGACCTTTAATCGGGTTAGATATAAATTTTCATACACACTAACTCCTTGATTCCACTTTGTCGTAATATCTTGACACTGGCTATGGGAAAAAATAGTGACATAGTATAAAAATAAATGCAAATATGGTCTACATTTGAATTCAATTGACTGTATCCAAGATTCCCGAGACTTAGCTTTAAACTTTAGTTTACATCTTACGTCTAAAACACAATCGTACCCTGGCCAGTGAGTACTATCTCATTTTTGGTACTCGGAGAAAGTACTCACTGACAAATCCTCACACTGCCAGGTGACAGGACAGGCAAGCCTTTCAAATAATTATTTCGCTTCATTTGAGATTACCATTTTATACAAATTGATCGAAGAAGCAGATAGCGTCTAAAAGGCTGTTGTTATTTAAGCGTACCTATCAATATGATTTAGTTTATCGAGTACTTTTTTGCAGTTCTGGGGGCTTATTGTCTAACTAGATGTTACAGCTAGATAATATGCCCCCGGCTTGGCTTAAAGTGTAAGGGTCAGCTGACACTGAGACGTGACGCGCCTGAAGAAGCCAGTTGCGTAAAGCGGCACCGCAAGGCATGCTTTGATCACTAAAATGTGTACCATTTGTGTTGTAAATAAGTTCTTTTATATCTCTAATATTTCATAATTCATCATTCATCATTCATGCTATCTTAATAATTCATTTTATAATAAAAATGTATCTTCGAAGTCCAAAGTATATTGAACGCAACGCAAAATCGGCAGAATTTTCCAAAGCGGTTTATAAATGACGGAGTTCTGAGGTACCAAACATAAAAAAATACAATCAAATTGATAACCTCCTTCTTTTTTATTTCGGTTAAAAAGTGCGCGTTTCGTCCCGTCTCGGTGTGAACCGACCCTAATAGGATGCAAGGATACTTGTTAGATATTCACACCCAAATATTGTGCTTCTCTTTCTAACTAATGCTCTCTCACTCTTAACGCAAATATAATTTATTTCACAAGTTGAACTAGTTCGAGACAGTTCTTTGAACGTTCTCCATTACTTACAAGACGATCTAATAAGTTAAAGCTTACGAACGAATAGTTTCAGATCTGTTTGATCACTTCTCTCCTTAATTAGTACATACTACATTTCTGAGGTGAAGAGTGGTATCATAATAGAGGAAAATTTTACCGTACAGTTTTCCGACAGTAAGAAAATTTTTGGATAGTGGAAATTTTTGTAATTGTTGCTGAAAATTCCCAGTTGTTTTATTAAAAATCTTCGTGTTAACATATTTTAAGATGGTTTGTGTAAAAACAATAGTCAACATAGTCAATAAACAATGGGTACAATGGGTACAATGGGCGGTCTTATCGCTGTGCGAAATAAATCTATATTAATAAATTATAATGAGGTAAAATTGTTTGGTATGTATGTTTGTAGGGGGTAAACTCTGGGACTGCAGATCTGATTTTGAAAATTCTTTCCCTGATAAAAAGCTACACTCCCTGAGTAACATAAGCTATATTTTATTATGTCGAAGTCGCGCACAGTTGCTAGTAAATAATAAAATAAGCGCACTATTATCAGACCACTCTACACTGGGCGAGACACACTATAAACAAAATGTTCACCGTTAACATCATGATGATACCACAAACAAGCCAGGATCGTGTTGACGTAGTAACCAGTAAGGTACGTTTTACAAGTTCACAACTCACGTCTCAGGAGATTCAATCATCGCTTCGGCTTCCTTCGGCAGTCGTCGGCGCGTGCGAGCGGGACGGCACGCGTGCGAGTGAGACGGCGTCACAAGTTCACAACTCACGTCTCAGGAGATGGAAGCATCGCGTCGGAATTCTTCGGCAGTCGTCGGCGCGTGCGAGCGGGACGGCACGCGTGCGAGTGAGACGGCGCGGCGCGCGGGGGGTACGTAAGGGCGCGGGGGGCGTCACACGGACGTGCCGCGGCGTTCAGCGTCCAGCGTGACGTCTTCGGGGCTAGCGAGGTCGGCGCGCAGCCGCACGCCGCGCCCCGTCAGCGTCCAGCGACACGCGCCGCGCGCCCCGCCCGCCCCCACCCCTGTCGAGCCCGCCCCCGCACCACTGTCCGCGCTCCTGGTACCAAGTATTTATTTATGAAGTTCTATTAGGGAATTAATTTTTTGATGTAATAAATGAGACGATAATGTCGTTCGTCTGATTGTTAGTTGTATTGTAGTGTACTGCGTAGCACTGCATTGCGCTCTTCACCCCGAGACATCACACATTACGTCTCATATGGCTACGATGCCTTTAATGGGCATTACTGCTTGGCGGCAGAACAAATGGATTTTTAGAAAATATACTGGGTGTTTGTAGGACCTGCGGGGAATCGCGTAACTGAAACACCGATCACGATCGCTATCAATTTCAAATTTGGAAGTCGTTAGCATCTTTCAAACTGCCATATCGATCATTTACAGCAATCGTGATTGGATTAGGGATTGGGACGCGGACTTTGAGTAGAAAAGTTTCGACAATTCCACAGACAAATACCGATCACAAGACATATTTGAAAGCGATCGGGATCGCTGTTCGAGTTATACAATTCCCCTGCTGGTACTCTACATAGGGAATTTTAGTTAGGGGCATATATTGACCGATGTGACCGTTGTAATAAAAATAGTGTGTACCTTGTGACGGGGCGGCGCTCGTCCTCCTCCGCGTCCACGTCCGAGCTGGAGCCCTCCGAGCTGCCGCCGCCGCGGTACCGCTCCACCGAGTCTAAGGGACAACGGAAATAGTTGCCTTTTTACTGAGCAAGTTTTGTTATTAGGAAGTGTGAGTACACGGGTGACGGTAGCACGGAGTGAGTTTTGGAGAAACTACAACACTGTATTTGGATCTTTTGATCTGTCCCACTATACTGGTGATGTTTGTTACTCGATCACGCCAAAACAACAGATTTTGATGAAATTTGACATGTGTGTACTACAGGTTCTAGAAAAAGATATAGGCTGCTTTTATCCTGGAAAACCGCGGGGCGCCGTTAGTGTTAAATTAATCACCTGTATAATAATGGTGGTTTAATCTCAACGTTTTTCCACACCCTGGAGAATTGTTGCAACTTGTACAAGCTACCTGTCTAGACTTTTATATCTAAATTGTATCACAGAATTCTAAGGGACAGAAGAATCACACCGCAAAGAAGTTTAAACAAATAGCGACTCTTACTATGACGCAATAAAATTCAATTCTCGCTTAGCGCTGCATACCTACCAGTCATATTAACCAACAGAGCGCCTCTCTTTCTATCGCATATCTCTTATCTCTTCTGACGCGGCACGTGTAACGACGCGCGACCCGCCGTCGGTGTCCAGCTATGTACTTGTAGCTTCGTACCTACAGTGCGAAGTGCGCTAGGCCTGATTGTACTAAGTTTACCAGTACTTTTCCTAAGATAATAAATAAATAAATCAATAAAATTTAATTAATAAATAAAATAAAAGCCTTCGCTGACCCGCGGCATCAGCGTCTGCATCCGCGTCGTCTGCGTCGGGCGCGTCGTCTAGCACGCGCAGCAGGTCGGCGCAGCGCGCGTCCTCCAGCGGGACCGGCTCGTCCGCGTCGCGGTTGTGCAGCACCAGCGCCACGCACGCGGGCGCCGGCAGCGGCGGCAGGCGCGCGCCGCGCGGGCTGAAGGCCGCCACGCCGAGCGCGGGCGGCGGCACGCGCACGCCGCCCGCCGGGCGCCCCGCGCGCCCCGCCGCGTCCCCCGCGCCCCCCGCGCCGCCCAGCACGTCGGGCGGCGCGGCGGCGCGCGCGCACCGCGCCTCCCACGCGCGCGCGCCCGCGCCGCTCTCCAGCGGCAGCCACGCCGCGTCCTCCTCCAGTGGGATTAGGATATCCGCGTCGAACGCCTGCCGACGCGATATCACGCAAACTCAGTACGTGTGTACACACTCAGGTATACACTGGCGCTCGGGTTAGGGAAAGACATGGTGACACACTTGTAATGTTCATTTATTGTTGAAATTAATTGTAATACATAGATAAAGATTATTTTTCTGTTCTGGTTGGAGAAAACATAATTTATTTATTCTTGGAAAACAAACAGCTTATATATACAGTAGCTAAAAAAAGTTTGAACAATTAATTTAGAACAACAATGTTCACTTCTAGAAGGTCGTACTCTCACTTATTGTAACTTATTCAATGCTTTTAAGCAAGACCTGTGCAGACCAGTTGAATATAAAAAAAAATGGTTAGACAGAAAACACTTGTATACGTCTGCAAAAGTTTAATATTGATTATATTTGAATGGAAACTTGTTGTTATTGTTGTTGTTATGTTATCAATCTGTCCATACATATTATTTACCTACATTATACTAAGTTTAGCTGTAGTTTTCCTAAAAGAATAAATAAATAATTAAGTTTTAGAAAAAAACAAAAACCGACTTCAATGTATCTTCGAAGTCCAAAGTCACATATCGATGAAATTTATATGGGACCACTTCGTAGCTATACTGAACCCGACGCAAAAAGAATTTTTCAAATCGGTTCATAAATGACGGAGATCCGAGGTAACAAACTTAAAAAAAAAAACAATCGAACAGAGAACCTCCTCCTTTTTTGAAGTCGGTTAATAAATATTTTCCCACAGATATCGTTCCCCAAACACGGAATAAGCCCATCGCACGAATTAAGTAGAGATTAACAATGTAAATGCGTGTATAACCTCAACGAGCGCGGCGTCCGCGAGCGCGTGCCAGTCGTCCTGGTCGAGGCCGCGCGCCGCCCACCAGTCGGGCGCGCGCGGCTCGGGCTGCCAGGCGCGCCGCAGCTCGGCCGCGGCCGCGTCGCGCGCGCGCCGCAGCGGGCCCGCGTGCAGCCGGCAGCGCGCGCGCGCCGCCGCCGACAGCGGCAGCGCCAGCTCGCGCCGCCGCGCGCTCGCCGCGCTGCGCACCGCGCTCACCAGCGCCGCGCACTCGCGCTCCACGCTCAGGTACGACCCCGTCTGCCGAGAGAGTCCGCCTCCAACGTTACACACGTAGCCAATGACATTGTTATAATTTAAATTTTTGAAATTGTTGTTGTGTTTAGTCTGTTGGAAGACCTAATAAATAAATAAATGACTGTAAAGGAGATATTTGGCTATCTTTGCTCGAGCATACAATGGACTTTGGAAAATAAAATTTAAAAAACCTATAAAAAGTAAAAAACCGATTTTTACAGAACATGTGTAAGAACCACCGCTAGAAAATATGCTTTAAAAAAAACCGCATCCAAATCGGTTCACCCGTTTAAGAGCTTACGGTGCCACATTGTATTGCTTACCATCAGGTAAACGACCAGCTCGTCTCGTCATCCAGTAACATAAAAAAAATATAGTGGCCCAACTTATAACTCCTTTTTGCGTCGGAGATAAAGAAAAAGAAAATAAAGAAGAAAAAAGAAACATTACAATGATTTTCACTATCATATAACACGGAGAT
The DNA here is from genome assembly GCA_951640565.1 of Petrophora chlorosata. NCBI lineage: Eukaryota > Metazoa > Arthropoda > Insecta > Lepidoptera > Geometridae > Petrophora > Petrophora chlorosata. The sequence continues at coordinate 16,168,612 of OX621195.1, forward strand.
CACAATAAAAAAATAATTTAAAATTAATTTATTTTGAGGTAATTAAAATACCCACTAAAATAGAATTACATCATAAAATAAGTTAAAATACAAAATAATATGCTCAAAGAAACACAAGTAATAATAAATAACAAAAGCTACATCACTTAGATTCCCGTCACAAATATAGTTTCGTGAGTTGACATAGGTGTCGGTCGACGTACGTAGGTACCTTGGCGATCTGCACGGAGAAGGGTCCGAAGCAGGCGTCGACGAAGTGCGCGTAGTCTCTGAGCGGGCGCTCGACGGCGCGCTCGGTGCGCTGCGCCCACGCGTGCAGCGCGTCCAGCTCGGCGCGCGCGGCGGCGGCGGCGGCGGCCTGCGCGGGCGCCAGCCGCAGCCGCGCCGGCGCCGCCAGCCCCGGGCCGGCGGCACGGCGGCACAGCGCGCCGTCGCGCCGCGGCACGCGCGCGCCGCGCACGGCCAGCGCGCGCCACGCGCCCGCCTCCCACAGCGCGCGCGCGCCCGCCCACGCCGCGCCGCCCGCCAGCAGCAGCGCCGCCAGCGGACACAGCGCCGCCGCCGCCGCCAACGCGCACAGCGGCTGCAGCACGCCCAGCACGCACACTCGCCACACCACCACCTCCACCAGCGGGAACCACCTGCACACGCTTATTTATAACTTACAATCTTTCTTTGGAGAACGAGGCGGGTCTGAGCAGCCACTCAGCTGCCGTCTCTCTCTAGATCTATGTGCTCCATCTTAAGCCACATCATCGCTTTACATCAGGCGAGATAGTGACCGAAAATAGATCTACTAAACGTTTAAAAAAAATTACTGTTCACCCTTCCGCCGCTTATAAAAAGGAGAAAGAACAGCGGCCTGAGACGCGATCCTTGCGGAACTCCAGATGGTACCATTCTGACGGGAGATATAAAGCCCCTAATCATAGCAATTTCTAAAAATTCATAAATTTTAAGCGATGTTACGTATTAGTCGTCAGAAAACACCTGACATTTGAATTCGACAGTGATACATAAATGTTAGATAAAAATAAAAAATAACTATGATTCGAAGTGGGAACCCTGAGGCACACCTACTATTACGTGTGAGCTGAGCATCGGATTAAAACCTCGAATTGATAGAAGATATAAATACGGCCATAAGGTAAAGAGTTAATACAGACCGCTACACAATGTAATGTTCGGGTGAACAAAGTGTGTGCTATAGGATCGAACGCTTTGGAAAAGTCAATGCAGATGGCATTGATTAAATTTATTTTACACTACGACTATGACTTCAAAATATTATCAATTTAGCTTAAAAAGGTTGTTGTTTAAATATTTTTTGTATGTATTTAGTTAGAGATTTCCTAGCAACAAATAAATCCTATACCAAAATGTGTACAATCCTAAACAAATACTTACCTATTAAGTTTCCCGACACGCGGACAGTCGAAGTCGTAGATGAGCATGTTGACAATATGCATGAGCAGCACCAGCGGCGGCACCCACAGCGGCACGGCGGCCGCCGCCAGCAGCGCCAGCGCGCACGTCAGCAGCACCAGCGGCGGGAACAGCAGCAGCAGCGCCGCCGAGCCCAGCGCGCCGCCCGCGCCCAGAACCGCGCGCCGTGCTGCGCCGCCGCCAGCGCGCGCCGCGCCCACGCGCCGCCACAACGCCACCAGCCGCGACCACATGGTGGCGCCGCCGCCACCGCCGCCCGCGCCCGCCTCGCGCCGCACCAGCGTGCGCAGCGCCAGCGGCGACTCGTGCGTCGCCGCCGCCACCAGCGCGCACGCCGCGCGCACCGCCCAGCAGCGCGCGCGCGCCGCCGCCGTCGCCAGCCGCCAGCCCGGCCAGCGCGTGCACGTGGTGCGCTCCCCGCCCGCGCCCCCGCCCGCGCTCCACGTGAAGGTGCGCGTGGGCACGGTGACGGCGCGCAGCTCGGCCGCCAGCAGCGGCTCGCGGTCGCGCAGGAAGGCCAGGTCGCGCAGCAGGAAGTACCGGTGCTGGTGCAGCTTGAGCGCGTGCATGGCGGCCGCCGCGTCCTCGCGCGCCGCCCAGCGCAGCTCGAGGCGCAGCCGGCGCTCGGCGGCGGCGAGGCGCGCGGCGCGCCACGCGGGCGCGCGTGCCAACAGCGGGTGGCGCGCGCGCAGCCGCGCTTCGGCGCCCGCGAGGCCGGCGCGCAGTCGTTGCGCGGCGTCCTCCTCGGCGCGCTCGAGCGCGGCGGCGGCGCGCAGCTGGTCGGCGAGCAGCGCGGGCACGCCGGGCCCGAGCGCGCCGAGCGCGTCACTGGCGAGCACGGCGCGGCACACGCGCGCCACGTACTCGCGCGCGGCCGCGGCGCGCACCTCGCGCTCCACGTCCTCGGGCGGCGCCTTCTGCGCGTGCAGATGCGCGGCGGTGCGCTCACGGAAGTGCAGGAACCAGCCGCGCGCCTCGCGCTCCAGGATGGCCTGCAGCGCCGGCGCCGCGCGCCGCAGCAGGTCCCGTCGGTACAGACGCAGGTCCACCTGCGCGGGACGGGACGTTACTCGCGGGGCGCGGGGAGGCGCGCGGTGCGTGTGTGCGTGGGGGTACGTACCGCGGTGCGCTGCGGGGTGGTGTAGTGCGCGGGGAGGCGCGGGGGGCGCGGCGTGTCGCGCGCCAGCGGCGGCTCGCCGGCGGCGGCGCGGCGCAGCGCGCGGTGCACCCAGGCCGCCACGGCCGCGATGTCTTCCTCGTGCCCCGGCTGACACAACAAACAGATCGTCAACAACTGGCGTATTTTATTGTCTTAAATTTATTTATTTATTTATTCTTTAAGGAAAACTACTGTAGTTAGTACAGCTTCATTTATTGTTTATAATTTAAAACTACCTTGCAAATTAGTTCCGCAACTAAATATCGAGATCTCTCCTCCCTTATTTTCTTTTCGAGATCTCGCGCCTCCATCGATGGCAAGCCGATAAAAAGGTCTAGCAGTCTGAAAAAGGAAAATCATGTAACCAAAATGTTGACATTTTTACGATGTACTATAGGCATGCAGTGTGCAGAGACCTGTGTAGTCCGTCGGCGGCGGCGGCGAGGCCGGCGCGCAGCGACAGCGGGCGGTCGCTGAGCAGGCGGTCGCGCGCCACGACACCGACGAGCGCGAGCGCGCACGCCACGTGCCGCAGGAAGTCCTCCCGCGCGCGCGCCCGCCCGCGCTGCAGCCACCCCGCCACGCGCCACACGTGCGTCTGCCCTGGGAAGTGACGCGACGGCACCTCGAACTCGCTGCGGATAACAACGGTACCCACGTCACTACGCGTGTACGTCATAATAATGCAACCCCGCCTATACGCTAGTTAGCGACGCAGCCACGCGGTCGACCGTTTTCCATACAAAACTACCATCGCGGGCACAAATTGTTAAAAGTATATATACGAGAACTAGATATAATATTGTGAAGATAAGTGACATTTTGTTAATCGAACGAACAACGCGCCATGCCATGCCACGCCACGACACGTTCATTACAATTAAGATAGCTTACAAATTAATTTTCAAAAATATTTCGCACTATCACACTTACACAGCATAATATCAGTTTTACAATCCATACAGTTGCCCAACGAATGTACTTGCGTAGAGCAACGGCGGGGATATCGCAGGGAGGCGGGCGACGCGAGCACCGACCAGCAAACTCGCCTAGTTTGTGGGTTCGAATTCGAACATTGAGCGCAGTTATTGAACTGCACAGTGCGGTTGGCGTGCGAGCTTCTCTATAGTTCTTCAAGTTGGTTCCAAATGTGCCTACTTTAAGCAATAATCATTGGGAGGGAGGGGCAAACACTAGACCACTGACGATTTCAAATTTTCCCAATGGTCCAATAAGCCTCATGTATGTCTGTCTAAAGCCTTTATCGGACAAAGAATATGAGCTAGTCTAGCACATTTTACAGATCAGGTACAGGTATCTTTTTTGGACCAGTGGCTATTTGAAATACTTTTATTAATTTATTACTACTGTTACTTCGCTTAATATGGAGCACATTTATAGATCTAGAGTAGAAAGACGGCAGTTGAACTTTACTGAACTCGGCAAGCATGTATAACTTATTCCCCAATTTGTTTAAATCATTATTATTCCTTAACGTATGCAAACAAAGTGGACTAATAGTCACACTGATAACAATGTTTACTTTAAGCGCGTTCCTTTTTTAAATATTGAAACTAACATAAGTGATAAACATATAATAATATATAATTATATAAAGTAAATGGCTGACATACCCCCTTTCGCGGATTGAATCCAATTGCTTAGTGTTTAGCTTCTCCGGTTTATATTTTTTGTCCTTGTGTAAGCTTCGTAGAAACAAAAACTTTTATAGGACATCCAAAAAATAAGTGAAAAAAAAAAACGGACAGAATATCATTAGACCAAACACAACATACATAAATTTACGCATATATATTGTATAGTATACTACATCTATCGAGTTATTTATGACTAGCTGTGCCCCGCAGCTTCGCCCGCGTAGAGATTGATGTGTCGCAAGTAAGAAAAGTATTCGGTTGCGCTGTTATGATTATTTCCGAATCTATCATGATTCTGTATTTGCGAACTCGCTTCAATTGTTAAGCACGTGTTTGACAATTTGTTCTCGTATTTCTCGTGCTTAAACATGGGCTGCCGTATAAAGTATACGAAATTGCTCTAATCAGGCCCCATCACTGTTTCGACTCGCCGAACGCTGGAACGAGAGTCTCTCGTTCCAGCGTTCGGCGAGTGGACACCTGATGATGCCTCGTGCAGACGGCGAAACACGTGTCGTACAAAGAGTGTTGTTGTTAGGAACTAACAACAATCTACATAATATTCAGCGGGATTACACTATATATTTTCATTGCGTTACAGTTTTGAGATAAATTTCCGCAACGTCACGCCTGATTCCATTGCATTCAAAACTAAAATAAAAAAAAACCATTCAAACTTTAAAACTCCCTTATAATTTTTTTAGGGGTAGTTTAAAAAAATAGTCTTCAAAATTTATGTTAAAGTTTATTTGTTCTGAGTTGTGAGTGAGTCGAACCACGGAATAAAATATACCGAACAAACTTTAGATCTCCCAAGCACCCTTCCTAGGGGTAATTTTGAAAAAAAAAAAAAAAAATACTTGTTTATTATTTAGTTTAAAGTTTATTTGTACCGAGTTTTGAATTAATAAAACTAAAATTTAAAAAAAAATCATACAAAATTTAAAACACCCTTACACTTTTTTAAGGGTAGTTTAAAAAAAAACACGTGTTTGAAAATGTATGTTATAGTTTATTTGTACTGAGTTGTGAGTGAATCGAACCACGGAATAAAGTATACACTGAAAAAAACCGTACAAACTTTAAAACTCCCATGCACCCTTACTAGGGGTCGTTTTGAAAAAATAAAAAATACGTGTTTCTTTATTTAGTTTTAAGATTATTTGTACAGAGTTTTGAGCGAATTGAACTAAGGAATAAAAATGCTCCATACAAACTTTACCACCCTCTTTCACCCCTTTGGGGATTGATTTTTTAAAATTTACATAGCCTATGTTTGAATTCAGTACTTAAACTATCTTTATTCCTAAATTTCGTCAAAATCGGTTCAGTAGTTACGGTGATACGTGGTAACAAAAATCACACACACAAACTTTCGCATTTATAATATTATTAGGATATTAGGATTAGTTTCGTGATTCTCAATTGGAAGTTAATGACTTTTATGACGGTCAATAATTAATTTGGTTTTATAGTGCACCATACATATCCAAAATATCCATAGTTCATTGAAGTATATTAAGTTACTTAAATCTATTGAAACCAACAACTTTGCCAGTTATTTTGCCACCAAGCAGTAGTACGCAAGCAAGGCTTTGTAATGTGTTGTTACTAAAATATCTAAGATAAAAAAACTCCAAACTGCAAAGCCGGCGATAATGTCGTCAAAATAAGTATCCTGTATGGCAATGCGTGGCCGAGACTGCGCCCACGTACTAATAGCGGCGCGACCCGGCCAATTTGAATCAATTACTGTCCATATCTTGACCGATCGGCATGTTCCTACTGGACATATTTCAATAATACTTGGTATTTATATCATGGTTCCGAACTTCCAATCATAAAATCATCACTTTCTTAAGTCAAAAGTATAGTATCAATAGCTTTTTGTTTTTACTCTCTCGTATGCGGGAGGCCGTCACGGTAGGTACCACTGTTTTGCCAAGCAGCATTACTGTGTTCCAGTTAGAACGGCATTGTAGTCAGTGAAATTATTGGACATATGAGTTGATATCTGATGTCTCGAGGTGATGAGCGCAATGCAGTGTTGTGTTTTTTACGGTATTAAAAGTTTTGGGTGGCACTGCAAATGTTACGGGCAGGCGTGGCGCTTATCATTAGTCGAACTGCTCGTCGCATCACTCAGTTCCATAAAAAAAGCTTTGAATTAGTTGTAAAAGAAACGGTTTGGTTAGCCAAAAACTATCGCAGAATATATACCTACACGAGAATACTTTTATGGAGTGTCCTAATTTATTGGCTACCTAGTCTTGGCATCCCTGTTCGTCGTATGAACATCTAGCAGAAGTTATTAGTACTGCGGCTTAAAGCGGTCGAGTGTGCTCCTTATTCGACATTCACTATATTTATCCGACTACTTTTCTCTACTACATATCGCCACAGAATACTAAGGGACAGAAGCATCACCCCGCCAAGAAATTTAAACAAATAGCGACTCTTGCTATGACGCAATAAAATTCAATTCAGCTCGCGTAGCGCTGCATACCTACCAGTCATATTAACCTACAGAGCGCCTCTCTTTCTATCGCATAGCTCTTATCTCTTGACGCGGCACGTGTAACGACGCGCGACCCGCCGTCGGTGTCCGGCTATGTACTTCGTACCTACAGTACGGAGTGCGCTAGGCCTGATATCGCTCTTATTTTTGTGACATCATAAAAACATTGTGACTGCAATGCAGCTTCATTTTACCGTCGGGATAACGTATTTACAAACTTTGTTACGTTTGATTGAATGATCAGTAGGTTAATGCTTTCTATATCTCAAATTATGTAATTAGACGCTTGACCATCCACTGGAACGACGTATTTAGCTATGGAGTCAATTACAATAGCTTAAATAGCTGTGAAAGTAAACTCCAGCAGGGCGATCATATATCTTTTATTTCAATCAATTTCAATAAAAAACCAGTTTCGATGATGGTTTTGCGATCACGTAACCCGTTTGTTGCAATCAAATGTCAACGAAAGCTCAAAAAATATTTTTATTTCATAAAAATATTTTTATTTCATAAAAATATTTTTTGACAAACAAAGTTTATATCGATATATAAACCATAGACAAGAGCCGTATTACACAGTGAAATTGAATAGATCGTATACATAACGATTCATAGCACAATCTCGCTTTGTAAATTTGTCGAGTAATCGATAGGAGCATATTGAAATCGAGACATAAAGTTACATGATCGCATTTAATCGTTTGATATAAATTTCTATTGCACGTTAGTCCGCAACATACGATGTTCGCCACAGACTTACGTCATCGCCCTGCAGATGTGATGTGAGCTCGCTCATACGCTCATCAACAAAGAGATAAAAAGCATTATAAAATATGGGAGTATATCATATAAAAATAAAGAAAAAATACAATGCCGTGGGACTTCCATACACATGTGGAAACATGTTGATTGAGCTCATCAGTTTGAATGTAAGCCCTAATTGAAGTTAATGAATTTGAAAGGGCGAGAGGCCATTTCCTTTGCTTACACTTTTGAACTGCGTCAATATTGTATCTACCTATAATCTTGTAGTAGTAGGCCTCTTCTGCGGGAGGCCGCCTTGTGAGTACCACACTTTTTTTCAGACATTTAACCGCCAAGCCGTAGTGTACAAACATTACTGTTCCGGTTTGATGGACTGTTTCAAGTACAAGTATACGTTTTATCAAACAAAAAACCGACTTCAATGTATCTTCGAAGTACAAGGTCAAAATATCGATGAAATTTATATGGGACTACTTCGTAGCTATACTGAACCCAACGCAAGAAGAATTTCAAATCGGTTCATAAATGACGGAGTACTAAGTTAACAAAAATAAAAAAAAGATAAAAAAAAATACAATTGAACAGAGAACCTCCTCCTTTTTTGAAGTCAGTTAAAAATACAATCGAATAGAGAACCTTCTTTTTTAAGTCGTTTAAAAATTGCTGGGCATTATGAGACGGCTATTGTCTCGGAGTCTCAGGGTGATGCTGTACTGCCCCCCTACTCATATGTCCCTCAAGCGCCAATAGTATTATCGTGTTGAGTTCAGTTTAGGGTATAGATTCACTGCGACAATATTTTATGATGCCATTTATTGTTCCATTAATTTTATCTCAACTTGTAGTTATCATATTTTGGTATAAATGAATGAGATTAATTCGATTTCTTGCCTGAATCGATAGTAAGTAGTCGGTATATCATTAGTCGCAGTGACGCTACACCTTAATTTGAGCTCAACACGATATACGATTGGCGCTTTGGAAAAACAAAGTTCTTGGCGCTGTAACTGTTATAGGCAGGTGTGTTGCTACCCACGTGAAGGACTTGCTCGTCTCGCCATTTATTTACATTGTAACACGTAAATATGAACGTGTTTTATGCGGACTTTCGATTCGACGCACCGGAGTTCGAATCCAATTATGTGGATTTATCATTTGCAAAACCGTGAAGAAAAACTTTGCAAAAATTACTCAAAAACTGAGCGCGTGTGGCTGAGTGAGAGAACGTGCGACTTTCGATCCGACGCACCCGAGTTTGAACCTGCTGGCCCCGCACCACTGACTTTCTTAAGTTATGAACACTAGCTCTAAAACGGTGAAGGAAAACATCCTGAGGAAACCGGCGTATCCAAGAATTTATCACAAAAATTTAAGGACATGTGACATCCACCAACTCGCACTGGGCTAGCGAGGTGGATTTTGGCCCATATTCTCTCTATGAGAGAAGACCCGTGTCCCAGCAGTGGGAACGTGATGGACTGATGATGATGAAGGAAAACATTGCGATGAAACCGAAATCACACTCTCTCGGGAACGCAAAAGGCTGGTGATGATGCACCAATGAAAAGTACTTCTGTTTTTAACCGACTTCAAAAAAGGAGGAGGCTCTCTGTTCGATTGTATTTTTTTTTTATATTTGTTACCTCAGAACTCAAAAACTCAAAAATTATTTTTGCGTCAGGTTCAGTATAGCTACGAAGTGGTCCCATATAAATTTCATCGATATGTGACCTTGGACTTCGAAGATACATTGAAGTCGGTTTTTGTTTTTTTCTAAAAATTAAATATCTATGTACATATACACATCTACCTACATATAGTTATTTATCTTTCGTGAAGATTTCTTACTGTTCTAGTTCGGCATGGGGCCTTTCATAATAATACAAGTTTGGCTTTGGCTACATGCCCATATTTTTAGCCAAGACTTGCCTTTGTAAAACAGTAACCAATAGGCAGTCGGCAGACACTGCGTATACAATGCTGAATACATTGATTGCATCAATAAGTACCTTCAACTTGGCACCTATTGGTATTAAAACAAAAAGTACTGTATTTAAGGAACCAGAAACTATGAGGACCATGGTATTAGGACAACACTGACATAAAACAAACGCTTGCACTTTTCTTTCTCTGTACATAAACATTTGTTTCGTCGCGGGAATCGAATCCGCAACCTCAGTGGTGCATAAGATTTGAGCCAACCTTCTCAACCCCTACACACAGAGGCTGTTATAAGATCTGATTAAACTTTTCTGCTGTTGGTAACTATCCAACTTCCTACTAATAATCCTGTCTTACTAATATTATAGATGCAAAAGTTTAACAGGATCGATGGTCAAAAACGACTGAATATTTTAGATCCTGAACATAGAACAAACTCATCCTGGAATAGGACAGGATACTTTTTATCCCGAAAAATTGCCCATGCGGGTGAAACCGCAGGTAATCATCTATCTATATAAATAAAAATGAATCGCCGAAATGTTTGTACGCGCATAACTTCCGAACGACTGCACTAAATTGGATAATTCTTTTATTTTTGTGTTCGTTATTGTCAGGACAAGGTTTAAATAAAAGATTTTTTTTATTGATAAAGAAATTATGGCGGTTTGAAGTTCGCCGGGTCAGCTAGTATTATTATGTTACCCGTGGTTATAGCTACTTTCACCTCTCTGTGCAAATCTATCTAATTGATGTGTCATGTCGCACCATAAGGGATGGAATTAAAATGTGTATTGTATTTTTTATTAGTACACATAATGCTGACAATCAATTTGCAGAGACCGCGCCATGACACGCCGCAAAATGCCATGACACATTAATAATATGCTAGTTTTAGTTGACTAATTCTAAATTACAAGATAGCTTACCCTTTCTCTCTGATGGACTGTAGTTGCTTCGGGGACAGTGGTTCAGGCTCAACCCCAGCATCAAGAGCTACAGCATCGAGCTCATCACATGCTGGTGGTATGATAATGTCGGACAGCCTGTTGCCGGGGCCCGTGAACCGTGATGGCGGCAGGACTGTTAACAGAGTTGTTGTCTATTATTCTGGACCATCTATTGTTCACTTTACCTGTAGTGTATGGTAAACAAGGACTCAAGGGATTTTTGTTCACTACTTGAACCGAACAAGTAAAATTATTTTCAAGTAAATTAAGTAAAACTTCTTTATTCAATTCATTTATTTCAGTCACAAAAACCATATCACACAATTTATAATAATATTGAAATATAAAAAAATAAATACAATGCAATAAAATAAAATAAAATGTCAAGATAATATAAAATTAAATAAAATAAGATTAAAATAAAAAAAGTCATACAATAAAAAGATATATTAAAAATTAATCAAACTTGTCCCATCAAAATCTTCATCCATTTGTTTTGGATGGGACAATCTGGACGTGAGACAATCATCTGTAGGATACTGTTGGCACTGCCTCGCGCACGCTGGAGTGTGGAATGCGAACTTTCTTACGGATTATTGCGTGAAAACCATCCACACCCGCTTCCGCAAACATTCCCGAAGCACTTTATGGCGCAGAATATCTTCCACATCAAAAGTCTTACTCATTGTATTCAATACACAAAGATGGTAATGTTTCTCAAATTTTAAGTTTTTTAATTATAATTTCAAGCAACATTAAGTTGACAGCACTTTGTTCAGTAATTTGATAATTACTAAAATATAAATAATGCTAAAGATATTCCAGAATAAAATCTATTTTTAACCGTCTTCAAAAAAGGAGAAGGTTCTTTATTTGATTGTAATTTTTTTTAATGTTTGTTACCTCGGAACTCCGTCATTCGTGAACCGATTTGGAAAATTCTTTTTGCGTTGGAAACAGTATAGCTACGAAGTGGTCCCATATAAATTTCATCGATATTTGACCTTAGACTTCAAAGATACATGTCAGTTCTTTTGTTTGATAAAACATATACTTGTTTGTAATCATAGGAGCCTGTTGTGTGCCATTACTGGGCAAGACGCGGCTGGCTGAGTAGGGATCTAGTGTTACGTACCAGTCCTTTAAGTGTGAGTCAAGCTCGTCAACTATCCTATGCTATCCTAAATCAACATACATTTGTTTTTTATATTGGTCCAGCCATTATAGCATTATGGAGTAACATATTTATAATTCACCCTCTTACAAAGACAAATGGACCATAATTCAGATATATTCACCCACAGAACAAAGCAAAAAAGAAGAAATAGATAAATTTTACAAACAAATAAACACAGTTGTTCATGAACACGCACACAAAAACTTAATAATCATGGGTGACTTCAACGCCCAAATAGGAAGTCGATATGACAGCGAAAACCACATCATGGGTCCGTACACCATAGGGAAAAGAAATAGAAATGGAGAGAAACTAGTTTATCTGTGTCTAGAAAACAACCTAACAATTCTAAACAGTGTATTTAAAAAACGCAAGAACAAAATATGGACCTGGATATCCCCTGATGGAAAATATAAAAACCAAATTGACTACATTCTCACAAACAAGAGAAACACTTTTGAAGACTGCGGAGTAATTTGTAACTTGAACTTTAACACCAACCATCGGACAGTAAGGGCAAAACTCAGAAGTAAACCACCAAAACCAGCAAGGAGGCAATTAGAACCTTTTCTTCACTTGGATGACGGAACTCTGCAACTCATAAATACCGACCTACGAAAACAGCTCGAAAATTTCAATAAAATCACAGAAAAACTAGATATACAAAAAAATATGATTACCTACAAAATGTACTGAGCAAAACTAGAACAAAGGAGAAAGAGAAAAAGGAAACAGAAACGCACTCAAAATTATCAAAAGGAACACTAGAGATACAAGAAAAAAGAGCAAACCTCATAAGTATTAAAACCAAAACCAAAGAAGTAAGACAAGAGTTAGCTAACCTATCAAAACATCTAAGAACCAAAATGAGGAAAGACCGACAGATCCATAGGTTAAAAACCTTTGAAGTACATATTATTAGAACAGGAGGAATAAAAAAGGCCATAAAAAGTTTAACAGAGAAAAAAGACTGGATACCAAATATAAAAAATAAAAAAGGAGCAGTTAAAACAAAAAGACCAGACATAATCAAAACAGCAACCAGCTTCTATAGAGATCTCTACTCAAACACAACAAATACTGATGACATCACACTCTATGATAATACTGATGTCCCACTAATAATGGAGAGTGAAGTGGAAAAGGCCATAAAATCTCAGAAAAAGGACAAAGCTCCCGGTCCAGACAACATAGCCAATGAGCTCTTGCTAGGAACACAAAATGTAATAACAAGCGCTCTAACTAATGTTTTTAATGGCGTACTTAGAACGGAGACTATACCTGCTCAATGGAAAACCTCAAGGATAATACTAATACATAAGAAAGGAGACAGAAACGATGTGGGAAATTATAGACCAATAAGCCTAATGTCTAACATATATAAAGTCTTTGCAAAGATAATCCTAAGCCGCTTAGAGAACGCACTTGATGAAAACCAACCTCGTGAACAGGCAGGATTCAGGAGTAAATTCTCGACAATTGACCATATACACACTGTTAAGCAGGTACTAGAAAAATATGAGGAATACAAGCTCCCATTGTACTGCTGTTTCGTTGACTACTGCAAAGCCTTCTACTCTTTAGAACACACAAAAATATGGACTGCACTAAAAAAGCAAGGTGTCGAAGAGAAATACATACGAATATTAAGGAACATATACACGGGCTGCACCGCAACAGTAAAGTTAGAGAAAGAAGGAGACAAAATCAACATAGAGAAAGGAGTAAGACAAGGAGACCCGTTATCCCCGAGGCTTTTCACAGCGGTGCTAGAGGAAGTATTCAGGAACATAGAATGGAAACATCATGGTCTAACAATGAACGGGGAGAAATTAACAAACTTGAGGTTTGCTGATGACATAGTACTGTTTGCAAAGTCCTCCGAGGAACTACAAGAAATGCTCACAGACCTTGATACTCAAAGCAAACATGTCGGCTTGTCTATGAACACACAAAAAACGAAGGCAATGACTAACAGAGACAAAGAATCAATAACATTGAACAATACGGAAATAGAATATGTAGACGAATATATATATCTAGGACAAGTGATCTCAACAAAACATATAGGAAGCAAAGAAATAGAAATGAGAATCGGGAGAGCATGGAAACAGTACTGGTCATTTAAGGAAATAATGAAAGACAAGAAAATGAGCAGTTGTGTTAAAGGAAAGTTGTTCAACACTTGCATACTCCCTATATTAACGTATGGATGCCAAACATGGGCACTCACCAAATCACAACAATCCAGACTGCAAACATGCCAACGTGGTATGGAGAGAAGTATGTTGAGCAAAAGGCTTATGGACAAAACAAGACACAACACCATCAGGAAAGCAACAAAAACCCAGGATGCAGTACTAAAAACAAGAACCTTAAAGTGGAGATGGGCTGGACACACAATTCGAGGAGCAGAGAAATGGAGCAAATCAGATAGTTTGTGGTATCCAAGACAGGGAAAGAGAAAGCAAGGGCGACAATTTAAAAGATGGGATGACGAGATTGTAAAAACAGCTGGTAAAACATGGTCCAGACTAGCACGGGAAAGAGAAGGTTGGAAGTGGTTAGAGGAGGCCTTTGCCAAATGGCACACAGATTCAAACCCAAACACAGAGAATCAAAACAAAGATTAATAAATGAAGCTGAATCTGACACAGGCTATAAAATAAAAATAAAAAAACACATTGAGTGTACACAACATACTTTTCATTAGTAGAATTTCACAAGTTGTAGAGAACAATCAAACTTGTTCATGCATTCCAAAAAGAGAAAATGGAGTACAGCATTGTTTAGAAATTACATACATTTAGTAGCAAGATTTCTATCAACAATTACAACATTCTCGAGATGCTGGCTTCATATTGTACATGTACTTAGAACTCAAGAGAGTAAACGGAGAGGAATGTGACACCCAAGACAAATCTTAAATATGTTTAAAAGGTGTCAGTAATGGGTGGATTGAAAAAATATTTTTAATATAGTAAAAATAATTAATTTTTAGAAAAAACAAATACAGACTTCAATGTATCTTCGAAGTCCAAGGTCAAATATCAATAAAATTTATATGGGACTGCTTCGTAGCTATACTGAACCCAACGCAAAATTTTCCAAATCGGTTCATAAATGACGGAGCTCTATAATAACAAATATAAAAAAATTATAAAAAAAAATACAATCAAAAAGAGAACCTTCTCCTTTCTTTTTAAAATTGGTTAAGAAAGCACTGTTTGGCTTTCTTGTTCGAATTCATTTCAAACTCTTATTAAAAGTTTGTATGAAAAATTCATGGTTAAAAAGTTTGTATGAAGTGATCTCATATTTTTTTTTTAATTATTATTTTTGAGAGCTGTGTAGGAACAGAGGTAACATCATCTTAGTAATTTGTAGTAAAGACTGTGTTGGAAATTATAGTCAGTGATCTCACACTAGCTGTAATACCTTCAGTGACCAATGGAAAATAAGCCAACAATACCAATTATTACAGAGAAAACGTAACACCAGTATACAAACATTATGTCATAGAAATCGTCTTACTCAGCCCTGCCTAAGCAGCAATAACAAACACCGAGTAAAAAATTAAAAATAAAAACTGACCAATGGGGAACGTTTTCCAGTGGTAGAGGAAGTCCTCGGCTACTTGTTTGATGTTGTTGACGAGTTGCTCGACCTCGGGCGGCGCACCGATGAGCTGCACGTCGAAGTGCAGCGGCTCGCGCTCCGCCGGCGCCACCTCCAGCACCAGCGAGCTCGGCCGCGACGCGCACTCGCTAGGGCCCGACATCCTCGCACTTCACCGAGCGGCGAGCGCACAGCCCTCAACCCGACGCTCCCGCTAATCGCATAATGATCCGCCACACGCTGCGCCCGCAGTGGGCGGACAGACCACTTGACACCGTCTACTTATTGTTTTATTATTTACATTCATTTGATTAATGCATTCTGAAACATGATCGGCTCCGATCTACGCGCGACCGCGGGCCGAACGGGACGATTTATTTCCGTCGCGGAATGCGATGCCGGTTTTATAATTATGTTGGCCACATAAAAATAGGTTTTCCGAGTGGAAAGTAAAAAGCGAAGAAAGAAAAGCCGTTCCCCTGCTTCTTGGTCCGCGACTCAATCAATTTGACAAGTGAAATGAAATGACAAACTGACATTATTGACAAATGACAACCATGACAACTCTCTTATTTCGTTTTGACAGCTTTGTATATTTTGCGTGAAATGAAACGTGATTCAGATTGGTTCACACTGAAACAGCTTTGAAATCGATCGACTCCCCGTACAGACTAGGAAATCATAAGAATCGTACCTAACTGAACGCGTGTATACTGTTGCTTGACTTGCTTGACGTCTTGACCAGACAAAATTTCAAGTCATTTGACGGCCGAAGACAGCGACAGCCCGGTTGATTGGTAAGTAAAAAAAACAAGTTGTCAATGTGGTGATTTGTGGAGTTGTTTGTTGTTTGTAAAATTCGGGTTTTATTTTGGAATTTCATTTGTATTTACAAATATTTTGAGACATTCCAACCCTTTCCTTAGAAATCTGTCTAGTTTTGTTCAGATATTAGTTGAACAACGCATCCGTAGGAGCGCGAGAGCAACTTTGGGTAAGCCTTCAATTTTATTGTTGAATTTATCACTTACTGCTCACGTAGTGCTTTAGGAAGAAGTTTTTATGAAAAAATCTTTAGTTAAACCGGTAAGTCTCTTATTGTGTTGCTATACGCTAAATCGGCGAGGCGCGTTACGACTATACGTAATATTTTTCAGGTGAGGATGGAAGCTATGGACATCCAAGCGGTCGAGTCGAAGTTAAGTGACGTCACTGTGACAGCGATCCCGATGAGTGGGAAGAATGTGCACAAAGACTTGAGCCACGGTGGGAACAGTCATGCCACTATATCCACTGTGCCGGCGGCATCTCCATCTTCTGTAGGCAAAGACAAAGACAATGGCATGTCGAAGTACGCACAGCTACTCGCCGTTATCGAAGAGATGGGAAAGGAGGTGAGACCCAGTTACTCTGGAAGCCGCAGCTCTGCAGAACGCCTTAAGCGTGGAATTGTGCATGCTCGTATCCTTGTGCGGGAGTGTCTCATCGAAACCGAAAGGTCTGCACGACAGTAGTTCAGCGGGCAATATGTTGTCACAGTCAATTTATAGAGAATCTAGAAGTTATTGAGCAGAATGATAAACTAGGCAATTTTCTGAATGGCTGATTGTTACTGTTGATTGTTTGTTAATTCTTTTATTTTAAAACTTACTTCACACAGTTTTGTGGTTTATCAATTTTAAGAACATACTTTTGATCATTTCAATTCAAATTGCAGCGATTTTTCTAGTATCATTTTTTTAAGAATGAAGTAATTATGGAGTTGCCCTTCTGTAACTTGAATACCTCTTTACAAATAACTATCAAGGTAAAATAATTCTCAAGCAGTTAGACCATGGTGTAATATTTTTACTATTGATAATGTGAGTTGAAAGTTCCCATACAGAAATAAGCATTTTATTTACTAGTATTAAAAGAGAAATATTAAATAATTCAGGGTACTTAGAAATAATAATAAGGAAAATCTTATTAATTTGCAAATCAAAATAAATATTCAATATTTCAGAAAGATTTAAAATATATTTATGAAACTTCTTGTATAACCCTATCAACACTGAATAGAGGAACCTTTAGTCTCCAGTTTTGTTGTAATATTGATTGTATTCAAAAACCTTATATTTTTCACAAAGTTCAGAATTTTGGTCTTGAATGAACACAGGCTGTGATTGCAACATTTATTGTGAACATCTACCTCATACACATACAAAATACCTATATTTTAATATTTATATGAGATAACGTTATATATAAATGTGGCGTAATTTCGATAAATGTGTTTTAAGATTTCTCATACTTTAATAATATTGCACAGACAATTTTAATTAGAATTGTGTAATATATTTATACACTTGATGCCAGTGGCATAGTTCGTCAGCAATACATTGATATTATTAATTTATATTTAGGTTGAAATACATGTGACTGGACTGTGAAGGCCAGAGCTCGATGCAATGGAAAGTGTAGACAGAAACTGAGAAACCAACATGGAGTATTATTGACAGAGCTCTTATTAAAGAAGGTGTCATTGGATACATTTTAATATCTCCATATATTTCTCAGTTCTTGGCCTTGTGTGGTTTTGAGTCGAATATTAAAACGCCATCATGTTGACCTCAATATGAAATTCTAAGTGACATAGCATAAGTAAAATGTGCTCATTGATTTTTGGTAATTTAATAATTTTGTTTTTACACATAGTGCTTAAGTTGTATATAATTTAGTTTTAACTGTACAACAGCTGTGGCTAAAGTTAAACGTTTTGTATACAAATTGGAAGGTACCCAGTAGCGGGCCAATATAACTTATAGATTGTCTAGTACAATTTGATGTGTAACTTCACTGCATGTTCAGAAAATTCACCATGAGAATTCAGTGATGGTCCAGATCAAATAATGGTAAACACTCTAGGAAATTATGAAAGCTAGCATAATTTTTATATTAATTTGACCTGCCCACATTTTATTTTTAGCATTCTATGAATTTCATATAATCAAAGTTGCAGTAGTGTATGTAAACCAATTTAAAATCCATTAGAGTTTTTGAGCGCGACAAATAACATACATTAAAGTTTGAATGTGGTAGGTAAACAAGAAATAACGGCTACCATATGCCGAAATTTGAATCATAACAGTCAAGTGCAAAAATCAAAATAAGCAATTCTTATTATAATTATATGAAGCATTAACGAATGCCAAGCGAAAAAATTACGAAAACGGAAGAAGAAACTTGTCCATCGAGTTGGTGTCCAATGTAGCTCAATTGGTAGAGCGTCCCGTGCTGAGGGAAGATTGGGTTGCAGGTTCGAGTCCCAGCCGGTAGTCGAATTTTATCTTTCTGAAAAACCTTGTTCAAAGCATTCATGCAGAAATAAAATTTGGTAGGTAAAGCATATATAAAACTTTATTGCAAAAAAAAAAAATTTTTATTTAAAAAAAATTGTATATTTTTTCTTTGCATTTGACTGTCTTGATTTATTTCATATGAAATTATATTGGTCCAGCTGGCACGAAGTATACTTTTAGGTATAGTCTAAATTTTAAGGAAGATATTACGAATAATTTTAACATAAATATGATAAGTTACCATTAATTAATACAAGTACTTACTTAATAATGTTATTGTAATTATAATTATTTTTTATGTCCATTTAACTGAATCACTATGTTAGTATTTGTCAGATGTATTCTATATGCATGGAATATTTTTATTTGAATAATTTATTCAAGTCAAAAAACACGTGCATTTAGCGATTCATTTTTGTATTAACTATTTTGTTTGATATTAATGTCACCTTCGAAGCGTTTCAAGTTAATTGGTATTTTTATAACTCGCTAAACCAGTATGATCAATGTGGTTGCAATTGTTTTAGATAATTATATACAATTATTCATTTTCATGGCGAAATGCGTTGTGTTGATCGTAGGAAATCAGTGTTTTAGTGGGAGGTGACATTTTTACAGTATAACTTGATCACTAATGTTCCTATATTAATTGCACAGGACTGCTTCGTAAGCTCTTGAGCTTTTTGCTATAAGATATTTCCTTACTAAAATTTTTTTTCATTATCATTATAGTACAAGAGATAACTTCAGAATTGTTCACTACTATAAAGAACTCACTTTATAAAATCTAATCAGGGAATTATGAAACTGTCAGACCGAACCGAGTTACCAGTTGTATTCCTTGAACTATTAATTATTCTGTGGCGATTCTGAAGAACCTATACTATAGATATGTATACTTAAATGTAGTTGGGTGTGACAAAGTGTCGGTAGTATAGATGGTAGATAGAACTTGTGTAGCTGAGATGATCAACCCCTGTATTGGATTCTTGCAATTTGGTAGAGACGAGCAGGTCAGGTCTAGTCGCAAGCACCACGCATGCCCAAAACACCTTGAGTGCCACTAAGAACAATAACAAATAAATTATTATATTATAAATAAAAAAATATTAAATTAAATAATAATAATCAATTATTTATTCTTATTAAATTATTATGATAAATTATAATACAATTATATTTAAATTAAGAATATTCAGTAATTTTTTTTTCTCGATTTAAGGAGGTTTCTCGCCAAGGCGAATATGTCGCTCCGTTTTTCAGTCATAAATGGCACTGTTGCGTACATTTTTATTTCGTCTAGTTAACTATAGTGCCATTCAAACCGAAGCATAGTAATGTTTGTTCATTGTGGTCCTAGCGAGTAATTTAGTCGGCTCCTTAGGCGCGGGAGGAGTGGTACTGTGTGTTATATGTCAATAAGGTTCAAAATCATTGTAACGAAACTGCACGTTTGTACCGCGCGGCTAAAGAATCCGTAGCGATCTGCTGGGCAAGCAACGTTCGCCGCGGTCACCAAGTGGAGATGGAAGACCGTTTGTGTGGTATTGACATCTGAGCGCTCCCGTGCTTCGGCACCATAAGCCGTCGGTCCTGCTTGTTGGCAACAGATGTTAGACCATGTCGGAGGCCTTCAGGCAGCCTATAACCCCGACACCAGGGCTAACCACACGCCCACACGAGATAGAAGACTTAAGGAACCTGAGTAAAAGGCAAGACCTATAATAAAATAGCTTGCACTGCAAATAGCGTCCAAATCCAGGGTTGATCATAACGTCTACCAAGGGCAAGTTAGTGTGAGGATCCTTTGGCATGCAACCATGTCAAAGTTATCGCAAAGTGTATACGATATGGAAAGAAAGGTATACTTAAATAAAATTATAATTATATAAAACTTTTTGATCTTGACAAGCTAAGTGAATGTTTAAACTTTATAAATCGTATAAGTGTTGGTCGTTAAGGTAGATTTGAGGCAGTCCTGTTCGAACATTTCCTTGTTGCTGCGATTTGAGTGTTCTGAGCGAGCTATAACAATAGCTGTGTCTATGTCGATTCCATTGCTTTTAATCTCTTGTGAGTCTCTATTGTCGTTCAGAACACTAGAAAGCAGCTTTTTGTAATACAGTAGAAGTCGCTCAGTTGAAACCTCGTGCTTTTGTTCATTGACAGCCTCTGTGGTGTTGTTGGGCAGATTGGCTCAAATCTTTCACCACTGAGGTTGCGGGTTTGATTCCCGCGACGGGACAAATGTTTGTGCACAGAAAGCGCAAGCATTTGTTTCGTGTCTGGATGTTGTGGGACCATGGTCCTCATAGTTCCTGGTTCCATAGATACAGGGAATCCTAGTTAGGGGCCAAGATCTGTGTATGTGATCGTTGGGCGTTATTTATTTATTTTGTTTCCATTTCAATGACGTAAAGACTAATAAGTAGATACCATTATCATTATCAGTTGCTTTCCTTCTAGTTTCTCTATTTCTGCAAAAGAGACTTGACAGTATTACCAGGCCTAGCGCACTCCGCATTGTAGGTGCGAAGCTACAAGTACATATCCCGACACCGACGGCGGGTCGCGCGTCGTTACACGTGTCGCGTCAGAAGAGATAAGAGCTATGCGATAAAAAAAGAGGCGCTCTGTAGGTTAATATGACTGGTAGGCATGCAGCGCTACGCGAGCTGAATAGAATTTAATTGCGTCATAGCAAGAGTCGCTATTTGTTTAAATTTCTTTGCGGAGTTATGTTTCCGTCCCTTAGTATTCTGTGGTATAACCAAGATTTTGAAAAGCCCTGAAATCTATTTGGCGACTTCTAGTGTATGTAAAACCAGGGCTCCTTTGGCTCTTAATCTTTCACCCTGTGTCCCCAACTAAATGTAAGTGGTGAACCATAACACAGTACAAATTTTAGAAAAGTAAATGTATGTTTACATTGACTAGGTAATTTACTAAGATATTTGAAATAACTGTTTGGAGCATAGCGTTAGTCTGCGTATTTATTCATGTATGGACATATTTTTATTAAATGGGTCTAAATAATTGCTTTGTTTTAATTCGGAAACCTTATAGAATGCCTATTACAAACAAACCTCCGTCCGGATTCGCCTTTCGCTCACACTTATTAATATACTGAAGTGGTCATACTTGAACGAACTGTAAATTTTTTACTAGCGGCAGGTCTCTCGTATGCGGGAGGCTGTCTGGATAGGTACCACCGCTTTGCCAGTTATTCAGCCGCCAAGCAGTAGTGCGCAAGTATTACTGTGTTCCGGTTTTAAGAGCATTGTAGCCAGCGAAATTACTGGGCACATAAAATGTAAGAGGATATGGCACAGCCGCGGCCAGCGAGCACTAGGTATTTGAATAATGGTTTACGGTCTCGCAGAAAATGCGTAAATTAAATTAAATAAATTAACTAAATAATAATAATAATTTAACTAAATTCGTATCATGTTTCAGATTTTTGGTAAAATTAGCGTTTTGGGAGAAAACGTTTCTACCACACTAAATCTCAACCAATTTTGGTCTCAATTTTTTAAATGGAGAATAAACTAGGTTTGTCGGTTTTCCTTTATCTAAGTTTATGTCTATTTTTAAAGTTAACAGCTTCCAAAGTCCAAACAAAACAAAATTCGAGTAAATATCGAGTTTTTTGGGTCCATTTATTCAAATTATATAGGAATTATCGAAAAAATAAAAACCTACAAACCTCAATAATGATAACATCTCTTACATGTCCATTTCATCGAATTTGGTTAATGTTTAGGGGTAGAAAAACATTTTCTCTTTTTGTATGAAAATTTCAGCGCGCCGTTCCCTCTTAATATCTGATGTCTCGGGGTGAAGAGCGCAATGCAGTGCTACGTAGTACTTTTTACAGTATTAAAAGTTCTGGGTGGCACTGCAATTGTTATGGGCAAGCGTAGCGCTTATTATCAGGCGAACGACTTGCTCGAATCATTACTCAGTTCCATAAAAAAAATAACTGTATTAATCAAAATTATTTTTTGCTAGCCTTCTGATGATTCTTAAAATAAAAGGTATTCCCTTAACTTTTATTTTAGGAATCATCATAAGTGGCTTTAGTTATCTAAAATTAAGACGTTTACAGTTATCTCAAGATGAATTGGAAGACGAGATGGCGCTGGGACACCGGCTACAGCGCGGACTCCGTGGAGTGGTGCCCTGTGGAGCCCTACCGTCATGTCTTCGTATGCGGGACTTACCAATTGGACAAATCTGATGAAGGAGGTAGATATCTTTTCAATAACAACAGATGTGTCCGTTAGGTATTTTGTCACTACTGTTAAACAATATTTTTGAAGTTAATGTAGTAATTAGTAGTAGTAGGTACCGTACGTACGTAGTAGTAGTACCTGGGTGTTAAAACCCAGAAACGAAAAAAACGACAACGACGACGATTCCTGGACCATGATTCCTGGTTCCTTAGAGACAGGGACAGGGACAACACAATTAACTTAGTTAAGGTCCAAGATTGTTGTTTTATTTTTTATGTGAATCTTGATTCTCATTTCAGACCAAGCTTCGAAGAAGCAGACGAGGCGAGGAAAAATATACCTTTTCACCGTCGATGAAGGCACCACCGAACTGTCTCCCATCCAGACGATCGACACAGCAGGAATACTCGATCAGAAATGGTGCTATCACACAGTAGCGAACCATCCAATATTAGCTGTTGCCACGTCAATTGGTACCGTCGGGCTTTACAGATTGGTCGACGAAGAGGGAATGTTAAAATTAAAATTATGGATGGAACACTCCATTGGTCACGACGTTTTGGCCCTCTCTCTTGATTGGTCGACAAACAAGACGCAATCCGAAGAACCTAAATTAGTCGTTAGCGATTCTTCAGGCAGCGTTACCATTTTTAGGGTAGCTGAAGATCGATTACAAGAAAACTTTCATGCGCAAAAATCTCACGGGTTCGAAGCGTGGATAGCTGCTTTCAACTACTGGAACCCAGACGTATTTTATTCAGGTATCTCAATTGAACCAGTTCTCAATTTTATGTTCTTGTTCTGTAATACTAATAAAAAACCGGCCAAGTGCGAGTCGGACTCTCGCACGAAGGGCAAAAAATCACGTTTTATCTACAAAAATGGCAAAAAATCACGTTTGTTGTATGGGAGCCCCCTTAAATATTTATTTTATTCTGTTTTTAGTATTCGTTGTTATATCGGCAACAGAAATACATCATCTGTGAAAATGTCAACTGTCAAACTATCACGGTTCATGAGATACAGCCTGGTGACAAACGGACGGACAGCGGAGTCTTAGTAATAGCATGGACTAAATATACAAGTAATAGCGTTCCGTGTATAACGGGTACGGAACGCTAAAAATGCTAATAATTAACTATTGACGTGGAAATGCCAATATTTGCGTCCTCCTCTCTTCTAAATTTCCTGTGCCCGACGGGGTCCATAAGACTTTGCACGTTAACCAAATTACACCTTGTACTACCTATGGAAGCAATAAAGAATCTGAATCTAATACTGAACCTTTTGGTGTTATTATACCAGGTGGAGACGACTGCTTGTTCAAGAGCTATGACGTCAGAGTGCCAGGTGCTCCTGCCACGTACAGGACTCACGATGCAGGCGTTACTTCTGTGCGAAAGCATTTGGATGTCGAACACGAGTTGCTGACTGGCAGGTGAATTTCTCTTTAAGCAAGATGAGCCCAAACTCTGTATATCTCATGGAACTCGATATATCTCATGGAACTCGGTATATCTCATGGAACTCGGTATATCTCATGGAACTCGATATATCTCATGGAACTCGGTATAATATCTCATGGAACTCTGTATATCTCATGGAACTCGGTATATCACTAGTTATAAGCTCCTTGGTATATCTGTAGTTTACTGACAACTATCACTAGCTGCACCCCGCGGTTTTATCTGCGGTTTCCCGGGATAAAAAGTAGCCTATGTCTTTTTCCAGGATCTAAAGGACCTACATATCAAATTTCATCAAAATCCGTTCAGTAGTATTAGCGTGAAAGAGTAACAAAGATCCATCCATCCATCCATCCATACAAACTTTCAAATTTATAATATTGGCAGGATTACTTACATCGTATGAACTAATTTTACACCTGTATTCATGAACAACCTGTATTCTTGTGTAAACACTTGCCTAGGTAAGGAACTGCAACCAATAACCACATTTCCATGCGTTTGTGCAGCAATATTGCTTGTAGGTAGAGTATACGGCAAATACGAAAGCGAGTGTGGCTTAGTGGAAGCAATCGGGAGCATGTGCGACTTTCGTTCCGACGCACCCGAGTTCGAATCCCGCTGGCCCCGCTCCACTGACTTTCTTAAGTTATGTGTCGATTTAACACTCGCTCTAAAAACGGTGAAGGAAAACATCGTGAGGAAACCGGTATGTCCAAGAATTAATCACAAAAATTCAAGTACATGTCATCCACCAACCCGCACTAGGCCAGCGTGTTGGATTATGGCCCATACTCACTCTATGAAAGAAGGCCCGTATCCCAGCAGTGGGAACATGATGGGCTGATGATGACGGGAACAACGCTAATAAAAAAATTACCTATTTACAGTTACGACGAAAAGGTCCGCCGCTGGGACACGAGGAAACTGAAGGCTTGCATCTCAGAGACAGAAGTGAACGGGGGAGTGTGGCGCCTGAAGTACCACCCCCGGCGCGGGCCGGTGGCGGCAGCTTGCATGTATGGGGGCTTCAAATTGTTGGAGACAGATCTAGTAGTCGCAGAGTACTATGAACACGAGAGCATAGCGTACGGCGCGGATTGGACCCACGACGGACGTTGGCTCGCTACTTGTTCGTTTTATGATTGTAAATTGCATGTCAGTGAAGTTACTTTTCCAACATAAGTCCTATATTAAAATGTTGTAACTGACGAATGGTTCTTTATTTTTTTCACTTTTTTGTTAGTTGGTTGGTGATCTTTTAACCGTTCAGGCAGGTTAGGACCACAATGGGGAACCCCCCACAGCGCTTACGTCCTCGATCGTGTTCCCTGGAAACGACCCAGTTCTGTCACCGTAACGGAGTGTCAGACTGGGCTCGGCTAAAGTGCGCTGTGCGTAGATAATTATCATAGACGGCTATCTACGATGTCTGACGACAATATGCGTAAAACGCAGCCGCGTGACCCTTCGGGGAAATTTTCAAAAGGCCCTTCTCAGGGCCCACCAAAAGGCCCTTCTCAGGGCCCACCAAACGGCCCTTCTCAGGGCCCACCAAACGGCCCTTCTCAGGGCCCACCAAAAGGCCCTTCTCAGGGCCCACCAAAAGGCCCTTCTCAGGGCCACACCCCGGTCATCCCCGCAGGGGAAAGACGTTCGGACGAGGTCCGTGTATCAGATATGGAGATAGATGAAGAAGTCGGCCGAAAACGGCCGAGCTCTTCAATCTACCTGGCCGATTCGGACTCCGAAAGTGACGGGCTGTCTGGCAATAAAGTTTGCCAGACGGCAAGAAGAGGCAGAGGGAGGACCGCCAAGGCGGGCCCTTCCAGAGAAGAGTTCTTGAAACCCTCTTCTCCAGTGCCGTCCAGCAAAGAGCTGGAAGAGGTCCTGCGCGGTAGGAGATACAAAAAGAAGGTCGCTGCGGTCGTCGACCTTGCGACGGATGCGGGTACCGAATCCGATGCCGTCGCAACGGTCGGTGACTTCACCGACCTGAATGCACAGGAGCTGAGGGCGCAGGCGGGCGAAAGCCTCGCCTGCATTCAGGAGGTTGCCAGAAAGTCTGGCAACCTCAAAGGTGAATTTGTGGGTCGCCTAAAGCGATCCACTTCGATCCTGCGGGGGGTGGTTGATGCCCTAGCCAACAGGAGTGAGGCGGAGGAGACGAGGCGTCTCAGGGCGGAGAACGGCCGCCTGCGTCTCGAGGTCGAGTCCGGCAAGGCGGAGGCGAAGGCACTCCGTCGCGGCTTCATGGAAGCCAAGACGGAAGCCGCCGCCGCCGCCACCAAAGCCGCCGCTGCTACTGCTGCTACCGCAGAGACGCAGGCGCCCCCCGCCACATTGCTAGGGGCGGCAGATTTGGTGGAGGAGCTGAAGCGCTCCTTGACCACCACGTTCGGGCAAATGCTCAATGCCCGACTCGCGGTGATCGAGGACCGGCTTCTGCCTGCCCAGACGGTCCGCCCGCCCTTGAGAGCGGACGCCAAGAAGGCGGTGGCGTCGGCACCGAAACCGACGTCGGAGCCATACTGCAAGCCTGCGCCCAAGTCGGGTAAGCAGGCTCCGAAGAGGACTGCTGCTACCCCTTCAGTGGCACCGGTTGTGGCTCCCTCTACCAGTAGAGGGATCCAACGCACCGACGAGGCTGCTCCCCCCACTGTCCCGCAGGCGGAAACCTGGGCAGTGGTGGTGAGGAAGGGCAAGGGCAAGGGGAAGGGAAAGTCCTCCCAACCCTCCCTCGCTCCACCCCAGCAGGCTAAGACTGCCGCCGCCGGTAAGCCCAAGCCGGTAGCTTCAGCCAAGCCTAAAGCTAAGGCGGCGCTGAAACCCCCAAAGTCCGCGGCTGTTGTGCTGTCGTTACAGCCCGAAGCCGCGGAGAAGGGGGTGACCTACAGCGCCATCCTTCAAAAGGCGCAGGAGAGTGTCAATCTCCAGGAACTGGGGATTGACAGTCTCCGCTTCCGCCAGACGGCCACAGGAGCCAGGATGTTGGAGATTCCTGGCTCCCAAAACTCAGAGAAGGCGGACAAGCTCGCGGAGAAGCTCCGCGACGTCTTGTCTGAGGTGGCCAACATCGCCAGGCCCGTTAAATCCACCGACTTAAGGGTGACGGGTCTGGACGATGCCGCCACGAAGGAGAAAGTGGCGGCGGCGGTCGCCAAGGCGGGAGGCTGCTCCGAGCAGCAGGTAAAGGCCGGGGAGATCCGCCGTGACTTCGGCGCCGGCTCCAGCCTCGTTTCCTGCCCGACTTCAGCAGCTAAAGTGCTGCTGGAAAAGGGCAGACTTCTGGTGGGATGGAGCTCGGTGCGAGTGGTGGCACTGGAGGTGCGTCCCATGCGCTGCTTCAGGTGCATGGGGCTTGGGCACACGCGCCCTCAGTGCCCCGCGGCGGCGGACAGAGGGGACCTGTGCTTCCGGTGTGGAGGCGCAGGTCACCGGGCGGCCAGCTGCGGCAAGGCCAACCCACACTGCGCGATATGCGCAGAGTCGGGAAGGCCTTCCGGGCACATAATGGGGGCACGCAACTGTGCCCCCCCGAAGACGAAGGGGAAGGCCGCCAGGACCCAGGCTGCCCCTGCGGCTACCAACCACGCCGCACCGGGAGGAGGTCGCCAAGCGGCGAGCCAGGAGGTTGTGATGTCTGAATGATGGATCAAGTCAGACATCACAATCTCCTACAGACGAACCTCAACCACTGCGCCCGGGCCCAAGACCTGCTTATGCAGACCCTGGCGCAGTGGGAAATAGGCGTGGCGGTCGCAGCGGAGCCGTACTACGTTCCCTCCCATTCCTGCTGGGTTGGGGACCTGGACGGCTCCGTTGCCATTGTGGGGCGGTCGGGCAGCGGTCCCCCCCTCTCTGTCGAAGAGAGGGGCTCGGGATACGTGGTGGCCAAGTGGGGAGAGTACGCTGTCGTTGGCGCGTACTTCTCCCCCAATAAGACCGCTGCGGAGCTGGAGGTCTTCGTAGACCTCCTGGCCGCGGCGGTAAGAAGGCAGGCGCCACGGCAGGTCCTCCTCCTGGGGGACCTGAACGCAAAGGCCCGGGATTGGGGCAACCCCTCCACTGACGCTCGCGGCGAGATCGTCAGGGAGTGGGCGGTTGCCTCAGGACTGACCCTCCTGAACAGAGGGTCAGCTCACACGTGCGTGCGACACAACGGGGGGTCCGTGGTGGACTTATCGTTCGCCACCCCGGCGGTCGCAGCACGTGTCCGGGCCTGGAGGGTGATGTCGGAGGTGGAGACTCTCTCGGACCATAAGTATATTCGGTTCGAGATCTCCACCTCCCACATCCAGGGAGGGTCTCGGTGCGTGCGAGCGGATTTCCCACGCTGGACGATCAGTCGCCTCGATCCCGCTCTGGCGGAAGAGGCGGCGATCGTCCAGTCGTGGTTTGCCGCTCCCATGCACCCGGAAGTGGACGTTGCGGCGGGCCACTTCCGCGAGGGGGTCACGGCGGTGTGCGACACCGCCATGCCGAGGTCCCGACATCGCCACGACCGCCGAGAGGTGTATTGGTGGTCGTCGGAGATCGCGGGGCTCCGAGACGGCTGCTCGGAGGCGCGGCGGGTCTACGGCCGCTGCAGGAGGCGGCGTAGCGGCCGGACCGACGAGCAGCTGTCGGTCGAGGAGCTGGCGGTCGAGGGCCAGCTGTACAGCGTCTACCGCGACGCTAAGCGGGAGCTGCAGCTGGCCATCGGCAGGGCCAAGTCCCAGGCCTGGGGTGAGGCTCTGGACGGCCTCGACAGGGACCCCTGGGGGCGTCCTTACAAGGCCGCCCGGAATAAGTTCCGGGGCCAGACGCCCCAGATCGCGGAGTCCCTGGAGCCGGAGCTCCTGGGCAGGGTGCTGGAGGGGCTCTTCCCCGACAGGAACCCGCACCATGCCCCTCCGGCGATGGCGGCGTCCTCCCCAGAGGAGGTGGACCCGGCCTCCATCCCACCTGTGTCGGAGGTGGAGATGGAGGTTGCAGTCGGCCGCCTACGCGGCAAACGTACTGCACCGGGTCCAGATGGGGTCCCGGGACGGGTCCTTGGGATCGCCCTAAGGGAGATGGGCGATCGGCTTCGGGAACTGTTCGACGCGTGCCTCACGTCCGGACGGTTCCCGAAGCTATGGAAGGACGGCCGATTGTGCCTGCTCCGGAAGGAGGGTCGAGCCGTCGACTCTCCTTCCGGATACAGGCCAATTGTGTTGCTGGATGACACGGGCAAGCTACTAGAGAGAGTAGTGGCCTCCCGTGTCATCCGGCATCTAGAGGGGACTGGGCCCGGGCTGTCCGAGGCCCAGTATGGGTTTAGAGCGGGGCGGTCTACGATAGACGCCCTGCTCTGGCTCAAGGGATGGACGCAGGACGCGGTCAGCGGGGGGGAAAAGGCGTTGGCTGTGTCGCTCGACATAGCTAACGCCTTCAACAGCCTTCCGCACGACACCATACAAGAGGCACTCCGTTACCACGGGGTGCCCTTGTATCTGCGGAGGCTGTTGGCTGACTACCTCCAGGACCGCGAGGTCCTGGTGGTAGGGCGCGACGGCTTGAGGCACCGTCGCGTCTCCTGCGGGGTTCCACAGGGGTCGGTACTGGGACCGCTCCTGTGGAACATAGGCTACGACTGGGTGCTCCGCGGCACGCTTCCCGCAAATATGCGGGTAGCGTGCTACGCGGATGACACCCTAGTCGTAGTCAAGGGGACGGACCTCCGGGAGACGTTGCGGTTGGCCACGGTGGGCACAACCCTCGTGGTCGACCGCATACGTGCCCTGGGGCTGGAGGTGGCCGTCTCCAAGACCGAGGCCCTGTTGTTTCATGGGCCTCGGGGGGGACCTCCTCCAGGAACGCGGGTGCACCTGGACGGGGTCCCGGTCCGGGTTGGGACCCAGATGAAATATCTGGGTCTCATCCTGGACGGGAGGTGGGGCTTTGGGGCCCACTTTGCCCAGTTGGCCCCAAGAGTCGTGGGAGCCGCGGCCGCCTTGGGGAGGCTGCTGCCCAACGTGGGCGGCCCGAGCGCCATCTGCCGTCGGCTGTACTCCGGAGTGATCCGGAGTATGGCCCTGTACGGGGCACCTGTCTGGGTGGACGCCCTCGGTCGCAACAACAAGGCCCTGCTGCGACGTCCGCAGCGGGTCATTGCGACGAGGGCGATACGCGGGTACCGGACGGTGTCCTGGACGGCAGCGTGCGTGCTGGCCGGTGATCCCCCCTGGGAGCTCCAAGCGGAGATCCTCGCCGAAGTGTACCACTTCGTGGCGGCGAGGAGATCCCGAGGAGAGCCCCCAGCGTGGGAGGAGGTCACGCGCATGCGGTGGCAGGCGCGGGCCGCCCTGTTGCGGCGGTGGACGGAGGACCTGGCTCCACCGGTCCCTGGGCAGTGGACGGTGGAGGCCATCCGCCCGGTCCTCCGGAGGTGGGTGAGGCGGCGACATGGGTCGCTGACCTTCAGACTGGTGCAGATGCTTTCCGGACACGGATGTTTCGGAAAGTATCTGCACCAGATCGCAAGACGGGAAGCGACCCCAGCCTGCCATGAATGTGGGGCGCCGGAGGACACGGCGCCCCACACGCTGGAGGCGTGTGCCGCATGGGGCTCCCAGCGGCACACGCTTTCAGCGGTGATAGGGGGGGATCTCTCCTTGCCGAGCGTGGTGAACGCCATGCTCGGCAGCGAGAGATCGTGGCAGGCGGTGGTCTCCTTCTGCGAAGCGGTGATGGCGCAGAAGGAGACAGCGGAGCGGGCCAGGGAGGACGACGTCCTGTCTGACCCGCTCCGACGCAGACGAAGGGGGGCGAGGAGGAGGCGGTTCGACCGCCTCCTCCACCCTCCGTAGTGGGGTCACTGGTAGAGAGTCGGGGGACTCTCTGCCGGCTTGCACGGCCCCACTCGTCTGGGGGGTGGCCTTGTTGAGCAGGGTCACCCCTCCATAGGCGTAGTGGCCCGGTTTACCGGGCCTGCTGCCGGGGCGAGATGGTGAATGCTAGCGCGACCCCATCTCGCCCCACCATGGCAGAAGACTGCTCACCGTGGGGTTTTAGTCGGTAAGAGTCCGACATAACCTCTCTGCTGCCCCCGCAGCGGAGAGGTATCCATGAGGATTTCCCCACGTAAAAAAAAAAAAAAAAAAAAAAAAAAAAAAAGGTTAGGACCACAATAAAAAAATCCCACTGTTAAACTAGAACGGTAAAAATCGGGGTGTAGGTCCATTGTCCCCGTAAGCCGTGTCCCCTATAAACGGGGACAGTGGTACTTTAATAAAATATTTTAAAAATACGTCCCGTTGTCCAAGGGGACAGACGAAACAGAGTAAGAACTCTGTTTCCGTAGACATAGTAACTTTATATAGAAAAACTACTTCATCTACTACATCGTGATGAAACTCGCTTACGCGCTTTGGAGTGGTGGGCTCTGGCCGTGGTTGTAATACCACCCACCGAACAAAGCCATGCCGTTAAGCGACCTGTTTCGGGATGATGTTTGGTGAACCATCGGGGAGGCGGGTCTGAGCAGCCGCTCAACTGCCGTCTCTCTCTAGATCTATGTGTTCCGTCTTAGGCCACATCATTGCTTTACATCAGGCGAGACAGTGGCCACACATAGACATATTAAGCGTAAAAAAAAAAACTACTTTCTGGCGCTTCGCCGGCCGCTACCGCGGCACGCTCGTTCAGCTCGCGCTGTAAAGTTCTAACATAATGTAACTTAATGGCTGTATCTCCGTAAAGGGGACGGGGAAAATTTAAAACACTTTCTGCAAAGTTGTTCGATCCCCTATTGTGGTCCAAGCCCGCCGAAACGCTTTTAACTAAATTCTTATTCTATAGGGAGGTCGGAGGTTTCTAGCTATTTTCAACCGACTTCAAAAAGGAGAATGTTCTCTGTACGACTGTATTTTTTTTATGTTTGTTACCTCAGAAGTCCGTCATTTATGAACCGATTTGGAAAAATCTTTTTGCGTCGGGTTCAGTATAGCTACGAAGTGGTCCCATATAAATATCATCGATATTTGACCTTGGACTTCGAAGATACATAGAAGTCGGTTCTTGTTTTATTTAAATTAATTATTTTGAGGAATAAAAGTACATATCTCATTTTAAACTTGTTGTATTTCAATTTGCTTATAATGTCATGATAAATATAATTTATAACAATTACATACTTAATAAAGTAATCATTTGCCGTAAGTGATTAAAAAAACGTACATCATCCACAAATACGGCTTTGGGTTGAATTTTTTGATTTCCTTCCGTTGTTCAATGTTCTGATAGTTTTTTAAAAAACACTATAGACTGGCCTGGATCTCCCTACAATAAATTTGTACCTTAACATTTTCTAAATAAAGTCTATTTTCCCTAACCACTGGAATTAGAGTACAATAATATTCTGCCACCGCGCTTTAGGCAAACGAATAGTCCTTATTTACCTCTTATATGTGAAACTTTTCAAATGTTTTGAATTTATGTTGGCGCTCCAACGAAAGAACTGCTGAAATAGGATAAGTCATCTCTTATTATTGTGATGTAATAAATGGAAATATAGTTAATATCCTCCATTGAAAGGCGAGTCATACAATAAGTCAGCATATCCCTTGTAGCTGCTAATGTGAAATTTTCTACTCTCGTCAATAGCAGAGTTCACACCGGCCGATCCACGGCAGATCCAAACTCACGGTCGGTGTGGACGCGCCTCGTCCGATCCAAACGAAACAAACGTCCCGATCGCGGGTCGGATCGTAGATCGGCCGGTGTGAACTCTACTATTTAACCTTTTGAACGCCAAGGGCCAACTAAAACGAATGTGGATTGCGTAGCTGTACTTTGCTTGTTTGTGGCACTCAAAATGTTAATATTAATACACATCTTGTGTATGTAGAAAGCCATGTAATAGACAATATCATAGACAAGAAACCACTCAAAACATTTGAGACGTTTCAGTTTAAATTTAAGCGTAAGTTCCACGGTCAAGTAACCATTATATTAAATCACTACACACCACTGTGTAATATTTATTTGTTTAATTATCCACCAACAATGCAGCATGATTTGCTTACACTCATACCAAGCTAAAGTTGTAAATTTTTTTAAAGATCCCAAACGATTTCATAAAGTTTTAAAAATCACAAGACTCTATTAATTAGACTAGTTCTTCATACTTTATAAATGGCAACTGATCAGTTGTATTTTACATATATATATAAAGTTCGACTGGTTACGTCGAGACATTGCTTTTTATACATATCACTGCATTGTTACATTGTAAACAATAGTGTTTCATTATTACTATTCATATCGAAGCAAATATATCACTTTCGGAAAGAAACAAGAATGTATTTATTAGTGGCAATACGGGACCGAACTAAATTCAGGATATATTCATTTCATTATGAGTTCCGGTAAGCCTCTAGTCAGTGAGTCTTCGATGGCGCAAGTACTTATGCCATTTTAAAATACAATTATACTATGAGTCAATTCGTGTACAGAACTTCATTCACTAACAAATACTGCATTTACATTCTATTAATTGCGACACGATATCCTCTTCAATATTTTACAATACACGTGTATCTAAACGGTGTCCGATGCGCAAACTATGTACACTAACATGTATATTTACACTCCCGTCCGACGGTCCCGAACTGCGCACAACCGCGCGCCTAACGTGTCCTGTACAGGGTATACTTTACTAGAAAATTGATGAGAGACAAAGTAGTTCCTAAATTGTCCGCCGAACGGTTTATCTACAGTTCATAATGCGGCCGAGGGCGGCGGCGTCGGCGGCGCGCGCGGAGATTCCATATGAGATGCGACACGGTCGTGTCGGCTCACGCGCATCAGTCGGCGCGCGGCGCGTGGTCGGGGCACAGCGCGCGGAAGTCGGCCTCGCTGAGGCGCCAGAGCGCGTCGCGCGCGCAGGGCAGGTGCGCGCGCGCGGGGCAGGCGCGCGCGGCGCACGCCAGCGGCGCGGCGGCGCGCGCGCAGTGCCGGCAGCGCTCGGCGGCGGCGGCGCGCACGGCGCGCGCGAGCCCCCACACGCGCGCGCCGGCCGCCAGCACGCCGGGCGCCCACACGGCGCACTCGGCGTGCAGCCACGCCTCGGCCCGCGCGCCCTCCGCGCCCTGCCGCCGCCGCGACGCCTCGTCCAGCGACCTGCCCACAACGCAACGGAACCTCACGACTCGCTCCAAGGGCGGATCCAGCTTTCAAAGTCAAAGTCAAAGTCAAATATCATTTATTAAATAGGCACAAAAGTGCACTTTTAAAGGTCATAAGCACATGATACAAATAAAATATGTTAAAAATTGTAACTTATGTCAACATGACTTTGAAAAAAAGGTATGTATGTTTTACCCATTTCTTTCCTATACTCAAATTGAAGTCTGAGTGCTGAAAAGAAATGCGAAAACTGACTCTACCAGTGCTTCGGAAGTACGCCCGCTAGAGAAGATAGCACCAAGAAACTCTGCGGGGATGTCTTTTTTTCAGCACAATTACGTATAAATTAGAATTAACAGAATGTAAAACAAGAAATGCGAGTGAGATGTCCCATAGTCATAGTATCAGTAACAGAAAAGTGTAAATAAAATATAAGTAGGTATGACAGTAGCAGTAGGAGTGACTAGAACAGACCAGTCCCCGCAAGCAGCACCCGTTCACGAGTATGACTTGTGGACCAGCCATCACCCCCCTCAACCATATTGGAGGGAAGGGAGTGACCCGACACACAGAGCCGCCGCAAGCAAAGACATTTGAGTGAGCATGACTGTAAAACCTAGTCACTTCCAACTCAAATACAATTTTTATAGCCATATCAAGTCATATAGTCGAGATTTAGTCAGTATACGACTTACCAGGCAAAGTAACAAGACATTTATTAAATAGGCACAAAAAATGCACTTTAACAAACGTCACATATATACACTTAATACAAATAATTAAAATTCGTTAAAATTTTTAACAAAATATCATGATGAAAACCACCGTCCTTCCAAATTATGTTAGTCCTTTCTGTTCAAAGGTCTGGCTAAAAACGGTGAAAGAAAACATCGTGAGAAAACCGGCATGTTCAAGAATTAATCACAAAAAGATCAAGGAAAGTGACACCCACCAACCCGCTCTGGGCCAGCGTGGTGGATTATGGCCCATACTCGTACATCTCTCTACGAGGGAAGACCCGAGTCCCAGCAGTGGGAACGTAATGGGCTGATGATGATGATCATGACGTGTTTCGCCATCTACACGAGGAATCATCAGGTGACTTGCCGAACGATAAAAAGAGTATTCTCTGCGTTTCAGATTAAAAAAAGAATTGGAGATTTTTTAAATAAAAAAAAAAAGCTCTCACCTGAAGTCCGGCATGTCCGTATCGAGCGTGTAGGGTCCGAAAAGGTCCCCTAATCCGTGCGCGTGCGGCGCGCGCTGGCAGAAGGCGCACAGCCACGTGGCGTCGCGCGTCGCCGCGTCGTAGCGCAGCCCCAGCGTGGAGGCGTGCAGGCCGCGGCGGCGCTCCGCCGGCCGCGCGCCCCGCGCCCCCGCGCCGCGCGCCCCGCCGCGCCCCCGCGCCGGCTCCTCCTCCTCGCCCGCGCCTGCGTTCATCACGCACACCGACACGGGCGACGCGCGCGGCCCGCGGATCTGGAACGCGACACACATGTATACAGCATTTCATTAGACTAGTATTAAGAATTAGGTGCTTTTTAATGTCAAGTATCAAAAATAATCACTTAAAAAGTATACATTTTATAAAAAAAGGGCTTCTATGTATCTTCGAAGTCCAAGGTCAAATATCGACGAAATTTATATGGGACCACTTCGTAGCTATACTGAACCCAACGCAAAAATATTTTTCCAAATCGGTTCATAAATGACGGAGTGAGATAACAAACAAAAAAAACATACAATCGAATAGAGCACCTCTTCTGTTTTTGAAGTTGGTTAAAAATAAACCTAAAATAATAGTCAAATATGAAAACAGTTTGTTG
This sequence comes from Petrophora chlorosata, assembly GCA_951640565.1. NCBI lineage: Eukaryota > Metazoa > Arthropoda > Insecta > Lepidoptera > Geometridae > Petrophora > Petrophora chlorosata. The sequence continues at coordinate 16,204,867 of OX621195.1, forward strand.
AAAAATAAATGAATAAATAGAGGTTAGATGGACGGTTGAATGGATGTTTGTTACCAACGCCTGAACGGGCGCAGCTAGTAGAATTATAGATTGAACTGACCTGTATATAAGGCCCCCTGGAGCGTCCCGAGCTGGCGTTGCTCCCCGAGTCGTACCCCTCCCGGGCGGCGGCGCCGGTGTCGCGGCGCTCCTTCCGCCGCGCCTTCGCGTCGGGCTTCTTCCGCGGCGCCTTCCGCCGCGCCGCCGCCTCGCGCGTCCGCCCCGGACCCGGCGCGGATTTCCGCCGCTTGCTCGCAGGGGCAGACTCTTTCACTGGATGAGAGGATAAAACTTAAAATACATGCTAAAGTTGAGTACTTAATAATAAAGTTGAGTACTTAATAATAAAGTTGAGTACTTAATGCTAAATTTGAGCACTTAATGCTCAAATTGAGTAATTAATGTTAAAGTTTAGTAGTTATATCAATTAATCAATCAATCATTATATTTCAGATAAAAATCGTAGTACAATCAATTCTATGAGCTCTGAATCGCACACTAGGATAATCCTGTGTTGTAGGATTCAGTCTTTCATTCGGTATAGCTGTTTACAAAGTGGAACAAACATAGGTTAGATTAGCTATAGAGTATATTATATGCTAAAGTTGAGCACTTAATGCTAAAGTTGAGTACTTAATGCTAAAGTTGAGTACTTATTGCTATGAGCACAGAATACTAAGGGACAGAAGCATCACTCCGCAAAGAAATTTTAACAAGTAGCGACTGCTATGACGCAATAAAATTCAATTCAGCTCGCGTAGCGCTGCATACCTACCAGTCATATTAACCTACAGAGCGCCTCTCTTTCTATCACATAGCTCTTATCTCTTCTGACGCGGCACGTGTAACGACGCGCGACCCGCCGTCGGTGTCCGGCTATGTACTTGTAGCTTCGTACCTACAGTGCGGAGTGCGCTAGGCCTGATATGAGGTAAATATAAAGGTGAAGTTACATAGTTTGAAATTGTAGCTACTGATAATGCTGTGGTATTTTAAGTTCTAACGAAAAGTTTATTTTACTCTGTGGAGTTGTACTATTGTACTATTCATCCATTAATTACCTGTCATTATTTTATAAATAAATACCAAAAAAGCAATAAACATGGTGGTTTATGTATATATATATTATATTTATTACAATGTTAATTAGATAAGAGCGGATACATACGCTATGTATCTATTTACCAACAAAATTATCTTAGTAACACCGTCCATATATATTTTTGTCTACATTCCTTCACTTGTGGGTTGTCTAGACGAGATCGCTTTGAGCGATAAGACCGCCCATTGTGACACTCTTATTAAGTTATTTGTTATTTTAGTTTTAATTATTTCTGTATTTTGGTGTTACAATAAAGAGTTATTCTAATCTAAACAACATCCATAATCACCCACAAAATTAATAAAAAGAGCGACAAATATATATATCCGTCTAAAAATAAGAGCGTAACCCCTTCTGTTTCCACTGACCTGTAGCTTCCGAGGCAGAACTAGCTCTAGGCTCTTCCAGTCCTGCGAACATTTTCTCCAGCTGGTTCTCGACTTCGACGAAGCTTGCGGCGGGGGCGGGCGTGGGCGCGGCGGCGGGGGCGGGCTGCGCGGGGGCGGGCGGGGCCGGCGCGGCTGGGGCGGGCGCGGCCGCCGGGGCGGGCTCGGCCGGCTTGCCTTCCGAAGGGGACTCCACGGGCACGTTGCTTTCCGAGTGACGCGCGCTGCGCCGCCGCGGCGCCGCGCCTGTTTCTACGTCGCCGGCTTCGGGGGACTCTGTGAGGGGAGGAATGTGCTTAAATACACACCTTGACACTAGCGGATACCCGGCGTGTGCTACTATGCTAATAATTAATTTTTAGAAAAAAACAAAAACCGGCTTCAATGTATCTTCGAAGTCCAAGGTCACATATCGATGAAATTTATATGGGACCACTTCGTAGCTATACTGAACCCGACGCCAGAATTTATCAAATCGGTTCATAAATGACGGAGTTCTGAGGTAACAAACATAAAAAAAATAAAAAATAAAATACAATCGAACAGAGAACCTCCTCCTTGTTGAAGTCGGTTAAAAAAAGATTTATTTAATGTGCCCAGCGCACTATTGTAGTGGCAAAGCGGTGGTACCCACCCAGACGGCCTCTCGCATACGAGAAACCTACCACCAGTAGATGTACTTGGCTTTTCGTAGAAATAGCATCTTAATTAGCTTAATTGTTATTTTATTTCTGATTGGTGAAACGAGCAAGTCGTGCGCCTGATGGTAAGATTCATTTACCTAAACTATTGTACTCATAACTACCTAAATAAACCGAGATCCTCAAGCTCGTTAATTTATTTAAAACTTCTACCAACTAACGTTTAAAGATCGTAGGGCGCACACTACTACGCACCGTACACACTTTAAAACTCTGAAAATAGCAAATAAAACACACGTGTTGCAGGAAAGCGTAAGTTAACAATCAAAATTGTTTATACCACCGACCAACCTCCTCATCTACGCGACACTGGTGACGGCCGCAGAAGCCATACAAAAAAGCGAAAAATATTGGGTTAAAATAGCCGAGCTGAGATGTACTCACGGATCCTCTCTGCGTCCGGTAGGTCCGGGCGGGGCTCGGGCGCGGGCTCGGGGTGCTCCGGGTGCTCCGGGGGCTCCGGCGACGCGAGCACGCTCTTGAGCTTGTCTACGGAGAGAGGCGGCGGCGCGGGCGCAGGCGCGGGGAGCGCCGCGCCACCGCCGCCGGCTATCATGGCCGCGATGTCCGCTATCGTCTCCGCTGAACCTGCACAGGAATAGAGTAACGTTGTTGGATTTATTGAGAAATGTATAACGTTGTTGGATTTGTTGGAAAAAGTATAACGTTGCTGGATTTGTTGAGAAAAAGTATAACGTTGCTGGATTTGTTGGAAAAAGTATAACGTTGCCGGGATTGGTTGAGAAATGTATAACGTTGTTGGATTTGTTGGAAAAAGTATAACGTTGCTGGATTTGTTGAGAAATGTATAACGTTGTTGGATTTGTTGAGAAAAGTATAACGTTGCTGGATTTGTTGAGAAATGTATAACGTTGTTGGATTTGTTGGAAAAAGTATAACGTTGTTGGATTTGTTGAGAAAAGTATAACGTTGCTGGATTTGTTGAGAAATGTATAACGTTGTTGGATTTGTTGGAAAAAGTATAACGTTGTTGGATTTGTTGAGAAAAGTATAACGTTGCTGGATTTGTTGAGAAAAGTATAACGTTGCTGGATTTGTTGAGAAAAGTATAACGTTGCTGGATTTGTTGAGAATATTATAATGTTGCTGGATTTCTTGAGAGGATTTCTTGAGTATAACGATGCTGGATTTGCAACTGCGGTGACCATTAACAACGACACAAAATCGAATCGCTGCTTGCATCCTTGGACGATTATTGCTGCCGTCGCGTCGCTTATTGAGCACAAAGGGGATCACGCACAGCTCGTTTGTACTCACCTTCTCGTGTTTTTCTCCGCACAGAGTCGGGGTCAGGGCGCGGTTCGGGGGCGCGGGGTGCTGGGGGCACCGGCGGCGCGTGTGCCTCGCCGTTCTCTGCGGGCGCCGGGGACAGCCGCGCGCCCGCGCTCCCGGCGCCTGCCGCTAGGGGAGACGCTGCTGCCGCGCCTGCGGGGGAACGAGACACATTGAAACGTCAATGGAGGAGTGGGGTAGTGGATAGGTAGGTATAGGTTTCCACTGTAGAAGCGCCTCCATTTAAAATGTAAGATTTCGCTTTTTTGTGACTGATTATTTTATTGACATTATTGATTGTTTTATTGATTTTACTTTGACATTTTAATGTACCTTAATTAATTAATAACATTTTTATGAACTTGAAATTTTACTAACAAATATGGATGTTATGTCTGAATCTATACTATTATAAAAATGGAAAAGAGCCAATTCTGTACATTGAAGATATTTTTGCAAAACCAACTTGGATGGACTATTTAGAGGGTACTGAACACGAATCTATGGTTTTTAGAATTTTTGTCTGTTTGTTTGTTTGTGTGTTTGTTATTTATAGACTCGGAAACTGCTGAACGGATTTTAATGCGGTTTTTTGGGTTTGGTAGCATTAGTCCCAACTTAGATTATAGGGTATGTAACATTGAAATTGGTTGGGTGACTACGAAGATACAGCTTGACCTCTTAGTAGTACGCGTTCCCATATACTGGGGAGGTCTTGCTAAAATGGTTTTGGAAAAAAGGCGACTATAGTCTTCTGTCGTCTACGCGGACGAAGTCGCGGGAAAAAACTGGTTATTAATAAATGAATGAAAGGATATCGACAGAGTACTCACTGGCAGGCGGCGGCTGCGCGGGCGGCGCGGGCAGCGCGGGCGGCGCGGGCTGCGCGGGCGGCGCGGGGGGCGCGGGCGGCGCGGGGGGCGCGGGCACGCGCACGGTGCGCTCCGGCTTGCGCTTGCGCTTGGAGCCCGGCGGCGCGCCGCACGAGTCCGCCGAGTCCTGGGACACGGGAGTAGGGTATTTAACAAGTACAAAAATGAAGTGCTTTTCAATGTATTGATGTTATATTATTATGTGAAACCAGGAATGAATTATAAAAAAATAAAGTCACAGCCATTTAAAATTAAGGAGTTAGAAACGGTAACAGCTAATGTGGCGTCACTATTTGGTAGCGGCAGATAAATGTGGTGTACCTCATTGGATGAGGGCGGGCTGGGCGTGGGCGCGGCGCGAGGGTGCACTATGACAGAGTGCGGGGAGGGCGCCAGCCGCTCCAGCAGCGCCTCCACGCGCCGCCCGCCCCCGCCCCCGCCGCCCCCGCCGCCGCCGTGCCCGCGGCCGATCAGGCTGCAACACACACATACGGTCTTAGTTTATACATCTCACTCGCAATAGGGGATCGGACAGTAATCGAAAAAAAAAACAAATTATTAGGCTAGATTGTAATGTTAATGGGATGTCTTTCTGAGACAGATAATTATAAAAAAAAAACTTTAATTGCAAGCGGACGGATAGATAAACACTTTATAATTCACCTTAAAAATAGAGATAAAGTACAAGTCAAATGTTTACAATGGTGTAACAATGGGCGGTCTTATCGCTTAAAGCGAAAAAAATCTCTTCCAGACAACCTATGGTTGGAGAAACATACAGACGGTGGTGATAGAAATTATAATAGACATACTACGGACAGAGTAGCAGGCATTGGCTTACCTGTTAATGGTGGGTGCGTCCCTGACAGAGAGCGCGGGCGAGTGAGCGGGGAGCGCGGGGTGCGCGGCGGGGGGAGCCCCGTTGGCGCGCGAGCCGAGCGACAGGTCCACGCCAACGCGCGCATACGCTAGCAGCTCCTCTGCGCGGACCAGCTTGTCTGCAACAAACATTACTTGTTAATCCACGATCTCATTGGCTCGACACGACACGGATACGACACCAGGGCTCCAATTCACTATGACTACTTAGCAATTCCGTGCCTTGAAATCACGTCGATACCTTCATTAATAAACGACATCTCTATGACGCATTCATATGATTATCTATGACACGTCATAGAGAATACAAATTTCGCAGATGTCGTTTATTAATGAAGGAATCGACGTGAACTCGAAGCAAGGAATCGCTAAGTTGTCATAGCGAATTAGGGCCCTGTTTTGTCGATGTCTTACCGCGTATATTACTTGTGTCGCAGTGAATGCTGCATAAACTGAAGTGCTAGGGGAGAGGTGTGGAAGGTGCCTTCCACACCTCTTCCCTAGCGCTTCAGTAATGGAACTGACATGAAACTTCCTATAGACTACTTGAGAGAGCATGAAAATGCTACAACTATTTTGTTTCATTTGCCTAAATAAAAGAGAAAAAAAAAGGAATTAAACACCATTAAATAAGTAAGCTATTAATATAAATACAATATTTTTTTATTTCAAATCAATACCTCAGGTATTTACGTAGTTATAGAATATTTAAGTTTAATAAAAACACGGAACCTCGCGACAATAGGGAATATGCATGTATTTTTTTTAATGCATGAGTCGATTCATTAAAAAATGTCTCAAAACTTTGCGACACCATTAAAATCAACATAAGCACGCCGTTTTGCGTGTGACGTCAATGTGTGGGGATCTAGGATCTCCTTATTGGCCTGTCTATGCTATATGTGAGTGTGTGTCAATAATCTACCAATAGCACTCTATGTCAAAAAATGACCAATAAGCAGCAAGCAGCGTGACGTCAACATGTGGCTGCACGTACTCAAACGTTGCGCGATTATGTTTCGTTTTTCCAAAAATACGAAAGATAAACATTGCATTATAAAAAAACTACGCAATGAATACTAATATTATTAATATTTATATTTATTTAATCTTTATTTCAGGCAACATTAAAATAAGTTTCAGGTCTTATTTACTTATTCTACAATATTAAATGTTTACAGGAGTAATCTATAATAAATAGTAATTTCCAAATTTTTCAACAACACATCCATTTTCCTATTCTGTGACGTCACTCGCCTCCTGAACTCGAGTCGAGTGAAACGGTAGGAATACTATGACGTCACCAGACGAATCGGCCTTGTATGGAAATATAAGCACGCGTCATTTTTTATCGATCTTTATACAAATATTGTGGAGTCATTAGAAGTGCTAGAGAAAATATATAAATGGCATACTTTAAATTAAAACTTGTATATGGTAAAAAATACCGCTTCCAAGCTCTGGCAATAACACAAAGAAACACTAGTTTTGGAAAATAAAATTTATACTCGTTCAATTTTCCAGATTTTAAATAAAGAGACATCCCCGCAGTTTCTTAGTGCTATCTTCTCTAGCGGGCGTATTTCCGTTCCGATGCACTGGTAGTCAGTTTTCGCATTCCTTTTCTGGACTTCAATTTGAGTTTTTTTTAAGTAACTGAATGACGAGACGAGCTGGTCGTTTGCCTGATGGTAAGCAATACGCCAGCCCATAACAATAACAGCACCACCCAGAACTTTGTTTTGCAAAATCCTGCGCGGCGCTGCACTGCGCCACCCTGAGACAATTAGCTGTTGAGTCTCATAATGCCCAGTAATTTCGTTGGCTACAATGCCTTTCAAACCGGAACACAGTAATGCGCACTGCTGCTTGGCGGCTGAATAACTGGCAAAGTATGGGAAAGAAATGGGTAGACATGCTTTATTACCTACCTTTTTTTCAAAGTCATGATATTTTATGTTATAATGTTTAACGTATTTAAATTAATTTGTATTATGTATATGACGTTTAAAAGTGTGTTTTTGTGCCTATTTAATAAATTTATTTCGACTTTTGACTTTTCCTGCCACAAAATCAACGGACATTACCTCTTACTACTGTCTACCACAATTTTAACGGCAAACAATCACATACGTATCTTGGCCCATAACTAGAATTCCCTGTATATACAGAACCAGGAACTACGAGGACCATGGTCCTACAACACCCAGACACGACAAATGCTTGCGTTTTTTTCTGAGCACGAACATTTGTCTCGTAACCTCAGCATAAATATGTATGTTTGTTACTAATAAGGGTCGGTTCTTAAATCTTCAGATAGACGATTAACTAGTGGTAGGTTTCTCGTATGCGAGAAACCATCTGGGTGGGTACCACCGCTTTGACAGTAATTCTGCCACCAAGCAGTAGTGCAAGAATTACTGTGTTCCGGTTTGAAAGGCATTGTAGCCAATGAAATTACTGGGCATATGAGACTTAAGAGCTGATTGTCTCAGGATGACGAGCGCAGTGCAATGGCGCGCAGGATTTTGCAAAACAAAGTTCTGGGTGTTGCTGCAACTGTTATGGGCGTATGGCTTACCATCAGGCGAACGACATGCTCGTCTCTTCAATCAGGTACATAAAAAAAAGACGAGCAGATAGTGGTTCTGTTAACTGAAGCACACTCAAGGGCGCACTCAATACAATACAAAAATGCTTTATTGTACACCAAATAAAAAATAAATAGGTACGTAAAACAACTTACAAGCTAAAGTACAATGAGCGGACTTATCGCTAAGAGCGGTCTCTTCCAGTCAACCTTTGGACTCCAGTGAACCTTTTTGTCACTCACATTAATGTATTAAAAAAAAGAAAGGTGTTCCCCTATTTATAAGTGTGCATATTTGGGGTTAAGAGAATGTATAGGCACTAGGCAGATGTCTCACCTCTGCCCGGCCCCAGATGCGGGTACAAATCGACGGGCGCCAGCGGCGGGCCGGTCTTCACGTCGCCTGGCGACGGAGTGTGTCTGAAAAAAAATGTTTTATTTGTACACCAAACGAAAAATAATAGGTACATGAAAACAACTTATAAACTAAAGTACAATGGGCGGACTTATCGCTAAGAGCGATCTCTTCCAGTCAACCTTTGGGTGGAGTTAAATAACGGAGTGAGATAGGTCGGCGGTGTCGGAGCCTAAACAGACGTACAAACAAACAGATAAAAAATTCTAAAAACCGTAGATTAGTGTTCAGTACCCTTTAAATAGTCGATCTGTCTTATTAACTTCAATGTACAGAATTTTCTCTTTACCGTTTTTCACACTTCTAACAAGTAAACAATTGTGTTAATAGACACCATGAGCTCACTGATTACCTCATCATGTGTTTGTCTGGAGGCGTGGGGGTGTGCCGGTACAGCTCCGGCGGCGTCGCCGTATGTCGGAACACGGAGTTACCGCCTGCGTTCTTCATTGCCTGCAAAATCAATAAATTGTAGGTCCATAGAGAGTTCTAGTGTGGGCAGTCAAGTGGTTTCGATTAAGACACACAGGTCTTTTCCCTCTCGTTCCTTTTTTTATTTATTTAGAATCCCACTTAGCACAGAGCAGAGGTCTCCCCCATCTTCTACCACGGATCTTTCTCCATTGCGATCTCCGGAAAGCGTTCAAATCGTCTCGTATCTTAATCTTTTAAAATATTCCTATAAGTGTGGCTGTATGAATCTCATCGTCATAACTGTGGTCGCAGCGATCCTACAGCGTAAACTCGTCCTGATGAAGAGCATCGGACACGCTCGAAACCTAGGTCGACTATTTCGACAAACTACGTGAGTCCTAGCCGTTTTTTTTTTCTATGTATCTGAATGACGAGATGAGCTGGTCGTTTGCCTGATGGTAAGCAATACGCCAGCCCATAACAATAACAGCACCACCCAGAACTTTGTTTTGCAAATACCTGCGCGGCGCTGCACTGCGCTCGTCACCCTGAGACAATTAGCTGTTTAGTCTCATAATGCCCAGTAATTTCGCTGGCTACAATGCCCTTCAAACCGGAACACAGTAATGCTTGCGCACTACTGCTTGGCGGCTGAATAACTGGCAAAGCGGTGGTACCCACCCAGATGGCCTCTCGCATACGAGAAACCTACCACCAGTATTAAATATTTATAATGTATTAAAGTCACCAAGACTTTCATACTAAAATCATTAAAGAGTTGTAACATGAAGACACTTTTTTCTTATATTAAAGTTACCTGAAGCGGGTCAGGGGGCGAAGGCGCCGGCACGTGGTACAAGTGCGGCGGGGGCGTCGGCGTGTGCCACGTGACGCCCCGGTCGGACGCCATGTGCGCCTGAGGAGCCCGAGCGAGCAAGTTCGCCATCTGTAACTGAACGGTGCATTGTTTTCTTAGGTGGAAGTGACAAACATCCTAACTTATAATACCATCATTAATCAAAAAGTGTTTGTTACTTTGTTGTTAATTTGTTAATGTGTTACGTTGCGTATAAAAACACAGATTTCAAAAAGTCCTTACTTTAATTCGCACCTTCGGTAAGACAAGGGCATAATTGTGGAAACAGGTTTTGAGTTGCTGGAAGAACAAAGTCACATGTTGTGTACTTATGCCTTATGTGTTATTAGAAAGAAAGAAAGAATCGTTTCTTTCTTTCTTTCTAATGATATATGCCTTATATGTATACGTTTTTTTTCTTTCTTTCTAATGATATATGCCTTTGTTCTTCCAGAAACTCAAGGTTTGTTTTAGCAATTATGCCCTTGTCTTACCGAAGGTGCGAATTATTGAATCAAACACTTCTTTTCTCTAGATACAGGGAATCCTAGTTAGGGGTCAGGATCTATGTAGGTGTGTAAAAAAAAACTGTATATAGGTTAAAATGGAGGTATGCAATCTCTATAGATATAATAAAGTAAACCAGGCTGGATCTGTTTAGAAGTTCTTTTTTTAATTATCGAGTTAAACACTTTGATGGATTTATATCTTGTATTTAACTTGAATCTTTTACAGTTTTGTTATTTTTATTCTGATTATAAACACTTCAACCACTTTGAATCTCATTCCACTTTGAATTGTTTATCATTTGTTATCTTTTAATTATCAAATTTTTATAACAATGTACTGGCTGTTACCAAGCAGGTATTATCCCCTGAACTACTATTGACTACTTTAAAAATATAGACATAGACCTGGGATATAAATTAATACAAGGGATGATGAATTAACTAGACGACACCCCTTAAAAAAAGAAATCTGACCTACACTTCTTTTTTAACCGACTTCAAAAAGGAGGAGGTTTACAATTCGACGGTATGTTTTTTTTTTTTTTTTTTTTGTGTGTTTGTTACGCGATTACTCCGCCAATTATGCATTGATTTCGATGATTCTTTTTTTGATTGGTAGGTAATACTTCAAAGGTGGTCCCATATAAATTTTATCGAAATTCATTCAGTAGTTTTTGAAAAAAATAGCAAAAACAAAAAATATAAGTTTAATCTTGAAGTCGGTTCTTGTTTTTTTCGTAACCAACTTTCTAAAGGTGGAGGTTTGTATTCGACTGCTTCACCTGCTTCAACCAGGGTTGACTTCCGGTGAGGGAACTCCTCAACGGTGAATAGTACAGACACAACACAACATTTCGTAAATAGATTTAACCATAATAGCCTGTTCTAAATTCCATCATGACATGGCAGATACACCCAGGATTGACTTCCGGCGAGGGAACTTCTCAACAGAGATATAGGACAGACATGAAATTTTTTTGTACATGCATTTAATTGTGATAGCCCGTTTTAAACTTCGTCATGATGTGGCTTCTAGATCATAAAAGCTTGTGTTTAAAAACTTTTTGAATTAATTTAATTAAAACTTGTTTTTCACTAAAAAGGGTAAAATAAATTATTTTCCAAAAAAACTAAACCGACTTCAAAACCACAAATGGCACTCAAGAGTAAAAAAATTTACTTTTGAGTGCCATTTGTGGTTTTGAAGTCGGTTTAGTTTTTTTGAAAAATAATTTTTTATCTATTTTAAAGGGTTTTTTCGCTTGTGCGAATATGCCGCCCTGGTAGGCTTAACTATAACTATAATATATAAAAATTAATCGAACTATTGGTTAATTCATTTGTACATTCTGGTCGAATCTGATTCAGGCTCGGACAGAATGCTGTTACAACCACTTATTTCAGGCAACTGTAAATTACGTTGGTTTTTGACAGCCTCTGTGGTGTAGTGGTTGGGCAGGTTGGCTCAAATCTTATACTTCACTGAGGTTGCGGGTTCGATTCCTGCGACGAGACAAATGTTTGTGCACAGAAAAAAAAAGCGCAAGTATTTGTTTCGTGTCTGGGTGTAGTGGGACCATGGCCCTTATAGTTCCTGGTTCCCTAGATACAGGGAATCCTAGTTAGGGGTCAGGATCTATATATGTGATCATTGGGCGTTATTTATTTATTTATATTTTCATAACCGAGCTACATTTTTTAAAAAGCCCAGCATATCTGCGTAACTGCTGATCTGCAATTTCAAGGTATTAATAACTCCCAGAAGTAAGACATTCTCATTGTATGAAACATGGTGCAAATTTGTGTCAAAATATTAGTGTATATGTTACGGCTGATAGCCGAAGTGCGGCTACACCTAGTTTTAGCCGGCTACAACTAGAAGCAGGTTAAACTTAGATGTATCTTATGCGAGATTGTAAACTGTCGAAAGATTGTGAACCGTCGCATTATTTTTCAGTAGATTATAATCTATTGAAGTGATAGATGATAATCTACATTATATTATATCTAATATACATGTTCGCGGCGTTGGGGTGGCCCAAGGGCCACCCCCGCCTCACCTTAACCTACCGAGGGCTGCCCCTTATACGTTTGATTGGTGTGCGGCTGCACCTAGTTCTAGCCGCTATGATGAAGGCTAAAACCTAGTTCTAATCGAAGATAAGTTGGATACATCTAAGTTTAACCGCATGTAACCGGCTGCACCTAGTTGTAGCCGGCTAAAACTAGGTGTAGCCACACTTCGGCTTTTAGCCGTAACATATATACCTATATGAATAAACCCAACATAATTTCCAAACTGTTAGTTTTTATAGTCGAGTTCAGGATAACCAAAATTTAAATTTACATTTAACTATATACATTACCCATTTCAGAATTAATAATTCAAGGGCATAATTATTAGAAGGTATAAAACTTTAGTTATTTTGTCATTAAAATGATGGAGTGTAATTATTGGTATTTTTAATTGGGATATCATGGTCTCCTAAGTCCTATAGATCTCTGAAATCAAGAACTTGAGGATCATGGTCACACTAGTCTCTCAAATCACTTGGCCTTCATTTCTAATATAGTTAGTTCCTACTCGTACGAATTTACCTGTCATCGTGAACACTTCTTTACGATAACAATTTCAATGGGTGTTTTCAACTTAATTTCATTGTACTAACCCACTGTTATTACTCTAACTACTACACTAAGTTATCTGAAATAAATGACTTATTATAAACTATATTATAAACTTCTACCATCCTACTGCTTTACCATGAAAGCCGATAAAATTTGCAAAGCAAAAATGAGCTATACATGCCTGAAAAATTACAAATTCGATCTGGAACATACAAACTTTGCTGAAATAAATAAAGTTAATGAGAAAAATAAAATTGCTATTTGTGTTGAATTTTTGTAAAATATCTTTTATAGAATACAACATTGCTACTTATTCAGAATAAATGCAAAGTGCCAATGATTTGAAATCACTGCCCTCTGTTGTAGGTCGGAGCATTAGATCTCATTAGATAATTAATAATTTTGATAAAAACTAGTTTTATTCTATCATCACAATTATTTGGCTACTTTTAGCATTTTGCTTGTTTAGTTGGCAACCCTTTTTTCGCTATTACAAATATTTTTTAACTTTTGGCTAAAGCTGCTTTGATAAAAATTAACCATTGGCAAGAAGGAATTAACCAAAAAGTCTTCTGTTAATATTGTCAAAAAATAATTTAAAATAGGCAAACACAAGTGAAAAAAGTCAACTTTACAAAGGTCTTCAACAAAACTTTTCTTCCTAAAGGATGAAACAAAGTATAACTTATCTAATGTATACAAAATTATTACTTGTTAAGACTATTCCCAACAGGTGTTTTGAATCACAAGAATTTTGTGACACATTATTATAGGTCAGTAGATACCTCATCACCAAATCATATAATATTAGGGTCCATTTTCCATTAATATTATTATATAGTTATTATACAATACAATAGTCTTTTGTATAGTATTGTAGATCTAGAATTTTCCACTCCTTAAAGTACTTAAAATTTTTGAAAAATAATTTTTTGTGAGTTGTTTTAAAAACCTCATCAATAGTTCATTTGGTGTTTGTGCATGCAAACAGCTGATTGGCCTGAAGACTCGCTCAAAATTCAATCCATACAAAGAATGCTCGCTTTCCTATCAATTCAAAAAGAAGTAGGAACGATAATTCGCGCAATTATTACGATAGACGTTCGATAAGTGTCGAAACATGTGCTTGGCGTACTTCCGACAGGATGTTACGAAAATTGTCTGGTTTGTGTACAACATAGAGGAATAATAATGACCACCTGCAGGGGGCTCCACCCGGAACCCAGTTGCGACTGGCGCCCGTTGGGGTTGTGCTGCGACCCCGACATCGTGCGCTCGCCTCGGCGTCGCTATTCACGACGACCACTTAGCGACGATCCGTCAACAAACACTCCCTCAGTCCACCATAATGATGCCGGCAACTTTTAAGCCTTCGCCCGCGTAACTGCGCTCCCTTACGACGTGTACAGAAACTTCTGAAATGTTTTCACGCGTGCACTTCCACAGTCCGAATTCCCACTGCATTCCACATGTATACAGATCGAGTGAAGACACTCGCACACAGTTAACGATCACTTTTTTTCAAAGAAAACCAAATTTATTTTGTGCATGGTATGGTGTTCACGAATGTGATGCTTACTTCGCGTGACATTTTGGACGCATTATGGTTTCGAAAATAGACACCGTAGAAGCGAAGTGTGGCTTTATTTAGATAGATAGAATATTGGTTACTTTAGCAAACGTCAATATATGTCGTATTTCACCGATAATCGTCACGAAAAACTTGAAAACCATCAAACTTTTTAGCAGAATCGCCTTCACAATGGTGGCCGATTGAGTTTTTTGAAAGCGCATCTAACGCCATCTTGCCACAAAACTTTTAAACTGCGTCGATAAAGCAGCAAAACGGAAGTTTAAATTATTGTCTCTGGTTATGTAAGAAACCGGCAAATTAATCAATTTTCAGATTTTTCCACTAAAATAATTTTTATCCTCAATATTTGGTTTTAGTTAATGATAGAAATGTAATTTAGACAACACAATAAAGTTACTAAAGGAAACAAACAATGAAAGAAAAATGATAAGTTTACGGTTTTTTGTGTTTCTTTAACTGGCAACACCTATTCAATGCCGTTGGCCGTTGCTATAGCAACGTTTGTTTTGTTTTCGATGAGCTTGAATCGGCGCCGTGATTATAGTGTTATAAAAATTTTCAATGAAAGATAACGAGGTCACTAAGTTTTTGGTCTCGTTCAGTGGTCAGATTGAATATGTGACCTTCCCCGCTGGTGTTTTCGACGATCTTCTATACGTGCAGTACGAAGCAGTATGGGGTCCTGACTGGGAGCCTGTTTCTGGGATGTCGTCAGGAACAAGTCAAATGGCCCGCTCGGGGACTGACCCTGAGCGAGTAACCTTTAATATGCCACTGGAAATGGTATTCAGCGGCACGAACGTCTCGGGCTGTGAGTTTTCTTTACATTTTCCTTAATAGCTAGACAATTAGTAAAAAACTTGACACAGGAAATATACTTGGTAGGCTTTGCCAAGTTGGTAGGCTGTTATCACGATTCGGTACTTATAGACTCAGTAACGACTTTTTGGCGTGAAGTGAAAAGTGATACAGTTCGATTTTGTTTTATTTTCCAAACAAGTGTTATTTCGAGTGATCATGTGTAATATCGGTGGAATATTAACCATTATGTGTTCGTAAACGTGCACGAGTGTAGGCAAATGAAACAAAATAGAGAAAACATTGCTTTTTATGTTCTCCCAAAAAGTCCATAGAAAGCTTGAATAAAGTTCCATCACTTTATTGAAGCATTAGGAGAGGGTGCTTGTTGCTGATGACCCTCATTCTCAACAAAAGAATTATAAATGGAATATTAAACTATCAAATAACAACTACGTAAGACATGGCGGTATGGTCCTAGAGACTTTAGCCTGCCCTAAATGGCGAATAATAATAATAATAAAAATTATAGACTCAGCGACTCACGATTAGTTAGATATATAGATTCTACTTTTATAGCGACTTTACTGACCGTCGCCGTCGTGGATGAATATACTAGTAAGTACATAATATATACCACACAATTAACGAAAATTTTGATTTTTTTACGGTTTCACGCGCTGGTTAAGGTAGGAAAACTACCCAGTACTTATTTGCTGTAACATATTTTTATCTTGCTTCACTGCAGGACAGATAACATAATATTTCATAGAGGTATTCATAGAAATTCAAGTGTACCTATTCCGAATATGACATTACATTCAGGGGAAGTACCTAGGTACTTCAAAAAGTACTTCAGTACAATTGCTAAATACCTATATAAGTATTTGTTCAACTGGACACAGTCATGGCACAATCCTTACTCTGTGGTCATACTTACTTACTAAGATGGATACTTGGATCTGTCTTGCGCCACCTCCTTCCATTCCTCGACGTGGAGTTCGCACAAGTCCCTTTCGACCTCATCCTTTCAGCGATACCTAGGACGGCCGACTAGTCGACGACCAGTCGGCCATGTTCATCATTGAGGAAGAAGAAAGAACTGAGAAATCGAAGAACTGGTGGCTGAGCCGAACATAATCGGCGAGATAAAAGCGCACAAACTTCATTGGCTCGGCCACCTTGAAAGAATGGGGGAAGACCGAGCTGTTAAGCGAGCATACTTGGGACTGTGGTCATGTTTTGTTGCAAATATTTCTACGTTTGTAAACAGGAATATTGCCACGCACCCTGCACTGTAGGCTCGCGAACAATGACGTCCATACATTAAGTCCTACGTGGTCTTATACAGGTGTACCTATTAGTGACACTTTCTGCTTATAGTAGGTTTTTGAAAGCTTGCGATCTTGCGGGGACGCCCGCAATTTTCCTGTGATAACTACCCAGTACCTACCTACATTCAAATTCCAAACTTGTACGTCAGTTGTTCAGCTAAATAACTAATATATTTAAATACCGCCCAACGATCACATACATAGATCCTGGCACCTAACTACGATGCCCTGTCTCTAGGGAACCAGGAACTACGAGGACCATGGTCCCAACACGCGGACAAAAAACAGATACCTACATATTTTATATTTTACTATTTTCCAGGGCCGCAACTAGTGCTAACAGTGAGAGCGCAGAACCCCATCTCGGGTGACTCACTGCGCGGGTATGCTCTCGCTCTGTGCCCCCCTACGACGGGTCCTCGCACTATCACCGCGTCGCTAGTCCGGCCCCAGGCGTCCACAGTGCTGGGCGAGTGGTTAGCTTGGGTCACCGGAAGGTATCCAGAACTGGTGGATCCCAAGATGCTAGCTAACGGGAAGGATAACTATTGTGAGTAGTAGAAATCACAAATTCAAAAACAAAAAGCCAGCCAAGGAAACAGATAATTTTTTATATTGATTGCATTAGCGCATGCTACGCGAAAATCTTATATATTTATTTATTTATTTATACTTTAGCATAAAACAGTTTGTATATGGAGGACTTAATGCTAGATAGCATTTTCTACCAGTCATCCAGGACGTGCAAGATGGTAGCGGTGCAGTAAAGTGCGTGATGGGAAATTAAGATTTTAAATAATAAGGAAGATAAAAAATTATATTGCTCGGGCGGGGATCGAACCTGCGTCTCCGGAATACCATCCCGATTCCAGTGAACTGACAGTGCACTCTTAGTGTCACTAATACCTAACTATTTATTATCCGACTTCAAAAAAGGAGAAAGTTCTCTATTCGATTATATTTTTTTATGTTTGTTACCTCAGAACTCCGATATTACCTAATGAACCGATTTGGAAAATTATTTTTGCGTTGGGTTCAGTATAGCTACGAAGTGGTCCCATATAAATTTCATCGATATTAGACCTTGGACGAAGATAAATTGAAGTCGGTTTTTATATTTGATAAAACGTATACTTGTTAATTATACGACTATTAAGTAGGAACTCAACATCATCGTCATCATCAGCCTAAACATTACGTTCTTTTGGGACACGGGCACGGGCCTCTCACAGAGAGAGTACGGCCCAGTGCGGCCCAGTGCCGGTTGGTGAACGTCACGTCTTGAACTTTGACTCTTGGACATATCGGTTTCGTCACGATGTTTTCCTTCACCGTTTATTGAGTGTAAGAAAGTCAGTGCGGGACCAACGGGTTTGGCGTCGGATCAAAAGTCGCCCGAGTTCACCGTTGAGCCACACTTGCTCCTCATATTTTTTTTATTACTTTTTTTATGTAACTGAATGACGAGACGAGCTGGTCGTTTGCCTGATGGTAAGCAATACGCCAGCCCATAACAATAACAGCACCACCGAGAACTTTGTTTTGCACATACCTGCGCGGCGCTGCACTGCGCTCGTCACCCTGAGACAATTAGCTGTTGAGTCTCATAATGCCCAGTAATTTCGCTGGCTACAATACCCTTCAAACCGGAACACAGTAATGCTTGCGCACTACTGCTTGACGGCTGAATAACTAGCAAAGCGGTGGTACCCACCCAGACGGCTTCGCGCATACGAGAAACCTACCACTACTACTTACTGCATTCTTTCAGAATAATTTTATTAAGTAATTGGCTTAGGCCGTCTAATAAATTAATAAAAATATTTTATTACCATTTCTTATACCTACTAATTCTTAATTTTCCTAAGTTTCGTTTAAGTCGTTCTTCTATTGCTAGACACAGCAATAGCCATTTGAGCACTGGAACCAATGAGAACAATAATAAATCCTACAAATTACAATTGCATGAACGTGAACCCTGAAAGATTTAGTTACGCATTATCACAGAATACTAAGGGACAGAAGCATCACTCCGCAAAGAAATTTAAACAAATAGCGACTCTTGCAGTGACGCAATAAAATTCAATTTAGCTCGCGTAGCGCTGCATACCTACCAGTCATATTAACCTACAGATCGCCTCTCTTTCTATCGCTTAGCTCTTATCTCTTCTGACGCGGCACGTGTAACGACGCGCGACCCGCCGTCGCCGTCGGTGTCCGGCTATGTACTTGTAGCTTCGTACGTACAGTGCGGAGTGCGCTAGGCCTGCTAATGCTAATCTTTAAGCAAGGAACGAGCCAGCCCTCTTGCCACCTGCGGCTTCAACAAGACTTGGATATAAATTAGTAGTGCTGCAAGATTTATGTTATTTTAAAATGTTTGATGTAATAGTAGCCTTCTACATCAAGCATCTTAAAAAAACATAAAATAATCTGTTGCAGTAATAAATATTTTTTTAATTGTAAACAATCGCCATCGGTGCAAACCTTATAAATCGTATAATGCCAGGTAATCTAATCGTATAATTCGTATAATCGTATTCTGTCCCTTAGTATTCTGTGGCATTAGTCGATAGTAATTTATTTATTTAAGATGATCTTAGTACAGTCATTTGGTTTGAAAAATTGTGGTTACCTGGAAAGTTTTCAGAGTTTTGAAAATTGCTAATTTTATAGATTTTGATGTGCGCCGCCATTTTGGAAAAATGGCGCTTAAAAACAGTTTTTTGATAATACCTCCTTTCAGACTTATTTTACAATAAAAACAGTTGAACAAAAGCAAACAAAATGAAACTAGAGACAATTATTTATTTTTTTACCTACAATTTATGCATCTACCTTTTTTTCATAAAGTCAATAGTTTTAGCGTACGAGCGTCGCAAAGTGTACTCCAACACGCGTTTTGGTCATTACTCATTATTCATCCAACCTTTGGCATTTAATTTTAACTAATTATTGTGAATTATAAAATTAATTAATATATTTTTATTAATAAATAATTTAATCTAAACTATACTGACTTTATATATTACATTATACTATAATATACTAGTATATATATATATATATATATATAATTAAAAAACAGAATAAAATAATATTAAGGGGGCTCCCATACAACAATCGCGTTTTGTGCCGTTTTTAAAAAAAAAAAGTATATTTTTTATATAATTATTTTATAAGAAACATGTTACAGGTATAAGTTTTTTGTTAATTCTACAGGGTCCAGGTCGATAGTTATGTAACTATTGTACACTGTGTTGCAATATAAATAAATAATGGTACGGAATCCTTCGTGCGCGAGTCCAACTCGCTCTTGGCAGGTTTTTTATGCTTAATAGATCTATGTTTTATGTATGTTTGGCCACTATCTCGCCTGATGTGGAGCAATGATGTGGCCTAAGATGGAGCCCATAGATCTAGAGAGAGACGGCAGTTGAGCGGCTGCTCAGACCCGTCTCCCCGATGGTTCACTAAACATCATCCCGAAACACGACTAGGTCGCTTGACGGCATGGCTTTGTTCGGTGGGTGGTATTACAATTACGGCCAGAGCCTACCACTCCAAAAAATATTTATTTAATTTGTCACTTTCTTGTTATCTATCATATTAAGTTATTATTTCCTTAGATTATTATCTTATTTCATCACTTTGTTCCAGTGCTTCGAACTGAGTCGTACGGGGCCGTCACCCTGAAGCTGTCGATGGTTTCCAAAGACTTGAGGAAACTTGGCTTCGACAACCAGCCGCCTCCGTTTAGGATTTAACAGTGTATAATTGTTCATTTAGAAAATATAAGTATAGTTATAATCACTTTTTCTTTCACTATGCAGTACTGCTGGCATATATTATTTATACCAGGCCTAGCGCACTCCGCACTGTAGGTACGAAGCTACAAGTACATAGCCGGACACCGGCGGCGGGTCGCGCGTCGTTACACGTGCCGCGTCAGAAGAGATAAGAGCTACGCGATAGAAAGAGAGGCGCTCTGTAGGTTAATATGACTGGTAGGTATGCAGCGCTACGCGAGCTGAATTGAATTTTATTGCGTCGTAGCAAGAGTCGCTATTTGTTTAAATTTCTTTGCGGAGTGATGCTTCAGTCCCTTAGTATTCTGTGCTTATACTTAGTATTATTATATAGGTTTACAACATCGGCGTCCGTCTGAACTTCGACACGACACTTCGAAAAATATAGTCCGACAAAAAATGTAAACTTCGACGACACAAAAGGCATCAAAGACTAGGTTAAGTTATGTTAGAGCAGTGACCACACATCGCGCGTGCTGAAGAGGGTATTATTTTATCATTGCGAAACTGGATAAAACTTCCTAGTAGGTAACAGATACCAATGCCCACCCAGTACGTTGTTTTTTATATGTTTTCCCCGCCTTCTACTAAATATTTTTCTTTGATATGTAAAACTTGACCTTTTGACCCGGCGGGCGCGATAGAACCACTCGTAGTCGTAGTGTCTCTAATCCATATCCATATTCAACAGTTGTGTGTGGGGAGGGGAATACCTACTACCTAGTCTTAGTTGATTTCATATGATAAGACAAGTGATAAGACATGAAGAGTTTCTACAAATTAATAGAATTTTAGTCGCCAATGCATTTGTCTTAAACTTTTTGCCATAAAAATAACATAACAAATATATATATATTTTACCGACTTCAAAAAGGAGTTTTTTTTTTAATGTTTGAACAAAATTAATTATTACTCTGTGCATGCATGCTAAAAAGACAGGACTACAATGGAGGTCAATCGTGAAATGTGGAAAATGGAAGGGAGGCCTTTGCCCTGCAGTGGGACGAGTCAGGCTCCATATAATAATTTAATTATAATAATGCATTCTAAACAACCCCAAAAATGTGGGTTTACATAATATAAAGGCATTAATGTGACAACAGTGAGGGCAAACAGCTTGTGTTGTCTGTTGCGCTCGTACAGTTATCAGGGACGAATATTGGCAAACCCCCAAAACCCATAAAAAGAGGTTGAAGTTGAACAACTTGCATTTTGAACCCGTGTGTTCAACTTCCTTAACGAAATGGATATTTTAATAAAAAAAAATTAAATACTCTTGGACCTCCAAATTAGGTTTCCTATAGAAGATCACCACTAAAAACAATCAGCATTCATATACAAGACCTCATACCACCGTCTCCATTCCATCATAGGACAACCAGACGCACGGCTATGCGACATCCATATACATGGTAGACATTCCTCCTGTACGAACAAGCGTTTTTGTGCCACGTTCATCTTACGAACAGCTAAGAAGTGGAACGCATTGCCAACGTCTGTGTTTCCTGAAAACTACAACCTGGGAGTCTTCAAATCGAGCGTGATCTTCTAGGCGAGCGTGTTACATCTTATGCCACATCATCGCTTACCATCAGGTGAGATAGTATAACTAGTAAAAAAAACAATGAAGTAGGTAAATAAGTAAATACCTACCTAATTGTGCCTTACCCTTACGCCAAATAACTACCCGCATGTTCTAGGTAGGTAATTGAAGTGACAAAGACAATTTGTCGGCCATCGATAACTAGGCTAAATCCAATGTCAATGAGGCAATTAGCCGACTGAGATTCAATGACAGACTGGAGTAGATAAGTTGGCGACAGTAAGCACATTTTCCATTACCACGCGTGTTATGGTATAAGAACACGATGGTTGAACACCGAATCCGCATCTCAACTGAACAGGCCAATACTTGCTCTGTAGAGATGATTTGCCATTTGTAGAAGAGAACATTATTTTTATATATAGAGTCGAAAATAGAGATTTCTCATAAGTTAATATAATCACCCTTCAGGGCCCTAATTCACTATGACAACTTGGCGATTCATTGCTTCGAAATCACGTCGATATATCTCTATGACGCATTCATAATACAAATTTCGCAGATGTCGTTTATTAATGAAGGAATCGACGTTTCCTCGAAGAAAGGAATTGCCAAGTTGTCATAGTGAATTCGAGCCCAGCTCTTCATTCAAAACTCCAAACCCTTTTAACCGATATAAAAAAGGACGAGGTTCTCAATTCAACTGTGTTTTTTCTTTTGATTGATTGATTGATAAATCTTTATTGTACACCAATAGAAAAATAGAACTTTGAAATTGATAGTACAATGGGCGGTCTTACCGCTAATAAAGCGATCTCTCTTCTCCTTTGTATGTTTCTTACGCGATTATTCCGTCAATTATGATTTGATTTTGATGATTCTTTTTTTTTTGGTAGGTCATTGTTCAGAGGTGGTCCTGTATAAATTTTATCGAAGTTGATTCAGCGTTTTTTGAAATTTTCGTACAAAACAGCTGAAATAATTTTGATGAAACATGTCTAAGAACTAGTGAAACCTGCTTTTTAAATAAAAAATACCGCAACTAAATCGGCTCACCCTTGTAAGTTAAACTTTATAAGTTTACACACCTCCTTTTTGCGTCGGTGATTAAAAACAAAAGATGTAGGTAGGCATAGCCTCCTTGAAGTCGGTTATTTTTTCTAAAAATTAATTACCTATCATTTTTAGTAAACATTTGAAGACGTTGACTGCCTATCAAAGACGTAATCTGCCCACTTAGTTAGGTACTTACTTACTTATTGCGGATTCAGCACGCGTTTTTAATTCAATAAATTCCCGAAAATGCGTCATGTGGCGTCATGCTTATGGCGTCATGTTGGCTATGTCACGTAAACCGATTTTTCCCTCTACCTGTTTGCTTAGGAAGCCTGGGTCCGTGCAAGGCCTCACGTGCCGATAGTCTTTTGTTATTTCCATTACACTTAAGTATGATGTATTCCGGTGTCGCTTAGAAAAGGTAAGCACTTACCTGGCCCATAGAATAATTAATTTTTAGGGATTCTCTGACCGAAAATTAAATTAAACTCACTAAAGGCCGTTACGGCCAACAACTCTCTGACTGTTCTACTTAAATATCTTCTGATTTTGTAATGACTACTACGTTATTAATAATTGCATGTATTTAATAATAATAAGAAAAGATTTAGTTTCGATAAAAAAATAATATATCTCCGTTACCTACTCTTTTGTTAATGTGATTTGTTTCTTAATTGTGCATGCGGTGTTTCTCTTAAATAGGTTGTGGGTCGTGAAGCGATGAGATAGGTAGTAATAGAATTAAAGTTAGGCCGAACGAAATGAAGACTTGTTATTAAATAAGAAAAATTATTTAATATAAATAGAACAGAGACAGAAATGATAGTAAAGAAATAAACAAGTAAGATAGGCAGTACGAAAGGATAAGAAAGCGCGAGTGAATCACAGCGATGCCCGTCTCTGTCTGCCGCGTCATGCGAGCCGGCCGCGAGTCTATGCCGCGCACACAGACAATGTAGCTGTATGCGTGTGTTAGAAACGGGGTGACTCTACTAAATATAGATATTGCTAATTTATCAAAAGGATTTACCGTAGTATCTCTTACTAGTCTGTGGATTTACCGACCTAGCTCAATTAACCAAAATGATTTGTTAAGTCAGGAAGAAGTGGGTAGTTAGAAATAAAATAGAGAAAATACTCATCGACAAAATGGGATTTATTACTTTTATACAAATAATTTACTCAAAATACCATTTCCAAAGTTATCATTTATCCATTCAAATGTTTTCCATCATATTACATTATCAACAAACACAATTTATTACATATATGCGAAATGTACATGTTCTAATATTTCTACAGTACGTACATTTGCTACATAATCTGGTAACTGCCAGATAAATGGGTTTTACAGAATAAAATACGATTGGAAACGTAGTACATGAATTATTCACCATCAGTATATAATTCAAGCACATACTAACAACATGACAAGCAAGAAACTCATAGAATATGGCACAGAATTACACAGAATAATAACAACAAAATTAGCAGACAAAGTAAATGGTACTTAGCTTTGATCTCTGGCTCCCAGTGGCAAACTACTGAACTGATTTTAGAAAATACTTCCCTTTTTATAGAAACCTTTTAATACCCCCAGATCGGTTACAGAAAAGCATCACCCGATTTCCAAATACCCAATCATGAGACATCAGCGAAGTACAGTACAGTCAATACATATCAAATATATGAAATAACATTATTTCAAGGAATTTATCCTGATGCAATTAGTATTACAAATCATAATTATATTTTACACAATGTTTTAAATGTTCTATCAACATAAATCAAGTCAAATCGATCAACATCAGCAAAGTACTATAACCTAGTACTATGTCAAGACACAGACTTCCCATAAAAATAATACTTTTCATATACAATATCCTTATGTAATTAGTATTACAAACTATATTTATATTTTACGTTAATATTCTATCGATACACATCGAGTTGTTAAACAAAAACAGTAAAATACCATCATGTACTACGAAGTCAGAGCACAAACTTATAATATATAAATATTACCATTGAAACATTATCTTTAAAGTTATCAGTATTAAAAACCATAAATTCATTTAACACAATAGTTTAAATATCATACCAATACAAACAGATCAATTCTAGTTTAAAACTTTCCCATTGTTCAAACAAGAGATTATCAACTTTTAAAATAATCATCAATCTTAGAGAAATACAATCGGTCACCAAGTGTCAAACGTCAAACATGTCAAAAACATCAGGTCGTAAACGTCATGTCATAAAGTCATTAAAAACGTCATGTCAAAAATGCCATTTCTAACACGTGCGTTTGACGGAAACCAGTTGACTAAGGAGCTGGCCCAAGTTATAAACGATAGTTATTTTATTAAATCAAAGGTGGTGGTCCAACTCATTAGGAAAGTGTTTTCCGACAAGCGTAGTAAGTGTGGCGTAGTAGGTACGCCACAAGGTAATACATTTTTGTTTAAAAGTAAATACTTTTTAAAATCACGCTTTTATAAGTTGAGTGGTTTTCTAAACCATTGCGGAAACACGTTGATGCAGAATAGTTTAGATACCTACCGAAGTATCGACATCAAAATTTCCTGAATTGACAAAGCACATTTCTTGACTATTTCAAGAGAATGACGCTTCTCTATGAGAGAAGGCCCGTCCGTGTCCCAGCCGTGGGAACATGATGGGCTGATGTTGATGATGATGAGTTCACGTAATTTAATTGACTATTGATTAGGATTTCGAGCCACATGTTCTATAACCTAATAAACTAAGTATTACCACAGAATACTAAGGGACAGAAGCATCACCCGCAAAGAAATTTAAACAAGTAGCGACTCTTGCTATGACGCAATAAAATTCAATTCAGCTCGCTTAGCGCTGCATACCTACCAGTCATATTAACCTACAGAGCGCCTCTCTTTCTATCGCTTAGCTCTTATCTCTTCTAACGCGGCACGTGTAACGACGCGCGACCCGCCGTCGGTGTATGTACTTGTAGCTTCGTACCTACAGTGCGGAGTGCGCTAGGCCTGCTATTACCGCCTTTGCAAGCTTATGCACGAGAGACTTCTGTAGCTGTTTTCCTGCAAAGGGTTTTGCCCAATGACCGCTTAGTTGACGCTTTGTTTTGCAAAGGTCCATACCTAACGGGGGCTGACGTGTGGTGCTACGTCGTGGGGGCTTGGCTCATAGGAATTCTAGACGAAAGTCACAGGTGTTGCTATTTCATCATTAACTATATATTTTTGATTAGTTCGCTCCTCCTTTCCTAACCTATAAACCGTGATATATATCACTTTAGATATTATTATAAATATGTATATATACGTATAAGTATATTTTTATCTATATAAATAAAATGAATGTTTGTATATATAACATCATATATATAAAATTCTCGTGTCACAATGTTAGTTACTCCTCCGAAACGGCTTTACTGATTCTTACCAAATTTTATATGCATATTCAGTAGGTCTGAGAATCGGCTACTATCTATTTTTCATACCCTAAGTGATAATAAGGGTTGTTCATCCTTAACATTTTTATTAAATTTATATGGCAAAACAACGTTTGCTGGGTCAGCTAGTAATATATATATATATATATATATATATATATATATATATTATGTAACTGGATGACGAGACGTGCTGGTCTTTTGCCTGATGGTAAGCAATACGCCAGCCCATAACAATAACAGCACCATCCAGAACTTTGTTTTGCAAAATCCTGCGCGGCGCTGCACTGCGCTCGTCACCTTGAGACAATTAGCTGTTGAGTCTCGTAATGCCCAGTAATTTCGCTGGCTACAATGCTATGCAATGTAATGCTAGCGCACTACTGCTTGGCGGCTGATATGTTTGTCCTCTATGCGTTCCTAAACCATTGATCCAATAATGATGGAAATTTGGTATTGGAATTTGGTTTCCTGTACTATTTATGTGCAAAACTATTAAATAAATAAATAAACTATTTCCTCAACACCTTGCCGCTCCGTGGCGTCCTAGTTTTCCTATTTCCCTGTGGGAATTTTGAAAATACCTTTCATAGCGTTACCGTGAGTCTAAAAGGAACATATAACATAATGCCAATTTTCTGGATATTTTTGATGAATGCGAGTCTTCAGTCGGTGGTTTAACTAGCTGCATCCCGCGGTTTCACGCGCAGTTTCCCGGGATAAAAAGAAGCCTATGTCGATATTTACTTTTTTAGGACCTAAACTACATACACTCGAGAGCAATGAATCCGGGTCACTTAAAGAATCCTAAAAATCTCGGAAACTAAAAATGCTAGGTTAATGCAATAAATTGTATTTAATAGACAATGTAATACTCCTTAAATGAAGGTATTAAAACTTCTTAGTTATTGTAAAGTTATATCATAAAAAAATCAAATTTGAAAAAGGGCCACTTTCGAAGATGGAACTACGAAATTACAGCATTTGGTTTTGCTTTTGTTTGTAATCTGTCATTTATGTGGGTACATAAACCATGTTGATAGTGCTCTATATTCATTATTCAAGCTGAAATTATGTCGCTTACGCCTGAAGAATGCACCAGAATACTTACAATGCTGGAAACCGGCCGGAGTCAGCGCGATACAGCCAGGACTGTCGGTGTGTCGCTGTCAACAGTACAAAGAGTTCTCCGACGTTACGAAGAAACTGGTTCTAACCTACGCAGACCAGGAACGGGCAGAACCAGGTGTACCACAGCACGAGAAGACCGATACTTGGTGAACACCATGCTTCGAAATCGCTTTCTCACAGGAACTGAACTCACCAATCAGTTTCGACGCCTCGGAGGAAGTAACCCAAGTGCATGGACAGTAAGACGTCGGCTTGCTGAATCTAACTTAAAACCCCTTAGACCTGCAAACGGCCCTAAACTGGAGCGTGGGCATCGTATTTCGAGACTAAGATATGCCCAGAGCCACGTAAATTGGAGTATTGAAGATTGGTCAAAAGTTATGTTCTCCGACGAATCAAAATTTATGCTCTACAAGCACGATGGAAGACACAGAGTGTATCGAAGACCAGGGGAAAGATTCAAGCAAGCATGCATCGAAGAAAAAGTAGCCTACGGTGGTGGGTCTGTACTTGTGTGGGCCGGAATTTCTTCTGAAAGTCGCACAGAGCTGGTGATCATAGAAAACGGCTCTTTAACTAGCGTAAGATATGTGGAAGAAATCCTCAATGATCACGTTGGTCCATTTATGGTCAATTTAGGTGAGGATGCTATATTTATGCATGACAATGCCGGATTGTGAATGACTACCTTCAAGAGATGAACATTACTCGTATGGAGTGGCCAGCGCGCAGCCCGGATATCAACCCGATCGAGCATGCTTGGGACGAGCTAGGCAGATGCGTAAAACAACGAAACCCTCCCCCAATCACGCTTCGTGAGCTCAAAATTGCTCTCACAGAGGAATGGGAGAATATTCCCCAAAATCGTATAAGGAACTTGGTGTACAGCATGCCAAACCGCGTAAACGCAGTAATGGAAGCACGAGGAGGCAATACGAAGTATTAAAATTCAAGAAAATCGTAATAAAGTTCAAAAATTTCATGTTTCCTATTTTTGTTTTAAGGAGAGATCAGCAGTTTTTTTCTTTATGTAATTTTGTGTTAATAAAATGTATGGTGACTCATATTTTTTTTACTTTCATTTAAGGAGTATTACATTGTCTATTAAATACAATTTATTGCATTAACCTATCATTTTTAGTTTCCGAGATTTTTAACATTCTTTAAGTGACCCGGATTCATTGCTCTCGAGTGTATCAAATTTAATCGAAATTCATTCAGTAGTTTTTGCACGATTCAGTAACAAACATCCATCCATCCATCCATCCTCACCAACGAGGAACGTACACAAAGGAGGATTAATAATTATACAGGGTGGTTTGTAATTGGGCATGAAGGATAGCTATAGCTATAACTATCGATAACTATGAAGTTATTCACAATTTAATGCACACATTTAAAGAAAAGTACAATCAGGAAGAAAATGTTAAATTAACGCCTAGCAGCCTTCTATAAAGTGAGTCATTCCTAATAACTAACTCAGGTTGAAGTTCTATAATTTTTTTTCGATGCACAAACATATATCTCGACTCTCGATGCAGAAATCGAACCCGCAACTGTAGGAATATAATATTTAACATTATTTATTTTATTACTAGTTGATAGTTGAGCCAACCTGCCCAAAGAGTTCACCACACAATAATGTATTTTCTACGTTTTCTCGAGTTGGTAGGTATGTACTTAAGTATCTGGTATGACAATGTAAACGCGTTGGGTTAGCCTGTAAGTTTACAATTGTAATTTAGTAAATAAATAAATAATATAAATAAATGTATTCTCAACCGACTTCAAAAAAGGAGGAGGTTCTTTTATTCGGCGGTATGTTTTTTTTTGTTTGATGTTACGCGGTTACTCCGCCAATTATAAAATGATTTTGATGATTCTTATTTTGTTTGGTAGGGCATACTTCAGAGGTGGTCCTATATATTATAGAAATCGAATTAGCACTTGTTGAAAAAATAACCAAAACAAAAAATATAAGTTTTGTCTTGAAGTCTGCTGAGATATCAGCTTGCTTCGTCCCACTGCTGGGCAAAGGCCTCCCTTCCCTGTTTTCACGACTTTCTGCTCATCGCTGTTAAGGGCCATGCGTCTAGGTTGTCGCGCATCTTATAGCGGGGCCGCCCCCGTGACAGTGTTAAAATAGGAAGAAAAATTAAGAAGGACAGTATAAGGACAGGCTTTTCTAAACCATTTATTTTATATCTTCACTTATAATTAAGAAGATTTCAATTGTCAATTTATTGCCAATTAATTTAATATGGCCAATTATTCTGCTCGATAACAATTAACTTACTCGTATCAATTAACTTATCATTTTCGTTAAACATTTTCCTCGTGAAACTCATATCGCTAACCTGAATACAAACTACGAGGCAATCTGTGTCCGAAGACGCTGCGCCTGCGCAGGCATAGCGCGCGTCTCGCGGGCGGCCTTTACTTAAGGCTCTGTTATCATCCACCTGCCGCATTCATCAGTACCACCCCGTCAGCAACGCACGCGTGCGTCCGCGTGAGGACGATCGGATGTTACGATACGATACAAAAAAATTAACACAAAAAATATTCCAATACAAAAAAGTGGTTCACTGATTGATTGTGCGATACGATTTCGGCGTCGCGTCCTTTTGTTTTTTTTTAATGTTAAACAGTCTAGTCTTCTTGTGATTTTATTTTATAGAGAGGATTGGAGAGTTGCTGTCAGTGAAGTGTGTCGTGAATGATATCAAGGTATTTAACATACATTTCTATTCTTAAATATTATTAGTAGGTGTTTTGGTCATACTTAAGTACCATAGGTAATAGGTATATATGTGTATTTTAATAGTGATTTAAATGTTGTCGGGATCAGTGAAGTTTCTATATTAAAACTTAGAGTCATTTAAAACTTAATCCTAAAAATGAAACAGGTAGGTAGGTATATGTATTATATACTTAGATAGACAGAAATACGTTTATTTCTTGAAACATAGTGTACTTATTTTGTTTTGAAAATTTTAGTCATCGGCCTAATATTGGACTCAAACAATTCACAAAATCACTGAATATGTTTAATATTTTCTTGACAGATCAATTTAATAAAAAGTATTTGTCACCACTTCAAAATAAAATAACCTTTTGCGTCTAAAAGTTAGCGGCATACTGCTGATAAGATTACCTTTGATTACACTGTTGATAAGGCTGGAAAAGTTACTATTATAGGTAGGTACCTTACTCATTTATTATTTATGTTTTACTCGTGGTAGGTGTCTCGTATGCGGGAGGCGTCTGTGGGTAGGTACCACCGCTTTACCAGCTATTCTGTCTCCAATCAGTAGTGCGCAAGCATTACTGTGTTCCCGTTTGAAGGGCATTGTTGCCAGCGAAATTACTGGGCATATGAGACTTAATATCTGATGTCTTGGTGAGGAGCGCAATGCAGTGCTACGCAGTACTTTTAACGATATTAAAAGTTCTTGGTGGCACTGCAATTGTTATGGACAGGCGTGGCGCTTACCATCAGGCGAAAGACTACCTTGTCTCATCACTCAGTTCCATAAATATATAAATTATAACTTAATTAGCGCCAGGACGACGCTAGGACCGTGGGGACCGGGGGCGCATACAGTTTTCAAAGATACATCAAAACTTCTTGTCGAAGCAACGCGTGACCGAAATGCTGGCCTATATTTTGGCCAAAGGATAAGCATTGCCATTCAACGTGGCAATGCTGCCAGCATTTTGGGAACGTTGCCCACTGGTAGTGGTTTATTAGATTAGATTAGTTATTAGTATTTTTAATTTGTATTTGTTTGTGTTTTTTAATTATCTGTGTGTTTCAATAAAGAATATGCTCAAATTAAATTTAATAAGATTAGCGCCAAATTTTCAACATACCTACATCTCACATTGAGCATATTCAATACTGTGCCCAGCGGTTTCACTCGCGGTTTCCCGGGATAAAAAGTAGCCTATGTGTTAATGTTAATCCAGGGTATATCTGCATTCCAACCACTCAAATTCGTTGAGCCGTTATAGCGTCAAGAAATAACAAACATACTTACATACAAACTTTCGCATTTATAATATTCGTGTGACAAATTGCGCGGCGCTGTACTACGCTCGTCATCCTGAATCTCCATCATCCTTAAGTCATATAATGCCCAGTAATTTCGCTGGCTACAATGCCCTTCAAACCAGAACACATTAATGCTTGCACACTACTGCTTGGAGGCAGAATAACTGGCAAAGCGGTGGTACCCACCCAGACGGCCTCTCGCATACGAGAAACCTACCACCAGTAAAAGCTCTTGGCAACACTATTTTTGGGGCAATTCTTCGTGATTGCGACAGCTCAGCGGTTAAAGCACTTGCCAGTTATAAGCAAACGGGGGTTTGGTACTCGCCCGGTCCTCATTCCGTACTCCTAAGTACTATATAATTGAACTCATTCATATACGTTATTATATATAGTTAGGTAAAATAAAATGATTACATTATTTGATGCCTCATTATATACAGGTTTATTTATAACTTCTCATCAGTGTTTATTGTCATTACACGTTAATATAACCGCAGTGCAGTTTTATAATTATGTAGATTTATTGTTATTTTAAACTAGCTGCGCCCGCGGTTTCCGGAACAAAAAGTGATCTATTTCTTTTTCCAGGATCTAGAGTACCTAGTCACTTTTTTTTTGGGCGGTTTCGTAACAAACATAAATTATATTTTATAAACAATATAAAAAAAAAATTTTAAAATAAAAAGTTAATGTCATTATATTTATTTTAAAGCTCATCTTTAAAAAAACGAAATGTTTATTTAAATTTAAAAATGTTAATCTTTGAAATGTACCCATCCTCACAAACTTTCGCATTTATAATATTACTAAGATAGTAAGACAAGCTAGTGCGCCCGGCTTCTGACACCACTCAAATGACTTGAGGATACCACAACAACCAGCCCCCGTACCCATATGTGCCTCAAGCGCCAATCGTATATCGTGTTGAGCTCAAATTAAGGTACAGCTTCACTGCGATTAATGAGATACCGACTAATTATTATCGATTCAGGCAAGAATTTGAATTAATCTCATTAATTTATACCAAAATATGATAACTAAAAGTTGAGATAAATTATACGAGGTAATTATATATATATATATATATACGAGGAGGGTTAAACTGAAAGTTCTTAGAAAATCATAAACTGATTAAACTAGCTAATTATTACTATTATTATATCTTTTCAAAATAGTGTCCGCTTATTAATCTGAGTGATGAGACGAGCAAGTCGTTCGCCTAATGGTAAGCGCCACGCCTGCCCACAACTAATGCTAATTAACAAGTTCAAATAAATACATATATCGTTTTCCTTACCTGTCATAGGGACCGTTTTTAAATGCATGTAAATGAGTCCACGATAATGTTATTTGTATTTTGCAAACGAATAAGAAAAAGGAGTAGGTGTACGAGTGTAATTTATGAACGTTCCGTTTATTTAAATATATATTTTTGGGTATTTGGCTTCAATAATAAGGTGATCTATATATACGTGGATTGGGATTAAATGTCATATAACCATAAGTTACCTTTGTAAAGGTGCCAATAAAAGAGATTAATAAATATTATTTTTGAATGCATTAGGGCATGCGTGGCAAAATTCCTTTTCATCCCATCTATTCGAAAAGGACGACTTGGTTCGCCTTTATGTGCACCCAAAGGTGGTGTTTTCTATAAGGAACTTTTAGCGGGCAGTAATGAGTTTTTAATCCTCTTTATAAGTGCGCCGCAATTATCTTTGCCGCGCACTTTTTGAATTTGGAACATCTTAGTGTTCAGCACCAAAGAAATCGAACGCAAATATTGTTTGAATAAAGACTGTCTGGTACGACGGCCCATAGTCACGCCGCCGGATGAATGAAAAAAAAAACGAATTAAAAAAGCGCGAACTACAGCCCGCGTTTTCGTAAATTTTCACGGATTGTTAGAAATTCATTGTTTTGTTTTGTTTTGAAAAATGAGTTCTTCAAGTGACAGTGAATAAAATATGAGGCGCTTTTATTTTCTCATAGTGGGTGATGAAAAGTAGAGTGTATCACTCGGGCGCAAAATATATTTTTGGCTCGGGCGACGTACTTTGAATCCCTCGCCACGTTCAGGATTCTACTAAAGAATCCCTCGCTACGCTCGGGATTCTACTCTAGAATCCCTCACTTCGCTCTGGATTCAAAAAAGCGCCCTCGCCGTAAAAATATTATTTTGCTCCCTTATGATACAATCTACTATTTCGTTATAGAAGCAAAGTCGTACCTCCGTCCACTACACCGACATACGCAATTTTCATACGTTTTAGTCGGCTCATGCCGACCTCGGTGTAGAGAGCATTTTTCGTATGTCACGTATAGCCGACCTTGGCAGTCAAAGGGTTAATATCATTCCCTGCTCTCTGCTTATTATAAAAAGAACTTGGAGTGATGATTGAGAAGTGAGTAGTTATGTATACTAGGTAGGTATATATTTTCTTATGCTATAGCACGTGTTTAGTATAAAACCAATTATACATAGACGTAATTATACAGTAGAGTTTCGTTTGAACTTCGTTTATTTGCAGCAATAAGTAACATGAGGTATCATTTCTCCAGATGAATGTTAGGAAAGTTGCTTAAAACGAGTCATTTTATGGTAGGTTTTCGTTTTCAAACGAAAGAAACTGAAAACTTTTAAAATAAGAAACCGTTCTTTCAAACAAGTAGCTACCTAATAATGCAATTTTCGTAGCATTATCCCGATAGCACTGCGTCTACGTAGCATCGCGTCTACACAAAATAGAGGCCTCTACGTAGCGTAGTATTGGCATTGTCACCACTGTTGCCAGGTGTCCCGATTTTACGGGATTTTCCCGATTTTAACAGTAAACGCCCGATCTCCCGATTACCTAGATCTTACCGTCTTTTCTTTTGCAAGCTTTTTAGGGTCATAGATACCATAATAAAGAACTGCGTGAAACGCAATAAAGGGCTGCTCTTTTATTATTATGATTACTGTGTAAAGTCTCTTTGATTTTTATACAAAAAAATATATATGCCTTGAACTTGTGGTGGATGGAAAATATATCTAAGTTCCTCATGAAGTGAATGCCGTGTGTGAAAAATTATCCCCAAGAAAAAAGAAATGTTTGGAATAATATAGTAAACAATAGTCTCCCGATTTTTTCAATTTTGTCTTCATACATCTCCCGATTTTTCTTGGTACACGTTTTGCAAAAATTTGACCTGCCAACACTGATTGTCACATAAGACTTAATAGTAGAAGCAAAGATAATTTTTTTTTAATAATTTTTCTTTGAGTAGAAGTGTGTCTTCGCAAACAACGCGTCGCAGCGCCACCGCGTTGACAGCGCATCTCTTCAGCAACGCGTCAGCATTGCGTTTCCGTAGCATCATGCAGCGACTCTATGGAGCGTGTGTATTGTATTTGCATCGCGTTGGTTATTGCGCGTCGCGCCACGTATTTATTTTTAACCGACTTTAAAAAGAGGAGGTTCTCAATTCGATTGTAATTTTTTTTTTAGGTTTGTTTCCTCAGAACTCCGTCATTATTTATTAAACCGATTTGGAACATTATTTTTGCGTAGGGTTTAGTATAGCCACAGTATAGCTACGAAGTGGTCCCATATACATTTTATCGATATTTGATCTTATTTTATAAAACGTATACTTGTGTAATAAATGTTTCTTTTTTCTTCAAACCAAACAAACAAATACACGTATAGCGTAGGACATCATTGCACAAACATGAAAATAAAAAACTATCAAGGTCAGTGAGCATTAGATCAGAGATCTATTATCTAGGTCATTAATATTGGCACATACGAGTTGGGTAATTCTTCACATGACCTTCGCAGCAGATAAGATTGTCAAGAGTCCAGCGCCTCTTGAATCTAACAGATACGATGTAGTTCCACAGAATAAATAATAGTAGGTACTAATAGTTCTTTTTAATCTGGGCACCTACATGTTGAGTAAAAAAATAAAGTAGATAAATTCAATTCAATTCAATTCAATCATTTACTGATCATATATTTTTTACACGTCAATTGGTACATAATATTTAATTCTAAATACAATTACTTAACATTTATTTAAGTAAGTATGTGTTTATTTGCTAAATAATAAAAATATATAAATTTTATAAGTATAAATTTTTAGATGTAACGTAAAGAAAGAAAGAAGAGAGAAAAACATTTATTTGACGACCACAGTCATACACTAATAAAATAAATAAAGAAAGAAACAGAATTATAATGAGAAAAAATGAATATATAAACAGTATAGAGAGATAATTAAGCTTAAGCTTTAATGACTACCTATGTGGTGCCTATGTGTACATACATTATTAGAAATTGTGTAATAAATTATCAAATGACTAAATTAAAAAAAGTAAGTACCCATATATATAAGTATAAAGCACTAAAAACACAAATTATGTGGCGTAGGTATAAAAATTAAAGTAGACAGGTACCACAAAAGAAGCACCAAAAACGACTTATATTATTTGGTGAAGGTATATACTAAATTATACTTGAAACGACAGTTTTATGTAAATAAATGTCTAAGAGCTTTTTTTACATAAATATCTCTAAATATTGAGTGTTTTTATATTTTTCTCAAAGCCAAAATAAAGTAGGTAAATATCCAGTTAGTACCTACAGTAATATGCACGGACTAAGATTATTTAAAAAAATATGTTTAAGCTATCACGGGAACACTTGGGAACACTAAGAAAATGTATTGTTCTTATATATATAAGTAGGTATTAGCTGCGCCCCGCGGTTTCACTCTGTTTCCCGGGATAAAAAGTAGCCAATGAGTTAATCCAGGGTGTAAGAGTATTCTGTGGTATAACCAATCAATCAATCAATCAAAAGTTCTTTATTCAATTTTGTCGTCACAGACGCACTTATGAAGGTCAATTATTACAATGACTCTACCACCGTATCGGAAAAAGAACCACTACTCAGAAGATACGGCAAGAAACTGAGGGGCATATTTTTTTAGAACTTTTGTTACAATATTTTATGTTTGTTTTGTTAACCTATCTGCATTCTGAATTTCACTCAAATCCGTGGAGCCGTTACAGCGTGAAGAAGTAACAAACACCAACATACAAACTTTCGCATTATATATATTATTAGATAGATAGATAACGGTTTATTGTTACACAATAAGAAGAAATAATTACAAAACAGAACTTAAAGTTAAAGTGTTACAATGGGCGGTCTTATCGCTTATAGCGATCTCTTCCAGGCAACCTTTGGATGGAGAGGACTCAAAGAAACTGTAAGGAACGGTATTAGGTATATTAGTAAATCTATCTTGTTTAATATGTTTCAGTAAATGTTTGTTTCTGTTTCCTCTTTTCCCCAAGTTTTTTGTTGGTTTTTTTGTGGTTGTTCTTTATTGGTTGTGTTCTTGTCGTCGGGGCTTCCCAAGCCCGTGGTGGTGAGGACATCGTCATGCGGCACCGGACGACAAAAACAAGCTGGTCTAATCTATTGTTATGTTTTCTGTTGTCCTAATGAAGATAATGAATATCCATCAGTAAATCCTCATTAAAGCTTGAGATACATACCTAAAAAGATTCACATGTTTCTTTTTTGGAGATTATCATTCATTAGGTACCTACTACATATATAAAACTGAGTTTTATGGGCTTGAAATTCTAGTAGGTGGAAAAACTAGGAAGGTCCTATCTGTAGTATGAAGTACCGCCCTGAGGAGGTATTTGGAATTTAACCGTAGCACCAACACTTCTTATTCTTATTGTAGGTATGTGGGGCATAGACTATTCTACCGAACATATATATCGATGATGTGGGGCCGATAAGTCCTGCACTGACGTCCTGCATGGGGTGTATTATGCATTTCCCCCGCCAGCATCTCCCCAAGCCATCCCAACTCCTTAAAGTAACGGAGTGCGGCTTTGGGGCGCTGGCATAGCTGCTCCAGTGTTAATGCTTATGGTACAGATGATGATGGTGGTGATAAAGGTGATGATATACGTTCGGTTTGTACTGTTTCGTCTAGCATCAACATATGGTTCATTTTTAAATACATATTATGTATTATTATGTTTTAAATCTCTTGTCAAAGCACAGAATACTAAGGGACAGAAGCATCACTCCGCAAAGAAATTTGAAGAAATAGCGAATCTTACTATGACGCAATAAAAATCAATTCAGCTCGCGTAGCGCTGCATACCTACCAGTCATATTAACCTACAGAGCGCCTCTCTTTCTATCGCATAGCTCTTATCTCTTCTGACGCGGCACGCGTAACGACGCACGACCCGCCGTCGGTGTCCGGCTATGTACTTGTAGCTTCGTACTTACAGTGCGGAGTGCGCTAGGCGTTTATTAAATATGCACAAAAGTGCACTTTTAAAGGTCATAAACATAATACAAATAAAATTAAAAATCACTATATAGTATAAAACAAAGTCGCTTTCTCTGTCCCTATATCCATATGTATGCTAAAATCTTTAAAACTACGCAACGGATTTTGATGCGGTTATTTTTAATAGATAGAGTGATTGAAGAGGAAGGTTTATATGTATAATAATCGTGCCAAGCCGGGGCGGGTCGCTAGTTAGTTTATAAATTGTAACTTAAGTTAACATGACTTTGAAAAAAAGGTAAGTATGTTTACCTATTTCTTTCCTACATTCAAACTGAAGTCCGAATGCAGAAAAGAAATGCGAAAACTGACTCTACCAATGCTTCGGAAATACGCCCGCTAGAGAAGAAGTCGTCATTCGTTTAATTAACAAACAACAAAATGAAACAGTTTACTAATAGATAAAAACACTACTTTGTAAGATAAAATAGGACCGCAAATACGAAATTAATTACGAACTATTGATATAATAAAATATAATAGGTATTTCTCGTGGGACTTTCCATAAAGAGTGATTAATCAAAAAACTGGGAATCTGTAGATTTCCTGGTCTGTTAAGATTAATAAATATGTATTATTTAAATTTAAATTATATGATTAGGCAAGTTCTACAATTCCTAAGAAACAGGCTAAAACTTAAATACTTAGGTAGGTATAGGAAAACAGTATTTTTTCTCGAAATAAATTTGAACTTTCTTCAAAATTCTGACCGAACCGGATACCAAACAGACAGACAAATATTAGAACTAGATAGAGAAAAAAAATAAAGGTAGTCTTGTTTAGAAGCTTTTTAAAACTCTGCTTTGCTTTTTAAACGTCTTCAAGAAAAGAACGAGGTTCTTAATTCGATTTTTTTTATACGCCCAACGATCACATACATAGATCCTGGCCCCTAACTAGGATTCCCTGTATCTAGGGAACCAGGAACTATGACGACCATGGTCCGTCAACACCCAGACACGAAACAAATGCTTGCTCTTTTTTTCTATGCACAAACATTTGTCAAGTCGCGGGAATCGAACCCCAGTATTGTATGAGATTTGAGCCAACCTGACCAACCACTACACCGCAGAGGCTGTCTGATTGTTTTTTTTTTTTATGTTTGTTACCTCGGAACTCCGTCATTAATAGACTGATTTGGAAAATTATTTTGTCTTGGGTTCAGTATAACTTCAAGGTTACACTTTATCGATATTCGACCTTGGACTTCAAAGATACATCAGATTAGAAGTCGATATTTTTTTTTCATAAAATGACTTGTTACTTGCCGCTCCATTAGAAGTAGTTAAATAGGATAAATACCTACCTTTTACAGGTTTAATGCTAATTCACTATCAGTGTGCGTGTGTTTTTGGTCTATGTTTGACCACCATCTCGCCTGAATAGTTTTTAGTTACTTATAAATAATTCAACTCGTTCTTCGTGTCTGGAAAGTTACGAAGTTGCGAAATTGCATTTATTTATTATTATTACCACATTTTTATTAAGTCACTTTCTTGTCTGTCTGTCTGTCGTTCCGGGCGGAATATTGCATCTCAAATTTCGAGCACTTCCCGTTAGCTATGGGGCTAATGGACAATGCATTCTAAATCCATAAAACATGGTTTTTAGATTATTTTTAATCTTATACGGATTTTTATTTTGGTACGTTGATTTATTTAGATTTAGAAGACAAAGATGCATGAAATATTCCGCTTCTGCCAAGTAGCCAACTGGCACATAAGAAAAATAATATTGTCAAAAACAAACATAAAATATTGTAACAAAAGTTCTAAAAAATATGCCCCTCAGTTTCTTGCCGTATCTTCTGAGTAGTGGTTCTTTTTCCGATGCGGTGGTAGAGTCTTGTAATAATTGACGTTCATAAGTGACTGTGACGACAAAATTGAATAAAGAACTTTTGATTGATTGATTGGTTGATTGATATTTCAATTAGATAACGATAAGGATATAATATATATTTATTTTTATTTATTTATTTATTTATTAATTGCATTCATGTACATATATTTATCATGTAGGTCTTAAATTACATCTTATGTTGGTACATGAGCCCTGTAAGGGCGTTTGCAAGTCAGTGCGAGAGTACATTTAGTCATTTTAATTTATATTGATTTATGTTTTATTAAAGTCAGTATATTTTTTATGTCAGTATAGTGTCACGGTAGTATAATGTAATAAATAGGGGATAGGATTAAATTCACGGTTTTCCTGTCCCACACACAGTTAAACTGTTAAATGAACTGTTATTTTTTATAGATCTTTTTTTTACTATACCGAATGACGAGACGAGCTGGTCGTTTGCCTGATGGTAAGCAATACGCCAACCCATAACAATAAC